>JASUUG010000496.1:2400000-3147500 GCA_030449905.1 Luvunga scandens | reverse complement strand
TAATAATAATAATCTATTTAAAATTAAAATTAAAATTATATTATTATAATCATAATTATAATTATAATCCATTAATAATAATTATATTTTTTAATTAAATGGAGGGTATTTTAAGAATTTAAAAATAATAATAATCCATTATTATAATTATAATCTTATTGTTGTTGTTAATAATAATAATAATTATTATTATTCATATAATAATTATTATATTTTTTAATTAAATGGAGGGTATTTTAAGAATTTAAAAATTATAAGAGTAAATTTGATATTTTAAATTTTTTTGAATAAATTTAATAATTTTATAATATTATGAATAAATTATAAATAAAGTAAAATATAAGGGAATTCAATGAAATTTTGCTAGAAAACAAAAGAAGAAAAAAACAAACGGACTGTAACTTAAGTTACGTTAAAACGTAACTTAGAGGAATCCAAGATATAATACTAAACACACTTTTATGATGCAATTTGAGGTTTCTCAAAAAAAAGGAAAAAAAATTGAAAATAGTTGCGAGACATCTATTCCTACGTTTTAAAAGACACGTAGCCTTGCCCGCAAAAATCAAACACATTTATTTTACAACGGACGTAAGCTACGGTTACCGTAACTGAGAGGGGTCTTAAAACTATTTAACTATCGGAGGAATTCCACATAACTAACCTAGCCCACCTTAGCAAATGTAGATGAAACCTCTTCCAATCCGATATTACAAAACAATACAACACAACACAATATTAAAACAAAACACAAACAACAAATAAAAAGACCTCTTGATGAATTCATTATCCCCAAGCCATCAAAATCTTAATGTACCAGCTACTAGAGCCCTTTAACGACTCCAATAGAGGCATATCATCCCGATACGAGCATTGACACAATCCTGATAAAAAAAAACTAAAACAACACCATCTTCGACACCGAACAGAAGCTCATGAGCGACAGAAATACAACGTCCAACAACAAAATTACAAACAAATCAAAAAAATGAAAATGAAAAAAAAAACCAAAGATATTTGCCCCAAAAAAAAATGAAAAAAACAAAATAGAAAAACAGGAAATAAAAAAACTGCAAGCCCCAAGTTCTAATATCGGTAGATTTTAAGTAACGGCTCAAAAAAAAAAGTATGTTCATTTTTTTTTTTTCATGAAGTTGGTACTTGTTACATTCTCATCAACCACTCACCGTCGCCAACCTATAATTAATAGGGAAATAAGATTGAAAGTCTACAATGCGCTGCGGGTAAAGCTTTGAAGCTGGCACTAACAAATGGGTACTGCTTCAATGGTTTCTCAAATAAATTTAAGGCAAATGGACCAACAGTTTTCCGGTAAAGCGTTCGCTAGCACAATATTTAATTCTTAACAACTACGAACTTACCGAGTTCTAAAGGGTTCGCTAGCACAGTATTTAATTCTCAACAACAATGAACTTACCGAGTTCTAACACAGACTTAAAAACAAGGTCTCAGTTTACATTACCGATTGTTGGTGCAAAGTATCCCGCCATTCTCATAACATTACAACAACTCAACAACAGACCTCCAAAATTTACAAATACATTCTCTAATCCACAGAAAAGAGGGGAAAAGCCCAAAAGAGGTCAATGACTCCTACACTGATCGAACAAACAACGCTAAGATTAAACAGGCCGCATTTCAGTGCACTAAGGAGCTTTGTTTTTCCTCTTCAAATCCTCATTTTCCCTGGTCAGGAAATCAATTCGCGAATGCAGGATGTTAATCATGGCTTGAGCACTCATCAGATCAAGCTTCAATGTCTCCCTCTCAACAGCAACCTCGCGCACCTGATTCTTCAGATCTTTGATAAGTTTAGCACAGCCAGGTGGCATCTGTGAATCAAAATCATTAGCTTCAAATGTAGTAGTTGTGGGAACACGAGAAGTCTCTCTGGGTTCTATAGACTCCATCAGAGAGAATTCCAACAATGCAGAAATTGCTGCTGTTGTTGCTGAATTTGTCGCCATCATCGTTGCTGTTTCAGCTGTTGTGGTAGTAGATGAGGAAGGATCCTGGCCTGCTCCAGATGAATTATCTGAACCATTTGATCGGTTAGAAACTGAATCGTTCTGCCGCCTTCTTTTGTATTGGAGAAGAGGAAGAGGCGCCTGTGTATTTAACACGCATAGCGAAGGACAACCGTCTGTCCTTTCCCTCTTGCACTGTAGTAAATCATTTTGAGCATCTTTTGGAAGTTCATTAATATTCAGAGGCTCCTTATTGATCGATTGAGAATCCTGGAACACTCAACCAACATTCAATAGCAGCTTATTCAGTAAATTAAGGAGATAGCAAATAGCAATCCACCAACCCAGTGATATTGAATGAAGACACCAAAACGAAGCATATGGATAAATAACCAGTCAAATCATGTACAGTTGTACAAACATCATAAATTAAACCAGTGTGCTGCTACTCAGTGCCACCAGACTAACAAAAGCATTCATAATAGGCAAGTCCAATTTTATTTTATTTTATTTTAGATGTCTTGATAAGTGGTAATTCCAAACTTTCTGATAACTAATTTTGACAGCAATACAAAACAAACATTATCAGAAAAGAAAAAAAAGAAAAAAAAAAGAACACAGCCATGTGTGCAGTCCTGATTTTCAGGCGAGATGCATAATAAGTTAACAATGGAAATAGGCAGGTTAAAGGGAAACAGACTAGGAAGAACAGAAATTGGAGAGAAATAGAACTGTAATGAAAAAGAAGGGAGGATCCAAAATAGTAGGTTTATGTGTTATTCAAATCAATCACATGCATTGCTAAGAAAAATACATCAACTGCTATTTATAACAACCAAAAAGAAATCCAAACTAATGAGATGCCATGAATTAATGATAAGAGGTCAGCAAATTTCTATACTCCTATGTCAATTGCGTTCTTAGGAAAAATTTGGTTTCATCCCATTTGAGAAGAAACCAACATAATTTCTTAATTCTTGTTCCCTTGAAATGTTATATTTTATAGGTGCTTATGTTGCCACTGAAGACTTTAACACTACGCAACAATATATGTTATTAGCAAGCATTTTGGAAGCAACATCTTCTAACAGTATGATACAAAGTCAAATGAAATCAAACCAAAGAAACTGATATTATCATCTATGGTAGTCTTTGACAATTAGAAGAAAGATCTACACCACACCATGTATGGGGAAAAATATAATATTTCATAATCATACCCACACCATGAACCACCCATGCTCTAGATGACTTTCAATAAATTCAATCTCCGCAAGGAAACCCTACTTGTTTATCAGTGCCCTTGAAGTGAAGACAAAAAATTGAAACAAGAAGCCAGATGCCCTTCAACTTCCTAGCCACAAATGATTTTCAGAATAGTCTATTTGGTCAATCTTTGTAAGTTTTCCTTCCCAAAAGGTAGAGGCATGAACCCTATAGGCTCAAGGAATTACATTTTTCCTTCATGCCCATGGAGATAATTTGAAGGAGGTATCATAACCATTAGACTTGAAACTATTATAGAAGAGAAGTATGCCTAATAAATGTCAATAAATACGCTGTGAAGGTAGCACCCATTTAAGCATGGATTTTAATACATCACCTATATTATATATTCACTCACCCTGCGATTTTCAATGAATCCAAAGACAATGACTCTTCAGTAGTTCAGACATTAATTGTAATTTATGAGGAAACTTGAAGATGATCAAGTACCCAAAGTACTCAAAATTAAAAATGATTTAAAACAAACTTTTGAGGCTTACATCAATGGCTTGTTTAACCGTTCAATTATATTAAAATACTGGATTCTTGTCTATAGTAATTGGCCACAGTCCATCAGATATTTTCCATATATTCCCTACTCATTTATCATAGCTTGCAGTATCACACATATGCTTAAAAATTAAAAGAGAAAAGAAGGGTAGAAAGAAAAAGAGGATGGGCAGACCTGCTCAACACGCATCCTTTCACCACCATTCCTTCCAGTACCAACATCATCACCTGCTACCACCTCATCTGCAGCATCTTCTCCTGGAAAAGTTGCCATTCCATCATCCCATTCCTCCTCAATGAATGGTGCATATCGATTCCCATTGGGTGGCCCTATGTTGTTCTTGTGGAATACTCTACACAGCACATATGAATCCTTTCGCACAAAAGAAAACAAGCAACTCCTATAAGATTTATAATGAACAATTGTGCACCTAGGTTGCAGTGAAATTGCATTGTTAAAACTCCTACACTAAAGATTTTGCATTATTTACGATCCCAAGGAAACAAATTCAGTTCTTCAAATTCACTGACCTGGATACAAACAATTGAAGACAAATGTGATGGTTTATTCATTGTCAAAACAGCATATATCATAAAATCCAAAAGGACCAAATCGATTTTCCAGACAATTCCAAAGTTCTTTCGGAAACCAAATAGAAGCTATATAGAATTACTAAAACCAAAGAAGCTTAACCTACAACAGAAAACTATTGGAGAACTATTTCTATCAATCCTAAATTTTGTGTTTGATAACTCAACTCAAGAATATTCTTCTTCTGTTAACAATAACTCAGCTCAATGGTGTTATTTGTTTCGTAAATACTATTAGCATCTGAAATCAAAACCAGCAACAAAAATTTCATTATAGCCTTACCTGTCCAGCCCCCAATTTCTCCAATTCTTCTTCCACAAGGCGGTACTCATGCATAACCCAATTGGTCCGCTGCCCATCAGGGGCACGCCCACTATGAAACACAAGCGTCTTCTTCATTCCAATGAGTTGCGACTCCCGGCGAATCTCACGATCCTTCCCTGTCGCTTTCCAATACCCTTTCCCCGTGGCTCTATTCATTCTTGCTCCATTTCCATACTTTTTATCCAATGCACTGAAAAAGTACCACTCTTGGTCTCTGGTCTTCATCCACGAAAAAGCTAAAACCACATAAACAAGTAATGTTTAAATTTTCTTCTCCAATAAACAAAACAATAAACGCTCAAAAGCCCTCTTGATAATATTAAAAAAAATTCCCATGAAGAAAACCATATCCAGCCAAGTGGTCTTCAATCTTGAGTAAACTAAAACCCCCTAAACAAGTAAAGCCCAGATAAGCAACCATATCAAAGAAATAGAAACCGTAAAACTCCAGATATAAGCCAAACCCGTCTCAGAAATGTAATAAAAAAAAAACTCAAAAACAAATTATGACTAACAAAATTATCACAGACAGCAAAATAACAATAAAAAAATAACCAGAAAAGAAAAACCTAATATTTGCAAAATAAAAAAATCTAAATAATAACTACCGAGGAATGGTACCACTAAAATCACAGGACTGAAAAAAAGAAACCCTAACTTTTTCTGGAAAATGGTAAAAGGAAAATGAAAATACAAAAGCCCATTAACAGAAATGAAAAAAGTATATGCAGAAAAAATTAGAGCAAAAGAGATGAGTAAACCTAACCTGCGAGGTCCCAAGGCTCGTTCTTATAAATATCGACCTCGCCAATGGCGTTGAACCGAAAGGGCTTGTTACAGACCTTGCGCTTCAAGTAATAGCTCACAAGCTCTTCGTCCGTTGGGTGGAATCGAAACCCAGGTGCTAGTGCCGCCGTATTCTTCTTCGCCGCTGCCGGGCTTGCAGGTGTCGCCGGTGTGGTCGTGAGGGCAAGACCTTCGTTACCCATTTGAGAAACCCAAAAACGGCCTGATTGCTGATGGGGTTAGGGCTTTTCTCGTGACGGGGATGATAGAAGAAATGTTGGGATTGATTGGTGGGGAAGCAACTGCGGCTGGTAGCTTCAATTACAAGAAATTAGGGTGCCTCAAGTGGAGTGAAGAAGCATCGTTTTGTAATTTCATTTTCTTTCCTTTTGTTTTTTGAAAATATTTTTAAATGTTGCATTGATTGCAGCGCAGTAAAAGGTTAATCTGGTAATTTCAATGAACTTGGTAAGTGACAACTGACCAGTAATGGATATTTATCGTCTGTGTGAGCTATCATATCTATCAGCACTTGAAAACTCAAAAAGGAGAGAAATCTTATCGTATTCGAATTTTTTCAAAACAAATTTTGGTAACTTTTTTTTTCGGAAATACGCAACGTTCTGTTTCCTAAAATAATTCTATTTGTAAAATTCATCATAAAAATATATTATAATTATTGATTGATATGATTTAATCGTTTAAAAGCCGTTAATTAGGTTGATAATTTTATATTTTTTTTGGATAAAGATAAGGGAGTATTTCGATGAAAATCCCTTTTAAAAAATTCTCAAGTTTTAAGCAATTATTGAAAAAAGGAAATATTGATAAAAACATTAAAAATGATGTTCTTTTCAATTTTATTATATAGATAACAAATTTTAGCCGTTATTAAGGAGGTATACGAGATATTTCGGAAAAGTCTTGTAACAAATTTTATTATTATTTATAATTACTGCAATAAATATCTGAAAAATTTAATTCCCAAATATATGCGTTTAAAGAGTTTAAAATGTTAACTAATAAAAATATAAAGTGCAATTATCCAGACTAATGTGATTAGTTAGGCCGATGGGTACTGGCTTGGCTTGTCTTATGTCAGTTGAGTGCTAAAACCAAAGCGTGAAAAGCACGTTTCTATGTCGTACTTTTCCTGTAAGGCAAGTAAAGGTTCTCCGGACCCCATGCCATCGTATGATCAAACGAGTTCGGCCGTATGATTTAAACCCATCAAGCATTCGAATCTTCTGAGGACACCACTACAATTTGATGCCCAGCCCATGGGTAAGATACCCCCCTTTTCTCTCTACTAACCATTTCTTTTATTTTTTTTGGTTAATGCGAAATTGAATCAATTTTTTGGTTCTAAAATAGTTTTACAGAATAGAATTTTTCTGGAGCTAAAATAGTTTTACAGAATATAACACTTCAATTCGAAACAAAATTTACCCATCAAACTTTTTTCGTAAGAGGTAGAAACTTCTTTGTGTGATTTCGAATAAGAAATAATTATAAACGTAATTTCATTAAAAAAATTATATTAGAGTGGTGATATAATCTATTAATATTTTGTCATGTGACAAAAATTTTGTTTCGAATTGAAGTGTTATAATTTTTAAATTACAGTTGCTAAAAAAATACTAAAATTATAAAATAAAAATTAGTATTATGTAGTATTATAATAATTAGTTTTTATCAAATAAATATTATGCCTTTTAAATTACAGCTATATAACTTCAATTCCAATTAAATGTAGAGTAACAGGCTCTACAATTGAACTCCCTGACTTTTCTAATTTTCTAATATTAAATTTAATAGACCTCCAAAATTTTACTTTTAACATCGCTGCTAGACCATTAGTCTGTTCCACAACCACACGAGTGTTTCTCATTTCACATTCCGCACCAGTTGTTTCATTTAGTTTTTAAAGTTGAGAAGCGTGAAAGAATGACTAAAGGCTTAAGTGAACCACTTTTTTGGTTTTTTTATTTTTATTTTTTTCTCATATTTAATCAAATGCTACCATATATTATATTAAGTTTAAGCAGATGCAACTTGCTTTTCCTTACTAAAAACGTTGCACATATTTATTACTATATTTCTATTTTTCTCGCCGATTTAATTATGTGATAATATTTTTGAAATATTCACTTATTTATTGCATTTTTTTTAAAAAAAAATATGTTCAATCAGCTGTTTATTCTTGATTTTATGAATGATTTGTCCTTATCGCAAAGAAAAAAAATTGTTATATTTTTTTTAATAAAGATGTTCATTCGGTTGTTTATTGTTAATTTTAACTGCGTTGGACACCACAATTGTGAGAATCGTCACATCCTTTTCTAATTAAAAGTTGAATAGAGATAAATATCTTCTCACTAATTTGTGAATGAAACATATTTATTAAATATTTATGGAAATAAAAATTTAGTCTAAACCATAATAAAACTTATCTAAATGGTCATAATATTTAATTATAAATATCAATAAATTTATCGTACATATCATTAATTAAAAAAAAAAAGCACCTTAAGTGCGTTTATGGGATTGAGCACAGTATAGCAGTAAAAGCTTTTGAGTCAAAATTTCGGAATTACATAGTCTAAACCAATCAAAATGATAGAGTTTTGCAGGGGGCAGAATCATAAAGAAGAAAATTGTGGCAAAGAGAAGCTTTGACGATCATGCCGTGGCTGTGACGGCTAGTCAAAGTCAAAGAAGATATGACTGATGCCAGCAGCAAAGCCAGGTGTTATGTCTATTCGTATAAAAAAATCCTTTTATATTATATATTTGAGCTTGCTTTGCTGCATGTTTTATACGTGTCGAGCTACGTCACCTTTTTTTTTTTCACAATTTTACGTAACGTTATCACGTTGGCTTCTCATGAAATCCGTTGCTGTTTACGCGCGTAAAGGTGTCACTCCGTTTTGTGCAACTCTGTCCAGGGTTTTAAAAAATTTTAAAAATAGTTCAGGATTGGAATATTCTGTTAATTTTCCTTGAATCTCATATTTTTTTAAAACACTAATTTAATATCTTACTTAGATTTTATCTTTATTTTTATCCAAGTCTATGCTCTTACAAGTCTATGTTAATTTTATCCAAATGTGATATCATCACACATAGAAAAATACTGTTTAAAAATAATTGTATTAAACTTGAAAAAATATTCTATTAAATTAACATTTATTCGAGAGATTGAGATTTTTTGCTATCTATCTTTAAATGTATGCTTAAAATTTAACTTTTCTTTTTTAATTAACAGCCAATCATTTGAGCGAAGAGGATTGGGTGATTATTACTATATATCTTCAAAATTGAGGATACGGGTTTAACTTTCACTTAGTGCTAAAATATAGATAATTTCTCCTATATTTGAGTAACTTCTTTCCGTATTAATTTTCAGATTGTGTTTATCATTATCGTGTTGATCAAAATAAATCCTAACAAATTTTAAATTATAATAATAGTAACATTAAAAGTAATTTACAGAAATAACATTTTTATGCGACCATTTAATTCCGAAGGCATGTGTCAAAATAATTTTAAAATATTCTAAAATTTAGCCCATTTAAAGGGAATAAAATCTTTTAAGTTTACTCTTTATTGTACGATTTTCTTATTTCGATAGAAAATTTTTTACGATATTTATCTTGTTACCTTTGAGTTTTGAATTCCTAAAATGGTTGAGAATTAGTGTTTAAAAATATAAAATAAAATCTTTGAAGTTCGCCACCTATAATACTAATGCGGCAGATGTATTTACTATTTAGAAAATAAAATCAATAAAGAGTAAGGACTACGGACCAAATTAACTCATAAAAAGACAAATAATTAAATGCCAAAAATCAGATTAGTTAGGTTAGAATTAACTATAATTTGATGTCGATGTAAAAGCTAAGTACGGCCCCACACAAGCTCCTGCAGAGGCGCGTGGAGCCATCAAAATCAAACACGCCCGATAAGCCGGTCAAGAAAAGATGACGTTTGTCCCTTGTTTGAACCTCTTCAGTTGTTCTTTAATGAGTATCCATATAAAATTTCCCTAACGCGACATTATCAACACAGTCCCAATATATTGCATAAAATAACAATTTGTTCTATAATCTTATATTTATTTTAAATTAGGCCAACTTCCTGCTTTACACAATTATAAGTTATCTGGGCTATTTAAAATATTGGAAATTATTTTAGACTAATTATTAATTATGCAAAAAATAGGAGGTTATTTTTTTATAATAAACCCTTCTATTCAAACAAACAAAAAATTGAAAGAAAAGAATTAAAAAACAAAAATAAAAATCAAGAAGCACTACCCGCCAACCCCACCACTGTGTCCTACCCGAGGAAATTTCCTCAATTTTTCTTTCATTTGTTTCTCTTTCTCTTGGTGTTTTTCTTTTTTTCTTTTCTAGTTTGTTCACAGAATTGGTAAAATTCTCCAAAGGTGGTGGTGAACGAGAAATCTTTATTGTTTTGTTATATAATTTCTTCTTGTTGTATGTGAAGAAGAAACAAAGGTCGGAGATGGCTTCAAAAGTTGGAAACAACAGCTATGATTACTCTTTCAAGATTCTGTTGATTGGTGATTCAGGTGTTGGAAAGAGCAGTATCCTTCTCAGTTTCATCTCTAACTCTGTTCATGATCCTTCTCCCACAATTGGTAATTTTTTTTTTTCTCAATTGGATTCTTACGTGTTGTGAAATAAAACTTTTTTAATAAAATATTGGTCTCTGATCTCAAATTTGTGCTTTTATCTATGTATGTTTGCATGCATGTAGATGGCATATGTATGTGTACATGTATATGAGTTTTATGTTTACATGTAATCGAATTGGCCAGTTGGGATGCCTTGGCTATGTGGGGTATTTGTGGTTTTGATCAAGGAAAGGTCTACTTTGAGTTATTTCTCTGTTTTTCGGGGGGCAACTGGGAAGAAATTAGTAGCAGCGCTCTGTTTTATATGATGCTTCTAGAGAATTTGAGTGAAGGAACTGTCATTTCTTTGATTAGAACATTCAAAATTATGACTCAGTAATGCCTGACTTGTGTTGTTTTATTGGTTTTTCTATTTGAATTTGCTTTTTTTTAAAAAAAAAAAAAATAATGGGTGCGTGTTGACCTTTGGATGCTGTTGTTTTACTCATGTTCAGGTGTAGATTTTAAAATCAAACTACTCACAGTTGCTGGAAAAAGACTGAAGCTGACAATTTGGGACACAGGTAATGGATGAACATACATGATTGTTGATTATTTGTGGCCTTTCTAAATCAACTTCTAAGTGAAGAAGGATGAATAAGATTGTGTGAAACTGCTTAATAAGTTACTTTGAACTTATTACACTGGATACAATCCTTTTCAACTCCATACCAAAATAGCGAAGTCAATGAAGTCTTTTTTTTTCCCCTGAATAACAAGATGTTTTTAGGCAGGATTGCCAAAAATGTGGGAATTCCTATAGCTATATGTCTATTGGCCACTACTTGTCGCGGTTTATACAGAACCAGAAGTCACAACAGTAGCATCATTGAGCATAGCATCAAATTTGTCAAATACGATTCATTGCCTTATTACATAACCTTTCTTGTTTTGTTACAGCTGGACAGGAGAGATTTGGGACATTGACGAGCTCTTACTATAGAGGAGCACATGGAATTATTCTGGGTATGTCCTTGTGAATACTGAACATCTCTTGTGTCAGATATCCATAGATTGTATTACCTTATTATGTTGAATTGGGATTTTTTACATGCGCCTGTAATTTGAAAATTACATTGGTTTGATAGAAGTACTAAAGGAGTGTCTGTGTGAAGTTGCTTGTTATTTGATTTGCTTTGATCCTTGTTGTTTGTACTGTTAGAAAACCATTGCCAGGTGATTGATTGACAAATGGAGCAGTTCTATGTTAAGATAAAATAGATTGTTCCTGAGGTGTGTTGTGCTGACAAGTGGTTGTATTATTTCCCCTTCTTCAGGGGTTGTAAGGTATCAGCAGATGTCTTAGCTTCAAAATGTTTGTAGTTATTTTCATTGCATGGAATAATTTGTGCATGCTCTTTTCACTACCATAGAAAAGCCTAATCATCATATTTATCTATTGACTGACTTATCTTAACATATGCTGTTATGCGTCCCTTCAATTTGATGGGATAAAGTCAGTACTCCAGGACATTCTTCTCAAATCTACTCCCAGAATATCAAATCTTCACTGTTTGATTTATGTTTTCACTTTTAAGTTCTTATCGTTTTTGTTACATAACTTGCTTTCTTAGTCCTTGGGAATGCGTTGAATGATAATGACGACTTGAAGTTTCATTAATTTAGTACGAATTGTCTTTTTTAGTTTATGACGTGACACGACGGGAAACCTTTACCAACTTGTCAAGTGTATGGGCAAAGGAAGTAGAGCTTTACTCTACCAATCAAGATTGTGTGAAAATTTTAGTGGGGAATAAAGTTGACAGGGTGAGTTGATAGTCTGGCTTGCCTTAGGATTTTATTGCTGATATAAATTGTGTATTTTAGAGTAGATAATCACTTCATGGTTTTGTATCTACTGCCAGTAGATTCACAAAATACCTTGCTTTTAATGTTTTCAGGACAGTGAAAGGGCTGTTACCAGAGAGGAGGGGATGATTCTTGCGCAGGAGCATAAATGTTTGTTTCTTGAATGTAGTGCTAAAAATACAGAACATGTGAAGCAGTGCTTTAAAGATCTCTTATATAAGGTATGGTAACAAGAAAGCTGTATAACCTCTACTATTGTTTTCAACATGCTTCTTGTTCTAATAATTTGAGAGACATTGCTAGTGCTGCAGTTTTAATAGCCATTACAAGTGGAATAGTTTAATAGATGATAACAAGAATTATGATGATGCTTAATTGTTTATGTGGAGCACACAATCAATGAATGCTTCAAATTTGCTAGTTGGTCGTTGATGGAATCATACTACAAGAGCTTATATGAAAATTAATTATGAACCTGATACAAAATATTTTCGTGTTTACTCCAACTTTTTACTCCTTTGGTAATCTGTTAATTTACTTTTTCTTGATTCGGTGGCCTACATTATCTGTAGAAACTGATTAGCAGATTGTCTTTTTGGGATGAACTCTTATCAGTAAATACATCTGTGACTTCTTAGATAGTAAAGATTGCACAGTAGTGTCTTTCACCTAATTTGTTACTCTGCACCAGTTCTTATTGATTTGCCTATTTTACAGATTCTTGAGGTTCCCAGTTTATTAGAACAAGGATCTGCAGTGGTGAAGAATCAAATTTTGAAACAGAAAGCAGTCCACGAATCATCTCGTGGTGGTAATTGCTGCTCTTAATTGATGCCCCCAACAAAGTGATTCAACACAAACATACTACCCAATAAATCAAAATGGAAGTTCAGCAACTATCTGCACAACTGGATGCGGGTGCTTAGATGGTCGAAGACGCTCCAGAATCTGATAGATTAGATGTATGGTCGAAGATCTCCAGAATCGGATAGAGTAGATGTATGTTCATTGTAAAGCTTCATCGGAGCCTTGTAGTAGCTTCCATAATATTTTGGGATTCAGCTTTCCCTTTTCAGTTTTCATAAATCTGCCCTTTTCCCTGATTCTAGTTTTAATTTTTTTATTTATTCAATATATCTGACTGTATATGTTGTAGAGTGAGCATTATACGGATTTTTGTGGAGTGGAATAATGGTCTTCTGTAAATTGTGGCGGCTACAATGTACATGTTCGAAATTGAATGGTATACTCATACAGCATATGGCATTTTGGTGCTCTGTATCTTTTCTTTGTGAGCCACCACCAATGGCAGCATATAAATGACAGAAGTTTATATTTACATTGACAAATTTTTCTTATCCATGAATCCATCCCGAATGCTTTATGTATTTTAATAACTTTTTTTTTCTTTTGATTAGCAAACTATTGGTGAACCAATTTCCTTACCACCTGCGTTAGGGGACTTTCAATTATTTCTGTTGAATTGTAAAACTCTAAAGATAAAAGGTTTGCTTTATTTGAGTACAAAAGTTTTGTTTTACGTATGATCTCTGAACTTATGCGTGAATATTTACTTTAACTATTGTTTATATTCTGTTCTATAGCTATATCACGTATTTTTAATCCTGTTTAGTCTATTATATTTCACAGCAAATTCAATTATTCAAACTTGCTTTCTAAAGAAAAGAAGATGATAAGAAAGATCCAGTACAGAAAATGATACTTTAAAATTTCTGTTCCCCTTTGATCAATGTTTGCTATTCGTATAGTTCATACTGAATCTAAATTTTTTATAACAATTATATGGGATGGAAATTGCAGCTGATGTTTTATATGTCAATAATTGGTAAAGTCAATTTTGCAGGAAGAAGAATTACAGACAAAATGAGACACGTCTTAATGGATGGTGTTGGATTGGGATTGGCATTTGGCAATATCAGTTTAGTTGGGAAACAGTGAAGAAGATGAGCATTGTTTTGAAGCTACAAGGCTACGGCCAATTCAGCAAAGTGGGAAATCATGTCACTTTTCCAGGCATTGAATTCTTTGCACTGATAAATTTTATGCCTTTCGTGGCTACAGAGTCTGCCTTATATCATATAATTGAGGCATTGAAAGATGATAATATCAAAATGGTGGGATTGCATGGGACTGGAGGAGTGCGAAAAACAACCCTGCCAGTGCAAGAAGCTGCAGGTAAATGTCCAAGAGCAAAAGATTTTTCCTGAGGCTGTGATATCTGTGGAATCCAATTATCCAAACGTCAAGAATATCCAGGGCTAATTAGCATACTCTTCAAGTTGGAAAGTGGGCGAGGAAAGCAAAGAAATTGACTTGAAACAAAAAAAAATTAGGTATTCCCTCTGGTGATGATCATAAAGTTGCAAAATTCTTCTATGAGAACCAATATTTATTAAGGTGGGTTGTAGGGTGTCAGAAACAAGTCCAAATTGATAGATTTTGACAAGATTGAGTGATCTGTACTCTTCAGAAATTACACAATCTGTATGTAGAAGGCTGCGACCACTTGTGCAACAATGCAAGGCAATTTGTGCTCTGTTGATTCGTGATCTAAAAGTTTGGTATACAAGTGGTTCTTCAGCTTGGTCTTGTTGCTGATGGAGAATTGGAATATCCACAATGATTAAAGGTTTATGGAAAGGTCCCTCCCATGCTTTAAGCCTACAGAATCTTAATCACCAAGCTAACCCTGAGAGGCTGCCAAAGACTGAGACATATTTTCTCGCCTGCACTTGTTCAAAATCTGTTGCAATTGGAATATCTAAACATTACCGATTGTTGTGAATTGGAGCAAATCATTAACGGGGATAATGATGAAGTGGATCTCCAAAAACTGAACGAGCTCTATACATTAGATAAATTCACAACTAGAAGAACAAGAACTTGCAATAAAAAATCAATTGGCAAATTGGCTAAAATAGTGGCTATTGATGGGGGCAAAACGGGAGCTTCTACTCTTAGAAGTTGATTTCAAGATATTTCAAAAGAAATGAAGAATTTGTCAATGTATGTTGGATCATGTGTATGCCTTGGCTTGAACGAAGAGGGTCAAGGGAGTAGGGAATAAGTAAGCCTAAAATGTTGATTTGAATATTTATTTGCTTCCTATGAGGTTAACAATTATTGGAAAATTAATTTGTTATTTAAGAAGAAATATTGAATATTGATGTTGGTTTAGAATATGTATGAAAATGATGAATTTTTAGATTTTTTTTGGAAATATATTGATAGAAATCTTTGCTTTGTAAAATTTTCTAGTATTAATTATTGATTAATTGATTATCGACTATTAAAATGGTGCCAAGGAAATAAAGGTCCGGTTACTTTGCATGCGTGATTTGAAATCACGTATTTTTGTCTTTTACTTAACTTGATGTTAGACTGTAAAGAGAAAGATCCGATGGCTTTGAGCTAACATATGCTAATTAAGTTGTTAACTGGTTAGCAGCATGACTGGGGCTTTAAAAAAAACTAGAGTTAGAAAGTTTTCCCTCTCACTGAAATTCCATCGTCATCTCAGAGTAATCCGTAGAAACTCGTCCCAAGCTTTGTAACCATTGAATCCCAAGGACAGCGTCAGGGCCTTTAATTGAAAAAATGAAGAAATCCAAAAGAAATTCATGCCCCTGCAGACTGATAGGCACTTTAGGGCAGAGAAATTGACAAGTGAGAAAATCGCCGTTGCCGATGTAAACTCGAAAAGGAGTTATAGTTTGAACTGAAAGGCCAAGTCATTCAGCCAATGGCAGCTTAAGAAAATTGTGAGTACTGCCACTGTCGATCAACACATGAAATTGATAGCTGGCAACGATTCCCAACACCCTTAAAGATCGAGGATTAGTTTGTCCAGCCATGGCATTCAAACTGGATATGTCAGCCGCGACTTCTGCTTCTGGTTGTTCATGAATAGAAGTGTTCTCACTTGGCTCATCATAGTCATCATCGGTACTCATTAATAACAGAAACTTGCTACGACAGCGATGTGTATCATTATATTTTTGTCACAGTTGTAGTATAGCCCTTTTTCTCTTTTCTCTCTTAACTCGGTTGGAGTTAATCGACGAATGGGCAAGGTAGGAGTAGGCAATAATGGGGTTTGAGGTGGCTGGGTAGTGGCAGAGAGTCTAGGAAGGGAATTTAGCATTGGAGGTTTAGACGGTGTAGAATTTGGGGAAGTAGTAATGGTGGATTGATGAATGTGAGTAGATGAAGGTGCCTATTTTGTCCAAGAATGGCTAGAGGCCTTGTTTTCTTCAAATCGTGCCTCATAAGCTTTGGCTAAAGCAAAGGCCTCCATGAAAGATGTGGGTCTTGTAAATAACAGTTCTTGCCGGATATCGGGTTTCAAGCCCGTGATAAAGAAACTAATCAACAATGGTTCTGAAATGCCAGTGACCTTGTTCATCAAATCCTCAAAGGCAGATTGAAAATCAGCAACAGTTGAAGTTTGGGTGAGTTTGGAGAGATTACCTTGATGATCTTCATACATAGATGGACCAAACCTTTGTTTAAAATTGAGTAAAAATTTTTGCCAAGTGCTCAGTAAGTTGTTGGCCTTCATCCATTGATACCACAAGGCTGCTTTCCCCTCCATGTGAAAGGATACAATACGGAGGCGTAAATGGTCAGGGGTGCCATGTAAATAAAAAAAATTCATTAATTCGAAAATCCTAACCAGTCGGATCAGTGCCATCAAATTTTGGGATATCTATCTTCATAGAATGCAAGAGAGGAGAAGTTTCGGTTCCTCCTGAAAATATATTGAAAGACGTTGGTACTGACGCCGTTGGACGGGAAGACCCCACGGAAGCTCCAACGGAACCATGGATTTGGGAACGGAGCTCTTCAAATCGAGAATCAACCGTGGACATATATTGTTGTAGAGTCTGATGAACAGCAAGTGTTTGATTTTCAATGAGCGTCTTCATGGTGGAGAGAACTACTGAATCAGTCATTGTTTCTGGGTCAGGCATTTTCGTTGCTTTTTTTTTTTAATTAGATGTGGGAAAAGAGGAAAGAAGAGAGGAAAGACAATGAAAGCACCAGTTGATACGCTACTCTTTGAGCAAGTGTAAGTTGGAAGAGAATTTGGTCAAAGAAGAAATGAAACAGGGGAATTAGAGAAAGGAAGGGGAAATGGAGAGACAAAGTCGAGAGGAAGAAGACAAACTATTGATATTTTCTTTCTACATCCCCTTCTCACGGGTCCCTTCACAGTACAAATATATTCTTCCTTTTTCAAAACAACCACGCACCCTTAACTAACTAATGGAATAAAACTAATAATAACAACAAAACAATAATTGAAAACAGAACAATATTCGTCATATCTCAAGCATTCACGACCATTCTTCAAACAACAAAGTCTGTGAGTCATCATGGCTTCTTTCTCGCACGCGTGGGTTGCTCTCTAGCTTGAGCCTCATTCAAGGGTTGGGTTTCTTCCCTTGCTGTCTCATTGGGCTCGATTTGATTCACAACAATGGGCGAAGTCGTATCAGCGACGGGTTTCATTTCGATTGCACATGTCACTGATATTGTTTTGTTTTCCTGGCACAACTCTATAGCCTTTAAACTGAGGTGATCTAGCTTATTGTCTTGTACTAATTTGGTTGTAAGATTTGCAGTGTTGTTATTGAATAGCTGTCAAGCAATTTAGAGAAATAACTTTGGAAGTTAGGTATTGTCACAACCTGTTTGAGTTAGTTTTTGCAAGAAATCAGGGTTATGTTTGGGAACATCGCAGGCAAAGGGATTGCTGTCATTAATCCAAAAACCAAGACAAACATGAATCAGCCGTTGTTTGTATTACGATAGCCAGCAGATATTATACAAGAGAAGTATTGATTGGGTCCTGCATCTTTCAAATGAGAAGACATTTTGTAGGCGAGGTACACGCAAGGGAATATTATGATGATCCCATCGTAGCTGTGGAAAATCAAATGTGGATGAGTCAAAATCTAATTTGAAATTGAGGTATATTTTTTCAAAGAATTGGAAACTTTTGGGGGAGGGGGTTCATTGTCGTGAATGTCAATAATAATAATAATAATAATAATAATAATAATAATAATAATAATAATAATAATAATAAAATTATTATTATTATATTAATCATATAATAGTAATTACTATTATAATTATTATTATATTAATACTAGTAATTTAATAGTATTACTATTATTAAAATAACAACAACAACAACAACAATTTTTATTTATTTATTTTTTGTTGTTGTTGTTGTTGTTGTTGTTGTTGTTATTATTATTATTATTATTATTATTATTATTATTTTCATTGCAATATTTAAATGTTTAATGGGAAAGCGATACATTGGATGAAGGCAAAGGATGAAAGGGAATGCATTACAAGAGACATTAGTAAGTTGGAAGTGATGTTTTAATTGATTTAGTTGAAATACAATATGTTAGGAATAATAGGCGATAATATTTATTGAATTCTTGTAGGAATGAAAGGTAACAACAAAATTTCTAACTCGGTGTACAGCTGCTATGGGACAACTGATAGATGAGCAGAGGAAAGTAGACTGCACAAGTAGTGTACTTATGTATTATTGACAATCTAGGCTATTAGTTGCCTAGTTCGATTGGTCCTGCATTAAGCATGATTGGTCGTGAATCCTAGTCTTATAAGCTAGAGTTTTATGATTTTTATGAATTTATTCAAGGCCGTCTCCCTTATTTATTGGATTGTGTCGCTCTACTTCAAAAAATTAAATACAAGTTAAATATATCATTGTGCTTTTCATGAGTAAACCTAAAAAGACAAGTATAATAACCCATTTCGCAAGATAATTTTAGAGACAGATAGACTTACTATACTATCATGACAAGTGTTTTTTAGTTTTGCCTAAGTCAGAGCCTCAACTGAAAGATGCAATGGCATTGTGCTGTTCATCAGTTGCCTAGTTTGATTGGCTCTATATTAAGCAAGATTAGTCATGAATGTTGATCTTATAAGTTAAAGGTGTCTGATTTTTATGAATTTATGCAAAGTCATCTCCTTTATTTATTGGATTGCATCGCTCCACTTCAAAAAATTAAATACAAGTTTAATATATCATTGTGTTTTTCATGAGTAAACCCAGAAAGATAAGTATAATAACCCGTTTCGCAAGATAATTTTAGAGACAAACATATTTACTATACTATCCTGACAAGTGTTTTTTATTTTTGGCCTAAGCCAGAGCCTTAACTGAAAGATGCAATGTCCATTGTCCTCTCAATTACCATAGTAATTCTAGTCGGATCTCATATCCATCATTAAATTTATTTATGGAGTCATGCTATATTTAACATTATTAGTATAGAGCAAGGTGTAGCAATAGCAAACGTAAGGGAATGATTAAAGTTAAATATTAAAACCAACACTCAAAATACCATCATCCATGCCCCTTCTAAATTTGACCGTAATTTGCTCTATATGTCAATGTACTAGTGTTGTCTAGTTTATAACTAGGTAAGGAGCTATGGATGCACGTATCATCGCTTGAGTTATTGTTTGTGTTGTTGTGAAATTGTTGGTACCAAAAGTTTGAACCGTTGTCAATGCTTAAGTCATTACTATTATGTGAGTGTATGGATTCTACATTCACTCATTTGTTTACTACAGGAGTTTCCCTACTTATTCTAAAGCGTGTCCTTTTGAACTCATTACCACATTATTTTCACACATGAATTGACTCGCTTTGTGTTACATAGTCAACATTTTGTTTCCATCGATCGTTCCTTTGCTTTGTACTTTTACACTGCGTGTTCAGGTTTCTCGTACCTGTTGCATTTTCTTTCTTGAGGAGGCCCCATTGTCTTTTTCTTTCTACAACCTTTGGTCAAAACTACAACCATGTCTTCAACATGATTTCTTAATCCCAACTTGCCTTTCATTTTTTCTTTTTCGTTCTCACATATCATTACTTATATCATTACTTCTAGGTGTAATGATAAGTTATGTATGTCTGCAATGGCAATATCAAATGCCTCTTCATTATTGGTGGCAAGTTGCTGCAAGTTTCGACAAACAGCATGTAGTGATCCTAGCTGAACTTTAATGCTTATGTACGAGAATTTGATTTTTTGATTTTTATATGTGAATAATTGCTCTCATGTTTTTAGCCTTCATCACTATAAAAATATGTAATCATTATGTATTTGCATGAAACATAATCCTACAAGCCCCTATTTTGAACCATCCACTTCTTATCAACGACATCATATTTTTACACCTGCTGAAATATTTTAATTGCTTCCTTGTTGCTTATTATGAAGTTGTAAGGAGGCTTTCCTTGTGAATCTGATCTCTGATAATTACAAACACACACACACACACACACACACATATATATATATATGTGTGTGTGTGTGTGTGTGTGTGTGTGTGTGTGTGTGTGTGTGTGTGTTTGTGTGTGTGTGTGTGTGTTTTAATAATAGAGTAAACCACGAGTTCTTCACTCTACTACCATACATAGTACAAGGTAATTTACTTCTATACCTAATCACATATTTTACAAGGCTTAAGGACCAAATACATGACATGGAACAACATTAGAAATATATTTATCACTACAAACTTAAGCCTTCAAAGCATAATCGCTTAGAACACAGGATTCAATTAGCAATAAAAGTGGTGGATATATTTAGACAAAAAACAATGTTATCACTATACATGAACTCATGGTTTTGCTCAATTTCACTCTTCGGTTGACATGGGCTACTGTGTAGTCTTAAGCATCACTTGCAGGAATACTATAACATCTCTATTCAGTCCATTTTGAGTCGTTTCAGGAGCCGATCACAATACACTAAAATTTAATAATGAAAAAAATTCATTTTTATGATAACAACAATAGGAATATTTAAGGGTGTTCATAGATCGAATTTTACGGATTGCGCATCAATCCATATCTGATCCACAATTTTGCGGATTATAAATTTTTAATCCAATTCAATCTACAGATCGGTGAAACTCAATCCAAATCTAATACATACATCTGCCATCGAATTTGACCTAGTTCATATCCAATCCACCATTTTACAGATTTTTTGGGGATTAAAATTTTATTATTATTTTCAATTTATGAACTAACTAAATAAAAAAATAAAACAAAAATAACTTTATTACTGATCAAATTCAAAATTAAATAAGATTTAAATAAATTAATTGTTTGAATAGAATTAGAAAATACATTCAAAGTTTTAAAGTATAACACAACAAAAAGAAAAAATCTTGTTTGTTTAGATTAGTACGTGAAAATTAACTATTTAGGAAACTATATTTGTTTAGTTAATTATTTTTTATTTTATATTATTATTGGATAACATTTAATATGGTGTTAATGTAACTATATTTTAACTTATTTATTTATTAGTAAGTACTAATGTCATATTCACAAGTTTAATTTTTTAATTAAATAATTTTTTTTTGCAAATTCACGGATTTTTATGGATTTACAAAAGTAAATCTATATCCAATCTATCAACTGCGGATTTTCAAATTTTTAATCCAATTCAATCCATTAATCCACAGATCAAATTTTTACGGATTGGATTTTTACAGATCAGATGGATTGAACGGATCAGATTGGATTTTGAACACCCCTTGGAATATTAGTGATAACTTACAAACGAAAAACATATATTAAGCTTATGCCATTATTTTGTTACTTCGCCAATTGCACCATCAGGCCTTGAGGGAGTAAGCTTTACTATCTTACAAAATGCTTGTTGTGTCTAACACCTTTGTACTTCTGATACTTGTACATGCATTTTGTGTTGAACACTAGCTTTCTAGATCTTTTAAAGTTTAGTATGCAAATAATGTTATTCCCTAGATGTGGTTATACTGATAAAGAGGTACATATAATTTCCATCAGTTAAGAGACATCTCGAATTGTTGCATCTGAGGTGGTGCTTGGATAAGGGCCCCGAAGAGGTGCATGGACAAGCATATGAGTTGATCCTTTGACCTGAATAACATTGACAAATGGAGAAAAGCTTGCAATGGGTATAGGAAAGTAGATGGGCAAAGAATTTGTTGGTGCATAGACAAGCACTCCATTAAACGGCAGTGAAGGCAGTGGTTGGCTAGTTGGGACCGCCATTGCAGTTGGAGGCAGGGCCGAGATAGGAGCCATGTGGTGTACAATACGATGGCAAGAGCGCCCTCTTATGTCAACAATGATTGGAACTTCAACCCATACATTATTGTTTTGTCTTAGTGGACCTAGTCAGTGAGCACCAATAGGTGTGAAATTAACCTAAATATAAGGTGAGTATTCACCTATCTTAATGCTCTCATGGATCACGACTTTAAGAACATTGTTCGAGAATAATTTCATCACATGGCCCAACTAATATGGGGCACAAGTTGGGTAAAACAAATGATTTGGTGGTGAATCCTCGTTTTCCCGAGCTGAAGAAGCTATGAAGCACAGATTCAATAGCTTGAAGTGGGTGGGTCAAACAGTTTGAATGGTAATGCTCTCACTTATATACTTTAATATGTACGAGAAATAGGTGGCTGACTCAGAAATGGTACTGGGAGGCTGAACCATCTGAAAAAATATATATAGATAGGGAATTTTTAACAAGTTCATTCTTGTAACCAACATGACAAGATCAAAAAATTTTAAAGTGCAAACAACAATACAATTGAGGTTGCAGTGCTTCATTTCAGTTCCATGAGGGATATTATAAGTTGAAAAAGATGTGTTTGTGCTGGTGTACAACACATGAAACGATATAAGATATATGTAGCACATTTTAATAGGCAAAGATAAAAATAAAACTTTGCACTATCGTCATAATACAAGTCAACATATGACTACATAAGGAAAGGTTGAATGAAGAAAGCTAAATTCTATTGTTTAAAAGCTCAATGGATTTCTTGCACAGATCAATGGAAATGTATGACTCTAATACTACAAGGGAGGGGTGAGGTGGGGGAGAAGTGGATTACGTGATCTATCTATGATAGGCCATTGGCTAATATTTTAGAAAATATTATATTTCTCCTGCTATCCCTCTCCTTTCAGTCATTCACGGTTATGAATCCAAACACTGAGATTTTGAATATACACAGGCATAATAATTGGTAAGTTAAATCCTAAAATACTTTGGAATGGTAATAACTTTTAGTAGTCGTTTAATCTTTAATAGCAAAGGGGCAGACGTGGCCAAGTGGATCAAGGTAGTGGATTGTGAATCCACCATGCCAGGGTTTAATTCTCATCGTTCGCCTATAGCTATAAATAGCTATAAACTTCCTTTGTTGAAACCTAGATTGTAAATACCATTTGCTACTGCAAAATAAACCAATTTTAAAATGGGATAACATGCTCGGTAAGGCATGGGTTCAAGTATTATAAGGGTTTCATCATAAGAACATCCACAAATCTAATCAATTACCCTTCAGGCTTTGTGAGCAGACATGCATATATTTTCACCTAAAGCAAATACTTTTGCCTTCTTCTTTATTACTTTATCATAAGGTTCACCTCTTACCAATGAATCTATATTCATGACATGATTTATTATTATTTTTTTCCTGTCCATGGAAATTAATAGTGGGTGCAAATTCTTTCAATTTTATGTTCTACCATATGATTTGTTATATAAATAGGCAAATGCTTCCTTCTATTATAGATAGCAATGGTATGACCTACGATTGTGGGTATAATGGTAGATACCAAAGACCAAGTTATTATAATTTCTTCTTCGCTTTTATATTAAGCTTATTGATTTTTCTTAATAAATGATTTGCTACAAAAGGATGATCTTTTTTAGTGAATGTGTCACAGTTAATTAACTCCTTTTTTAGCAAATTGTAAAAATGTTGTATGTAAATCACCAAAATAAACCAAACAAACCCATGCACAGCGATTTAAAAATTGAAAAAATAAAAACTCAAATTTGAAACCTTTTTGGCATTAGGAGAGGTGCTGATCTCCCTCAAAAGCTTGGCACTCTAATCCATGGGCTCCGGGTTGAAGCCAGCAGAGGTTGTTCTAGGATGGTCATTCCTAAACCTTGGCAGGGGTAAAAGCAGAAGTGGACTCATCTCTAGCCACTGCTATAGATCACTAAAGCAAATTAAACGGTTAAGATTGCCCAGATTGAGAAGAATTACTAAAAGAGAAAAAGGACAAGTTGAAAGGGCCATTAACAAAATAGCCAACAAGAGTGGGAACAAGTTGCAGCAGAGGCTGCTGCCAGTGCTGATGATATTGACCCTACCGTAAAAATTGAGTCTTTTTCTCCTCCTAACGTAGGTTGTTAAATGGAAGTGTGACCAAAAAGAAAGTTCTGACCTTTACCTATAGACAATAAATAAATTGATTTATTCAAGAAAGTATTTTATAACATTACATGTGAATTTTAGTCCATGGAAAATTAGCACGGATGCAAAGAGTAGTTTGCAAAATAGGCTTGCATATAATAGGTTGTTGCATTTAATAATCTGTTAGTTATTTTTAACCAATTTCTTGTAATTGTGTATCAAACAATTGTAAATTTTTTGGTGACTGGCTCCTAACTTATTCATTAGGTTATTCTTAGTTGTCTATATGTACCTTTTCTATTTGTTCGATAATATCCAACGGTAAGTTTAGTAAATGACAAAATTATGTGATTTGGAATCATGAATCCAATGTAGCCTTGTCGAGGAAATAATGTAAAATAACATGTTTTAAACAAACAATTAAGGGAAGAATATAAGAATAATTAATGCTCATTTACATTGTTCCATAATTTTGAAGGTCAATTTTCTAGACGGTTTATACTTTGTCTTTGTCTTTTTGGTAAACCCAATTTCAATTAACAAGCTCAACCTCCAAAGAAAAGATAAAAGTTAATCAAACAAAAGAAAAATCAGAATGGATAATTGCCAACATTGTAACAACATCAAGGAGTTGTCTTAAGTTCAGATATTTACTCTTTGTTCTTTCTATGTTCTTTCTATGTTCTCACAAGTTGCTTCCCTCTTGTGAATGCCGAAATGCTCCATGTGCTAGAGGCACCTGTCGATGATAATGAGATTAGATTGACTATTTACAATATAAAACCTTTGAAAGCTCCTAGAGTGGATGGTTTTTATACCATGTTTTATTAGTCTCAGTGGTTTATCATTGGGCCTTCTGTTTGTTGTTTTATTAAGAATATTTTTGCCAGTAAGCACATCCCTGAGGAGTTAATCGGACTCTGCTAGTCTTTATTCCAAAGATTGATAATCCCTTAAATTTAAAGACGCATTGCCCTATAATCCTCTGTACTATGGTTTATAAAATCATGACTAAGCTGGTTGTTAATGGACTTCAAAATATTCTTCCTCTTATCATTAAGCTGCATCAAATGAGTTTCGTTCCTGGACAACATATTATTAAGAACATTGTTGTCGCTTAGGAAGTTATCCATTCAATGAGGAAGAAATCTAGTATGAGGGGTTATATGCTATCAAAGTGGATCTTGAAAAAGCTTATGGCAGGCTGAGCTAGAGCTTTATTTATGATACTTTACTAGAGACAAGCATCCCAATTGATATCATTCATGTTATTATGGAATGTATCACCACTGCGAGGATGAATGTGCTTTGGAATGGATAGCTCATGAAGGATTTTGTACCTTCTAGAGGCATTAGACAGGGGAATCCTACATCGCCTTATATTTTTGTGTTGTGTATTGAAAGGCTTAGCCATGGCATTTCTAATGCAGTGAATGATGATGCTCGGAAGCTGACGCATCTTTCAAGAGTAGAACCCTCTTTCACATTTTTTTTTTTTTTTTTTGCAGATGATCTCCTGCCACTGGCTGAAGCTTCTTGTGATCACGTAAGGATTATTCACTCAGTTCTTAAGGATTTCTGCAACAATTTAGGTGCAGAGGATAACAAAACTAACCCAAATCTTTTTCTCAAAGAATGTCCGCAATGGTAAGGCCTCATGCATTGGCTATTTTCTCGACTTTACAATTACAAAGGATCTTGGGAAGTATCTTGGCATGCCATTGCTTCATTCACGAGTTACCAAGAAGACCTATCATGAAATTGTTGAAAAGTTAAAGTACCTTTCAAGCTGGAATGCTTAATATTTATCCCTTGCTAGAAGAATCACTCTTACTCAATTTGTTATACAAGCAATTCCTGTGTATACCATACAGACGTCGAACAAAATATGTAAGAGGTTTATTTAAAGTGGGTCAAATGATCATAGAAAGATGAACCTTATCAATTGGAATAAAGTTTATCAACCGAAAATTTATGGTGGCTTAGGTCTTAAAAACCTTGAGATGAAGAACAGAGCTTTAATTATGAAACTGGTGTGGGGTCTGATTTCTTCACCAACAAGTCTTTGGGCTAAAGTTCTTTATACAAAATACGGGCTAGTTGACTTGGCTCTCCCCAGTATGTTACAAACTCGAAATGGATCGCATCTGTGGAAGTCAATTGGAAGTGTTTGGTTGATAAGCATATAATACATAGGTATTTTACCATTAATTATATAATTGCTATTTATTATTATTTTTTATTTTAAATTAATTAAATTATTTTATTAAATAGGGAATTAATTGGAGATTATGGATAAAAAGGGCATGAAGAAGTTCAAATTGGGAAGCAATGAGGATTAAATTAGACGACAAAAATATAACTAAGAATTAATGGAATCCAAGCGGAAGAAATCAAAGCAATTAATTAATCCAATTTAGGCACATTGAATAATTAAAAGATAAATCTTGCCAATTGCCAATTGGAGTGCACGTGCAGAGCTTCCAATTTCAAAAGTGGAAACAAACTTATGGCTTATGGTGTTGACAAACAATGGTGGTATTAATTAGGAAAATTGACTTTAGAATTGGAAATAAAATCCGAATTGGATTGGGCCTATTAATGCATACGGAATCCTCTTCATAACAGGTGGTCATGGGCATTATAAAGAGGAGCTGACGAGAATTAAAGGGGAAGAATAGGCATTCGGCAAAGAAGAAAAGAGCGACAGCAGCACTTCAATTTTCCCATGGCTTGTTTTATTTATTTTGTTGCTCCTAATTTAAGTATGTTTAGCTAATTTTTGTATAATAAAGTTAAGGATGAAATCCTATTTAATGAAATAATTATTTTTTTATTTAATTAATTTCCTACATATAATGTTTATGGTTCTTGTTTCACATATTTAGTTGAATATAATTAAATTTTTTCACCAATTTTTTCATGCATTATTGATTGTTAGGATTAATATTTGACTAAATTTATGTTTGGATTTATAAAGTTTATATATGATTATCTTTGATTATGTGTCTTTCACTAAACTTGTTTACGGAGAGTACTTAAGAAAACTTTGACTCTTTATTATTAAATATTGTTTATATGGAATACTTAGATATCATACTATTAAGTAGAAAAGAACCCGTACAAAATTAATTTTAATTGGGCTTAATTGTTATATATATGAGATGATATATATTGATTTCGAGTTATCACTCTAAAATTAGGGATTAATTGATAATTAGATAATTACTAATTGAATAGTGGTGGAATCTAAAATTTTGGTAACCTTTGTCTTATTGAATTTTCTTTTGCTGTAATTGTTTTATTAGTTTAATTAGTTTAATTTCTTTTACAACTCAATTTGCTCAATTAGGTTATGATTAATATTAATTTTAAATTTAAATTAAATTTTTTAATTTATACAATTTCTGTGGGTTCATCTTCATTACCACTATTTTATTTCTAAATTTGTGCGCTTGCAAGTATACTAAATTTTTACACAATATTGTTATGATACAATTCAAGGAATTAAATGGAATATTTGTAATGGCAGAAGGGTACGATTTTGGTGGGATTGTTGGGTTACAAAAAAATAAGCCCTTGGTTGCTATGCCGTGGCCCCTGTTCTGGATGAAATTTTATTAAATTCAATTGAAAATTTTGCAGATGCTAATGATAACTGGCAGTGGGAATCTTTTGAGCACCTCCCCCCATATTCCATTATTTTAAGACCAATGGAGGGGAAGGGTGATGGTCAGTTTTTTTTAGGCCAAGTCAAAAAGAGGGGATTTTTCTGTCAGTTGGGCTTATGCTGCCATTACTACAAATAATAATATGATGCTGAGGACACATACTAGAACCTCACTTGGAAATGGAAGGGTCTTCCCTGCATCCGAACTTTTATTTGGCTTGCTCTGCATAAGCATGAGAAGCACGACAGACTGAAGATAAAATTTAAAATTGGGAGGAGACACATTTACATAGTTAGGAATTGTGATCGATGTGGGTTGGCCACGAAGACTACATTATATGTCCTTCGTAACTGTTTTTGGCTAGAAGATTGTAGAATTAGTTCCTCCCAAGTGAGCTTCGTTATCAATTCTACTAATTAAGGTTGTGTTTATTTTTTTATATGAAATCTAAATGGGTCTGAATTTAGCTAAAGTTTGGATAGTCGCGAATGAAAATGTCTGAATGACATGTTTATTTTTTCTTTTTCAACATCTAAAAAGAAAAATTTAAAAGCTAATAGTTTGACATAAATATCCTCTTAGGTAGTATATATATTTGTTGTTCATTATTTATAATTTTCATAAGTTGATTAGTTTGGCAGCATTAAAAAAAATACTATCATTGTTGATCTTAATTTAATTTTGTAATAAAAGATGTAATTATAACATCAACTTTTATTATAAAGTCAACATCGTTGTTTTATTTTTGATTCATTACAATGGAAATAATTTGATTTGTTTAATATTTCAATTTAGTTAATGTTATCATGTGAATAAAAATTTAAAGCAATTAAAAAAAATAACTTCAAGAATAGTACAAAAATATTAGATTTATACATAATATTCAAAATATATGAATTGTTAAGGGTATTTTTGATATTTAAAATTAAAATTTTCTATTTAGACTTTAGACTTCAGATAAAAGTGGATTTTTTCTACTTTTTCTATTCAGATAAACTTGTCGATAATAAGTGATAAATTAAAAAAATAAAAAACCTAAAATATTTAAATATCTAAAAAAAAATTAAATTCAAATTTCAGACTAAAAAAAGCAAACATCACCTAAGTCTTAGAGATTTGTTAATTCCAAACTTAAAAAGTAACCGGTGTTTAGAGCAAGGTTTGGAGTACTGGTCTTACGTGTTTGAGGTCGCGATATGAAGACTATGGTTTTGGCGAACTCACTATCAATTCAATCAGATATGCACGGACGCTAGTAGCATGATATAGGATGTTGTTACACAGCAAAGGAGATCCTTTGCATGAACAAGCCTGCATTGACTAGGAGAGGCAGCAAGTTGGAGAAATGGGTTGGTTGGCAACCCCCTACATGGCCTTGGTGTAAGCTTAATTCTGATGGTGCTTACAAAAGCAATGGGATCTCTACTGCTAGTGGGCTTCTTCGAGATTCCAAAGGAAATTGGGTTGGTGTATTTGCGATGAACACTGGTCATTGCTCGATCACGGGTGCTGAATTATAGGGTTTATGTCAAGGTTAATCATGGCTTGGAAGTATGGAGTTCGTTGGTTGCCCGTGGAAGTTGATAGTTCGTGTGTTGTGCAAATGTTGAATACTTTTGTGGAGGTGACTAGCGAGTATTCTCCAATTGTAAGGTCAATTCAAGAACTCATGCAAAGGAGTCGGCACATTACTATTAACCATATCTACAGAAGGGCAAATTTTGTTGCGGACTACCTTGCGAATTACACCTCTTACCTTCCCATTGGCCTTCACAATTTCATTAGTCTTCCGGCTGGTGTCACTCTGCTTCTTCTTCATGATATGTATGGGTTTGCTTACCCCCGATTAGTACTTTTTTAGCTCTTTAAGAGTCCGTTTGTACAAAAAAAAATGATACAAAATTTGTAATCATAAGTATGGAGATGCAAAATTTTGCTTCAACGTAAAGAAGAGGAGTTAATTGACATGACAAGATTTTGACCAAATTTTGTTTAGCCTGAAATATTTCTTCTTATTGTCACTTGCTCAAAGCCTAGTGCTACTAGAAGAACTGACAGCAAGTTGCTTTGAGGATGGAATTGGCAATTTGGCAACACTTTTCCCGCAAGTAAAAATATTATTTAGTACTTGAAAAGTTACCAAACCTTGTTAGCTTCTGTCCAAATAGTTCACATGACACTTCACCATATCATTTTGTTCGTGGCTTTCACATTTTGATTAAGTCAAGTTCAATAAACTAGTTAAAAGTTCCAGACATTCATTTCCAATACCTGAAAGATCAGAAGGCTAATGGTGTGTTTACTTTCTGAATTGGAGAATCAGAATCCGGAATCGGAATGATTGATGGTGTTTACTTCGCAAAAATGGAATCGGAATCGGAATCGGAATCATGGAGCCCACCACTATTTGGTAATGAGGAATGGGAGATTGATTCCCATGGGGAAGGTGGGAATCAATCTCTCATTCCCTGAAATTTCCATTTTGCCCCTCCCCAAAATTAAAAATACCCATTTTGTCCTCATTTATAATTAATTAATATATTATTATAATTAATTAATTAATATATTATAATTAATTAGTATATTGATACATTATTATCAATAATTATAATTTTTGAATAAATAATCACAATAATTAAAATATTATATTATAATTAATGTAATATTATTATAGTTAATTAATTAATATAATTACTATAACTAATTAATATATTAATATATTATTAACAATAACTATTAATAATTATAGTTTTTTAATAAATAATCACAATAATTAATATGTTATTATTATTATAATTAATTAATTTATTGTTATAATAATTATTAATATAATTATTATAATTAATTCATATATTATCATCAATTAATTGATATAATTATTACTATTAATTAATATATAAATATATTATTAACAATAATATATTAATATTTATAGTTTTTGATTAAATAATCACAATAATTAATATATTACTATTACTATAATTAATTCATTTATTATTAATAATATATTAATATAAAAATTACCATTAATTATTATATTAATACATTATTAACAATAATATGTTAATAATTTTATTTTTTGAATAAATAATCAAAATAATTAATATATTTTTATTATTATAATTAATTAATTAATATACTATTATAATAATTATTAATACAATTGTTAATTAATTAATATAATTATTACTACTAGTTATTATATTAAAACATTATTAATGATAACTATTAATAATTATAGTTTTTGACTAACTAATCACAATAATTAATATGTTATTATTATAATTAATTAATTTACTATTATAATAATTATTAATATAATTATTATAATATAATTCGTATATTATCATAAATTAATTCATATAATTATTACTATTAATTAATAAATAAATATATTATTAACAATAATATATTAATAATTATATTTTTTGATTAAATAATCACAATAATTAATATATTACTATTATTATAATTAATTCATTTATTATTAATAATAAATAATTAATATAAAAATTACTATTAGTTATTATATTAATACATTATTAACAATAACTATTAATAAAAACATTATTTTGACTAAATAATCACAATAATTAATAATATAATTATTATAATTAATTGTATATTATTATAATAATAAGTTGATCACCCCATTGGTTTGGGCTTATGACTTTAAGGATAGTGGCCGTAGAATAGGCCGGTTCTTTGTGGGCTTCACTGAGGAAGAAGTGTTTAAACTTGACTGACTCAGTAAATTTCAAAAATATCGTGATAATAGGACTGGGGTTTTGTTAAATCCCATGGTTTGAAAAACCAGCCCTTGGGAAAAATCTTTGTAATTGCTTGAAATGGGTCAGCATTATAAAATCCATCTTCTACAGTGAAAATGTTTTGGTGATGAGGTTTATAATACCAATCCAATCTTGGAGAAAGCTTTGGTTGTGAAACCACAACCTGGGAAGATGAACTTCCACTTGAAACCAGTTCTTTAGAAATGGGAAGCTTTGAAGATGCTTTAGAAATCTGTTTTTCTTCTTTCTCTGGAATCGGAGAAAGAGTTTGTGAAAAACTTTGTAATGCAAACATAAGTTCAGGGGATTTAGAGCCAAGAATGGTAAAGCCTTGCCCAGGATTCGTGGAGTATATTATTATAATTAATTAATTAATTAATTAATTTTACAATTAATTAATATATCAATATATTATTGACAATAATTAATAATAATAAAAAAAATTTAATAAATAATCACTATAATTAAAATATAAAATAATGATTATGAAAATAATTCATTAAGTACTTTTTGGTAATTTATTACAATCAAATTCATTCCGATTCCGATTCTAAGACAAAGTAAAAACATTAATGGCAATCCAACTCATTCTGATTTCGATTCCTATAGTTCAAGTAAACAACTCATTCTGATTCCCATTCTTTATTTCCATTCCAGCCCATTCTCATTCCTGTCCATTCCGATTCCAGCTCATTCCGATTCCAGTTTAGTAAACTCACCATAAATGTATAGCAGTACTGTCTATGTTTTAGACTGTTAGTAATTAGTAATGTTTATATCAGTTCGACACTTCCTCTAATATAATCTTCTCGAGGCCTCTTAACAGCATGAGAATCCTTCTGCCAAAGTAAAATTTGTCGCTCAATGTATAGTTGTGTGTTTATGAGGAAACACAAAAATAAAATAAAATAAGACAAGAACAAAAGGGTTTAAGTGGCTCAGCATCGGACGTTCCTATATCCATTGAGAAAAACAGCCAAATGATTTCACTAATTCAAAAAACAAGATTACAAGAGCCTCGAGGGCATTACAGAGCATAATTGGCAGCCAATAGACATCAGAAAATTGAAATGAGTGTGGATACATGGTGACCACATCTAGGAGCTGTCCAATTGTCCTAAGAACAACGCTTGAAAATGTAATAATATTATATCCCGTTTTCCTAAGTCGGATGTTTATTCTTTATCCTTTGTATAGGGTAGCACCTCATGATAAATGAGGCAGAATGTCTGAGTAAGGAGCAAAAATTTGCTTCAATGTAAATAAGAAGAGCTAAATGTCCTGCATTTTTTCCACAATTACTCTTAAACTATGTTTAAAGATAACTTTTGTATGTTAAGATAGGAGTTATGAGGATCTGTGACTCCCATAACTTAACTAGTTATTCACTGTAGATGAACAATTATTTTCTGTAAATGAATGTTGTTCTTATAAGTTATGGGGATCTCTCTCTGAAATCGCTTGAATTCTTGACAAACATTCAAGATCAACAGTTGAATAGTTGCAAGTTGCAATTATCCTTAATCAAATGATTAATGTCAGGGAAATGTGCTACCGTCCTGGAAGAAAGCAGTCTCCAAGCATGTTTCTATAGAAAATTAGAGATTGTAAATGAAAGAGCAAACGTTGGTTATGCAATGTTGATTCAAAGGCTGAAAAATCTGCCAGTCGTGAGGATTGGGTTTTGCAATAAGTTTCAAGAGGTGATTGAACTTGAAGGGTTACACCGAAACCAGGAATGAAAATCTCATGCTGTCCTCAAGTTTAACAGAGTTAGGCCTGGAAAAGTTACCAAAACTGAGGTGGATATGGAAAGGGCTGATGCAGCATGTAAGCCTTCAAAACCTTGCAGATGTTGAAATGAGGAACTTGCAACAGCCAGAGATATCTCTTCTCAATGTCATTTGCTCAAAGTCTGTCAGATATCCTTTGAGAGGCTATTTCTGCAGAAAGTTAAACACAGGAAATTTAATTGTTGTGTTTTAAGCCCTAATTTTCTCAAGAACCAAACACTGCAAGACCATAGTACTGACCCAAGAAACAATGGAGATGAACAAACAAAGAAATTGAATCAAGATGAAGCTGAAAAAATAGATCGAACAAGAACAAAAGGATTTAAGTAGTTCAGCATATGAGAGGTGCCTACATCCACTGAGAAACTGTAACCCCCAAAGTTACATTAATTTTGAATTACAAGAATCTTGTTTTATTAGAATTTATAAGTGGCCCTATTACCCCCACTAAACACTAATAAGAATTACTCATGGGATAATTTTGGAAAACACATATTTTCCAAAACCTAATATGGTTTCTTAAAACTTCCTATAAATTCATACTTTTCTCTCCTCCATAACCCTAAGTTCATGGCATTTTCTTTTATTTTCTCTAATTCTTAGTATTCCTTTATTCATACCCTAGGATTCAAACCCTTACTTATGAGAGAACCTTAAGTATTGGTAAGTTTTACTCTCTCTATTCTCTACATGTTTAGGGTTTTAATTTATTGCTGAGTCTTGTTAAACAATCCTGGAGCTAATAAACACACTAGACAATTCTGGACAGCATGAATCTCTGGAAATTAAACATATATCTTATGAATGATTCTTGAGAAGAGCCTTATCTTTCTGAAAACTAGAAATTTAGGGATTATTGAATAAATTTTGTTTCGTAAAATTTGACTTTGTTTTTGATTTTATATGGATTTTCGAATCTGACTCTGTTGCACTGGAAAACTACGATTCCAATAGAATGACCAGATTCACAAAATTATTTGTAGGGCCAAATGAACGAGAAAAATTCTGAAATTTTAAACAGAGGTTATTATTTATGTCTAGTGCTTCCAGTTTTAATTTCATAATTTTATTATTTATGTGTAATTTTATAAAAATATCGGAATCCATACTGTCTGGTTAAGGCACTGTGAGACAGTTTCGAATTTATCAAGAAATAAATAGTTTTGAAAATGATTTTGACGTTGGATCCCTTTGGAAAATTTATGGGAGATACTCATGGATGTCCAAAATAGTTCTACAAAATATTGTGTCATTTTTTATTTCTAGATTAAGAGTTAAAATTCTAAGAATCAGACTTGTACATGTATGAATTAGAAAATCAGGTTCTTAGAATAAGCTGTTAATGGTTACAACTTGTATTTGTTTAAGGTAGTGGAGGTGTTTGAGGATGTTAGAGGCTTAGAGAGAGGAGTGTTTAGATAATTATTTTTATCAAGATAAGTAACTTCATTACTAATATACGAGATAAGAGTGATTATTTTGATACTACAATAAATACATGTGTTTTTTTATAGTTCTTTGAAATTCATTTGTTTTTCATAACAAATTAGTTTGTGTAAATGTTTTCAAATCTAAAAATTATGTTATTCTTATGGTTTCAACAAAATATTATAAATGTTTTTAAATATATAATTTATTTTGCTATTTGATAACCTTTTATGATTTTGTTTATAAGTTATCGTGCAAGCCTAAATTATTGTTATGGAAATTTATGAATGCATTTAAATGTTTTGCGTCCATGTACGATTTAAATTATTTATGATTATATGAGGGCCACCTCTCAAGGGCCAAAGTACCATGAAGTGCCACGTGCAGTGCAAAGCGTCACGTATAAGTCATTATATATGAAAAACTAATTTGAATATTTTGGCTCATTGTCCAAGTTATTCTAATTCTGATTTTGATCGTATAATACGATACATATATGTTCTAGACCAGTACTGATTTTTTGTTATGAGTGTGTACACGATATTCTGATTTTAATTCTAATTCTGTTTTTGGCCTGGTCATCGGGAGTATAAGTGACACTATTTGACATAAGCTAACCTCTTGTTTTCTGCATATACGTCATACTATTTATTTTTATAATTAACTATGCTTTTGATATTTTGAATTACTATGAACTTATGCCATCTTATTATAATATGTCGTTTTATGGATTATAATATATGTTTTGATAAAAAGAAAGCTTGCAATATTTTTTATACTGATAAGCCTAGTGTGTTACAAATGATTTTACTTATTGAATTGACGGTTCACCCCTCGGGTTATTACTTTTTGTAGATTAAGTATCTTATTAAGAGATGTACTTATTGTTGGAGTTAGAGATTCATTTTTTTTCTAGTTGAATAAAAGCTCTTTTTAAGTCTATTTATTTATAAACTTGTAATTGGGAAGTTTTGAGACTTTTGTTATATTTATATCTTCGGGAGAGATTATCTAGTGTTAGACACATGGATTTGTAGATTTTATTTCATTAAAAATTTGAGAAATCTTAGTTCGAAATTTTTGTGTGTAAAGATCTTGATTTGTTAGTAACTTTCTTTATCGTGTGCATTGCACGTGTTGGATTTGGGGTGTTACAATTGTGGTATCAGAGCCCCAGGTTAGGATTATGTATACATTCTTTTGAGGTCTAATTGGATTGTCCAATAGAGTTAATTACATTTGTTTTGTAAACATGAAGAGAAATATTCTGGATATGAAAAGTGTTAGGAATAAAAGACAAACAAAATTGAACAATTTACCTTAGGAGGAGTTCTTGTCAAAGATCTTAGAAGACTTCATAACTAGAGAATGGTTGATAGACGAAGATGGACTAAAATCGTTTACCAAGATACTTCTCCCGGACCTAGAGCTTCAGAGAAGAAAGTCAATGAGGCTATACAGGACTATGTGTTTATGGCAGGGGGGCTAATAAAAATAAGCTTGTAGTACATCGTTTGTTTTGGACAAGACCTCGATTTAAGCCTTACTATAACAATTGTAACAACCTAAATCCAATATGTGTAGTGCACACGATCAAAGAGGTTATTAACAAATCAAGATCTTCACGTATAAAAATTTCGAATTAAGATTTCTCAAATTTTTAATCAAATAAAATCCACAAATCCTTGTGTCTGACACTACATAATCTCTGAGGAAGATATAAATATAACAAAAGTCTCAAAACTTTCCAATTACAAGTTCATAAATAATATAAACTTAAAAGGAACATGAGCTTATCCTTCTTTTATTTAACTAGAAAAAAAATGAATCTCTAACTCCAATGATAAATATACCTCTCAACAAGATATTTAATCTATAAAAAGTAATGACGAGGGGTGAACCGTCAAAGTTTTCTTTGTAAACACTAGGTTTTATCAACAAGCTTTCTTTTTATCAAAACATATATTATAATCCATAAAAAAAATATTATAATAAGATGGCATAAGTTCATAGTAATTCAAAATATTAAAAGCATAGTTAATTATAAAAATAAATAGTATGACGTATATGCAAAAACAAGAGAAAATCCATATAAAATAAAAAACAAAGTCAAATTTTACGAAACAAAATTTATTCAATAATCCATAAATTTCTAGTTTTCCATAACAAAGATAATAAATAAACAAAATCATAAAAGAATCATTCATAAGATATAAGTTTAATTTCAATAATTTGTTATGAAAAACAAATGAATTTCAAAGAACTATAAAAAACACATGTATTTATTGTAGTATCAAAATAATCACTTATCTCGTATATTAGTAATGAAGTTACTTATCTTGATAAAAATTTATTAAGCATCCTCAAACACCTCCAATATTACAAGTTGTTTAACAACTTTTCAAGAACCTGATTTTCTAATTCATAATGTACAAGTCTGATTCTTAAATTAAAACCCTAAATACATCCTAAATCATGCATAAATTTTCAATGATATGTAAATTACAATCTAAAACCATGCCAATAAAAATCCTAATAAAATAACATAAATAATAAAATTATGAAATTAAAACTGGAAGCACTAAAAATAATAACCTAAAATTTCAGATTTTTTCACGTTCATTTGGCCCTACAAATAATTTTGTGAATCTGGTCATTCTAATAGTTTTCCCGTGCAACAGAAATTCGAAAATCCATATAAAATAAAAAACAAAGTCAATTTTACTTTATTCAATAATCCCTAAATTTCTAGTTTTCAGAAAGATAATACTCTTCTCAAGAATCATTCATAAGATATATGTTTAATTTCAAGAGATTCATGCTGTCAATGTGTTTAAAATTGTTTAACAAGACTCAAAAAAAATTAAAACCCTAAATACAAAATTGATCTGTAACAATCTAAAACCATGCCAATAAAAATCCTAATTAAGTGATAAAATACATGTAAGAATAGAGAAAAAACTTACCAATACTTAATGTTCTCTCCTAAACAGGTTTTGAATCATATGGTATGAATAAGGGAATTGACCCTAAAAGAAAATGTCGTGAACTTAGGGTTATGAAAGAGAGAAAAATATGAATTTATAAAGAGTCTTAAGAAACCCTATTAGGTTTAGAAAAATATATTTGTTTTCTAAAATTATCCATGATTAATCCTTATTAATAAGGATAATAGTATCACTTATAAATTCTAATAAAAAAATTTTCTATAATTCAAAATTAATGGAAGCTCAGGCGTTATAGAAAGAGAGCCAAATGATTCCACTAAATCAAAGAGCAAGGTAACAAGACTTCATGGGCGTTACAAAGAACAAATGAAAACCAATTTCTCCCACTAAAACTCGCTAAGCGCGCTCAATGACCTGCAAGAACACTCCTTGGTGATCGGTGGCCACGCATTTATGCTAAAAAATCAACCAACCACCAAAACGACATCAAAAGGATGACGTTCTGCTTATTTAGTTTGTGGTTGTTCACGTGCCCCGCACGAGCTGCACATAAGTTGCTGTGATCGATGGTCCTCCAATGTCGTCCATAAAGTCTGGGTTTATACTGACATATTGAAGTTTTTGCTAAATGGGTAATTATTTGCTCAGAGTACAGTTTCTTTTGACTCCTTGGATAAAAACAAAACCATGTTGTAACTTTTTTTTTTGCTAGGTGACAAAAAATTGAATTGCAAAATTCTGGCAAATGTATGAAAAACTAAAATATCAAAATAAAAAATAAGTTACTTAATTTTTTTTAACGCCTTTGTCATAATTTTGTGACTCATTTACTGTGAAACTAGCATTGTTGGTTTACAAGAAGCAACAAACAGATATGGCCTCATGGATGCATTAAACAATAGTGTTAGCAGCCCAATCAGATAATTTACATCATAACACGTGTCAAAAGGAAGAAATTTATCAGCTGATATGCCTTAGGCTAAGAATCAAATTTGTCATCCAGGCTGAAGAAAACAAGGCAGTGAGAGACACAATTGGTTAATATTTTGCAGAATTCTGCCGGCTTGCATCATTCTTCTAGGCTGCTCGGTAAGTTATATTGACCCTTTTTCTTCTGTGCTTGAGCTTTCCAAGAAAGCTACATCGACTCCCTCACTTGAACAAGTCCTCTTTTTAACCGTAAGCATTTATATAAGCCAAAGGGAAAGTGCAATAACACATTGTACTTTACAATTTTCAATGGCCTTTCCCGGCAAGCAAAGTTTGCTAATCCCATGTGCAGCATTGCTTGCAATCTTCATCGCTGGTGCTAATGGCATTGACATCTTTCTGGAATGGAATGTGGCCGCTGACACCACCATCATACCTTTGTCAGTTGATCAGCCCGTATGCAGATTGTCACATAATTTTCTTTTCCAAATTTTGATGGTTTCTGTCTCCTTACTTAAAGTGACTCTATGATGTCTGTTTCTTCAGGTCATTACCATCAATGGGATGTTCCCTGGACCCCTTGTCAATTCAACAACCAATGATTTTGTCCATGTAAATGTTTTTAACAATCTCGATGAGCCTCTACTCTTCACATGGTATGCACATAGGATGACTTGATCTGCATTTTTATCTTCATCCAAATGTTCTCTCGGTTACTTATCTAAGTGGAAAATGGTTCTGTTTTGCGCAGGAATGGCGTACAGCAAAGGCTAAACTCATGGCAAGATGGAGTTTCAGGCACTAACTGCCCAATTCTACCCGGTAAAAACTGGACTTATGTTTTTCAAGTCAAGGATCAAATTGGCAGCTTTTTCTACTTCCCCTCCATTAATTTCCAAAAAGCTGGTGGAGGATTTGGGCCAATTCGAGTCAATAACCGCATAGTCATTGCTGTCCCCTTCCCCAAACCAGAAGCTGAATTTGACCTTCTCATTGGTGACTGGTTTTATGATGACTACAAGGTGAAAAACTTGAAAAATTTATCAATTTGCTTTTAATTTCTTTAGTGCCAACAATTCTTACTTTCTTTTTGGGTACAAACTATTACAGAAAACAAGATCAATGATGAACACTTCACTTACGGCTTACAATGCTATTCCCGATGTTATTCTGATGAATGGAAAAGGTCCTTTCGGATACCATATGACAAAAGAGCATGAGTCCTTCACGGTTACAAAAGGTAAACAGAAAATGAAAATTAGAAAATTTTTGCTATTATTGATTTGTTTTTCATTTTTATTTTTGTATAACTTTTAAATTTGATCCATTAGGCCATTAGCGCATATGAAGCATGTGAGCTCTACAAACACACACAGACACACACAATGAGTTCTGCTTTTGTGTTATGCAGGGATGACTTACAGGTTCAGGATATCAAATGTGGGGAGTGTATTTAGTTTCAACTTCAGGATTCAGGATCATAAGATGGTGTTGGTTGAAACAGAAGGGTCTTACACCAACCAGATCACATTGGATTCTCTCGATGTGCACGTTGGCCAGTCCTACTCTGTTCTTGTCACAGCAGATCAAAATGAAGCCGATTATTACATAGTTGCAAGTCCTAAATTGATCGGCACAAATGATTCTAGCAGCCTTGTTGGTCTAGGAGTGCTTCACTATTTGAATTCCAACTCTCAAGTTACTGGCCCTCTTCCAATGGGTCCTGATCCATTTGATCTAGAATTTTCAATGAATCAAGCGAAGTCTGTGAGGTAAAATGAAGTTTTCATCTACTTCTTAAAGAATTTTCACATCAAACAAAGTGATTCCAATTGTTACCATTTGTATTAACTATTACTTCAACTCTGACTTCTCCATTTCTCATGATCAGATGGAACTTGACAGCAGGAGCAGCAAGGCCTAATCCGCAAGGAACTTTTAATGTATCAAATGTGACATTATCACAAACCTTCATTCTCCGAGGCTCAAAAGCTGAGATTAATGGCCGGCCTCGTTATGTCATTAACAATGTCTCTTATCTTACTTTAGAAACTCCATTGAAGCTTGCAGATTACTTTGTCAATGGTTCAGGCGTCTACCAACTTGACTGGTTCCCCACCAATTCTGTCAACAATGAAGCTGCAAATGGAGTTTCTGTTGTTACTGGGAATCACAAAGGCTGGATAGAACTTGTTTTTAACAACAATTTGGATGTGATTGACTCTTGGCATTTGGATGGCTTTGGTTTCCATGTTGTTGGGTAGGTTTCTTATCCATCATCAACCAGGACCGCCAACGCCACCCATCATTTGTATTGTCATAAATTTAAGAATGCGGTTTTTCAAGTATTTCGCTACATTTCTCAAACTTATAATTCTTTTATCAGGTTTGGCATTGGACAGTGGGCACCAGAATCACGCAGCACGTACAATCTTTTTGATCCTGTTGTCCGCTCTACGGTGCAAGTCTATCCTGGAGGATGGACAGCAGTTTATGCATTTCTTGACAATCCTGGAATGTGGAATTTGAGATCACAGCTCCTGCAAAATTGGTTTTTAGGCCAAGAACTCTACATCAGAGTTCACAATCCTGATCCTAATCCTGCCAAGGAGCGGCCGCCCCCTGAAAACCTGTTACTATGTGGTCAGTACAAGTTTCTACATTTAAAATTGGTTCTCTGGTCATAATTCTGTCTTCCTTGTCTCTGAAATGAAAATTTGCTTCCTGTTTACAGGAATTTTTTATGGTTCTAATAGAACTGTTAGTGCACCAGCACCAGCACCAGCTCCATAATTGGCAGAGCTAGCCTTTAGAATCGGTTGGGGGAAAATTTTACTTGCCAAAAGAGCTTAACCTCATTTTTATGCATTTTATTCCCATCCAATGGGAGCAAATAAAGAATTTGATTGAAATTGAGAAATTATTTTAAAGAAAATTTTGATAATTCATCTACAGATGGTTATTGGCATTATTTATGGAGTCATCAATTGAGCTATTTTTGCCTAATAATTTATTCTCGTGATGATTTGGATGAGAGTGGAAGATGATTTCCTTATAGGGATGGCAAAATGTGGGTTTGGGCTGAGCTTTTTCAAGCCCAAGCACAAGTTCATTAGATTGAAAGTGTGAGGGCTGGGCTTGGGTCGGGCCCATTACGGGCTTGGGCTTTTAATTATTGTTTTCAAAATTTTTGTAAATATTGTAAACTTGAAATGAATTAATAATAATCAAGTTGTTATAATCAATAATGAATTAAAGAAAATGAATATTTCAAAATAAAATAACAAATAAAGAAAATGAAACAAATAAAAATTTATAGATTTAATTTTTTTAGTACTGAATTCTCTAATTTAAGCACTTAAAAAAGATTTTAGTATTATAATTTTAACTTTTTGATTCAATAATGATATATGAATTAGGAAATTAAGCTTTCTTTTTTTTATTTTTCATTATTTTTAAATTTTAATATATTATTTTAATTTATAACAAATAAAGAAAATGAGGCAAATAAAAGTTTAGGGATTTAATCTTTTTTGTATTGAATTCTCCAATTCAAGCACCTTTTTTATCAATTAACACTTAAAAGAGATATTTTAAATTAAGGAATTAATTTTTCTTTTTTTGCTTTATTTTTTAAATTTTAATTTATTATTCTAATTTATAAATTTATTTTTTAAAAAATTAAATAGCGTAGACTTGGCCCAAGCTTTTTTCCTTAAGCCCTTATACATGTCTTGATGTGAAAAACCCGGGTCAAAACCCATAGGAATGGGCTGGGCTGGCCTAGACTTTTTTGTCATCCCTATTTTCGTAATGAACATCTTTTCATTCACTTTCTTGACTAAAATAATTAAGTTATGCATACATTATTATCATAGTGATGTATATGATATGGTATCCTATGGTACCGTCAGTTGCAAGCTAAAGTAATAAAGATAAAAATTAATGAATTTTTTTTAATCAAATAGCAGAAAAATTAATATTTTTGCTCACTAAATTTCAAAGGATCATTAGCCTGCAACTAAAGATTAATGGTACCGTAAGTTGCAAGCTATTGTAATCCGTTAGAGATTTGGTAATTATGTTGCATAGCCTCGCCGGTACTCTCAAAATATTTAGTAATTGAACAAAGACTTGTTACTTAGTGCAAAAGAACAAAGTTTTCTACTCTCAAAATATTTAATTTCTTTTGAATCAAATAATATATATGAGTCAAAGTTTTCTACTTTTTTTTATTTACATGACATAAGTTCTAAGAACTAAGAAATATAATACTTAAATGATCCGATAAAAAGTAAAATTCAGCTCAGACAAATCTCTGTCCAATAATAATACTAATTCATATGAATGATTAATGGTTAATAAAAGAAATATAAGAGTAGTTATATCATAACTAGATACTACTACTAATAAATAGATGTCATCACAATATTTTAAAAAGCAATAGCTCTGATAGAATTCTAATTCAAAAGTGATTATAAAATCAAAATTTGCTATTGTTTTAACTTCTACGATTGTGATAACATTGAGGAAATTTCAGTAGGATTGCCAATCAGGCAATCCGACCGAGCTCAATGTCAACACCATGAAAGCAATATATCTCAAGCATATTAACCATTTAAAACTGAAATCAAACACTTTAATTTGCTATGTTCAAACATTAGTTATGCAAAAAGGCCTGCTCGATCTTTGTTAGTATCATAGACAATGGCATCAGTAACTTCTGATTAGCTGGAAGATGCTGGTGAGATTAATTAACTTTCTGAGAAACCGATGCCTCCTAGAGAATAGAAAGCGCACACATTACAAAATTGTATTCAATACTTATTTCAACGAAACCCATTAATTTTATACAATTCCCATATTCAATTTATTACCCTATCTGCTTCTTCCTGCTTGTTCTGAAAATTACATTAATAAGACCCCCCGGCAAAGAAACCTACGCAATGGCGTTTTCCGGAATTAGTGTAATCAAATTTGCATACATCCTGGGGATGCTGATGGCAATAGCTAATGCTGAGGACATTTTCCTGGATTGGCATGTCGCAATTGACACAAATATCAGACCAGTTTTTGCAGATCAACCGGTAACCGTACCATAAATTTACTAGATTGTGGTGTTGTTTCTCCGAAATAATGCAAGTTTTGTTTGTTTTTTGGGATAGGTTATTACTATCAATGGAATGTTTCCAGGGCCTCTTATCAACTGCTCAACCAACGATATGATTCATGTCAATGTGTTCAACAAAATGGATGAGCCTCTACTCTTTACATGGTATCATATAATTCAATGTCATTTTCCAGTGCAAACGTTTGAATTATCATTAAAATTACATAATTGATTTTCGCATCGTAACTCGAATCTGCATTTTCGATTGGCTTTTGCAGGAACGGAATACAACAGAGATTAAACTCATGGCAGGATGGAGTTTCGGGCACAAACTGTCCAATTCAACCCGGAACCAATTGGACTTATGTTTTTCAAACCAAGGATCAAATTGGTAGCTTTTTTTACTTCCCTTCAATCAACTTTCAAAAAGCTGGAGGTGGGTTTGGTCCCATCCGGATTAACAATCGCATTGCGATCAATGTACCTTTCCCAAAACCTGAGGCAGAGTTTGATCTTCTCATTGGTGATTGGTACCAGGAAAGCTACAAGGTAAAAGGAAAAACTAATAATACTAGTGATACAAACTCTCTGTACAAACTGATAGTAATGCTTTCTCATTTTGATTGTGGCCTTTAATTGTAACAGGAAATTAGGTCAAAGATGAATAACACGCAATGGGCTTACTTCAGTCCCCCTGATTGGATGCTAATGAATGGAAAAGTTTCGTTAATGAATCCCAACACAACCGATCACGAGTCTTTCACTGTTACACAAGGTAAGCAGAGAAGAAATATGTGCAGGGGCGGAACTGTGTTGTGGCCTGAGACCTGGAGCCCTTAGCCCAACTCTACGTGGAAATTTACTTATGCAAAATTGACATTTTGGCCCTCATAATTTTACAGGATTTATTATTTTGGTCCAGTCAAACCAAAATTCTGATCGTGCGTTTGCATATATGTAGGAAAAACGTATCGGTTCAGGATATCAAATGTGGGGACAGCATGGAGTTTCAATTTCAGGATTCAAAACCATCGGATGGTGTTGGTTGAAACAGAAGGATCATACACCAATAAGACAACGTTGAAATCATTAGACGTGCACGTTGGGCAGTCTTACTCTGTGCTCGTCACAGCAGACCAGAACCCTGCTGATTATTATATTGTGGGAAGTCCAAAACTGTCCCACGCTGATGCAAATAGTAGTATTTACGGTGTTGCAGTGCTACATTATGATAACTCTACCACTCCACCCATTGGGTTTCCTCCAAGAGGGCCCGATCCGTTTAATCTGCAATTCTCCGTCGATCAAGCCAAGGCCATTAGGTAATTTAATCCAACGATTGATATTCATTCATGCTTTTATAGAGGTTGCTTCGTAACTCTTATCACAGAAACGCTGGAAATATCCTGATGTACTTTTCGGAAACTAATATCCCGCGAATCCTTTCTTCTTCACTACTCGAACTTGAATAGCTAGTTAAAAGGATATTACTTGTAAAGGATCGATTTTCCCCCCTGAGAACTTGTTCTAAGTGTTAACTGATTTTTCCATTTAATCGTTAGTATTTTAATATTATTACACATCAATAAATCTTAGGTTGGAACATCAGTTAGAAATTTTGGGATACTTACTCTATACATCCACTATGTTAATATAGTATTACTAGTGTGGATTCAAATTTTTTATTCGATTTTATTAAACTCCTGATTTTGTTTTCAATAATTTTTTATATACATATACAGATATTTAAATATGACTTTTACTATGGTTTGAGATCCTCCATTGATTTGAGTTATCATTATCATCCATTTTTAAAATCTATTAAATCGTATATTAACAAAGTTACATATACAATTGCGATTTATTAGTTTTCTTCATAATTGATGGCCTATAACCATCAATTATGAGCTTGAATTTTGCTATGGAAAAGAACTCTCAATCAACTTCTGTTACAGCATGTTATTCATATTCTCATAATTCTTCATTCGTTTATGAAGGTGGAATTTGACAACAGGTGCAGCAAGGCCTAATCCGCAAGGAACCTTCAATGTAACAAATGTGACGCTGTCACAAACATTCATCCTCCAAGGCTCATCAGCTGGAATTGATGGGGCACCTCTGTACACAGTCAACAATGTCTCTTACCTCACACCAGAGACTCCATTGAAGCTTGCTGATCACTTTGCCAATGGCTCTGGTGTTTATGAACTCGATAAATTCCCCATTAATGCCTCCAATGTCGATGCAATACGCGGTGTATTCGTTGCGACGGGAATCCATAGAGGATGGATTGAAATTGTGTTCAAGAATGAACTGGAAGTTATTGATTCCTGGCACTTGGATGGTTTCGGATTTTTTGTAGTCGGGTAAGTATATTAACAAAACAAGATTTTAAAGTACAAGAAAAACTTTGTGGTTATAGTTACTATACGATATAGACATTTTCTAATTCGAAATTTACTTAGGAGTTGAGTTCCTCTGCTTGGTGGGTGTATTTGGATCTAGTGCCGAGCTGATATATGCTAAACTCTTCCACTTGATTAGTTCTATATTCTTATCTAATAACTACTAATTGTTTATTTTTAAAAACTTAGCAAAAAAAGGGTCAGCTTAGTACTGAATTTAAATTGATATTCTTATGGCAACTATTATAACTTTTTTCCGAAATTCCATTGATCTTTATAAATAGTTATCAGCTTCTTTCATACACACACACATGTATACACATTGTAAATTTTTTTCATCCGATTTCAAGATTTGGTGGTGGCGACTGGAAACCTCAACGACGTTCTAAATACAATCTTTATGATCCTGTTGTTCGTTCCACAGTTCAGGTGATTCTCTCTTCGCTCTCTGTTAATCTAGAGCATAAATACTTCATTTACACTAGTCAATTAAAATTATTACACATGCTAAAATTGTTTAAATTAAAAATTGTTATATAGGTATATCCTGGAAAATGGACTGCTGTATATGCATATCTTGATAATCCAGGAATGTGGAATTTGAGATCACAGCTCTTGAAAAATTGGCACTTGGGTCAAGAACTCTACGTTAGAGTTTACGATGCCGATCCCAATCCCAGCAAGGAGCGGCCGCCGCCAGAAAATCTTCTGCTGTGTGGTCTGTTCCCCGCCCTTTAATTCATATAATTTTATTTGGTTATGCGCAGAAATCTCTATCAGTCTTAGTACGAGCAGTTTTAAAATAACTTTTTCTTTAGGTGGTTACCAGAGTTCAAATCCCTAAAACGCATGCTGAAACTAAATTTGGGACATTTTAAAATGTGTAGACTTTTGTGTGCAGAAATCTCAATTAGGGACATAGTTTGAGTAGTTTTTAAGCAATTTTTTTCTTTAGATAGCCACCAGAATTCAAATTTCTAGAAAGTTTAGCAGGCTAAAAATTAATTTGGGGCATTTTAAAATACAAAGACTTTTTTCAGTAGAAATCTCCATTAGGGGCTTAATTTGACTAGTTTAAGCAATTTTTTCTTTAGTTGATCACTAGAGGACAAATCCCTAAATACCTAGAAAATGTAGCAGGTTAAAAATCAATTTGGGACATTTTAAAATGTGTAGACTTTTATATGTAGAAATCTCTATTAGGAGATAAGCCTGAGTAGTTCTTAAACAGTTTTTTCTTTAACTGGCCACCAGATTTCAAATTCTTAAAATGTGTAAAAAAACTTGTTCATTTACAAATAATATTTGCTCCCATTGTGTTTGTTTACAGGGAACTTTGAACCCCCTGCACCTCCAACACCTTCTGCACCTCCAACACCTTCAGCTCCTTCACCCAGAGACCCCTCCAAGGGTAGTGCAACATCTCAACAAGCGGCATGGTCATTAATTATAAGCTTATAACGTTGAGCTGTTTGATAATTTTTTCTTTTCTATTTTTAATTTTCAAGATTTTAATGTAAACTATTTTTCTCCATTTTGCTAAATTTTGATTAATCTCTTGTTTTTAATTGTATAGGTCTAAGATTCTTATTCTCTACATTGCAACGACGCTATTTATCGGTCAATAATAGGTGGATCAGCTTGTTCATTTGTTGCTGTCGTTAATTTGGAAGGAATTCGAGGCTAATATATATATATATATATATATATATAGATATTAATGTTGGAGAACTTGTGCGCTTCTCTAATTAATGTTGTATTATCATTAATTTGATGGGCATCGTATAGATTACATAAATTCCAAGGAAAATTTGTACTTTCAGATTTACTGTTTGTGTAGAGTTGGCTTTCTCCATTGTCTCTTCATTTATCCGTAATTTTGTCCTGCGATCCCAAGTTATGCTCAAATATAAAGTTTTTTTTTTAAAGGAAAAGGGGGTAGGCAAGCTTAAATCAATTTTTACCCTCCTCCCCCCAAGACTTGAACCCAAGTCCACATAAGTGAGAAGTGACAGATTGCACTGCCAACCAACTCGACTACGCCCTTAAGGGCTGCTCAAATATAAATGTAGAAGTCATTGGTTTCATCAATGGATAACAATTCTATTTTTGACAATTACACCTTTGATGGTGAGATTGGTCATGTTAATAAAAATTTTCTTACATATTAATAGTTTTAAAATAATTTTGTTAAATATTCATAAAATTTGCAAAATGTATATATATATATATATATATATATATATATTGTCTAGTATATTCATTCTAATAAATAACATATATATTAGAACTTTAAGATTTATTATAGAACAATTTTATTCTAATAGATTAACAATTTTAAAATAATCTATATATTTAAAATAATTTCTAAAATATGTATTTGTTATTTTTTATTTATTGTATTTTGTTTGATATTTATTATGAAACTTTAAATCAAATTAATTATAACATTACAACATAACTTTGTGTAGTGTTTGAAATGTTTATAATTTTATATAATTTTATTTTTTGCATCTATTCCAATAATATGTGTATTTATTCATTATAAAAGTTTACGGTTGGCAAACCCATCTTTTAAAGTCTTGTACCATCTTTTAAAGAATAAAATAAAAAAAGCGGAAAGAGAATGAAATTAAAAAAAAAAAAACTTGAATGACTCCAATTGGTTTTTGCTTCCTTTGAACGCAACATGGCCAATGATATAATCAACATCGTTTCTCTATATCTCTATCCACCATTCGGGAATTCTCCTAGATTACTACCGTCTTCATCGGGTGATTACTGCCGAAGTCAGTTGGTTGTTAAGCAATGTAGTGAGTTTAAGGGTTTGTTATTTTTCCCCCATAAATTAAGAGCAGATGAGTTTACGTGCATGCTATATTGTTTCTAGAAGTTTCTAGACACTCATACATATATATACCCCTGTAATCTCAATTCACTTTATAGCTTAATAAAATGAATTTAGCTTTCTATTTCTTTTTCTCTTTGTGCTTTACTATTTTCTCTCCACCTTCGCATTAAACAAATAGAGCATATCTCTTTAACTGGACTTGTCAATTGGTAAACATCCTACAAATTGAGAATGCCCTTCTCTCAATCCTGGTAAACACATCTTGCAAATTGAGAATGTCCCTCCTTGATTCCGCTAAACATCTTGCAAATTGAGAATGCCCCTCCATCGATCCTAAATGACATAATTAAATTGAGTTCATTATTCTTGAAATTTCTGATCCAAAAATGTATGATTATCATCATTATTATACATAAATGTGCACTGATTAAGCACCAAAAAAACTTTTAATTTCTTCCCATATCTCATGTATTTAAATGTAATGATTTTAAGACAGCTACCAGTATAAAATCCTAAAAACACTCATTTTTGTTTCACCCGTACGTTTTCGAGATTTCACTTTGATGTTAATTAGAGAGCATGAAAAGCTGCCTGCGCAATCTTAATACATATGTACATGAATATTATATGTTCAAGTAGTTAATATATGCATATACTTTTTACTTTTTTGTAACCATGAATATCTTGGTTCAATGAGCAAAATAATGTTTGGCCACAATTCTGAGATTAAAATTTCATGAACTGAATCACTCATGTATTAGATGATGAATTTCAGACTTGCAAAATTATTTAACCATTATAGTAAAATCATGCTCTTCCTTGCCTAGGTAATATAATAAAAGTCCATTAATTAAGACTGGCATATATAAAATTGTATTATACCCCCTTTAGATTTAGATTGTGGAACATCCACATAGTTTTATGATGACCCTCAAGCATCACACACACTCAATTCTATTGTGTCAAACAGCTAATTGGTTTTAGCATTTCCCCTCATTCATCTTGAGGTATTATGAAGTGTGCAACGAAAACAACAGACATTTACTTCATAAAGCATGGCCATTACATATTTACTTTGGACAGATTACAAAAGACCCCAATTAAAAGCCTATAAAAGGAAGGCTTGGCAGCCGAAGAACAAGGCAGAGCCACAAAAAACACTACCCAGGCCTTTGAAGATAGAGATTCTATTGAAAGGTTCCGAGGCTAATCAAACAAGCTGCTTAATTCTTGCAACAACAACCAATATCCGATCGATGTATGTCATATCAATTGGAATTTAAATTAAAACTTAAATGTTGGAATGTCTAGCATTACTTAAGTTGAAACAGATTCACCATTCATATTTGCTTATAACACTTTGTTAGAGCCATCCATAGAGCCATCCATCAATCAGTAGCTCTTGCGGCTGGATTTTAAAATTAATTGAGCTCTCTTCTTGAAGCTCATTTAGTGGGTCATTGGAGCTCTCCCACTTAAAATCTTTGTAATTATATCAAAATATATCTGCCAAGTAATATGATTTACGGATCAAGTGAAAGTAAGAAATTGAGGGTTTTTGCTGAACTAGTGTATAAACTCAGCTAAAAATAAATAAACTCTTTAAGTGTCTTCAGATATCACAAGATCAAAACTGAAATTATTTATAAAATGTTGGAAAATTTGGAGTTATCAGAGAAAAAAAAATTGTACAAAACTCAGGGGTTTATTTATTATTTTTCTTGGAAGTCATTGATTCGCTTATGAAATGATGTTATTAAAATAAAATACACATCTTAGCCATTCTTCTTCACATGCTTTAAAACCTCTTCTTTACATAATTTGCTCGCTGTAATATATTTGAAGGAAAATGATGGTCAAATGGCATATCATTAGTTGTTTCCATTTATTCTATAAAAAATTTAATATCTTTTCATACAATAGTGCATGGGAAGGAACTAATCACTGGTTTCCTATGCTTAAGTAAAAATAAAAACAATTTATTTCTAAGAATCAATAATAAAAAAGAAATAAGTATAGTCTATTTAAACTTTATATATTTTTCTTTTAAAAAAATATATTTTTAATATTAACACAACTCAATTTTAGATTTTCATCTTACTGTCACTATTAACATGTGTTGCTGAGGTAATTCATATTTATTATGTACACATTTAAATTTAATAAGTATATTTTGCATATATATTTAATATTGAATTCTGTCGGTGATCTAGGAAATATTTATAAAAAAATATAATTATAGCATGAACATACATATTACCAGCAACTTGAAATATCACCTATTAATTATGTAATCAGTTACTTATCTACTAAATTAAACCAATGGTAAAGATTAAAAAATTTAAATCCAATAGTTCACAAACAACCTTATCATCAATGCTGTAAAAAGTCATAAAATATCATAAAAAGTCAATTTTTTTTTATAAGATAAAAAGTCAAATGTTAAGTTACATATAATGGAACTTACAGTTGACAGAAAAGTAATTTCCTATAATCTCTTACTTGTTTGATAAACAACTGAGTTAAAAAAAAAACTCATTTTTGGTTGATGTAACTTAAGATAGATTAAAAAAAAAAACCCTTAATTTTACAACCTTATTAGTGATTGATTTACATATAAGGTAGAGATGCCCAATGGGCCGGGCGGCATATGACACGGCATAGTACGAGCATGTTTAGGTGAGGCAAGTGGCACGACACAACACTTATGTGGGTTAGGTCAGACTTAGAGTTTTAGGTTCGAGAGAGTTAAAAGCATAGTACGATTAGAGATTAATTGAAGCATGGTATGAGAAAAAAGCTCATAATAAACACGTTTCACTTTTTAATGAAAATAAGCTTAAAATTTTATGATTTTACAAATAATTTAAGATTGAATCTTTTTAATATATTTTATTAGCATAAGTTTTTAAAATTCATTTGATTCTTAGTTTTAAAAAAAAGATACTCTAATTGATTTATATTTATAATTTATTAAATTAATAATTGATATCATGTTTTTAATAAATAAAATTATAAATATCATTATTTTATAAACATATATTAATGTTATTATGGACTATGATCTATGACTCTATGTGAGTCCAAGTTAACAATTTAATTAACCCATAAGAAAAGTTTATTATTATTGTTGTTATTGTTGTTGTTAAGTATTAAACAGAAATTTTAATACCGTAGAGTTTAACTTAGTATTACATTCTCTTAACATTATTAGTTTATTATTATTAAATATTTACTTGAGTTTTGAATTTTTAATTCTGTTGAATTTAATTAAAGACACATAAACCTGAAAAAGTACAGAGAATTAAAAAAATACACAAACAACTTGGCTTGTCTTTTTAAAAAAATAAAGTTTATCATCCTTTCTTTTTTTGACACGGCACCACTCACGGCATGTTACATGTAGACACAGCACATGTGCTAGACCAGGCCTAAACAAAAAAATATTAGACATGATACAAAAAGTATCGTGGGACACAAACATGAGCATACATGAGCCTTTCTAGGCCAGCCCGGCCAATTAGCCATCTCTAATATCAGGTGGCAACATCAATTCGCCGTGGCAACATTTGCTGTATAAGTGTTCATTACTCAAAATCGAAGATGAAAAAGATAACACAATTTAGAATTTCGTGAATAGTATAAAGTAATAGATTTCTTTTTTTTTTTTTAATGCCATATACTTTGTGATAACATTTTTTTTTGTCCAAATTTAGTTTACCAATTGAATTCTTAGAATGACTTCTGCACCTCGTGGAAAAGGCTCTGCAACTTTGGTTTGGCATACACAAAATGGAAAAACACTGATTCGGAATTTTACCAGTAATTGAGCTCTCTCGTTTTAGAATTTTACTCCCCTCGCTAAAAAATGCTCAATGTATAATGAAATGCTACGATAATTCCCAGTTTCGAAGAACCACTCCAATAATTAAAAATGATTCATATTAAAACCCATTACCAAAAAAAAAAAAAAAAAGGAAAGAAAATCAGTGAAATCTTTTGATGGATGGAAACAAACTAAGGAAACTGGAAAAGAAATCTTTACTTCACCACTACAAGTCAGCCCTTGAAAAGAAAATCAATCTTGAAAGATTTGCCTTACTCTCGCTAGAGTGTATTAATAATAATAATGTTGGCCAAATTAATCTCTTAACATTGCCGTAAAGAGAATCAAACATAATGTCGGGATCAAATCAAAAGCAATGGAGCTGGGAAGAGAACAAAGCTTTCGAGAACGGCGTCGCTTTGTACTACAAAGAGGGCCAAGATGAAGAATGGGTCAAAATTCGTTCATTGGTTCCCACCAAAACCATTGATGAAATCAAAGTGCACTTTGAGAAATTGATGGAGGATTTGAAGCTCATCGAATCTGGGTCTGAACCGGTTAGTATCGACTACCACCAACAATACAAGAACGAACATGATAGATGATTAAATGCTTATAAAAATAACGCTAAAACAGGTCTGTTTGCTATATTACGAATTAAGTTACGACAAACCGGCTCGATTTACAGTTGTTTTTTTGTTAGTGCTTTATCGAATTTCTTTTGTTTCAATATCGATGCAAGAACATTGATGTTTGCGCTAACAAACATCTTGCATAGTTTTTTTATTTTTTGTTAATCTTGTCTTCTATGCAATGCTTAATTTTCCTACGGATCCTTACAAGTATTAGAATTGTAGATGAATTAATGATTGTTGTGTGTATGGTAATAGTTGACTTTTTATATTAATACACTTTGTAAATATGAACTACTAATAATTTTAAAAGGTCATCTTAACTATATATAAACTAAAGCATTAAACAACGGGTGGATAAATGATAATTTTGCTTTTTATAGAATAGTACTAATTCTATTGTTACTAAATATATTCATGCTTATGTGCTAGATACCGCCTCAACTCATACCTGAGGTCAAGGGCTTAAGATTTCTCGTGTGTGTATGTGAATCAGACTTTTAGGCTCGACATCAACGGTACGGTTATCCCACTAAGCATTGGGTTGGCCTTAGCGTCTGGATACGGCTCATAATACATTAATCACTATTTGTATTGTATTATAAAATTCAATATTCCAACAGAAAAAAATTTTAACTAAAGAATGAAATTAAAATAAAAAGTACATTCTAACCTTACTATACGAGATATTGTCAATTTTTGCAATCAGTTTAATAAATTTAGCGAACATCGGCTGTCAAAGCACTTAGTAGGAGAAAAGGATATTATCCTCTCCTGACTTTAACGGTTTTTTTTTTTTTTTTTTTTTTTAAAAGGAAAGGGGGTGTGCAAATCACTTTTAAAGATCATTATTCGCCAGGTATCTTGAATTAGTCTCAATCTCTACCGCAAATCTGCTTTAACGGTTCTGCCAAAGATCATTATTCGCCAGGTGCTTGAATTAGGAGTCTCAATCTCTACCGCAAATCTGCAGCCAACTTCAGACTCCGAACTTTTAAGAGAAGGATAACATTTTGCAGCTTGTCACAGATATTAAGCCCCGAGTACGCCAGTCTAAAAATTTGGTATGAAAGAAGCCACTCATCCAACAGAGGCATTTAACATACAAATATAGCAATTCCAAATTCTTACAAAGATTTTGTTGATACCGCTGCCCTAGAACAGAAATTAAACCGCAATGATTGCAGTTTTGATCTCTTTGATTACTCCATTAATGTCCTTTTTAACTTATTTCACGGAGTTTAATGCAATATAACTTGAGACTTATAAACTGTTTACAGTATTCATTAATTATATTCGGACATCCGGCAACTAGATTCCTAATTGCTATATCATCTGTATTAACGTGTACTCAAAGATTAGTGCACAATGTTACTTGATCTATGTAATTACCTTGAAGATTTTAACACATTTAATGAACATAAAACCATTTGAGGTACATTTTTAATCTCAATCGTACCCATCAACAAATGATGAGTGAACTCACCAATCACGCGCTTAAAAACTTCTATTTTTGGAATCAAGCACTGAATAAACTTGCAGTTTTTATTTGCTCCAATTTCATATTTGTACTTGATAAACTTTTTATTTTCTCTACTAGTATAACTTTAATAATTAAAATGAAAAATGATAATTATACCTCAAAATTTAATAAAAACTAGTAGTATGAATGACAAATGAAATTTTAAGGGGATTCCATTTCACAACAGGTTCAACTCTCAAAGTTTAATGTTCTGAGCTCGTGTTAAGCTGCATGTGATGGAATTCTTATTACATGAAGCAATATGTTGGTTGGCATACATCGTCATGTACTTCTTACTTTGTCGTAATCATGAATCGATTGTGTAGACATTTATTTGTTTTATTCATAATACAATTTCATGGGCTTTTATCACCATTTGGAATACATAAAAAGGAATAACACTGCTTTGGAACTCTATCAATAACCTCTCATGGTTTACAATTTCAATCCACTTAATAGAGCAAGTAATACAGTGTGTCTGTTTGTGAGTGCTTTTTGAGGAGTCAGAAATACTTTCAAATAAGCAAAAGTATTTCTTTTAAAATGTTTAGAAAAAATTTTAGAAAATAAATTCCAAAAACAACGGTGAAACTGTTTCACCATCATTCTGATTGAATTAAACCTCTTTTGATAAGGGGTGTGTGTGTGTGTGTGTACAGTTAATTTTATTTTATTTTTAATAATATTGTAATTTAATAACACCTATGACCCTATCACAAATGCTTAACAATATCGGTTATTCAAAAAAGTTGTAGAGATATCTCAAGTAAGTTGAAGGATTAAAAGAATAATATGGTTGTAGATGATATTGAATATTGGATTCAATTAAATAATTAATTTCAATTGGTCTCAACCTACAATATTACTTGGAAAGAAATTAAAATGTTTAGATTAATTTTTCTATATAATTACTTTTTTTATACACTTACAATTGATTTGTTAATTTTTAATATTTTATTAATTTTTGATTGTTTCTTTTAAATTTTAAAATGGTTCATATTTTTCTTACATTGAAATCAATATATACTACTTACCCTACTATTTTCGTAATAGCTAATAACCCTCAGGTAGCATAATTTTACATTATTACCTTTGTTTTTAAATATATTTAATTAAAAATTAAAATAAATCATATCAATGGAAATTAAAATAAAAAAATTAAAGTAGTAAAAATAAGAAAATATATGTTTCGGGGTGAATAAAAAATTAATATTTTTCTTATACTTTTTTTTTTAAAAATATTTTTCTTAGAATAAATATATATTCTATATTTCTAACATAAATTATCAAGCAAATGATCCATTACTCTCTTTTTTTTTTAAATTTTTTATACCGGGGGATTTTTAGATATTTTTAAAACTATAAGAGGTAAGTAGTATATACGATTTTAGGGAGAAATTGATAATCTCCCTTAACTTTTTAATATTTTTATTGTTTTTCTAATTAATTTGTACATGTTAATAGTTTCATTTATATGAATAAAAACAATTAGGTTTGAATATCTTTTATTTTATTTAATTTGTGAATAACAATAATAATCTATTTAAATTCTTAGTCGTGCATTCAGTTATTTGATGGAGAAGAGACATGTGAATTGTTATATTAACCGATGAGATACATAAAACTTACAATTTAAATTTTTAGTATTTGAGAAATTTTTTGAATTAAATATAATAGCTAAAACATCAAATAAAATCTCAATCGTATAATTTTAATAGTGAAATGATATGTGACTAGGGCAAAGAAAGACAGAGCAAGTATGAAGGTACTTTTAATTTTCCAATTTTCTCCAATATTCCGTTAGCACTTAAATAAACTTTTAATTTTTGCCAATATCGCACAAATATGATTTTAATAGTTTAAATCTAAAAATACAGTAAAAACTAGCTGTATAAATGACATGAATGTGGTAACTTTTAAAATAATTGTTATTCACTACTCAGTAAAAATAATTAGTTGTAAAAATAATCCATTAAACATTTAATAAAATTTATTGTTAAAGATTATTTATATTTGGTAAATTTTACTATGAAATGATTGTAATAATACAAATAACTAAAATGTTCATAATATTAAATAAAAATTTATTCATACATTCATAAACATATATAATATTTTTTTATTGTGTATATATAATAATTTAATGATTAAAATATATATTTTTATTTCATTAATTTTATTTTTATTTTATTATCTCAATATAATTAATAATAATAATCTATTAAAATTTTAAAGATTCCATTTCTTAATTAAAATAAAGATAATTTTGAATTCTTATAATATGAGGATATACATAAAATTATACTAAGTATAAAATTAATTATTGAAATTATATTTCAAAAAACTACTCATTTCCTGTAATTTAGTTAAAAATAAATTTTAAAAAATTTATCAAATATCAAAATTAATTTTTAACCTTTCAAAGTTTTTTTTTAACCTCTTAAAAATACCTCCCAAATAAGCGGTAACTCTGAATAACTCCAAATGACAAGGACGCAGTGCGCATTCACAATTGACATAAAAGAATAGCTTCGAATGATTGAATGAATAAACACTGGCTTGAAATTTTAATAATAAGATCGCGCATTAGAATTTTACTCGATTTATCACAGAAAAACACTAAATGCAGGGGGGTATACGTTTGCATAGCAAAAGTCATTAAGGGTCTTTGTGAGTGCTTTTTCAATAGCCTGAAAAATAAAATAAAAAAAAGAACAGAGAATGACTAAACAATTATACAAACCCAAGCATGAATTTACACGGTTAAAAAATAGAGAATCAAGCAAATATGCAAGAAGCCATAAGCCGAAGAGACATGCGCAGGCAAGACAACGAAGACATGCTTCATAAGAAGACAGCCACAGGTACTTCTCAATGATTCAGCGCGAGGCTTAGCCCATTAAATTCATTCAAAGAAACAATAGCTTCAAATTTTATACAATAAAAAAATCAAGCAGTAACATAAAAGAAAGTACTTCATTAACAGCTTCATCCAAGGTTGTCTTTTATTTGCCCAGTGCTTCAGATGCAAACCAGCTTAAAATTAACAGATTCTTGCAGGATACATTAGACTCTCAGCTAAACAAATAGTTGCAGGTTATTAAGGATCAAAACTCAGGTGTGAATAGGTTCTGTCACCATCAGTCATTTTGAACCCAACTGCAAAGACAATTTTGTCTGCATAAAAACAAATACCTACCACGAAAAAGAAATAAGCTTGGAACTCAATTCTCTGATAATACAGACATGAGACACAAATGAAGTCACAATGTAATCACAGGAACAACATTTCCGGGATGAATTATCATACTGCATCACCAATCTTGTAGAGACTACTGAAGTAAACATGAATCCTAGACATATACAAATGATTTAATCATAATAAATTCAGACTCTTCATGGTTCACAGAGTAGGGCTCCCCCAGAGTAGTTCTGCGGAAACAATCCAGCGGATAAAACATAACCCAAATTTTAACTAGGAAAAACCTGACACATTATTACCTGATTGATAAAATTCTGATGTGAAAGGATGAGCAGAATATCTCAGTCGCGTACGACAAGATATACCACCTGATCTCTCCACAAAAGAACTCCATATATCATGGCACATGGCCAACAAATCAAATTCAGACTATGTTTTCAAGTTGTGATTTCACATGAAAGCAGCCTAAAGCTTACAAATGCGGCATGCAAAATGAGGTACATTGTCAAGAATAGAGCTTCTTAAAACATAAATATATGAACAGCTTCAGTAGGTAACTTAATAAGCTACCCTTTAAATTCCCCTAATACATTCATATAAAATAAAAAACCAATTGAAAATTTCAAAGGGTCAAAAACTTTTGAAAAAGGCTTCAAGATATGGAGTTGTAGGTCTATTTACTTAAAATTGTTGTAATATCATTGTGCAATCCACCCTGACAGTGCAGAGAATCTACAATTTGAAATAAAGGAAGGTGAAAAGGGCCAAAAAAAAAAAATTCATTTAAATCAGTTTCCATTCCTCATATCCAATATGTCAAGGTTACTGGATGTCCAGAATGTTCCTGTGCAAATTATATCCTATTAAACTACAAAATGCCGGTCTGTTTTGAGAGAAAAACTTTATACATAACCATTAATTTTGTTGACTCTGGAATTGATCAATACCATGATTGTTTGAATCCTACATCACAACTTCTTTAACATTATAATACAATTATAACTAATTGTCCAGTCCAGATAATCAATACAGAACTTATAACAAAAATCAGACCTGACTTAAGGAGGCCACAATCCAAATGTCAGAAATTGCACTCAAGGATGGAGATGAATCCACTTTCTTAGCATGTGCCAGCCTATTCACAATTTCCTCATCTTTCTCAAGTAACTCCATTACTTCTACTATCTTCTCTTTAACAATCTTAGCTCCTGAATCACTCAGTGATCCTATGTCGTAAACATTACTTCCCTTATGCATCAGCTCACTAAGGCGCAATGATTGGACAGACTTGACAGTGTTACTTGATAAGCCATGTTTTTCATTACTCACTACAATTCCCTTCTTGCTTCTTTGGTCCATCTTTTCAATATGTACTGCACTGGTATCTGAGTGAGATTATTGAAATCAAATGCTTTTAGTGCATGGCGACACAAAATCCCCATTCTCTCAATAATTTACAAGAACATGAAATATCCTGAGTACTCAAATTATAATTGATTTTGCACACTTTTTGTTGGCCTTCTTCAATTGCTTCGTATATACAAACTTCATCATGTTTACAAACTTCTTTCATCCGCACTCCCATACAACCCAATAACTCCATTTCAAAGAAATTAAATATTTTGTTTGTATAAACATAAACCGCATGATTTAAAATTCCACTCCATACTTGAAGATGATGCACAGCATGTTTGTAAAAATGATCATCTTCCAACTCATCTATATGCATCTCCTTTGTTTTGTCCTCAAAATGCTGCACAAAACTGATGACATCCATCCTTGTTGTAGAAACTTGATGGAAAACAGTATCTATATTGTCACTCCTTCGGACAGAGTCAATATTTGCTGAAAAAGTATGTGAATAGAAAACAAGACACCACTTCTCTCGAAGTGAGTATAATTTCTTAAGCCACAAATGATCACCAAGACTGAATTTCTTAATCATGTCATCCCACAAGACTTGAAATTCAGTTTCATCACGACATTCGTAAAAGCATTTGTTTCAATATTTCATAAACTCAACATTAGCAAATTGATTAGCAAGATTTCTTCTAGCATCCTTAACAATATGCCAAGTGGACAATCGATGGCGTGTCTTCGCAAATACTGTTTCAATTGCTTTCAACGTCACTTCATTCTCATTCGTAAAAATGGTTTTTGGTTGTGTATTGCCCATTGACTCTAAAAATGACTCAAATAACCAAACATATGAGTTGGTGCTCTCATCCAACAACAAAGCACAACCAAATAACACGTTCTTCCAATGATGATTCACTCCCACAAATGGTGCACAAATTAAATTATACTTATTGAGTCGAAATGTTGCGTCAAATGAGACCATATCACTGAAACAATCATAATCTAACTTCGATCTACCATCTCTCCAAAAGAAATTTGTCACTTGATTCAACTGGTTCACCTGGACAGCATAGAAAAAGCTTGGATCCTCACACTTTTCACGTCTAAAATAGTTCAGCGAACTTTGTACATCTCCTGGTTCCATCATATTACCCATCTCCCTTGGCAAATAATTCCCCATATCTTTTTTAGCAAACTGAACGTTCCTATCACCACCGACATCATTTCCTGAATAAGAAAGGGGTTTCATCCATCTTCTACCAACATCAATAGACCCAGAAGCTTCAAATATTTTTCCGACGTGATCTTAAAATTGTCTTTCTTAAGGTTTAGCCAATTCATGATTGTGCTCAAAGTTAATATGCGAAATCACCCACACCCCATTGCTTACAGTAAAACGCATCAAAGCCTTACAACCAGTCCTTGTCTCTAACCTATTACCCCTTTTCGCATCACTCAAGTCTTCATCCACTGGAAACCCTTCTTTTGAACATACAAAATCCCGTTGCCGAATATTACCCGGGGCATCTCAACGAACATGCCCTTTTCGAAAAGCATAATTATTGCACAAACTATAAGCTTCAGCATCTGACTTTACCTCCATTCCAACTTTGAGCTCTCCATCATTTCCAATTCCTTCTAATGTTTCTTTCCCACTATTTGAATGATCCATTAACGAAAGCAACCTAAATATTAAAAATCCAATAATTAAAAACTTTATAAACCAAAATTTGAAAAACAATTTAAACTCACGGTGGCAACCTACAGCAACAAGTTGCTTTTTAACCTTCAAAGAAGAATAAATGAGGAGACGGAAGCGACTGGAGCAATGTGGTGGTGGCGACGGCGGCGGCCGGCGATGGTTGTTACTGGAGAAGGGATGAGAAACGAAAGTGTCAAATAGTAAAGACGCAACAGAGGCACATGTCTCGACGGAGGGATGAGTAAATTTGTTTGTAAAAATAACCATTTTAGATTTTTAGTTTTATGAAAATAATGGCTGAAAAACTTCCAGCTGAAAATTAACCAAAAAAGATAAATAGAAAGACTATAATACCCATGGAAAATTTGCAGCAGCGGAGGAAAAAGCACTGAAGCCAGGCGATCTCTAATCTCTCATTTTATTTACAATTGGTTTTTTTTTTTTAACATTGGTACATCTAAAATATATAGTGTATTGGGATCGAAACACACACAGCTTAAATGTCCATTGAGCGCATAGGTAAAAAATTTATTGTCACTAATAATTAGAGAAAAATCTCATTATATTCTACATTCTATGAAAAGAGGAAAGAGCTTGTTTAGGGACTCGAACATGTGTCCTCAATTATTTATTTTTTTTATAATGCTTAAGAAGCTAAAGCTGGGTATTTATCATAAGAATTGAATATGAATTTGATTGAGAAACCAAAGTATTCCTCAAATTTTTTTATTATTTACCATGCTTTAAGAAGCTAAGGTGAGGGAGTCAAAGGGTAAAGAGGTTGGTTTGGTATGGGAAGCAAAGTATCAATAGATGTATGGGCTTAAAGTCCAAGAACACAGAAATGAGAAGGCCCATTAGCGTACTCTCTACCCACGAAGGTGGCAGAAATGGCATAAAAACCTTCATTTTGATGTAATTTTTTTTAATGGTAACCATTAAAAAACGAATACAGAGTCAATTTTGTAGTCGCTTATATATAGATATATATGATAGATTTTGCAAAAGAATTAGTGAATTTGAATGTGGTTTAGCTAGTGGTTTGGTTGCCAATTCCTCTCAATCTTCAAAAATGATATTTTGGTCGGGTTGGTTCAAAATTTTCTTACTCAATCCAAATCTGAACCATTAGGAAAAGATTATCAAATTGTTCAAAAAATTTAAGAGGCAAAGACCTATAGAGGTGTTTTATAAGCTCTGCGAATGTAATGGAGTACTAAATCGAATATGATTATGATATGTTTACTAATTAGTGATAAGAATAAGATTTTTTTACTTACAAAATTTGTTGGGCGAACAGGAATCAAGTCATCATCGTATGGGATCCATTACTATTGGGAATCAAGAATGGAGTTTCTCATTTTACCCTATTGAATTTTTAAAATGCTCAAATTGACCTCAATAGCCAAAAAAAAAAAATTAAATATTGAAAATACAAAACCATAATTTACAAATCGCGTCAGCTACTCTTCATCATTGATCTCGCACAGCACCAGTCAGAATTGCCTATGGCATGTGATTTATAATACTCATCCTTTTCATCATAAATGAACTGCTTGCCTCGAAATAATAGAATAGGAAGAAGTAAACGAAGTCTTCGTTTTTCCATGTTCTCAATTGTCTGCCTCTAACTCTAAATGGCTTTATCAAACCGTTATGTCGTTCTGCGTTAAGCTTCCAAGAAATATATGACGTGAATTTTTAAGAAATAATTCTCAATTGAGTAAGATTTTATCACAAGTGACGTGGTGTTGACCAAGGAAGTTAAAATTCCGTTTACAGTTGGTTATGTGGCTGCAATGTCAGTAGGAGTTGGTTAGAAGTTTCGAAAGCTCAGCATATGAAAAGCCCATTGATAGTCATTCTTTATAATGCCTTAACTTTGTGCATAGAGAGTTAAATTGATGATCCTTGTTTCTATGTAGTTGCTGTAATCTCTAATTAGATATGAAACACTTGTTTGATAAATGAATGTCAAAGAGGGTGGCTAAGTGGCTGCTGCAAATTCTAGAGGCAATTCATTTTGAATGCCCACATTATTCGAAGAAGAAAAGAAAAAAGAAGAAAAGAAAAAAGAAGAGGGGAGAACAGCCGCAAGATTTAAAGGAAAATAATAACAATATTTTAATTGAAAAGGGGAGGAAATAAAGCCTATAAATAAAAGGCTTCATTTCTCCCCCCCCAACATCCAATTTTCTCTTCATCTTTAAAATCTATTTTAAGAGGAGTGAAAGTAGTGCGAGTAGAGTGATCAGTGAGTGAGAGATTAGGTGTATTAGAGTTCTAAGTAGTGAGCCAAAATATTATATTACTTGTAATTCTTATTTCACTAATAAAATATTTCTTTCTATCTTCACCTTTAGATGCTGGCTAAAAGCCGAACTATGTAAATTCCTATATCCTCTTTGTGCTTGTTCTTCATTTTCTTTTCAATTTCATTTTAATTGTGGCCCTGACTCAGCCATAAAATTCCTAACAATGGTATCAGAGCTACTGACTATATTTTCTGGAGTTAGAATTACTATTCACATATACGATACTATTTAAGTATACAATTCTATTTATGCATACGGTACTGTTCACGTATACGGTTATTGTTTATGTGAAACGGTGGGAGTTGATTTTAGTAAAAAGCAGTTTGCGGTAAAAAGTAATGGTGGCAAAGTACAAAATTGAGAAGTTCAACGGAAATAATTTCTCATTGTGGAAAATGAAGATGAAGGCTATATTAAGAAAAAATAATTGTTTGGCAATAATTGAAGAAAGACCCATAGAGATAACTAATGATGACAATTGGAATGAGATGGATGGCAATGTCATTGCTGATTTATACTATGCACTTGCAGATTAGGTGTTATCCAGTGTGGTAGAGAAAAAGACAACAAATGAAATATGGGATAGTCTCACAAGACTTTACGAGGCCAAATCGCTACACAATAAAATCTTCTTAAAGAGGAGACTTTACACTCTTCAAATGGTAGAAACTACATTGGTGACTGACTATATCAATACTCTGAAAATTCTATTTTCACAACTCACAACGTTTGGTCATAAAATAAAAGAAAATGAACGTTTGAAGCTTCTACTTCAAAGTCTACTAAATTCATATGATCAATTTATCATCAACCTAATGAACAACATCCAAACAGATATTTTAGTATTTGACGATGTCGCAGTCTTTGTATTAAATGAATAGAGCAAACAGAAAAATAAGAAAGACAAATTGACGAGTTCACAGCAAGCAGAAGCCCTATCGATGACAAGAGAGAGATTAACAAAATGTGGCCCCAATAGGTGTCTCAATTATAGTAGATCAAAATCAAGAAGTAAGAAGAATATTAGATGCTACAACTATGGCAAGAAAGGGCATGTCAAGAAAGAGTATTAGAACAACCAAAAGAAAAGAGAGGGTAACGATTCTGATTCATCAAATGCTCAAAGGTGTATAACAAGTACCTCAAATGATGGAGAATTCTTGACAGCGAAGCATCTACTGTTGTAGAAGGCAGAGAACAACTATCTAATGTTTGACTTATAAACTTAGGAGTTACTTGACACATAACCTCTTGGAGAGAATGGTTCCATAAATATAAACCTATCTCAGGATAATCTGTATACATGGGTGATGACCATGCCTTAAAAATCGTTGGTATTGGTGCTATCAAAATAAAAATGTTTGATGATACAATTCGTACAATTGAGAAGATATGACATGTCAAAGACCTAAAGAAGAATCTATTGTCTTTAGGACAAATAGATAGTTATAGGTGTCAAACTCATGTGAAAAATAAGATCATAAAGATAGATAAAGGTGCACTTGTACTAATGAAGGTGGAGAAGATCGTTGCTAATCTATTCATGCTTAAAAAGAAAACACTATAGGAAGTCGATGCGTGTGTTGCGTCAAATGGAGAAGACTCAGTGATGATATGGCATCTTAAATTGGGCCACATGTCAGAACAAGATTTGAAGATTCTCTCTGAGCGAATTTTGCTTATGGAGCTCAAATCGATAAGCTTACCATTTTACAAGTACTGTATTACAAATAAGCAGCATATACTGAAGTTCAGTAAATCTACTGCGAAAAGTAAATATATTCTAAACTTGGTTTATTCTGATGTTTGGGAATCACCAGATATGTTCATGGGAGGCCCAAAGTACATGGTAACTTTCATTGATAATTATTTCAGGAGATGTTGGGTATACCCAATCAAGAAAAAGTCAGATATATTTTTAGTGTTCAATGAATACAAAGCACGAGTAGAACTTGAATCTAAAAAACGGATTAAGTGATTAAGGACAGATAATGGTGGGGAGTATATAGATAACAAACTTGTTGCATATTGTAAACAAGAAGGTATCCAGAAACAGTTCATAGTGGCGTACACTCCTCAACAAAATAGGGTGACAGATGAGATGAACAAAACTCTTACAGAAAGAATAAGAACTGCGTAGAGGACTACTGGTCTACCCAACTCACTCTAAGCAGAAGCAACCAAAACTACCTATTATGTGGTGAATAGGCCTTTATTAACAGCAATTGAATTGAAGATACTGATGGAGATATAGGTTGGAAAGTCAACTAATTACTCTCATCCACATGTATTTGGATGTCATGTATACATAATGTATAATGCCCAAGAAAGGACAAAGCTAGATCTAAAATTTAAAAGGTGTATCTTCTTGGGATATACTGATGAAATAAAGTGGTATTGTTCGTGGGACCCCACTACCCACAAAATTGTCATTAGCAAAGATGTTATCTTTGTAAAAGATCAACGACAAAAGAAATATATGAATGATAGCACCGTAAAAGAAAAGTCAGAGATTGTACTAATATATGTGAAAAATAATTTAGGAAAAGAAGATTTAGATTCTTTTGAAGCAGCACCAGAGCATAAGGAACAAGTATCAGTTGAGTTCAAGCCTCTAGAAGCTCATCAACCAACTCATAAAAGACGACTGCCAGCATGACACTCGGAGTATGTTACAGAGATCAATGTTGCATACTATCTTCTAACAGAGCATGGAGAGCCATTAACTTTCCATAAAACTTTAAATAGTTCAGATATTACTTTGTGGATGACAACAATGTAAGAAGAAATTAGAGCTCTACACAAAAATAAGACATGGAAACTTGTACCATTACCATATGGAAGAACAACCATTGGAAACGAATGGGTTTACAAGATCAAGCATGATGGCAATGATTAAGTGGAGTAGTATCGTGCAAGATTAGTGGTAAAAGGCTATGCTAAAAAAGAAAGTATTGACTTCAACGAGATATTTTCTCCAGTGGTTCAACTCACGATAGTCAAAACGGTCTTGGTAATGTGTGTTACATTTGACCTACATCTAGAGCATTTAGATGTGAAAATTGCATTTCTTCATAGAAAACTTGAAAAATATATTTATATGCTCCAACCAGAAGGTTTTATTGACACAGGAAAGGATAACTTAGTTTGTAGGTTGAATAAATCTCTGTACGGTCTCAAATAGGCACTAAGGTGTTGGTATAAAAAATTTGATTTCTTCATCATGAGCCTTGGATACAACAAACTCAGTTCAGACCATCATGCATATTATAAGAGGTTTGAAGATTATGATTTCATCATTTTGTTGTTGTATAAGAATGACATGTTCGTAGCAGGCCCCTACAAAGATCGAGTCTAAGAATTAAAGGCACGGCTAACTAGGAAGTTTGAAATGAATGACTTGGGACCAGCAAACAAGATTCTAGGGATGCAAATTCACCCAGACAGAAATAACAGAAAGATTTGGCTTTCTCAAAAGAATTACTTGAAAAAAATTTTATGACGTTTCAATATGCAAAATTGTAAGCCAATTTCTACCCGACTTCCTATTAATTTCAAGTTATCCTTAAGTATATATCCTAGTAAGGAAGTAGAGAAGATGGAGATCTCTTGAGTACCATATGCATCAGCAGTGAGAAGTTTGATGTTCGTTATAATTTGTACAAGACCGAACATTGCACAAACTGTGGGACCAGTCAATCGACACATGGCGAATCCTAGTAGAAAGTATTGGAAAACTATGAAGAGGATTCTCAGATATATCAGAGGAACCTTAGATATTACATTATATTACGAAGGATTAGAGTTTACTGTCAGAGGCTAAGTAGATTTAGATTTTGTAGGAGACCTTGATAAAATGAATTCCACTATTAGCTATGTGTTTACACTTACAGGAGGAGCTATAAACTGGATTTCAAAATTGCAGACCGTTGTGGCTTTGTCTATAACCAAAGTAGAATACATAGCAGCTACACAAGCTTGCAAGGAAACTATTTGGATACAAAGGTTAATGAAAAAACTCAGGCATAAACAAGAGAACAATCATGTGTTTTATGACAGTCAGAGGGCCTTGTACATTGCAAGGAATCCAACCTTTCATTTCAAGATGAAGCACATGAGAGTACAGTATCACTTCGTTTGAGAAATAGTAGAAGATGGAAATGTAGATTTGCAGAAAATCTATACTGAGGAAAACCTAGCATATATTTTGACCAAGCTGCTAATAAGTTTGTATGGAGTAAATCCTTTTGTGGCCTAGCAGAGACGTAAGCAACATGATAATGGCGAAGGAGAAAGGATGGTGTAGAGATTAATGGATTTTCAATCTAACCTCTAAGTGAGAGAATGTCAAAGAGGATAGCTAAGTGGCTACTGCAAATTTTAAAAACAACCTATTTTGAACGCTCACATTGTTTAAAGAAGAAAAGAAAAAAGAAAAAAGGAAAAAGGAAAAGAAGTCGCAAGATTTGAAGGAAAATAATAATAATATTTTAATTGAAAAGGAGGAGGAAATGAAGCTTATGAATAAAGGGCTTCATTTCCCCATCAGCATCCAATTTTCTTTTTATCTTTAAAATCCATTTTAAGAAAAATGAAAGCAGTGAGAGTAGAGTGACTGTTGAGTAAGAAATTGAGTGTATTGAGATTTTAGGTAGTGAGCCAAAATATTATAGTACTTATAATCCTCATTTCATATGTAAAATATTTCCTTTTGTCTTCGCCCATGGACGTAGGTTAAAAGCAGAACCACGTAAATTTCTGTGTCCTCTTTATGCTTGTTCTTCATTTTCTTTGCAATTTCATTTTAGTTGTGGCTTGCTTCACCCATAAAATTAGTAACAATAAAGTCATCTATGATTAGTGTGAATATAGGCTTAGTGGTGAATGAAGTCATTTATGATCAGTGTAGAGTTGATTCGTAACATGTGGCTTGTCTATTGGGATGGTTGAATAAGTAAATTTCATAAATTATAAAACATTACCTTTTATTCGATGGATAATAACTTACGTACATGTATCATAAATTAAATTTTGATAAGAAATTATATTTTTTTTCACCTCATTGTCACATGATGAATTGTATAAGGGCCATGTGTCTGATGAGAATCAAATTAAAGATGAAACAAAAACAAGCAATGACCAAGAGTGATTATCTCAATTTTTACCAATCAATTTTGTAATATATTAGCAGTTTGTATTGCTTTGTAATTATATCATTTTACTAAAACAAATTCTCATGAAAATTAGGCGTAAAGAATGTTAGATTTTCTTATCTAACGTTGTTGGATCCTTAATCTAATATTGAGCGTATATGTGAATAATTATACTTTGCAAAGTGTCATATAAGGCTAAACTCAATTAAAAGTGATCTATTGAGTTTTTCAGTATTATAGACTTTAATGCATCTAATAAAATGTGGCCTTTTAATGTATAAAGATCCAACGTTATTCTAATTCTATGATGGTCAAAATTATGAATACATGGTGATAATAAAAAAAAAAGTTGTCTATAAAAGTGATCGTAGTCTCTAGGTCACACGTATCTTTCTATTTTTTCTAACATCCCATCGTAAAAAAGAGAGCGCATAAAATATTAAAGAATTCTCTAGAAGAACGTGTTGGTCTGAAAGGCCAACCACTCAACCCTAGAGAGTAATTCAGTGTTGTGAATTCAGGTACGCTTCTGCATATTTTATTAATGATTCTTGGTGATGCAACATGAATGTTCTTGATTATAAATGATACTTTTCACCAAAGGATTTTTTATTATAACAAGTAGTATCAGGACTTGTTCATGTTAAATCATTAAGAATTAAATTTATTTTTTATTAATGATTAAATCTTTGGTGTTCTCAAATTTAATAATAAAGGAATTATTGAATTTAAGAACAAATCTATTGTTTTTTTTTAATTTAAGTTTTTTTTTTATTTTTGATTGAAAATTCAGATTTACAATTAAAAAAAAAAAGAAAAATCCGGATTCAAGATTTTGTGGAGGTTGCTGGTGATGCAGCTGCAGCCACCATGTCGCGACAGCCAGTGGAAAAGTGGTAGCCATCGAGTAAAACAGAAAAAAAACAACCAAAAGAAATAAAGAACCAAAAAAAAAGGTGGACGGCTACACCGACAAGTCAATCGAAACCTTAGCAACTTGATTAGAGCGGTGACCATGGCCGCTGCATAAGGAAAAAGAAGCGGGATATGGCTACTACATAAAATAAGGAGAAAAAAAGAAAGATATGTTATGGCTTCATGGCTTATATCTTTGAGGTCCTTAAGATATCATAAAATTCTTTTTTGGTAGAATAATTAAGAAATTTCTCACTTAAGTCTTGAATTTAGTTGCGTTTAATGAAATTTAATTTTAGGTCCAATATATTAGGCTTGATGGATTAAAATTGATGGTTGGTTTAGATTAGCTTATGAAAAAAATTAAAGTTAAGATTTAGCGCATTAAAAAAGAAATTAACGGTTAGTTTGATTTATGAACTAGTTTTAGATCTTATTTGGGTCAACCAAACTTATTCAGAACTAGTCAATAATTGACCGATTCAAGGCTGAGTTGACCATTGACTTTGATTGTTGAACGTTGACCAAACTTTGACCCAAATTTTTTTATTTTTTATTTTTGGTAATTTTTTTGTACAATTCTAAATTCAAATATTGATATGTTTATATATATATATTGAGATGAATTAATTGAAACAAGTTTTGCCAAAGTGACCTCTTTGTGGAAATAAATTTATTTTAGAATATAAACGATTCTATATATGTAATTTTTATAAATATTGATCAGCCTAAAGGAAGGTCTATATTTAATAAAATTACATGTACACTTACGGTAATAAACATGTGATGATTATTCAGTTTTACATGTGACCAATAAATTGACCCAAATGAAAATTTATTGTGTGACATGTTTTTATTATCAATGTTTGATTACTACACTAAGATATCATGTACAAGTTAATATTTTGTGTAAAGATGAAATATTAATAGAGTGTCTTATATTTTGAGATGGGGATTACCTTTATTTGAATTTATTTTTACTTTAATACTAATATGAGCTTATTTTATTTGTTTGTTGTTCTATATTCAATTATATCTACTACTAATATTACTGTTAACATCAACTCTATTCATATGCTAAATGGCTCTAACTTCAAATTGTGGTAAGAGAGTCTCTTTTAATAGTTTCTGCATCATGGATCTTGACCTTGCATTAAATGTTGATTCTCTTTCACCTTTTACGAATGATAGTACACTTGATAACAAAAAGGATATGGAAAGGTGAAAAAAATCAAATTGCATGTGTACTATGATCATGAAGAAGGCAATTCAGGAAGCATTAAGAGGCTTAATGTTTGAAAATGCAATATCAGGGAGCATATCATGGAGATGTCTCATCTTGCTTTTAAGGTAAGAGTACTTAAACTTGAATTCTCTGAGGACTTGCTAGTTCATTTGGTTTTAACATCTTTATCGACACAGTTTAACTAGTTTAAGGTGAGCTATAATTGTGAGAAAGAGATTTGGTCTCTGAATAAGCTTACATCACACTTTGCTCAAGAAAAGAATAGGTTGAACTCTTTGAGGACTTGCGGTTAGAGCACTTGAGCTTGAACTCTCTGAAAACTTGCTAATGCATTTGATTTTAATATCTTTACCAACATAGTTTAACTAGTTTAAGATAAGCTATAAATGTCAAAAAGAGACTTGGTATCTGACTAAATTCATATCACACTATGTTCGAGAAGAGGATAGGATGAAGAAAGATAAGGTATAAAGTATTCATTTAGCCTCTACCTTTGAGGATAAGAAGAAGGGCAAGAAAAGGAAAAAAAGATAAGAAAGCTGCATATAAAGTACCTAAAAAAAAACAACAAAAGAAACCGGGTCATTTAGAAAGTACTTGTTGTTTCTTCCATAGGGCTGAAGGGCATAAAAAGAAGTATTGCATTAATTATCATGCATGGCATGCTATGAAAGGTATGCTTCATAGTTTGGTTTATTCTAAGGTTAATTTAACTTCAGTACCTAAACACCCATGGTGGATATATTCTGATACAACCATTCACATCATTGTGTTTATACAGGGTTGCTTGAGTTGCCAAAAACCCAGTGATCCTAAAAGATGCATTTATGTGGGTGATGGCAAGACAATTAAGGTATAAACAATTGAAAATTTTAGATTATTGTTAAAGACTGAATTTTATTTGAATCTTGATCAAACATTTATTGTTATGTCTTTTAGACAAAATTTGATTTATATTTTTGCCTTAGACAAATATGGTTTTTCTTGTTCATTTGAGAATAGAAAATTTAGTTTGTTTCATGATTCAAAATTAGTTGGTTTCGGTTCTTTGTTAAGTGATGATAATCTTTATATGCTTGATACAATTGATCATTTAATGAGTCCTTGTGATCAAGGACATGAGGTTTAAAGAGAAAATTAACCAATGAGAATTCAGTTGCGTTATGGAATAAGAGATTGGGTTATATCTCCAAACAAAGAATAGAGAAACTTGTGTCAGAAGAAATTCATGACCCCTTAAATTTCATAAATTTTGATATCTGTGTTAACCGTATCAAGGGAAAATAAACCAATAAAAGGAGATTTGAAACCAATAAGACCTTTGAATATCTTAGAACTCATATATACAGATATTTGTAGGTCATTTCCTGCTCCTGCTTGGAATGGTTAATAATATTTTATGACATTCATAGATGATTTTTCTAGATATGACTACATATATCTTCTCCATAAAAAGTCACAATCCTTGGATATGTTCAAAAATTTTAAGGCATGGAGAACCAACTCAACAAAAGAAGTAAGAGCATCAGATCTGACCGTAGGGGTGAATACTATAGTAGATATGACAGTTCTAGTGAACAACGTTTATAACCATTTGCTAAATTTCTAGAGAGATGCGGTATCGTCCCACAGTATACTATGTCAGGTTCACCCACTATAAATAGTGTTGCTGAAAGATGAAATAAGATGCTTAAAGATATGGTGAGAAGTATGATTAGTCATTCTAGGGAGAAACACTTAAAACTGCAGCATATATCCTTAATAAGATTCTAACTAAAGTGGCTGTTAAAACCCCTTACGAGCTTTAGAAGGATAAAAAGCTTAGTCTAAAGCACTTGCACGTTTGAGGATATCCTGCTAAAGTAAGGCCTTATAGGCTTAATGAAAAGAAACTTGACTCAAGGACAGTGAATTGTTATTTTATTAGATACTCAAAACGATCAGGGGAGTACAAGTTTTATGATCACACAACTAAGTCAATTTTCAAGTAAGGAATTGCTCAATTCTTTGAGGATGTCAAGTTTGCGAGAGGAGATGCAGTTAGGAACTTTATATTTGAAGAGGAATATGTTGATATTCTCATATGTGTTATTACATTAATTAGGGTCTTATTCCTGACTTTATTTAAGACACAACAAATCAAGACATTATTGGTGAACCATTTATACAAGAAGTTATTTTAAAAGAACAAATTCTACCACCTCAAAAATCTATGCCATTAAGAATATCCACTAGAGAAAAGAGAAGAATAGTGCCGATTACTACATTATATTTCTCCACGATCATGAGATAGACATCAGTGTGATAAAAGATGATCCGATCAATTTCCATCAAGCCATAAAAAGTTCTAACTATCAGAAGTGGATTAATGTCATAAATGAGAATATGAAGTCCGTGAAGGATAATAACATATAGGATCTTCTCCCAATGCCAAAATGTGCGAAACATATTGGTTACAAATAGATATTTAAGACCAAGAGGGATTCGAAAGGCAATGTGAAGAGGTAAAAGGCGCATCTAGTCGCAAAGGGCTTTATATAGAAAGAAAACATTGACTATAAAGAAACTTTCTCTCAAGTTTTTTTGAAAGAATCTTTCAGGATTATAATAGCATTAGTGCACATTTTGATCTAGAGTTACATTAGATGGATGTGAAGACAATGTTTCTCAATGGTGACATTGATGAGATGATCTATATAGTACAACTAGAAAACTTTATGTCAGGAGACCTAAAGAATATGGTTTTCAAACTTAATAAATCCATTTGTAAAGCTCAAATAAGTATATCGACAATGGTATTTTAATTTCATCAAGTGATTATCTCATTCCGTTTTAAGATGAATTTGGTCAATGATTGTATACACCATAAGTTTTGTGAGAGCAAGTATATTTTTTTTTGTTTTATATCTCCATGACATTATACTTGCCAATAGTGATATATGTTTATTGCCCAACACTAAGAGATTTCTGGCTAAGAATTTTGAAATGAAAGATCTTCAAGATGCTTTTTTTGTATTAGGCATACAGATACATGGAGATCACTTCTAGGGTATTCTTAGATTATCACAAAAAAAGTTATATCAAAATAGTTCTCAAGAGATTTAGCATGCAAGATTGCAAATTAGGTGATACTTGTTGCTAAAAGAGACAAATTTAATCTCAATCGATGCTTTAAAAATGAGTTTGAAAAAAAGAAAATGAAGAAAATTCCTTATATGTAAGTAGTAAGAAGTCCAATGTATGCTTAAGTTTGTACGCGAGCAGATATTAGGTACATTACGAGGATGTTAGACAGGTATTTAAGTAATCCAAGAATGGACCATTGCAAAGCAGCCAAATGGGTCTTTACATGCTCACATATCAAAGGTCATATTAGCTTAAGATCGTTGGGTATATTGACTCCAATTTTTCTTGCTGTCAGGATAGTATAAAATCTACTTCAAGTTACATCTATCTACTAGATGGGAGTGTCGTCTCTTGGAAGAATATTAAACAATCTCTAATCGCCTATTCTACAATGGTAGCAGACTTCATAGCATGTTATTATTGTGAAAATTTTATTGAACTCACAAGCGCACAAATCTATTGTAGAATAGATCAACGGTGACGAATGTCGATCCCATAAGAAAGTGAATTTTAATTGTATATAGAAATAATTTTCTAAGTTGGTGGTTGGATTTATAATGAAAGTGATGTGAGCTATCTTATGATTTAAATTAGAGCGGTGGGAATAAATTATTAAAATAAAGTGTTTGGATCTCCGAATCTGTACTCAACATGCACTATCGGCTTAATATTCCGTATTAGTGCTAATTAAATCATGAAGGGAGATTTTTCACTTCTCATGAACCTCACTCTAACAGATATGGTGCTAAGTACTTCCTGTACCAAATAGTAATAACTTTGCTTAGGGAGACGGTTATACCAGTCAATATCTAGACAAGATTATTACTATCTATCTACAAAAAGTCAAAACACCCACATAAATTAGAGGAGAAGAAAAAGTAAATTTACCAAATTAAGCCCATGGAGCATATTGAGACTTCACTTTCAACCCAAACTTGAAAAAAAATTAGCTACTCATAATTGAACTATGGGTAAAATGAGAATTTTATTTAAATAAGTAGAAAATACAAGATGGAGATGGAATTACAAAAAATGGAGCTCAAAAATGGATTCAAGGGTGTCAAATTAGAAGGGGAGCCTTCTTTTTATAAATACAATGAGTAACTCATGGCTATCGGATTAAAACAATTTGGACCCTCAGAATTGCGACACATGGCAAGTTCTTATTGAATGGAACATATCATTAGGGCTGTCATTCCGTGTATATGCATGTACTGTACACACATTTTTTCGATCCACTAACATATTGCCACGTCGCCGGCCAACGCAACATAAGCATTTTAGTCCAATAGGATCATGACACGTCATCAGTCAACAGCACGTCATCAGTCAATGCCATATCATTCATCCAATCGAATGCTGCCACATGATCGTATAGTGCCATGTCATCATACATTATATGTGAACAATGTTATAAACAGTATCGTAAACAGTACCGTTTATATGTACAGTGTCGTGAACAGTACCATTTATCTTTTTAGGCTCCTCCTAAGGTTTTTGACCGTCCTGAATTCAAAATTATTGTCCGTTTTGCTATCTGATATCTCATTCATTGTGAAATGACTATGATGCCCCTAGAATACATAAAATATATAATTAAAATAAAACATACATAATTAAATCACAAGAGACTTAAAGACATAAAAGTAAGAATGCTAGTGAGACTTAGAGTGTAAAATGATGATTTTCTCTTTTATAAATACTCACTTTCTAGCACTCAACAGTTATGAGGCATCGAATCATTGAATATGGTTACGGAATTTTATCACAAAGCTGCGTATGGTAGATAGTGTTAGTAGGCCACTCAAGTTATTTTGTGACAATAAGTCAGAAGTTCCTAGTTGTTAAAAAAAGAGTTCAAAGTGGATAGTTGTCTATAGAGCATATAAGCACAGACTCCATGATTGTGGATCCATTTACTAAGGGATTATCACCCAAGATGTTTCACAAGCGCACTGCTCGTATGGGTGTCATTCATTTAAAGATATTTAGTTTCAATGAGAGTTTGTGATTTTAGATACTCTTATAATATATAAATTTTCAGTTATTTCAGTTTATGGATATTTCGAGTTATTTTCTGTAGAAATAAAATTTTTGGTTTATTCACATTAATTTTTAGTATGATTTAATCTCACTCAGGTTTAAGGTGGACTAATTAGAAATAAACATGTTAAAATCACATTACATGAAATTTCTATGCTACACATCCACATCATAATCCATGTCATTAAGTTGTATTAGCATAATGACCATTGGTAAGTCGAGTTATGATAGTTGTAACGAAGACCGTTTTGATCATATGTTGGTATGATTGATAGACCAAATTGACTATAGATACATTTTGGTAATGAAAGTAAGGTTGAGCTCATACAATTATTTTTGTAAAGTATAATTATAAGATTACACATATCGACTAAGTGGGAGATTATTGGATTTTTTAATATAACATTGTTAAATCCTTAATCCAACATTGGGCTTATATGTGAATAATTACTTGTTACAAACTGTCATACAATGTTAAGTCCAATTAAAAGTGATATATTGAGATTTTTAGTATTATGAGCTTTAATGTATCTAATAGAATATGGACTTTTAATATGTAGAGATCCAATAGTATTTTAATTCTATAATGGGAAGAATTAAGAATACCTAATGACAATAGAAAAAAATTATCTATAGAAGTAGTCATGGTTCTCAGGTCACACGTATCTTTCTATTTTTTCTGACATCCCATTATCAAAAAGAGAGCGCAGAGAATATTAAAGGATTCTCTAGGAGAACGTATTGATCTAGAAGGCCAACCACACAACCCTAGAGAACAATTCAGCATTGTGGATTCAAGTACACTTCCACATATTTTGTTAATGATTCTTGATGATACAACATTAATGTTCCTAAATTATAAGTAATGGTTTTCACCAAAGGATTTCTTGTCATAACAAAGAAGCCAATTTTGGTGTTAAAGTTCACCAAAGAATTTCAACATATGAATATACAAGAATACCGTAGTAGCTAATTTCATCTTAGTTTGTGAGGATACAATCAAATTTGAAAGCATATCACCAATAGTATACTATTGCTTAGACATTTTGGATTTTCTAACCATTTCAACGTAATTTATCTTAATTTAAATTAAGATTGCGATAGATACTAGACTTATTATTACAATTCAACAACGACCAAGATGAGTACCTGATTTAAAATTCTCACACCAAACCTTACAAGAAATTTGACCAAATTATTCCTAAAATATAAGCACAACTTGTACACTCATCTCTAACCTAATAGTTTACACACTTTTTCAGCTGAAAAAAAAAATTGACCAAACTCTTAAAAATCAAGCCTAGTGAAGCATATGCACAACCAATAGGCATCTAAAAAATTATTACAAAATTTGATCGCTTTCTTAGAGCTAGACAGACACCTAACTATTACTTAAAGAACAGCTAATGATGCTTAAAAAATGGTGCCAGAAAACATGGCCAAAGCATTTGGGTACAAGGCTAGTTAGCTAGCCATATCTCTTAATTAAAATAAAAAACCTTAAATGGGTATTATCGCCAACTATTATATGCAAGCTGACACAAAGCTCATAAGTCATTTGCCACTATATATATATATATATATATATATATATATATATGAATGTATTAGCTGTTAATAGTTATTGTAAAAGTTTTGAACTGGCTGCCTGTTTTTGTCACAACAGATAATTCTTAACCAAGTTTAGCATTGTGATTTGGAATCAGTAATCTTGGATTTTTGTGTCTTGTATTCTAAGATCAGGCCATAATTCTTTTTTTCTTTTTTTTCAAATGTGAAGTACCAACCCCTAAAATTTTACGGGCTGACCTAATTAATTAGCATCGACTTACTCTCAGTTGTTCAGTAATTTTACTCACGTCATGTAGTAAGTAGTATTAATTTCTTTGCTTGAGATTATTATAAGAAAAAAATAAAAAAAGAACCGTATTGCAATTAAGTCGATCTTATATGTCAAATTGGATTCTATTGTGTCGTTTTAGTCAATCTTATGATTTCACACTTATTTGCTTACCATAGTAACTTGTGATCAATTACAACAATTAATGACAATTAATTTGTTGTTTTAGAAATCTGATAACTGAATCAGCTTTGATAATCCTCACTCAACTGCTTGACTAAGATGGGGATCTGATGAGCACATGCATTGAAGATAGAAGAAGCAACAGAAACACTGGAACCCAGTAGTGCAATTTAAGGCTTGTACGTCATAAAGCAGTAGTGGATACACACACAGATACATTTGCTGAGGTGTATTGAGTAGGCTAGTTAACTAACAAATAGAAGCTAGACCATACAAATAAACGCAACAAAATTAGCTAATTAGGAACCTATTTTACAAACCACATTTGCTAGTTAAAGCCCAAAATTCATAATTTTCATAATTTTTTTTTTTTTCCATTTGGCCTTTGGTGATGGCGGTGGCGACAAATCCAAAGACTAACAAATTTCTGTTTTCAATCAAGTGTGTGTAACACATTCCCCTTTTCAACTGAAAAAAGAAAAGAAAAGGAAAGAAAAAGATGCCCATCATGCAATTTTCATGATCACTACAGGCTTCTCTTCATCAGTAACCAAAAAATGATAATAATAACAGTACCAATATTCATTGCTTTAATTGTCAAGTTATCAAATACCAATTCAAGGTCATCAACAAATTAAACACTTTTAAATAAAAGAATCAAAAGAATCTTTACATATAAATTTATTTTTTCTCCTGTAAAAAGAATTAAAACAATTGTGGTGATATTCGACGTCATCCACATCAATTCTTCAGTCACTGCATGGAATATAAAACGTCCCAAAAAATTAAAAAAAAAAAATTTTTAAAAAAAGAACCTTTTTTATCATCAATAATGACAATCCACCAAAGCTGCCGCGGCGGTGAAGACAAGAGATGATTTTTGTTGCTGCTGCTGCTGTTGCTTTGAAGAAAAGGGTAATTTAGATTCCTTCGGATCGTCTTCCGGCGCCGGCAGATTAAGATCCAAGTCTAATGACAAATGGTTATTTCTTGATGATGATGACGACGACGATGATTTTCTTGGCTGATCTTGTCCGGCTTCCACAACAGCCATTGGCGTCAACGACAGCGTTGTGTTAGTCATCGCCGCCGCCGTCGCGGCAACCGGCGCCGACCTGTGCCTCCTCATATGCCCTCCCAAAGCTTGCCCCGATGTAAACTCAGCCCCACAAATTGAACATTCATGAACCTTGCTGTTGTTACCCTTCACGACGCTGCTGTTGTTGTTGCCGCTATAAAAACTGCTATTATTATTATTGTTACCCCTATTGTTATTACTTAGTTGCAAAGAAAGAGACGAAACGTTTCGGAAATTGCCATCTTCTTCATCATCCGATTTCGAAACGAGAAACTGTTGCTGCTGTTGCCGTTGATGTTGTGACTTTAGTGATAATCTATCATCATTCGTCAACATGGCCTTAGGTTTCTTGTGGCTCGCTCTGTGACCGCCGAGTGCTTGAAACGAAGGGAACGTTCTGTTACAAGTCTTGCACTCGTAAACGTAGCACCCGCCCTTGCCGGTGCCCGTACCCGGAGCTTCAAGAAACCTCCTACTGTTAAATTTCATGCCACTGTTGTTGATGCTGTTGTTTATTTGTAATTGTGCAATTTCTTCTTGTTCGCGAATATCATAATGAGCTGGCTTTGGCTTTGGCTTTGGCTTTGGTGATGGCTCTCTTATCGATTGGCATTGAGCTAGCAGAATGAGACAATTGGCCATGTCCTCGTCTTCCTCCGTGCTATCGAAAAATTCCTCCGCCGAGCTCACCGCCGGTGATGACGACAGATTTGTATTATCGTGAATGGTACTGTTGACCATGAAAGGGACCGGAGATTGAGGGCGTTGGCGTTTGGTTCGTTTGCCTTTTACGATATTGTTGTGGGATTGCTGATCTTTGTTGCTGTTGTTGATCATCAACACTTCCTCTTGAGCATCTTCCATGCTAAACTAGGATAAAAGCTTAAGAGAGAACGTGGGTGAAAGAGAGAATGAAAAAATAATAAGCTTTAAGAATGAGAGAGAGTGGGGGGAGAATAAGGGTCTGTGTGTGTATTTATATTGGGCAAAGAAAAATGGTCAGTTTTTGGAGTCAAAAAAAGGCCACCCAATAGAGAAGAGTAAATTAGAGAAGTGAAGAATTAGTCCGTCAAAAATTCGGATTGAGTTTGCAATAAGCAATAGGGAGAGTTAAATATAGTAGAATTTTGGTTAAAAGAGAGAGGAGAGCATCTAAAGACAACACAGAAAATGACGACCAAAAACTAACACTAATTTCTTTTTTACTTATTTGTTAATTATTATTTTTAAAAAAAAAAAAAATTAATGTAACCGAAAATATGCTAAATTAGAGAGAATATGATGAGTAAAAACATTTGAGGAGGGAGTTAAACGTAAAGTCCGTTTCACACTCTCTTTCTCACACTTTGCCAACGCACTTCACGATATTGAATAGAAAAAATTTTAGGAATTAAACAAATATATATTACAGTAAACACCACACATATAATTAATTAACATACAATTAAAACTAATTAAAACCTAAGCTTTGCTTAATGGTAGTTGCACGATTTCAGCTTGCTCTCTTGTTAGGCTTTAATTGGCTTTATCCTCTACTTGCTTCACTGGCGTGTCTTGACACACTTCTATTCTTAGTTCCCATTAACTAATTAATTCCTTTACGTATCACAAAGCAGCAAATTTCATTTTTTTTTCAGTTATTAATTATACAAACTTTTTTTCTTTTAATTAATGCTTGTGGCTCATATCTTTCGAGTTTGATTTTTAACTCTATTTTATTAACATATATGCATGTGATTTGAGGATACGTAATTACATACGTATTTGTAAGTGAATTAAAGTCTGAGATTCGAATGTCACGAAAAAGAAAATTGAGTTTCTCACAGAGGAGATTGAAGTTTTTTTGTTAGTCAATTTGATAACTACTTACCAATTGTTCCCTAATTTTTAGCCTCTTGTAATAAAGAACCATGACGTTGTCAGATTACGAGAACAAAACAAACAACAGAATTATTAGTATTATTAGAGAATAGCTCATAAAACACAAGTAGTTTTGTTCTCACTGTGCACCAATCATTGGAAAGTAATACACACACATATGCATATAGAAATTTTCAGGCGTAAACGCTAAATACAGATTTTATATGGATTTATTATTACACCATAACATCATACGGTATAATAATGAATCCTTTTGGTCATTTGTACTTGAGAAACCATTGCATCATATATGATTTAATAGTATAATAACATAAAGTTTAAGATGCATCATATATGATTTAATAGTATAATAACATAAAGTTTAAGATTCTGGACCAGATCGGTACAATATATATAATTCACTTAGACAATATATGCTTATCATAAATGGTGACTAGGTTCGGACGTTCAAATTTTACAAAATTCAGATTTGAACTGTATGATCGAAATCTTACGCCGTTGTAAGATGATTCTAACGAACTTCTACACAAAGTGTATAGATTGAATTTTATTTTTAAAAAAAAAAAAATTTACAAAATAAATTATGAAAACTTAATGCTCGAGGCTGAGATAACAGGTAAGCCAAGTTGGTGCCAGTGGGCACAGCAGCAACAGTTACTCACATACATGTATGACATACGTATTTCCGAAGAAAAAGACGGCACATAAATGTATGATAGCACACTGAAAATACGGGCGGTCAAAAAAAAAACGAAATAATAACTGTACTCTTAACTCTACTGACCTGTAAAATTAATGTACATACATATGCCTAAATTGGGAGAGAATTAGTTAAAAGGAAGAAAAACAAAAAAAAAAAAACAAAGAGGAAAGAAGAGAAAGCAAAGCAAAGCAAAGCAAAGCAAAGAGCAAAGAAAATGCATTACTTTGCCTCGACGATTCTTCTTTATTTTTCTTCTTGCACATCATAAGATGATTGGAGTGCAAGCCTGGATCCCACGGAATCTGCGGTGCTCTCTCACATCCTAATATTCTATTATTATTATTATTATTATTTTTATTATTACTATTTTGTTTCTTTGTCATGTTTCCTTCACTTGCCATTCCATGCAATTCTTGTGCCCCCGTCTTCCTTGTAGTTTCAATTTGCCAGCTTATTTTATAATTCATATATATTCCATTTAGTCCCTTATTATAATTTTTTTTTTGGGTCTCCAGACTAATATTTAAAGTGCCACTTTTGTTAGTAACTCATTGATAATATTTATTTATGTTTTAAAAATGATCAATAATGGATTATTTAAATAGGATATACTTGATGGCGGCGACATAACAAAAATAGGAATGGATTGATGTCAAGTAAAATTAGGAGATAAATCTAGAGTTTGCTTTTATTATTAGTTGGTTTTTTGAAGTGATGAAATTAGAATATCTAATAAAATCTAGAGTATGCTTATGTTAATTATTTTTTTAAGCACTAAAAAAGTTACGGTTAGATAAGCTCTCAATCAAATTTTTAACTTTATATCTCTTCCATAACTCAAATTTGAGTGGTATAAAACTATTTAAAAATCAATTGATCTAGATACTAAATAATTTGTATACAAGCTTTATTTTTTAATTAATTTCAAATTTTTAGAAAGATACATTTATATTTTGCAATATTTTATTTTATTTTTCACTGACGAAATAACCAAAGTGCCCAATGAAATGGAACACTTTATATATATATATATAATACATATATATAAAATTACAAAGACCACGTGAAGGAAATTACTTTTTCCTGCTTTGACGGATCACTGACCGTTTCTTATGTTCATGTTTACACGTGGCGCACATATAACTTGGTTGCACGAAGTATCCCTGTGCCCACTAATAATTTAGAGTGTAGCACAGCTTCGTTTTTGCTTCTAACTCACCGAACTTGAACAAAATTATCAATACTGCAGAACGACGGTATATTAAATACTGAAAATTTTGGATAAGTATCTTTGTGAGTATTTCATAATCCATTATTTGGTACACATTTTGTTGCTAATCATTCAGTTCATGTGCTGTTGTCCTGTTGACCCAAACAATTTCTTTATTTATTTATTTATTTCTCATTATCCGTTGTAGATTCAATGTTATTCTTATTTTTTTCCCCCACTTTTAAGTGGTTACTGGGTAAGTACCAATTAGCCACTAAACAAGCCTCAAGCATGGATCATAATTAAAAAGCCAGAAGAATTATTTACCTTTTCGGGCCAATGAAAATTATTTACCTTTTCAGGCCAATGATTAAGATTCAATAATTAATCATTGGATATAATTTTATTGGATAGATTAAAATTTCTAGTTGAATGGATAGTAATAACAAGTTCGGAAATTTTTAGGAATACAAGGGCCAAATTAGTGAAAATAAATATAGTCCGTGCTCAACCAAGAAAATTAATTTTCAATTGTTTTAGATTGAAAACCATGGCACGCTTTTACGATCCTAAAATAAACATGCAATTAATTAATAAAAAAAAAAAACCATATCTATAACTTCATTTATCAAGATAATGAAAAAGTACCAAATATACTCAGTGACTCACTTGTAGACTTGCCGTATAACGCTAGCTTAATTGTATTCAATTTATTGTATTAAACTCGTTTCTAATCTCCCAAAATTTTATCATGTGATTATTAATTGTGTGAACACCCTTTTGATTTTGTGAAATGAATGTTGATGATTACGATGGCGTGATTCATGAAATATCTCAGTAGTTTGGCCGTTGTTGGATTGTATTTTAGGCGATCGATGGCACGTCAATATTCGTGTATGGGATAATGGGTGGGTTAAGGAGGGCAAGTCCTTTTGCTTGAAGCATATGATATGATAATTGGTGGCTATAGCTTTAGGTTGTGTTTGCCACGTAAAAGACTTAAAACCAGCATAAGATCCCTTCAATCAATCATGGTTAATTTCTCTCTTCATGCAGCTCCTTATAATAGACCTTCCCTAATTAAGATAGCCCCAAGACTTTACTCCTTTTTAATTTAATTTAATTTAATTTATTCGATCTTCATATTGAGACGGTGCTAGCCCTAAGACTTTACCCTTCTAGTAGGCAAGCAGGTAGACAATTCCCTCACTCTATCTCCTTGGGCAAAGACGCATTCAATATTATAATTCTTGTTTTATAGAAATCTTGAGAATCAAAAGAGCCATAGCTTAAGCAAGTAGAGAGCAAGTATATGCTTAGCTGCCACTGTGTGGAGAACCGACCTTGAAATATTTTATATTTTGTTTGAAAACTTATTATGCCATTTTCTACTTCGCAAGTCACCAAATAGTGAGAGGACATCAAGAGATTTAGTAGCTTCACAGCCACTCAATTTATGTAACATGTTTGTGCAACTAAGCAACCACCCAAAGCCTATCTCCAATAGAATATAATCTGAAAATTAGAATATTATTATGTGAGGAAAGCCAGCACTCATGCCCATCAGATTATTCTCTCCACTTTTGCAAGTCAACTGAGGCTATGACATATACTGTAAGACTTGGGTTTGTATTAATATATACATATAGATTGCACCGAAATTGGCTGTAAAATTTTCAATATAACCCTATGGCCAATTGGCTATTTGTGTGCGGCCACACCAATATGGAGAAGCTGACTTCTTCAAGAAAATGAAATGCTGAAATGGCAAGCGTATGACCAAAATTTTGGATCACCTTGAAGTTGTTCTATGGTGTGTGTGTATGTACATTTATATTACTAATTTAGTATAAGATTCTAGACTTCATTAAATTTTGGAAAAGCTATTAACGTATATGGTTTAATAATATAACATTGTTATACTATCAAACTATATGGTTTAACAACTTTCTCGAACTTCAACAAATATAGGATTTGAATTGGAATATATATATATATATATGGTGGTGCTCAAGTTTGGACATCTTGATTTGAATTAAAATTAGAGTTGTACAAAACTGCAAAAGAAGTATACAATTCTATACAATTTTGATTCTAGTTAAATTTCAGATTTTGAAATTGAAATGAAATCTCAATCCCTTTAATTTAAATTATTCTTTTTAATTAGTAATTGGTCAACTGGTATATATACCAGGGTAGGGTTTGAAACAGTGTTGATGTATTAGTAATAAGGGGCTTGCTCGCATTATAGTTTATATTATTTTTACATTATATACTAATTAATCTAATGACATATAACAGAATATGATTCAATCATTTTGGAAAGCTTTTTATACTGTTTATTTACGAAGACTTTGATTTCTTGTTTAGTTATGGCTTACTTTTCTTGCATGAGTTAATTAACTTATAAAGTAAGTTTAGCTTATTATAAGTAGAAAAATCATTCTGTTATTTAAGTAAACTTTTAAATCAACAAGATTTCTCACCTTAACTTTTTCTGCGATAATGTTCATTCGAGTCTTATGCTATTGAGTTGTTACTTTAACTAGAATATAAGTAGAAACTCGAAATCTACAATAGTCTGGAAAATAGACCTCCTTTAGTTGGATTTTTATCATATGTGCCTATCAATTAATCATGAACGAGTAAATGTTATAGTAACAAGAATTCAACAGGCAAGAAGTGTGTGCAGTGTGAGTATTATAGACATTTTCATCTCAAAATTATATACCTATATTTATGCACTTTGTGAGAATAAGTGAACAGAGAGTTAAAAGAAAGTAACAGTGAACACACAGCCTCTTGGGTGTGTAACTTGGTTGGTCATGATGTGCCTTACTCTTACAGTGACCTGAGTTCAAGTGAAAATAGAGGGAAAAAATTGACATTTAGCGGGTAAGGTATCTTACATCTAAATTTTTTAAATTAAAAAAAAAAAAGTAGCTTACAACGCTTTCAATCACAAGGTTGCGACAGGTAATTATTAGAAAAAAATATATCAAATCTCATTAGAATAGTGTTACAACTGCATTGAATGTGATTTAGCTGAAATTTGCAGTGGGTAAAATCTATTCATTCTCGATGCTCTCATATCTACTGAGAGTGTAATACATACGTAGGCATAATATCTTTTAAAAGCTGCAACCCAAAGTCACTTACAATCACAATGAGGTTTTGAGTAAACTGATATATATGCACATATTCATAATAGCTTCTGGTTATGACGTTATGCTGCATATCTTACCTCAGATCATATAAACTTTAAGCCTTCAAAGAAGACATCTCTCAGAGTTATTTTCAATAATATATCATGGCACCAGTATTGTTCAGTGGTTATGACTGAAGAAATTAAACCGTGTTAGCAAAAAGATCAAAATCTTACAATGAACTGATATACACAATAATTTGAAGATAAGATAAAATTATTACACAGCAAATTATTTCTATCAAGGGAATTTATTGTTCAATATGCGAATTTAGCTGGTAAAGGAAATAACAACATCTACAAGCAATCATTATTTATGTAAAAAATCATTGTTTAAACACTGGCTCATAGATCAATTGGAATGGGGTTGTTCTATCTTAACCAAAGTCCTTAATTCGAGACTTGGGAATGTAACTGCGTTAAATACTCATTGAGAAAGTTTTGACGCCTAAATAGTCCTACCTAGCTCAAATCCATATTAGTTGGGAACCAATGTGGTCTTCGAATACCGGATTGGTAATACACCAAAAAAATAAAAATAAAAAATTTATTCTTTAAATGTGGTATTAATTTAGTTTTGAATACGAAATCTTTTAGTTATATAATTATGGTAACTACTAGGGAGTGGCATTGGTGCTAGTAGTGGCAATAGGTCTTTGTTGCATGAAATTGAAATTTCTTTTTTTAAAAAAAAAAATTCGTTATTTTTATTTTAAGGGACAATGACTTTATTCCTACTCCACTTAAGTTTGGTTTAGTCCACTCCTTTCTTTGTTCAACTTTCTCTTGTCTTTTAATCTATATTCTCTTACACTCGGGCTAATCAATTAACTGTTTTACTCTCATCATTCATCAAACAATAATATAATTAACCAGGAACAACTTAAATTTTTGTTTTCTAATTCATATTCATGTGAATAAATAAATTTTCAATTGCAATCAATAGATATTCAGTAATCAAGCAGCTGCATATTCATGGTTGATCTGAGCTTTGTGTAAATCTTTTACAGGATTGTGATTATAGTTTAGTGGATAAGAATATATATATATGTATTGTCATAAATGTCACATATGACATAAGATATTTAAAAAATCACGACAATTCATATCAACACCGAATTCAAATTAGAATTAAAAAATTCAACATCAAATTACGTAAATAAAAAATTTAATAACATGAAGCACCGACATAGAGCAACATCTAGGTCAAAAGGCCAACGACGTCGAATCCTCAAAAGAACGAGTAAAAGGAAAATTTTCTTATTCTTATTCTTTATTATATTTATTTAGTTATTTACTTTTTCGGTTACTTAAAGCGGCAAACAACAATATCTTTGATTGGGCCAACCATGGACTGAAAAATGAAATTAGCCCCATCCAAGTAGCAGATTCAGCAGTTCGGACCCATTTTTATTTCGATATACATCCGCTCCATTTTGTTTCCCCACAATTTCTGGTTAAAAAAATGGAAACCATACCCTATACATTACATAATTTATACATTCCTTTGATTTTTTTTTTATATACACACAATTTCGAAATAATTTCCTGTTAATTGACGTACACGTATCTGAATAAGGAGTGTTTAGAATTCGATCCGATCCACTCAATCTGTCTGATCCGTAGAAATTCAATCTGCAAAAATTCAATGTGTGTATTGATGGATTGAATTTGGATTGAAAATTTAAAAATTCACAATCGATGGATTAATATGGATTTACTTCTGTCAATTCACAAAAATCTACGAATCCGCAAAAAAAAATATTTATTTAATTAAAAAATTAAACTTGTAAATATGGCATTAGTACTTACTAATAAATAAACAAGTTAAAATATAATTACATGAGCACCATATTATATCTTATCTGATAATAATACAAAATAAAAAATAATTAAATAAATAAGTATAACTTCCTAAACAATTAATTTTCATGTACTAATCTAAACAAATGAATTTTTTTGTGTGTTATAATTTAAAATTTCTAATGTATTTTTTATAGTTTTATTCAAATAATTAATTTATTTAAATCTTATTTAATTATGAATTTGATCAATAGTAAAGTTATTTTTATATTAATTCTTTTATTTAGTTAGTTCTTAAATTGAAAATAATTAAAAAATTTTAATCCACAAAATGGTGAATTAGATATAGATTGGGTTAAATCCGCACCCGATCCGCAGATGCATGGATTGAATTTGAATTGAGTTTTACCAATCCATGGATTGGATTAAATTAGATTGAAAATTTATAATCTGCAAAATTGTGGATCGGATATGGATTGATATCCAATCCGCAAAATCCGATCCGCAAACACCCCCTAATCTGAATTTAGAGACAATTTGGAGATTCAACACGTGTTCTTTAACAATCATTAATATCTGGGTGATCAATAGTTTAAAGATGATAGACAAGTACCCGGTGAGAAGATTTATTCGATGTTGCAAGAGAACTTCCCGGTGTTGTTTTTATTCACAGACCAGAAACAGCCTTGGAGGAGACTGCATTTCTGGTCCAAAGTGTTTATGGATGATTAGACCACAGCTCCAATGATCTGGTATTTGTCGCCTAAAAGTTTACCAAAGAGTTGGAGCCGAACGAAAGAAGCAGCTCAAGTAGCCCGAGGCTCAACAAAGACAGATGTTGTCCTTGGGGGTATCGCAAAGCATCCAAAGTTTGCTTCATATGATGAGCTCTTGAGTATTTCATCAACTGATTTCACCTGTAGCAAAAATGATATAGTAAAACTATCAATATTGGTAATTACAAGATAATAACTTCAAGGACACTTATCCGTTCTTAATATGTTTAAAAAAATTTAATGGTCTCTACCTACTTGCATTATGGATTTTCATTCCAAAAGGTGAGTTCCTTAATTTAATGTAGTGTTTACATTTTTTATTGGAGTGGAAATCCTGAGATTGGGAGTGAAAATTCTGGGAATAAGAGTGTGGAGTGGAGTGGAAGTAAGTTGTTTACTTACACTGAAATAGGAGTATGGAATCAGAGTAAATAATTTTAAATTATAATTTTACCCTTATTTAAAGAATTATAATTTTTTATTACAAAATTAATACAAAAATATATTTTAAAAAATAAAAAGTTTATTTTATTGTATTTATAAATTAATAATAACTATTAATATTCTTAATTATGCAAATTATTATTTTTTATTAATTTAAATTTTAATTATGTAAATAAAAAATATTGATAAGAGTAGCACAAATGAGATATTATCATTAATAATATAGTACGAAATTAATTTTTTTAGAATAAAATATTTATAATTATTAATTAATAATATTAAATAAATATAATACTATTATTTTTAAATAAATATAATAATATTATATTTTTAAATAAAAATAGTATATAATAATATTATTAATTTTTTATGAATATAATAATATTATTTTTAAGTAATTTTAATTTAAAATCAATGTAAATTATTATTTTTAACTAAATATAATATTATTATTTAAATAAATAAAAAGGGTAAAAAAGAAAGAGGGGACCCACCTCACCCATGGGAGTGGGAATCCCACTCCTCACTCCAAAATTGAGTGGGGTCCACGGAATGGGACTCCCACTCTCCCCTCAAATTGTGCAAGTAAACACTAGAGTGGAAGAAATCCACACTCCTCACTTCCATTTCAGTAAGTAAACATACCATATCACGAACTTTGCAGAAATTTGAATCATTTCATTGGATGTTATTCTGTCCCAAAACAATTTCCAAGCCTATCCTTAAACTTTCATTTGGTAAGATGTAGGCTACCTGTATAGGATGCAGTTGAAGATTTTTTCCTCGCAGTGCAGGGCTGCCAACTGAGACCTCAGTTGGACTTGAATTGAAGATCACCACAATGTAAGAGTAGCTGAGAAGAATAAAGGGTAACAGCTCTATTATTTATATTACCATCAAGAGAAAAACAAATAAACAATGAAATTTTTCTGCTCACGTAGCATCCAGTTGGGATAACCCTGGTACACCTTCATGGCCATCTTCAATGCTCATCACGATAACACCAGGAACCGCCGAGGGACCAGTATTATGAAAAGATACCCGTTCCTTGAAAGAGAGAGTGACAGATAGTGAGAATTAAGCGTGCGTACTACTGTAGAAAAAAATTTAACAGAAAATAATTGTTTCAGTTATGTAAAGCCATCATTCACAATTTGGGAAGCAATCCAGGCATGACATGTGTCTTCTCCTCACCTGGATGGCATTTGCTGTCCTCAAACGAAAAAGTGGTGAAGAATACCGAATATGTAAAAGATCTGAAAAGTTCTCCAATGCAGCAAGGATGTGACTCTTTTCAGGCTTGAAGGATGGATCTGCCAATCTGGGTCTTATTCTAGAAAAGCAACCAACACGGATTATCAGAAAAAAGTTATTACAACAGATGCTCTTGACCGAAAGCTGAAGAAATAAAGTTGTCACCTAAGAAATACAAAAGAAGACCAACTGATGATAATGAGAAAAGTGAGTCCTTACAGTGGCCAGTTCTTCTCATTTTTCTCTTTTGGAGGGAGACCAACACCCCAATTATTAGAATTGTAAGTGAAGTCTATCCTGCAAATTTTAACAAGCAAACTCGAATCTGGGATAACGTCATTGAATCCTATTCATATTCAAGTAATAGGATTTGAAATGTCTATGATCAATGACAAGTCCAAGTACTAACTCTGTCATAGTATAATTATCAGGAAAGGAATAATAATTTAGCAAATAAAAAAAGATTGAACAAGAAAACATCAAATCCATTTCAGTAAATAAAACATTATTTTTCAAATGAGAATAGCAGCGGACCTGTTGAACCAATCACCAGAGTTGTACGAATCACGATCAAGTGACTTTGAGCGCAGGATCTCATCACCACAGTGGAAAAATGGTATTCCCTAACAGAGAAAAAATAATCACTGACAATATGTAAAAGCTAGAAAATGAAATATGAGATGTGTCAAATTATGATGAATGTTTGCTCTTATAAGTATACAAAACCTGTCCAAGTGCAATTATACTTGTCGCCAAATGATATATCCTACATCTTTCATCTACTGAAATTCCCATAGGGGTCTGCAAGTAAATCAGCTTAATTAGACGGAAGTTAAAGGTGCACACGAAGGTGCAAGGGTCTGTTGATCATACCTTCAAACTCACAACGTCAAACAGAGTTTCATTGTCATGAGCAGAAACATAGCTAATCTGAAAAGCAATCGAAGATGTCAATCACAAAGTTATAAGAAATCATATCATAACGTAGTTTCATTTCCAAAAACTTAAAATCATGCTGTTATCACATTGAAAACACCAAGAATAGTAGTAAAAAAGACAGGAAATATGTAGGAAAAATTGGGATTTGTGAACAGAAATACTCCACAAAATTTAACATGACCAGTCCATGGCTAACAGGATGGAAATGCCACAACAGTGATCACAAAATGATAATCTCTTTACATTGAACATCATTGCAACAATTTAAGCTTATGTATATTGAACAATAACACCCAGATACAGCTCATATAATACACAACCTCCATATAACATGATATTCTTAGTAACAAAAATAAAACAGGAAAGCATGTCAACAGCATCTATGAAATTTCATACCATGTGAAACAACTGGGAACAAAGTTACATTTCCCCTTTCCCCCCCCAATAGAAATCAAATCTGAAGTTTGACAATCTATGCACAAGCTAGATAGTTGGGATAACATATTGTTTCCCAACATGAAATATCAGTGAATCTCTAACCATCCCATATTCAATAGATAACTTCCTACCAGTAGAATAAGAACAGAGAATCCAAAAAGATATAAATTGACATCTTTGAACCATAGACAAGATACAGGGAGTTATGCTGTGACTTGGGGCATAATCAGTTGCATCAATACTTATGCCCGCTCAGCTAAGAACTTGGCAGAAGCTAAGAAAGTTTGTTTCACCGCATACAGTGACTAAGGTATTATTAATGGCTCTTTAATGCGCTATGTTGCAGCATTTATTACATATTTCCAATATAACACAGAAAATTTTCAGCAAGAATGCTGTTGGACATGTATCCCAGGAGAATATTTCATTATGCATCAGCGGGCACATAAAATCATGAGAAAGATAATCATATATAGAGATCTTACTGTTTCAGTAGGGCATAATGCATAAGCAACAGGTGTCCCATCGTAGGTTTTAATTTCTGATCCCTTAACCTAATAAAAGAGTCATAAATAAATGTTAAATTGGATGAGGACCATATTTTGGTCATAACATTCCAGGAAAAGGGAAAAAGAATCACTGCAAATTAACATTGCAGAAATGACATACTTTGCATGAGTTACTTTTTTAACAAAAGAAAACATACATAAACCTGGAGCATAAGCATATCCGTAGATGAATTATTCAATATAGATGGATAAGAGAAAAGAAATATCTATTTCAAAAACTACCAAAGCAAAATGAGTAGAAAACTTTATAGGTGGAAGTGACCATATTATTGCTCCATCATTAACTTCTAGACACATAAATACAATTTTTAGACACAGACAAACTGCTTTTTCAATCACATACCTTGTTTCCTTCACAGTTGGTTAGCTGAAAATCCCTCAAGTTTGCAGCCAAACCAACCTGCAACACATGAAATTACTTCATTTTTCCAGTATATCCAAGAAAAATGCAATCCCTTAGGATCATTTGAAAGATGAGGGAAAGATTACAGGAAAGGGCCTAAAAATTTGCAACAATTTATCATCGAGGGTGGCAAGCACAGTTTTGTACAGATGAGAAATAATCATGATGGTTTTGTGATCATGGTTATTAATATCAAATTCAACCTAAATCTTTAATTTTTCTAAGAGAAACAAGGCAACAGATAAACATTATTTTCTCTATGAGCACAACAGATGCATGCTTGTTAGATGACAATGGATTTATGCATGTTAAAGCAGATCAAGTTTTCTTACATGAATCTGCGAGGTTATACATTCTCAGTTCCTTAGGAAATCCAGATGAAATTGACATCTAGAAGAAAAAGGTATGCTGGCAGCTTCAAAACTAAACCAAAAATGTAGGCTTCTGAAACAAACTTATATATCAATTAGAATATTCCAGAGCCCAAATGATTCAAAAAAAAAAATTCTAGGAGCTCAGTTTGCATGCTACCTAATCTTAAACTACCTAACAGAACTTAAGTAGCTAATACCACTCAAGCTTTGATATTCTGTAATTAGCTCCAAACTTCAGGAGACACAAACTCAATAGCAAGGCGTCAAAAGTAACCAATAATTAAACAGTTTGGCTCAGCTGCCTAAAATGCAGAACCAGTATTTCATTTCTTTTTTATTCCCTTCAGTCATTCTTCAAATCTCTTGGGTTTGATGCTACCAAACCAAATCCATTTCCAACAGAGTGAAGAGCACCAAAAAAATTGGATCAATTTTTTCATTGCAAGTCTATTTGACCTTTGGGTTTGGGTTTTTCCCTTCTTTTCATTCCCTATCCATAGGCAAAGCATTTGAATTTACATCATAACAAACTGTGGAGGTCATATCACCATACTAGTATCTAACTTTGGAAACTATTTATTTGACGTTATCAAAGATGCAAATGCATCACAAAAATCTACCTGGATGTGGTCTTTTGCTGCAGAAAGCATTTGTTCTTCAACAGCTTTCGTACCATGGTCATGACCATTAGGCTGCATATAGGCAATGAACGAGCACTGTCACCAGAAGTATTATATAAAGAGTTTCTTTACCAAGGGATGACAGAAAACATGCATTGTAGAAAGAAACTTCTCCATGAAGAAAGCAAGATATATTGACTTTTGACTAAATTTTAGAAAAATTCAAATTAAGAATCAACCAAAAATCAAATACTACTTCTCCAAGATCATTTCATATATTTTCTAAAGCTCACCACCATGTTTTCTAAAGAAAAATTATAACAAAATTTCATAAAATGGTCAAACCCCAATGTCAAACTATACAGGTTGGTCAACCAGATCATTAGGAAACAAGATTTCTAGGTATTGACCTGCAAAATGCAGCTGAAGACCCTACAGCAACAAAAATCTAAAGAGAAACAAAAACAAAAACCTTGAGAGATGGGCAAATTGGTGACAAGAACTAATGACATCAGCCAAAATTTAATATTGTAAATTTACCAGCAGATCATGCTAACAGATGACTGCAGAAATAAACATGATTCCTTTAGCACATTAGAACTGATGGTTCGTTACCTTTTCATATTTTGATTTAGTTGAAAAGGTTATTTTCTATCTTTCTGTTAGGCATTGAAACAAAAATATCAAGTGAAAATGTTAGTTTGAGTGGCTACCAAAATATTTTGGTCTTAGAAAGTTGCCGCTGGACAGGTGCGTCATACGACAACACAGGATATGCATCAATGCTTCCTCACCCCAAAAACAATTAAATCCCTTTTCACCCCAAACCTATTATACCACCCCAAAATGTTTTACCAACTAAACTAGCTACCAAACACAACCCCAACAAACAATTGAAAAGGAAAAAGGAAAAATATTTGAATACCTGTAGCAATAAGCCTGTAACAAACCCCTGCTGAAGAGGAGGGCCAAATGGAGATCCGCCAAGCATTGCATCTCGAATTCGATCATTAAAACTGAAGCAAATCTTAAAATCATTTTCAAATGAAAAATGCTTCTCAAAGATTAACAAAGAATAAACAACAAAAGTGACAAGATGGTACTCCTACTAGATAAAGTGTTAAGTAACTGCTTGACCTAAAATCTTAAGCTGGCGAGTAAGGGCTCAAACAATAGTGTTTAGCTCTAACAAAAAGCATCAGCAATAAAATGGCCAAAAAAGCCACCTCAAATACATGGTTCCCATTTAGTTTTATAAAACGAGACAGCGCTTACCAGTCAAGGCTTCCAAATGTAATGCAAAATACATCCTCATTCTTTCTGGTTTTTCCTAAAGATGTTACTGTCAATGCATGCCAGATACAAGTGGCAATAGATGCTGTAGAATCCTATAATTTGTCAACAAGCTAACTATGAAATGTTGAAGGGAAGACGTCTTTGCACCTTCTGCTTAACACAGAAAGCAATAATATGTTTTAGTTTCTTTTTTTTTCCTTTTCCCTTCTTTTTTTTCTTTATTTTTACCGACTTTTATAATGAGTTCATAGACTTTCACATTTGGGACCATTGTTGGATCCTACATACTTAGTAATTCTCGGGGGATATAACATCCTAAGTAGATTGTTCTAAGGATTTGAACCCCTACTATTTTGGTTGAAACCAGAGTGGGGTTAGAGAACATATGGTTCAGAAGAAGAAAGAGTACCTTCCAATTCCAGTCCCAGAAAGATTGAACTGTGAAGCATTTACTCCACGTCCATTTTTAGCAACTTCACCAAAGTCCCATCCTTCACCATATCTAGAAACAGGAACAGTGTCCATCCAAAATTATGCAACTGTTATATTAAACTGAAAAAGGAAAAACTAGTGCAATGCTTATTGTCAATCCACGAAGAATAAAAGTAGGAAATTACAATAGGCAAAATAGGAAAACTAAAACTTTGTCGTTTATACTTACATATAGATACTTGAGCCATCAACTCCATGTATTTCCCTCGTTAGGCTATGAAGTGCATGTTTTGCTTTCATCTAATACATATCAGGTAAGTTATCTATTAGATGCATGGTTATGATAAAAGAGTCAGGACAACAAGTCAAATCATATCAACTTTCCTCCCATAGTGCCATGTCAGAATTTAACATCAATCACTCTATCCCATTTGTGCACTAGCAGTATATAAGTAACCTACGAAAACTGACAAAATAGCCACAATACATGCAAGTAGGATTTAAATATAGCATTTAAAAAGAGGCTTTTAGATAGGTTCTCAAAAACAGAAGTGAACTTCTCTCTATATAACCAAATATCCAGGCAAATAATTAAAAAGGAAGCATTTAACATGAAAGTCCACTAATGAGTGTTTCATATTAATTCTTATTTAATATGAAAGTCCATTAACAAGTGTTTCATACTGATTCTTCTCCGAGAGTAATGCTATGATGCCAATGATAATTGGGCTATCATGCATCTGATGCAATTTTTCCATCACCGACAGATTTGCTAAATTCCTAGAATTGCTTAGACGTTTGGTTAGTGTAAGTAACCAAATAATTAAGCAAATAATGTAAATAATAAGAAATAAAAGGGCGGAATAAAGCAAGCAAACATAAATAGGAAACAATAGAACTGCAGCCCACAAATTTCAGTTCAATTCTGAATACAGAACGTGATGAACTTCTCTGTAAAAATTTGATAAGAAAAGTCTGAAAGTACAGAGTCAAAAGAATATCATATACCATTGTACTTTTCATTATATGGCCCATAAGATCAAATCGAAACCCATCAACCTGACAAAACCATAATAACATAAAATATCAATAATTCATGAAGCCACCAGTTAAATTGTTGGAAACAATATCTGCAAAAAAAAATAAATAACATATAAACTGTATTAAGCTAAAACTTTATTTACTAAATAAAACGACACTACAGTTAATTGCAAAGAAAAAAGGGAAGTAACCCTTGTAAACCAACAACCATGTACAACAGGCAGTTGCATCATGGGACAAAGAAACACAACATGTCACAATGATTACCTTATAATTGACTGCCCAGCATAAAAGATCATCAATAATCAAACGTTCAACCATATAATGCTCGCTAGCAGTGTTATTCATGCATGCACTGTGCTCAATAAAGCCATCACTGTTCCTCCTCAGATAATAACCTGGAACAACCTATGGACAAATTTTGTGTCACTTTATTTGCAGAATGTCATTCTACTAGTCAAAATGCTTGTGAGCAGTGTTATTATGATTTTCAGTAATAAATGATGACCTTATCGAGAACAGAATTATCATCAAAAGGCCCACTTCCTTGCAGATGATTGTAGACGACATCCAACACAACACGAAGGCCAATATGATTAAGAGCCTGCAGGAAACCAAAAAGATAAAGGATTCTGTTGACCGTATATACAACAAAGACCTAAAATCTCCATGAAATTGTTGGCCATTTAACCTGAACCATTCTTCTGAACTCAATTGTTCGGCAAAAACCATTTGGGTTACTCGCATAGCTTCCTTTAGGAACTCCCCAAAGAACAGGATTGTACCTATATAAGACAACAGATAAAGAGAGTTTCATATTTTTACAGAAGAAAATAAATTGCCACTATTCACCAAACCAGCATTCATGAGCTTACCCCCAGTTATACCCATCATCGTTTTGAATAAATGTAATCTGAGCTTGTTGCTCGGTTGAATCAGGTGGTAATTTTTCCAGCACCTCAGCATCTGCAAAAGATTTGATGCCACATGCACAAAAAATCCACCAGGATGAGAAGGAATTCTGACCAAAGAAAACCTAACCTCAAACACATAAAAGCTGGGCTATCAGAAAAGAGATCAGATACTGACTCTTCTACAAAATAAATTGGAGTGCTATGGTTTCAAAGAAAGAAGTCGAAAATTGTAAACTTACATGATTACATCTGATAAATTTTCTCATTTACCATAAAAAGGATAAAATGTTAATCATGACTAATTGTAGAAGCAAGAAAGAGACATATAGAGATCTTACAAATCCAATTAATATGAGAGAACCAACATAGGCCACATTTTAGCAACATAAGACATGAGAGAACCAATAAATATGATCTAGGTGATAATGTCGTAATCTTAAAATAAATACATTGTAGTACACAAATCCAGAATAGGTGAAGAAACCTCAAGTCATCTACACTGAAATTATTCGTGAAACATGCAGCTTCGACATCAAGACACATTAAGGCGTCTCTTTCAAAATGACTACGGGATAAGCATTCAGATTCCTTTCAACCGAAAGATTAGTTGTAAAGACTGTTTCCTTTAACTCAAATTCAGGATATTTAACAACTTTTAAATGCATATTACATTACATGCATGAGACATATCAAAAAGTCATATTCATCTTCAGAAAGTTTGTTGCTAAATTCTTAGATTTCTACTCCACAAAGATTCATTTTTCTGCATCTGGATTTCACATGTACTGTTTCCGAATTTGTTAGCTCATCATTCATACTAGGCCTCATTTCAATATGTAAAATAGTCAACATATCGGAATTAGAATGCACAAAATTTACTCTTTTTTGCTGCCCAAAGAAGCAGCATGGCAAATGTAACCCTCTCCTCTAAGTTTGGCTCGTAACCACCCAACACGTATAATAAATTACCAATTCAGGTAAGGATCCTACATCACCGTAAAACATGTTTTGTTTTTCTAAGGGTTGATGGGAGGAAATTTAGTAGATTACCAGAGGCTAACTTAAACAAGGTTGGAATAAGCAACAAACTTACCCACACTCTTCCAGTTCTCCTTCTGGTCATCAACACCGGCGAATTGGAAGGTCGGAAGCAAATGGACATGAGTCAGACCCGCATTGGATAATTTCTTTAGATGACTTACACCTGCTGAGTTCTTCATGTTGGAAATGATTCACTGTTAAGTCATATCATATTGATGCAATATTTTCTTCCTTGCTTGACAATAATCATTTATGATGAACATGAATATTCTATTTAAAAAAATGAACGCAATTATTCTATCTAAATTTTCTAGTTACTTTTATTATGTATGGTCCAACTACAGACAAGTAGATTATAGGTCGGACACTGAATTTGGGCCAACAGCGTATTTTTCAGTGCTGAGAAATTCTAAAGCTACCTTTTTTAACAAAGCCAGTCATCAGATATGAAAAGTAAATAATAAATTATACCTGTAGATGCCCTTTATAACAAAAAAACAAAAGCCCATTGTATAAACAATGGAAGAGAGCTTATTACACAGTATTTATGCATCCTCATTAAATAATGTCCTCAGTTAAGATAAAAAATTTTAAACCAAAATTCTTATCTTTGATCCTTGTTACATCAGAGATGAAGACCTATCATAAATTCATAAAATTTTAAATAATGCTATTACCCAAAATAAATAAATGAATCAAATCAAATCAAATCAAATATATATCTTCTGATCCGATTAGAAAAACGCCATTGCCAAACATTTAATCTCTGTTCTTAGGATCTATGTTAGAGCATAGTAAGGGATATTTCTTCAATGATTTGCAATATAGGCAAATGATAAATCTCCATAAACAATTCTGGCAACAAGGGTCATAAAAACAGAAATACCTGCAAAGTGAAAGCCAGATAACCACCTCGGAAATCAGGATGTACAGTGTGGTCGCTGACACTGCAAAACAGAGTATTATAATGAACAAAGACCAATAGAACTCTGCAGCATGAGAAAAATAATAATAAATTCAAGAAACCCATTTTGTAAGACATAACCATATAATTTCATCTTTCTGACATTTAGTACGAAAGCATAACACACGTCTCCAAAGACTAAACATGCAAAAAGCAAGACCCCCTCCCTCTGTAGATTTTTCATTGTGTTAAAAAAATGAAAAGTAGAGCAAGGCAACCCAACAGTTGTGACTTTCGCAATTCTATAATTTTAAAACTTGGAAACAAGGACTTTCCCTAACTCATGAACTGCAAAACTATTTCAAAATTTTCTAGCAAACATTTAATAAAATATCTTGCCTCAAAAATTTATCACATGCTTTGGAGAAATAAATCAAAGATACGTTAGATAATGACGTTAGAGGGAAGGATTCTATTTTTACCTGTAGTCCCTTATATGCAACTCATAAATACTTATGTCCGAGAAAGAAAGTATATCAGGTTTCTCATACACCAATTTATCCCATCCTTCCGGTTTTAAAGTATCAGAATCAAGATTGACCAACAGTGTTCGCCTACCATCTGAAGAAAGCCTGTTCCAGCAAGGAAACAGTGTGAACATCATGGGAAATGCACATGCATGATGCATAGCCATCAAATACAAACGAAATTAGATAGTGAACGATACAAGAATTTTAACTTTAGAAAATAAAAAGACCTTAGCTAGTTTCAGAGAATTGTTAGCTAACTGAGACAGCCAGCATACCCTCTAGCATATGGATCATTTGCATAGCATTTCTCAATTTGCAATGTACTTGAATGGTAGACAGATACTTCATACACATAATAACAACCTTCCCAGCTTTTTGGTCCTTTAATACTCCAAACACCATTATTCTCCTTGAGCTGAACAACTTCTAGGGGATTTCCACCTAATGGCTCTCGATAGATGCAAGCAGATACTGACTATTTAAATAGACAAATAAGAAAAATTAAAAAAAAAAATCACTCGTGGAAATGAAAATATCTTCAGCATCCACAAACTATATAATAAACATTAGTTTCGGAATATAAGTTACTTGAGCAGTTGGAGCCCAAAGGTAAAGTGACACAGTTTCTTCTGCATAAAGTGCCCCAAGAGGACCATCATATGAGAATAATTCATCAAGGATACCAGGTAACTGTAACCCAGTAGCATCGGTACATTTCCTGTCAGCTGCAACCAAAAAATTAAATACATAAATAAATAAGAGAGAGTGGGCTGCAAAAATATCAACAGGAGAATGTATTCAAGATTGCAGAAGTATAAAAATGATCATAACATCAGAGATAAGGAACTTCAAGGCTCATGTAACTACATGCAAACAGTGAACAGATGGTAAAATAGATAATATTACACAATGAAGATGATGTTGTCAACATGTAAGCTGGAAAATGAATGTTGATAACATTAAGTCTCAAAAAACTGAAACAGGCCAGGGAAGAAAGTATTTCTATGGTTTCTGCCTTCTGCAGTGAAATGCCATCCTAGATCTATGCATTAAAACATTAACTGATACAATTAAAACTTGTCCCATTCTCATTAACAAGTTCCCAAGGAAAATAAATATTCGGCCATGTCAACATATACAGTGATTTGCCAATCAGTTATGCTTAGAATACACCAATGATGCCCTCTTTTCCTTCAATTAAATAGTGCACCAATCATGAGTATCGCAAAAAGAGACAAACACAGCAAAATGCGTACAATTGTAAGTAGCAACTGCTAATTGGCATTTGAGGAGCGATTTTGCATCTGAACTAGCAGGCACCTTAAAAGCTTTGTAATCTCGAATATGGGGAAACTTTTCAATCACCTAGAACAAGATTAAGTTCGAGAAAATTTCTCAACATCAGTAGCCCTTCAAAATGCATAGAAACACCCGAAATTAGAGTGTTTATATAGTCGAGTCATAGCGAACCCAAAAGTCTAATAATTTTGATACACATTACATTTGCTGGAAGGCCGCCTCTGTTTTTGAAGCTCTATCTCAGTGTCTGCACCTGTATAAATGTAAATCACGCCAAAATTTAGTTACGATCATTCAATTTGATTAAAAAAAAAAATTTTTTTTTTTACTCCAATGCAGCGGTGATAGTCAATAGAGCAAAAACCTTGAATCCCATCATACGAAATCGATAAGGCAGCAGTTGTACTGGCATACAAGTAGCAGGAGCCATCCGGGACATCCACATTCCAGGCGATTATGGATTCACTAACCCAGTACGCCCTCGAGTATAACAAGCTATCCCGCAAATCATCATCCTTTTTTAACAGAGTTAAAAAGTAACACAAGTTTTACCAAAAGAAAAGAAAGTCCACATTTCATAAATAAAAATTAAGAAGATAGAAAGTGGAGGCGGAGACCTGATCAGAAGCTGACTTGGAGATTTCAAGAGGCATAGAGGAGGAAGAGGAGGAGCAGCAGCAGCGAAAGAGAGGGTGGACTCTTTCTCCGTAGGAGAAGGTCGTAGTAGGAGCAAGTGTTGGTTTAGAGACGAGACAAGGAGAAGGACGCGTGGCGGGACGCGGGGAAAGGAGAGGGAGGTGACCGTTGGCCGTTGAAAATGCAGAAGAAACAAAAAGTGGCGATGACATCTTCTACCTCTTCTTTTCGCTTACAGTTACTGAGAATCATTGCGTTTGCACTTTGCAGATCATTTTGTCATCTGATTTTTTTTTTTTCTAGTTTTTTTCGTTTTCCCGTGATCCTATGCAGATCATTAACAGGGACTCACACATATACATATTTGCATTTTAAAAATATTAAAAACTTCATTAGATTAAAAATATCAATGTTCATTTTGGGAATATCAATTTAAATTTTTAATACAAAATTTAAGCTATTGATATTATACAATTTAATGGTAGATACTGAAAATTAAAGAAGTATTTAATGATGTTAATTTGTCCACCGTTAAATTGTACGAGATCAATGACTCAAATTTTATGTCAAAAATTTAAATAAAAAAATCAAGTTAAAATATCCTCTCTCTATATATATGTGTGTATAGAGAGAGAAGATATTTTTAATTTTTATTATAACATAAAATTAAAGTTATTGATCATATGATCATTAAATAATAACATTTTAGTTTCAACTTAATTTATTTACTTAAATTTTGAAATTTAAAGTTATTGATCAAAAATTTAATGATGCAAAAATATTTTGGTTTCAAACTCTTCTCTCTACATACATATATATGTATGTAGAAAAAAAGAAAGAAAGTTTGGAACCAAAATGTTATTACGATTGCATGGTATGAGCATAATAATTTTCTTGTACTTAAATAAAGTGCAAGAATCCCTTACTAAAAAATTGCTATAAATTGCATGACCTTAGAAAATAAGTATTGGCTTTCCTGTTGCTCTTTCTAAGTAGTCAAAAGACGTGGCATGATTTTAAAGATTTTGAATTAAAATCTATAATTATTTTGAATGATATCGTCTATGTTGTTATATGGAAAAAGTATGAGTAGATTTCAATTTAATGATACGAAGAATAGAGAGGTGAGAAATTCAGTGAAAGTAGGAGAGAGAATAGGGCACTAATGAGGAAAGAAAGAAAAAAATTAATGAAATTAATAAAGCCATGTCATCTAATCTTTACCGTCCATTTTTGTTAAATATAATGAATTAAAATTGTTGTAAAAAATTGTGTTTATGCTTGTGTTTCTTCAACCTCTATATATATCTAAACAATTCCTCCAACGAACAAGCAAATATTTCTAATGAAGGTTGAAACGTCGAAGTGCGAAAGCAAGCAACGGCTGCAGCCGAGTCACGTGAAGTTGGCAGATATTCAAACTTTTTCTCTCGCTATTGTTGTCATCGTCATATATAATTGACGGATTTCAAAATGATCCAACGTGAATTAGAATTTTATTAAATGAGCGTATAACTGACACGACACATCTGTCATACTTAAAAGTTTTATATACATTCAATTTATTATTATTTTCAAATGGCTTGCTTATTGTTATTTTTGAAATATGCCTAGACAATTTCTTTTGAAAAATGCTAAATATACTCCATCAGAATATCTTACTATGTAACATATATAGATATGTGAATTGTGAATAATAAGGGCATTTCTAGATTTCTAATAGTTCTTATCATAATAAATATCTTACTTGTCAATAGTAAGGGCATTTTTTATTTTCTAATAGTTCTTATTATAATAAATACCTTTTTGCATGCGCCCATCTATTGTTTTAAGTCCCTTCTTTTTCTTTCTTCCCAACAAATAAGAAAAATGTAGGGCGAGTTTAAGATTGCGGTTGAAGTTTAATAAGCTGCTTATTTTATAATTTTTTATAAAAATAATATTTGACAAATTTTGTAAAAATAATTTATTTCATAATTTTCTCTATTTTGTCAGCAGTTTTTAAAAATAAATAGAGGGTTACTTTTTATAAGTAGTTTATTTAATAAACTACCACATCTTTTTAAAATTCTTATTATAACCCTATATTTTAATAAAAAGATAATTATATATTACTTATCCATAAACCCTAATATATAAATTATACCTTTACTTTCATTCATATTTTATATAATAGATTATGAAGTTCTTTAGTTTTTTTAATTGAGTTTTTTTAATGTAATTTTACATATTTAAGAAAAAAAGAGATGTTTAAATAATTTATTAAACATACTTTAAAAATAAAAAGTAATTAAAACTTATGTTTATTTTTGTCATTATATAATAAAATAATACTTTTGTAATAAAATTTACCAAACGCATGTATTTTACTTTTTAAACTCACAGCAACTACAACAACATAATTTATCAAACACTACACTACTTTTTTAATCAACAGTTTATTTCATTTATACAGTACAAACAAGTTATTTCACCAGCCCTCGGCAATTCGAAATTGGCCCAGAGTTTAATAAGGTTGAGAAAGGCGACTTGAATTGAGATGAAGTAGTCAAATAAATCGAGCAAGTCAAGTATAGTAAACATTTTTTAAACGGGAGAGAGATTATGTCTTCTTAATTAAGAGTGAAAATATAAGAATAGATAAAAAGGGGTTTCGCTTTCTTTTTAATTTTATAAACCCGCTTTCTTATCGTGAGTAATTCAGCCCGTGTTGGGCCCAATCTTTCGTAACAGAAAAGGGCACCTTATCAAACGTATGAACTAGCCCAACCCATTAATCTCAAACTAATATAAAAATTACGAGTTTTGAGGGGGATTATAATATGACCCGTCGGGGATTGGCATAATATATACGCAGTAAATGACTAAAAATATTCATTTGATTTTTATTTTTAATTTTTTTATGCTTACCCAAAAACTGATGTAAATTTTGTGTTTTTTGTATTATGCTAATCAATCAAGTCCCTTGAACAGGTAATGCAAGAATATGGGGAGCATATTTCGCGCTAAAGGATAAAATTTTATCTAAATTTCAAGCGTCCTTGACTGAGTAAGCTCCGGTTGGTAGCTGCTGCTATTTATAAATTATAATCCAAATTTTGGAAAAAAAAAATTTTGTAGCCGTAATTGTAGTAATTGTGAGAACTAAGAAATTTCTTTCATAATGCTAAGGAAAAAAAAAATTTTGTGATACGATCTATGAAATCAACACGAAATTTATAAGTACATTAATTTGACCTAAAATGACACAACCAATTTGAGTTAAAAAAAGTTCACACACACGACAAATTTATGATAAAAAAAAGTTATTTTTTTAGGCATTCATATTATGTTAACTCATTTTTTTCACCTAATGTAATAATGTTATTTATTGTATTTTAAAATTACTGCCGCAATTATTAAAATGATCATTACCCACACGGTCTATATTTGACACAACACAAAATGAGTCAAGACGTAAATATAATGTGCCAACTCAAATTATCACCCCTAGTTGGACGGTTGAATGATGTAACAAAATAATTTACTGAATTATGAAAATTTACATGAATGACAATACAAAGAAAATGTCATAATTCCATTTTTAAAATGAGTCACCTTGACAAAATATCTTACCAAACATGTTCCTATCATTTTCACCTTTCGTTAAAAACAAAAAATAAAAAAATAACAAATAAAAAATAAAAAACAATTGATACCAAAAAGGAGCTTATAATTTTAAAATCATGAGTCTGCATATATGTTAATTAAATATAAGAAATGTGACATATCACGTTTCAAATATCATAGATATGGGACTAAAAATGTAGCCAATCCCTGTTAAGTGATCTTGCAAACATAAGGTCTAATTTAGATCACCTATCAAAGTGATTTATACAAATCAATTGGTCGCCCCAGAAGGATTTTTTGCCGCGTGGGACCTTAATGGGTGAATCTTGAGCTCACCGGCATGTGCAAGCCATGAAATTGGCTACTCAAAAAAGCACTTGTGAAGAAAAAGTTTTTAATTTCTATTGACTTGTTTCATCAGTGGTGTAAAGCAAAACCATTGAAAATGACTTGCTGCGAAGAATTAAAGCTTAACAAATGTCTGAGTAAATTTCAAGACCAATTACGAGGAACATTTTATGGTAGCTCCAATGAATTATTAGCCATGATTGTGAAATCCAATCTAATCAAAGCTCGTGCATTTCAATGGCAGACACGAACATGAGTGGTAGGTAATGCTCTCCATGGAAAGCAAAAAAGATCTTGTGATCTTGGTCATATATGCTTATCATTGATCTACTTTCACGCACCCAAAAAAAAAAAAAAACGCAAAAGCAGAAAAAAGCAAAACAATGACCATATCCGTATTAAAAAAATTATACTGTTGAAAATGAGAAATATTCAATGACATTGCAGAAACTTTCAACCCCATTTCACATTTGATTCAAAATGTAGTACATAATACATTGTTAATTAAGTCTAGAGCTTCAATCAATCCTAAATAAGAAGCCATCCAATTCATTCTGATTAGTAGTAAGCACTTAATGTAATTTCTAATGCAGTATGAAGAGGATGGACTAATTGAGTACTAATTAATTAAGTTTAGGTTAATTAATGGAGGGCCGCAAGCTTCTGGTACTTGGAAACAGGGGAAGAATGGTCAGAGTCTTCGTTGAGCTGATCAAAGCCCCTTTTGTTGCTGAAACAACTGTTGATGCTGTTGAATGAGGCTTGATTTGAGAGGCGCGGCGACGAGGAAGAAATGGCAACTGGTGGTATCTCAATGGAGTCGAGCTGGGGAGGAGGGTGCTGCCATTGAGGCAGAGGCCCAGCCAGCAGAAGGGTCTGCAGCAGCGGACCGGCTTCCATTACTGCTTTCAAGAGCTTGCCTTTCTCCGGCAATGGCTTCTCAGCTGCTAAACTCAATACTGCTGGCGGTGGTGTTGCTTGTGGTTGAAGTAATAATGGTTGTTGGGGTTTTGGACTTGTGGTGAGTGGAGTTGCAACAATAATGTCCTCGTTATTACAATCAGCAGAGCAGGGGATTGAAACTGAAAAGTTCTTCTTGGGGTCAGCAGCTAGTTTTGATTCATCTTCAGGACTGGCAGCTTCTTGCTGCTGCTGCTGCTGCTGCTGCTTCTGAAGTTGCTTTTGGAGTAAGAGATTCTCCAGCATTAGCTTTTGGCATTTTGCTTGAGATTCGTCTCTTTCTTTGAAAGTTCTATTCAGCACATCTTTCAAACAAATCACCTCAACTTCTCTTTTTGCAATTTCCTCTTTTGCAGATACAATTGTACTCTCCAGCTCCAAAGTGTACAAGAAAGAATACTTTAACTCTTCATTCCCCTGTGATAAAATCAAAACCCAACAATATTAGCATAATCAAGAAGAAACAGAAAAAAAAAAAAAAAAGCTGCTTCTTGAAACTTGAAAGTGCTTCATCCATACCCCGTACATGCATACATACCTCGTCTTGATAGCAGTATCCCCAGCTAAGAGGGCTGCATTGTTCCTCCATTTCCTTTTAGCACAAAGAGAAGGAAACCAGAAAGTGGGGATGCTTATGAGAGGATCATTCTACTTCTTATAAGAGAAAATGGAAGCGCTTTTTTTTCTGTTCGCTTTCCTTTTAGTCATTCTCTTTTGCCTTTATTTTTAATTTTTTTTCCGGTTCATGGGACATGAAGTTGGACCAAAACACACATGAGGCCAAAAGCAGTAGAAGCCAAAAATTCCAAGTGCTTTTTTGGCTTCACGAAATAAAACCAGATTTTCCATGTAGACAAACGGGAGTGTCGTAATTAACAACTGCTCGGAATGTGAAATAACCAGTTAAAAGTGGGAGCTATAAGTATGAAACTTTCTGCCACATACTAGCCGCCCGTCACACGTGTGTTGTGCACGTGCAGAGAGTAAAAGGTAAAAATTTTATAGAATGTTACTGAATTGAGGACATTGTTGTCTGTCTTATTAAGGAGATCAAAAGTAAGTAAATGATAAGATCCACATTTTACCCCCATTCTTGTAGTTTACACATATAATAACTTGTCTTGAATTTACTTTTTTTTTTTTTCTAATATTAAATCATATTTGTTTTCTTTATTAAATAGCGTCACCTTATATATTTGAGTATAGAATAAACCGAATCCTATTTCTCAATTCAAGCCAAATGGAATTTGGTTATCACCCAACTAATGAGTAGTTCCTAAACTTATTATTCATAATAATATAACAATCTTAATTGTATAATTTATTGTTAATGATACACAAGAAACCCACCCACCTTTAAACATAGATTTATAAAATCATTTCTGAATATTTTTCTTATTCCCCATGCTCGTAAATCCAACCAGATATATTTAAGTTTATAATTAATTTTTAGTACTGATTCACTCAACTTATTAAATTAGTGAACATAAGATAAGAGGTTTATGGTTTGAATCTCCCATCACGATCTCGATTTAGACCTCGAAAAATGCCGTTAATAATTAAATTCAACGACACCATATTAATTATAACGTTATGAGTAATTAAAATTTTTTTCATTGGACTATACTTTTTTTTGAAAAAAAAAAAAAAAAGTAGCGTTAGATGAATGATTATGGCTATCTTATCTCTAATACTTTTTTGTGCCGTTGAGAGAACAAGCTTAGGTTTTCTTTTTGACTACTAAAGAGGAAAATGTCTTTGATTGAACAGAAATATTCAGTAGCATCTACTGAAATTTTCTTTTGACATGTTAGATTTTCCAAAAAAAAAAGGCCAAGAATCTTTTTATAATATTACATGCATGTTAGATCATTTATTCATCTTCAAAAAATGACAGTTGCATACGAAGTGCCGATACAGGTGAAAATGCTTGTCCTTGAGAAATGTAGTTTAATTGATGGTAAATATATTTTGTACCAATAGACATCAAAGTTCGAATAATAATAAAAAAATAAAAATTGATTAATAATAAAATATAATATTACACGCATATTAGATCATTTGTTTATTTTTAAAAATGATTATGCCGCGTACAGGATACACCGTGTTGATACAGATGAAAATATTTGTTCTTAAAATATCGTTTAATCGACAGTAAATATATTTGGTGCCAATAACCGTTAAAGTTGGAATAATAATTAAAAATAAATAAATAAAGATCGATTAGTGAGGGAGGTTTTTCAATTTTCAGAGAGCAAAAATAAAGTAGTGTCACATAATTTATAAATGTTGAATTGTTAAACGACTTGGAGGACAATCGTTTTCAAAATTAAAAACTTGAAGCAGTCGTTGTCTTCGAAGCAGTCAGAGAAACGCGCGCGGGAGAAAACATTTTCCCACCAAAAATGGTGGGCAAAGTAGATAACATGGTGGGGTCTTAATGGACCCATATTTTGGGACAAAAACACATACCAAATTATTATTATTTTTTTTTTAAGAAAAAAACATTTTCTAATTTTCTAAACTCCTTTGATTCCAAACCGAAAAACAAGTTTAACGGCCTGCTTTGATTTGCTTTCGACTTGACCGAAAAAGCGTAAAAAAAAAAAAAAAAAAAAACAAAAACAAATTAGAAGATTTGCACATCCATGCATTTGCGTGTGGGGTCCAAATTCAATCAAAATCATAGTGCACTGCACCCACGCTCACTTTTCACTTCACTTCTGTGGATTATGTTTTTTTTTTTTTTTTTTCTTTTAAATTTTGTGTTTGCGGGGTTCTCTTTGAGTGAGTGGTGCAATCACATTGTGACACATCGTGCATAGGATTTGTATTTTCCAAAATTGAATGCTGGGGCAAAAAAAAAAAAAATTGTCCATCTTCTATAACAACATTATATGCCACAGTCATATCGAAGTCCAACTGATTTATGCTTATTTGAAGTACTCGTACCTTACAACTTAGACTGACGATGTTTGAACGGTAGGATATGATATTCCCAAAAGTATTGCGTTCACAATCATGATATCAACGGTATTCAAAATTCTTCTCAAAAAGTGTGATCAGCAACCATTTTCAAATGCCCAAATATAAGTTTTTTTTTTTTTTTTTTGGCCTTTTCCCCCCTTTTTCCTCCCCAATCCATTCTTCGTGCAGCGACGCGGTTTTATAGCACTAAAAGCTGTAAGCAAATGATGTGAAAATCTCTTCCTTTTTGTCACCTGAACTACTTTTTCTTCTTTGCATGTGAGAGATTTTGATGGGTGCTGGACCAACTTGTCGCTTTCCTTTTTCTAAATTGGACATTTATATCACCTTTTCTTTGCCCCCCGCCCCTTTTTTTTTTTTCCTTTTTATTTTTTAGGTTTTATGTATCTCCGAAATTCCGAATCACTAAAGATTACAAATGTATCAGTAGCAAATATTGTATATAAAGTGCAGGGATAAAAAACAAAACAAGCATATTAGTGGTGTTCTAATCTCATTTTTCGACACGATTCGACAAAAAGTCTGTTAGTGATAGAATATACAAACTTTGCAATCTTTGTTTATCCTATCTTTGCCTAGATCAAGCTGTTCTATCATAACGCAATTGTTGTAGAATGAGGTTAAGTTATAGTGTACTTAACTTCAGTTTCAGGTGACAATTTTCAGCTCGGAAGAATTGACTAAAGCACAATTTGTTCTAACCAAAACTTGATAGACATAACATTTCTCTTTACTTTGTGATTTGGGTATGCTCTTTTGACTTCAAAAGAAACAGTATCACCTTGAATGCACAATCGAGATACACTAATGTGACTGACTCACATTAATTGATCATTCATTACAATCTATAATTGTTGCCGAGTCAACGATCACATCAAATGGGATTGTGTAAAGTGTCTATCTTCAGCTTTTTCACAATGAAAAACACAAACAGCATCAATAGCAAGAAATTGATTAGCACGTTTCAAACTCCAATATTGGAAGACATACGAGCATATGCCCAAGATAAGGCTAATATTTGCTTTAAGAATGTGGAAAGAAGTTGAGTAACGAACCGACCGAGGTCATTTTCTGCATTTCTTACTTGTATCCATTGATGGCTATAACAGCGAAGACATACTAGAGCTTAGCGATTTACAGCGAGTTAAAGTCACTATAACATATGGTACAGAAATAACAATAACGCAGGGCACACAAAAAGCGCGGCATGCAGATATTAGTGTTTCTCAAATTTCTTCTACCATACAACTCAGAATGCAGGGTCGATTGGATAAAAAGATGACTCACTCTTTTCTGCGCATCTTCACATTAAGTGGAATTTCCTTGTAGGACTGCACCTTTACAGCTGCTCGACGGGAGGGCCTTCCAGAATATCCTGTAGTTCCTTGGGTTTCATCTTTTACAGCACCATTTCCTTCTTTGTGCTCTGTTTTCACTGATGAATTCGAAGATGTCACACCATTCTCATCTACCAGTTCATCACACAGAGGAGAAGCTGGAAATTTAGCTTCATCTATCTCAAATAATTCTTCAGTAGGTTCTGGTTCTTCAGATTTAAACCTAGCAGATTGCCTTCTTGTACGAACCACCCTGTCAAAAATTTTAATAAGAAAACAATTAAGAGGGAATAAAATTTTTTTACTTTCCTGAACACACCCTACAAAAATCATAAATTGAAAATGAAAACAGCAATTAAGTATCAAAATTGCACAGGACCAGTAAAATATAGATAATAAACCTCTTCTCAGTTTGCTCTGCTTCTTCATATTGAAAACTAGTGGACTTCCTTCTTGAAGAAAGCCTATCAAAAGAGGAGGGGAAAAGCATGAAAACCTCATTTTTTTATTTTTTTATTTATTAATTATTATTATTATTATTATTATTATTATTATTATTATTATTATTATTATTATTATTATTATTATTATTATTATTATTATTATTTTAGATAAAATGAAAATGGAAGTATCATTTATAAATCCAAATTGCAAAACAAACCACCTCTCCTCTGTTGGCGCTGCCTCTTCATATTTAATCCTAGCAGACTGCTTTCTTAAGCAAAGCCTCTCTTCTGTTGATTCTGCCTCTTCCGAATTAAACGTAGCAGAGCGCCTTCTTAAACAAGGCCTGTTACAAGAACATGGAATCAAGTTTCATTTGTCTTAACTTTTTTATTCATGTTGAAACTCAACATGGAAAAAGGATTTAGAAATTCAAATTGCCTAGAGTATATGTATGCAGAAACAAACCTCTTGTTATCAATTTTCTCTTTAGCTTGGAGTGGCTTAACAGAAGAAGAATCCAAAGCTACATGAAGATCACAAATGAAAAAGATTCAATATGACAAAAAGTTTCAAAATTGAGAAGAAAACAGCCGATAAACAAGCTACATTTGTTTTTGGAAGGCCGTCCCCTCCTCCTGGTATTACTCCTTTTATTGTCCGCTTCATGTTCTTCGATGAATTTGCCTGCTTCATCTTGCTCATCTGCTTCTACCTTAAAAGTGTAGGAGAAAAAGTGTAAATGATAACAACATATTCATGATGAAAGATAAGTTTAGATGAATAAATTTCTTCGCTTCTTACCTGGTTTTCAGAAGTAGCACATGTCACAGTCGCTGCCCTACTCTACACAATAGAAAAAGGAAATTTGTCAGTCGATACTAAAATCTAATATAAACACATCAGTTATATGCAATCAAATGAGAAAATTACTATGAAAATGACCTCTAAATCAAATTTTCTAGCTTTAAGGAAGGCATTTTTGCATCCAAGCTCATGTTCAAGTGCCTTCAGCTGAAGTCCAGAGGAGGTCAATGTCAATGAACGGACACTATAGGAACCAAAAAAAATAATAATAAAATAAAATAAATAGAAAACTAAAAACAAAACATCAAAACTTGGATACAAACAAAAGCTTACCTTGTCTTTACCTGAATTAAGCTCCTGCAAAATCAGGGTCAAATATCAAACCCCTGAATAACTTCATAACATTGCATAAGGTCTTTACATAACTACTAAATAGCTAAGTGAAACTGAGAAAGATATAATCAGAAAGCAAAGGGAAAGGTACCGCCAACATCTGGCTGTTTGCTTGGGCAAGCAGCGCATTCTGCTGCTGCACTTTCTGCAAATTGATTCTCAGCTTCTGTAGCTCAAACCCACTCAGCTCAATGATTTTACTGCCAACCAGAATGAAGGAGAACAATGCACAAAGTATACGTGACAAAACCAAGTCTCAGCATTCATTTGATAAGAAATCCATATCATTTTTTACAGATAGAGAAAAAATTAACATGGAAATTCACTATTGGAAAAAAAAAAGTATGACATGTTGAGGCTAGAAGTTCTTTTAATAAACCCCCCAAAACCCCGACCAAAGCTTCAGCAGAGAAACAAGAAAAAGACACATCTTTGAATTCTGATGACACATAAACCCCAAGACGCTCAAAATTTAACTGCGTCCCATGATACAGAACCTACTCACCCAGATGGCCATCAAAGATTCACCACAGAGGGCATCATAGAATTCTTGGCCCCAAATCACAACATGTAAATGTGCAAGGAAAAAAAAATAAAACAAAACAGGTCAGAGAGGATACTTTCTGTCTGTGAGAACTTTCATCAGGGTCATATTTTCCTGTAAGAAAGATTCAGAATAGTATCCTAATGAGTAAACGAAAATTAAAACATCCAGGTATTCATGCACATTTTAGAGAGAGAAGTTGAGCCCTGTAAAAGTATACCTTGTGAAGCTTGTCAATATAGTCTGAAGTTACAACTGAAAAGGTCTGCTGTGACTTTGCTTCTTGGTTTGACCGTTTTGGCAGCTGTTGCATGTTGCTTATATCACCTAGCCTTTTCCTTGGGGAACTACCTAATTTAGATCCCTTTCCCCTATTCTCCCGTTTAGCCTTACCATCTAAAAAGTCCAGAACACTCTCTTATCAAGTCATTCAACAAACCAAAACCTTTCCAGTTTCCCAATATCCATATAACAAGAAAAAGATAAGAAAAGTTAATCCCACGAATCATGTTCTTTCAGCAGCCAAAATGTAAACGTATCAACTTTACTTCAAAAGAGTATAAGCACAATTTTTCTTCTGTTTCCATAAAACTACTTGGCAACAATAAAAACCTCAAAATTAGTGAACCAACTATCCTGAATTCAGATAAGTAGGTTACTGATACTACTTTCTTTCATTTTCCCCTATTTTCTCATCAAACAAATGAAAAAGGTTTAACAAATTTCAAACATTACACTGCACTCCATTCCAAATGCCGTTCAAGTTTGTAAACCCTAACCCTAGAAACCTCAGTACTAAAAGTTCAACTCCTTTCCCACATTTTCTCAGCAACCAATCAAAGCAAACAAGTTGTACAACGTTGAAACCCCAAAAACCCTAACGCATTAGCTAATTTTAACAGTCCACTTTTTTTAAAAAAAAAAACCGAGTTTCACAACAAAACCTGACCTTTAGAAGCAAAAACTTCAATTTTTTGGACAATTTTTCTTTTAAAGGATTAAATTAAAATCAAGAAGTAACCAAGCGTAAAGAAGAAAAAGATTACCCGAAATACCAATGCGATTCTCCATATCAAGAACTTTGAGATCCTCCATCAAGGGGCTCAGCTGAAACCCTAGTTTCTCTCTCTAATGCTCTCTATCTTTCTCTCTCTCTCTCTCTCTCGAAAATATCTTCGTTGTCTGTGAGCGGGGAAAGAATGAATGGGGGCAAGTAATGAAGGGCACAATGGTAATATTAGGAGGCTCAGGACAACGGCTTTCCGAAGCAAATACCGAGCCTATGTTTTTGAATTAATCTTGAGGCTCTCTCATCTTGGATGGGCCTTTTTAAATTTACAAATCAAAATATGACCCAAACAAATAAATGGGTACTGGATAGACAAAGCTGGTTACGATTTCGGCTATAGAGTTTAGCTTTTGTCATGCCTCAAATTTCTTGATAAAACCCACTTCTAAAAGTACCCCATCAAAATTTTTTTTAAAAAACTTAATTTCAAAAATCCCCTTCGTATTATATATATAATATATTCCTCTCCCTCTCTTTTATTTTCATTTTTTTCCCTGATAAACACCATAACTTATCAATAATGATCTTCAATTATCTGCACTTCATTTTCTCTTAGTATTCATAAAAACTTGTTCTTTCTCAATTTTCACATGATCAAATTAACTGTCGGTTTGATGAAAACACACTAAACACAAGTTTCTTTGATCTAAGATAATGCGAAAGGACAACCAATTAGAGGAAGAGGGGTTTTATTAGGAGATTCGGGGTGTGTCAAAAGCTCTGAGTCCTTGGGCTACCAACGTAATGGGCTTGTCATTACTTAGACCTATAACCCTTTTTTTTATTTATATATTTCAATACGAAGCGTTCTCAAACCATGTCATATATGTGGCTGCATTTGTTGAGCAAGCAATTAGATTTGTATTTATTATTTTTGTACTTTCCTTTTAGCACACCCCCTTAAATTCAAGATGTAGATGAACGAGTGAGAGCTATCTCGAGGTTGCATCGTGAGTTCGAAGTCGTGAAATCTTGAAACTTGATATAAAATCAAAGGTGGAAAAAGACTTGAGGGAGACTTGGATCAAGGATTCTTGGAATTTGAACTTAGAGAAAATATGAAAACTTGAGAGAATTGAGGGATTTTTAACCTATGAAACTCGAATGAGACTCGAGAGTTTTAACTTATAAAATTCGGAAGGAAAAAAAAAAAAAAAACTTGAATACTTTAAAGTTTTAACCTATAAAAGTAATGTTGCTCGCTTGCTTTTGTATTATCAACTAACTTTTGAAAATTTTGCATTATTTACATTTTAATAGAAAAAGAAATATACATAAGAATCATGAAACAAAAAAAAAAAAAAAGAAAATCCGAATACACGGAATAAAAATCGTACCCCCCAAATAAAAAATTAAAAAAAATCAAAGTGCGGTCCATATTGGTCTATAAGCCAAGCAATGGGGCATCATCGAGATAACGAGTCTTTTGACATTTTATTAACAACTTGGATAACAACATTCGTATAATTTTGGTTCTCATGGCCCCATTTATCCAATCAAAATCCTTTCTTTCCTTGTAGGTTTTCGAATCTTTCAATATTACAATATTGCATATCAGTTTGATCAAATAAAAATTTTGTTAATTCAAATGATTTGTAAAAAGGGCTTGTAGTTAAATTTATAAGTATGATAAAAACAAAAAAAAAAAAACCCATCGTTTGAACTAATTTTTGAAGTTGCAACAAACCCAGACCATCTAACACTACTATTACAGCGATTAAATTCACGAACAATTAATCGTGTCACAGCGGTTGTTATATTACTAGTAGAAGAAGATATGATGAAAAAGCCTGACTCTTCGAGCTAACTTTCAAACTAAGAGATACTTATAATATGAAATTTTGTATCAGCCACCTTAGTCAAAAAAATTTGTAGCTGTAGCATTACTAAATTTTCAATACAACCGTTATATGGTAGATGGACCCCGTATGACATGTACTGAACATCTTTTCTTCTTCTTCTTCTTGTTTTTTTTTTTTTTTAAAAAAAAATTATAATTTTTTTTTTAAAAAAATTGTTTGCATCAAGATCAAGTCTCCTTTTTTTTTTTCGTGCATGCCCAAATTTGGTATTAAGTACACGTCAAAAACGACTTTATGACTCAGAATCATACGTGCAAAGCGAACAATTAGCTTCTCTAAAACTTTGATTTTGATGCGTTAATTGGGTGCTGTATAAAATTTTTCAACAGCCTTTCCCTTTCTTGGGGCAATGCATCAAACTTTTCTTCCTACCAAGACAAAATAATACGCGTAGATGAGCATTAATTAATTTTTTTATATATATATATACTTCTTATTAAAAAAAAAAAAAATCAAATCGGTTTCGTAAGATGAGCATAATTCGAAGGTTATTATCCTTTCGTTATAATAAGTATTGTAAAATAACAAATTGTTACAAAAATTATTGAAAGGTAACAATTCTCTACATCAACTTTTAAAAAAGTCAATAGTTTGCTATATTTCTGTCAATTTGTAATTGATTGTACAATAGATCAATTGTAAGAGTAATATTGTCATTTAATTATTATTGTAAATTTAAACGGCAATGATACGTTGTTTCATACCAAGAGCAAGGCAAAATTGTAAATTCTCGTGACATTGATTTGTATAATTTTCTTTTCATTTTAAGAGGCCATTGAAAGCAAAATTGATATTTTATAAGTCAACTAACTAACGGAAGCAACGAAAATGCAGTTAATTGTTATTTTTAGATTGTTGGCGAGTGAAGTGTTACTTTTATAATTCACGTAATGGTTTGTTATTTTGCAACTCTTGACATAATAAAGGATAATAATCCTAACTTAAATCAAGGACTGTTATATTCAAGATTTAATGTAAGTTATAATACAAAAAGATTTTAATTTTTGGTAAAAAAGTTAATGGATGATTGGATTCTATGTATTTCTATGATAACGTTAGGCATTTTGACAAAATTAAAGTCATAAAATAATTTTTTGGGGACGCGAGTTCATTCGTTTTGAACTTAAATGATAAGAAGCCAAAAAAAAAAAAAAAAAAACGAAAGGGCTAAAATTTTGTTTTTATATATTGAAAAAACAAGATAGCTTCAATCTGAACATCAATGTAATAGAAGCATAAAGAAATAATAATTGATAAAATGATAAAAAGTTATTCCAGCGGGTGGTTCCCTTTATATCCAAATCCAAAACCGAAAGATCTTTCAAATTTTATTTTAAGAAGAAAATGAAAAATCAATGATAATGAATTGACTTGAAAACAAAAGTGCATTATCATGCATAGATTTCAGTTGGTTTTATGATATCAATGACTTTTAACTCTAGTTTTATGAAATGGAATCACTGTGTAGTTTACCAATTTTCTAGTGAAATTGGATTAAATGTTAATATATATAAAAGTTAGCTACCAATAGATGTGTGTTTACTAAATATTTTAATTATAGTAGAATTTTTAATAAATGAATAGTCTTGGGACCGTAAAAAATCTATTTAATTTAGTGAATATTAATGTATCGATAAATTAATGATCATTAAATTAATAATTATTAATTTATGAAGATTATATCATGTTTATAATGGGAATTTTTATGAAGTATGGAGGTAGTATAATTAAAGAATATAATGATTTTGTGAAGCTGTATCATACGATTTGGTCTTGATTGGGTGAATTAATCACTTGATAAATCTTTTACTTGATTCCATTGGCTGAATCAAGATTACATGGTAACTCATTGGAAAAAACTCTTTAGGAATAATATATTAAGTCAATCTCTCTCTTATTTATCTTAACATATCATATAAAATACAAAAAATGATCACTAAAAACGTGTAAAGTATTGTGCTAGTACAACAAATAAAATAGTTGACACATCATATATCTTTAATTTTAAATTAATTAATTATTAATTGGGTTTGATAGAAAAATATGATTTTTTGAAAATTTATTATCTAACACATTTGTTAAATCATTAATTTACCACATTGGCCTAAGATAGGACTGACAAAAATCATTATTTAATCGAGATTATTAATTTATCAAATATTAATTTAATAAGGTTCTACCATATGTAGCAGTGACGGTGCCAATAATTTAATATAGAAGGGGCTAAGTTTAAATAATAATAGAATTAAAAAAATGGTTAACAAATAACAAATACCAAAATAAAAATTCTTTAATATATTCAATTCAATATATTTATAACTAACTTCTACTTGTTTGCATATGTTAAAAAGATTAAAGAATAATCTTATCATCAATAATAAAAAATAAATTTTTTTCTATTTATGTAATAATAATATCACTCAACTATTGATCTCCCATTTGATTTTACAAAATTCATAGTTGAAAATGTTTTCTTTACTGTAGTTATGTCAACTAATAAAATCAATAAATAAATTAATAGATGCAATTTATCATTTTTAGTATTAACTACTTTTCATGTTAGCTTGCCTTTCAATTTGAAAATTTGTTATCAAAACCCACTTTCATAATGTATATATCAAGTTGAATTTTAAGTGCTATAAGATTCATTCGAGAAAAAATATTTGGATAAACTCAATAAGGTGAAATAATTTTAGAGCCTGAGGGGTTTCAAAATAATAATGTTTCTTTGTGTGTTGGAAATATAAAAATAAGTACTTAATATTTTGATGATTTTTAAATTTTAGTGTAATTTTTATGGTAAATTAAATTAAAAGTCGGACAACTATCTAATTAAATGTATACATTTTTTAAAAAGTAATGTGGCACCGCCACCGGTATGTAGTTCTAACAAATATATCCTTTTTTCACAAAAACAAGTAGAGCGTATTAAATTGCCACTTTTGTTTTTTTTTAATGGCTTGCTTCCGGACTGTTTTTAGAACTTGTTTTTAGTTATTTGAAGCTAAAAACTAGCAAAATAAAACAGTTGTTTTGTAATTTTGAGAATTTTGATGATCATGCCTAGCACAAAATGGGATCAGCTAAATTGTATTTGATTATTCGGCATGATCATGATCAGAACTGTTATTTGCAAGAATATTACTTTTGCCGTAAAAGCAAGAAACAAAAAACAAAAATGGCCCAAATTGTAAAATCCTAAATTCAAAATTATATGTGTTGCATGTGTGACGTAACTGGGGCCAAAATCACAAACAATCATGGTAGTTTAAATGTTAAGATATCATAAATAGCAATTAATACTCCTTTTTATACAAAAATCCATAATTCAAAATTCCAACATCATAAGCTACTTTTTCACTTTTTATAGTGGGGTTTTGTATCAACGTATCTCTAGGTTTGCACATGAAAACTAGTTACTTTTTCCATTTAAAATTCTTTTTAACCTAGGAAGATTGTTTCAATCTTTGTGCAATTTTTATCTTTTTCTTTTAAGAAAAGAGTTTAATGATTATTTCTTTTATATATTGTAAAAACTCAACCATGCATATGCATACATATATACACAAACACAAGCACACACTCTTTTCTAAATCCTTTTATTATGTTTAAGTTCAGTGTAAGTAAAAAAAAAAAAAAAAAATTGAAACTGAAAAACGTTGTTTAGTTATACATTAATATTTATTACAACTAGACAACATACAAAATGTTTGAATCAAAAAACTATATAAAATTTATATTTTAAAACGTACGAACGTCTGTGTCAAAAGAATATAAAGAAAAATAAAAGTCCATAAAATCCCATTCAGCCTCCTCGTGTAAAGCCATTGAAGGAGAAGAAGAATAAGCAAAAGCAATAAAAAAAGAGCCTTTAGTAATTTGTTTGGAAGCTCCAAGTTGGCCGCGAAATGGTAGATCAAAAGCCTCCTTTTTAAATTTTCGGCATGAAAGTCGTAAGCATTTCTCCGGCTTACGAAAAGCACTTATACCTCCCCCCCCCCCCCAAATCTTAAAGTTTATTTGTTCATATCCTAAAAATTAATTTTAATTTATTTAATAGAAATTAAATCTTTAAATAACTATAGTTGCAATTCCTTTTTTTTTTTATTATGAAATTAACTTTTATCAGCCGCCAGTGGTTGCAAAAAAGGTTTAGTATCTATTTCTCTTTCACCAAAAATTTAATAAAAGCAGTATTGATGGTAGTATTTTTTTTTTAAAAAAAATTAGGCCCTTTTCTATCTTAATTAGCAGCCGATATTGTTGAATTAAAACATCGGATTTTGCTCATCATTTGCTTTGTACATAACTTAGCCATGAACGAAATTAATTCGGTCAAGATTTTCTCTTATTCGGCAATTGAATACATCTAATTTTGTTTCTTTCTTTGTCATTTTTAATGAATTATGCATGAATCAAGCTCATTAAGCAGTCTTCTTCTGTGCAAACGTCCACAAGTGGCATCGTCCTGAATTCGTGTCGTTATTTGGAATCCACAAATTCACCTAAGTGAGTGAGTATACGCAAAAAAAAAAAAATAAAAAAAAAAATCAATAATTCTACGATTGTGATGTGAATGAGAAAAGAGGCAAATTCGTATTGAAAAGAGGCACGACTCTTTATAAAATTTGAATTCAAGATGCGCAGTTATTTATATTTAATCAATCATCTCTTTTCATAAATGTCAAAAGGAGTTCGAGCCTTCTGCGTTTAATAATAGATTTTCCTTTTTCATAAATTTAGAAATAATTCTAGCTGCTCGTACTATAAAACTTTTATGATAATAAGAATATTTCTTTTGACATATATTCTTTCCATTAATCATTTTTTAACCAACCAAATCTCTAATGGTGATAGACATAATTATTTAACGAATACTAAGTGCTAAGTGGCGTAAATTTTTTCAACCTCAATTCAAGTCGAAATGATACCATATATTGCAAGTTGCAAGTCCCAATTTTAACCGGTTAATTAGTCCATTGATAACGTATAGTAAATGAATCAAGTATAATTACTGGTGAACAATCCATTAGTTCTCACGAGCAATGACAAGACATGTTATTAATTGAATGATAGTTAGATTAAAGCTGTCACATTAATGATGTGTTAATAAAGTGAATATTTCTCTATTTATGAATATGATAGATAGAACTAATTTGGGGTACGAATTTTTTATCCATATTCTGTATATAATAATGTTATCAACTAATTGGTATCTTATGATTTCATTATTCCGCATCAGCTCTGAATTAAAATTAAGCAGCAACACTTCAATTCAAATATGCCCTAAAGCACTTGTTCAAACAAATTTTTTTTTAAAATTTTTTTCTCTATATTTGTTTCCATTTAATTAGTTGCACTTTTTACTCTTCTTAATTTCAATAAGGGGGATAAAAAAAAAAAAAAGCTAAGCTCGATGCTAGGCATGAATATTAATTAAATAAAGTTAATTCGCTAATCACATGCATTCGTATCTATCAAAAAAAAATAAAATGCAATATTTACACCTAATCACTCTCTGCAAGAGAGAACAAAAATTAAACCACGACGTGCAAAGCAAATTTTGCTCATAATTTAGTTTTTAAAATCAACCTTTTTTTTTTAAAGATATGTGATGAAAATATTAACGAACAAAACTAACAGGAAAGTGATTGAACAATTACTTCTAATATAAAAAATGAAATTGATCCGTCGTATTGTACGTGAAAAGTAATAATAAATATGAATGACATACTTAATTCATTAATCATTAGAATATTCTAAAATTTTATTATGAATTTTAATGTGGTCATATAATACTAGAGAATTAATGTCACCGGCCTTATCCAATGATCCCATGTTGTTAATACTGTGTAACGTGACGCTGCTCTAGCAAAGAGCATTCAAGTAGCAAGCTAGTCGGTTGATTTTTCTTTTGTCTACATATATATGTATTCTTTTGTTAATTATAAACTCCTTCAAGACTTTTACATTCTTTGCTGACGTTATAATTATTTATTAGCAATTTTAATGTGCTATGAAATGGCTGGACTTTGACTTTTTAAATGAAGTGAAGGAGCCTAACTCAAACCCTAATTAGTGCATATATATATATATATATATATATAAAGAAATTAGAATATAAGTAGAGATTTTGTTGAATCTTTTTTTCCCTTACAAGAAGAAGAATAAGTTTCTATTCTCTTGTAACGGAAATTAGGCTTTTTGGCGCACAGATGCATGAGGTGAGGGAGAAAAAAATAAAAGGCGTCTTGAATGAAAAATCTTTTACGAAATTTGAACAAGAAATTGAGGTAATTTTCTAATTATATGCATGCTGGCTTTAATTAATTTGATGAAAAAATTGAAACCACTGTAACTTATTCCAGCACGTGATTAGAAAACAAGGTTTAATAGAGAAGAATAAAATTGATTAAACCTTGTTTTTGGCAGAAATTTAAATATACGAACTATATTGAAGTCAGTAGATTACACAAAACAGAAGATTATAAAACAATTAAGACAGTTCATCCAATGGAAACACCAAACTTCAATCATGATGGTTGGTTGGCAATGAGAGGGAACATCGAAAACGAGTCAAGGGTCTTAATTAAAAATAATATATAAATGAAAAAAAAAACATTTGTTAGTGCTGAATTAAGTACTTTGAATTTGGTTACATTACTTAAATAATTTTGCACACTTGCAAATAGGATATTTAATACAGAAAAATTACCCTACCACTCTTTCCACTTGTAAATAGAATTTGACTTTTACCCATTTTGACGGTAAATATTAAATTTGGACTGGCAGTGCATTGGCTGTGACCGTGGCTCATAGTTTAGGTATCATGACATGGTAAGATTTTATTGATTTTTATTGACTTATTAACCATGTGACGGACGGCGGTGTTCAGATTGTGAGATATGTTTGTAGTTTGACCCAAGTATGTTTGGTTTTGGGCTTTCTATACATTAGATAAATAATTTTGCAACTTGCAAAATAAATGCAAGCATTAATACAAAACTACACCAAAATAGAAAATGTTTTCTTTGAAACCTTGCATGGAGTTTTATCAGTTGCGTGAAACAAAGAGAGGTAATTCTTTTTTTTTTTTGGGTAATCTTCTTTTCTTCCTTTCTTTCCTGCAAAGAAAACTTTCCCAAGAAAATTTTACTGAAAGTTGCTGTCTAATAAGAGTCTCAATTGATATCTAAATCTAACCTTCAATCGTGTTCTCACCCAACCAAACAAACTAACGGGAACAGGCTTTGTCCACACAGGCGTAGTGTCCGTGTCTCACTTATTGAAATAATAAACTACACGCTCACATACATTATTGATTATACATACATGCTTTCACCTCCCCCGCAAAGAATCTATATCCCCAGACAAAATTAAATAAATGAATAAATAAAATGAAAATCTAAAAAAGCACGCAAGTTTTGAGGGACCAATGGCGGAAAAAAATGTGCTTATGGATTTTGGATAAGTATTTTCTCTTCCTCTAGACTTCTCATCTCTTCAGCATAATTAAAGAGCAAGGTAGGAATGACATGTAATGTAAGAGAAGATTGGAAGATTTTTGCAAGAGAGAATTAGAGAGAAGTTAGAGAGAGAGAGAGGGAGAGAAAAAATCAGCCTCTCTTCTTCTTCTTCTTCTTCCACTTCTCCTCTTCATCATGTCCACATCACAGCCGCCATTTTCTTTCTCCTTCTCTTTCTTTTCTTCATGCTCAAATAAACTTTACTTGCTCATATAAAAAAATTATTGTTCCATCATTATTATTATTATTGTAAATTTTAATCCTGTCTGTTTTGTTTTATTATATAAACCCACTTCACATTTTCCCAAAATTTGCAGCCTCCCAAGTTTGTTTTTGCTGTTCATTCAACAGCAAGAAAGTCACTCAATTCTGCAATTTGCACTGGCAAGCAAAAGCAGAAGCAAAAGCAAAAGCAAAGCAAGGCAGCAGACAAACAAATACCAACCACTGTTATCGTTTTTGTACCTTCAACAATGCTTCTAAACACCTGCATTCTCTTAAAATGCCTCTTCTTCCTCATTTTCTCTTCTTCTGCTACAATTTCTGCCCTCAATCTCACTTTACCCCATCAGCATCCTGACCCTGAAGCGGTTGCCCAAGATGTGCAAAGGTAAGACTTTACGGTAAACACCTTCTGGGTTTTGCTCATATTGTGATTTTAACAAAAGGGTGGTTTCCTCATTTTCCAAGTTTGCTTGTATTCCAAACTCCTCAAACTCAGATTCCAAAAGATCCCATTTTTGGGTTTTGTTTTGCGATTATGGGGTTTCCAGTTGTGCGTAGGTACAGGCTTCGCACTCTCCACGCTTCAAATCTCTAAAAACTCCATCTGGGTTATGCTCATCTTGTCATTTTAACAAATGGGTATCCCTCCTTTTCCAAAATCTTGAAGCTCAGATTCCAAAAGATCCCATTTTCTGGAATTTCTTTTGCCGCTTTAGGGTTTCCACTAGTGCACGGGTACAAGCTTCAAACTCTCCACACTTCCAATCACCAAAAACCCCATCTGGGTTATGCTCATTTTGTCATTTTAACAAATGGGTTTTCCGTCATTTTAAAAATTTGTCTAGTTTCCCTTTGCATTCCCACATTTTCTCAAAAAACAAACAGAGCATTCCTCTGTTTTCCCCTGTTTCCCCTTCTTGTAAACCCGAACTTTCTCTCACTTTCTTCCCATTTTCTTGCAGAAGAGTTAATGTATCTCTATCAAGAAGACAAGCGCTGGCCATTAACGCCCAGTGTCAAACCGGAAACCCCATCGACGACTGCTGGCGCTGCGACCCGAACTGGGCAGCAAACCGGCAACGGTTAGCCGACTGCAGCATCGGCTTCGCCCAAGGCACCCTCGGCGGCAAAGGGGGCCAGATCTACGTCGTCACCGACTCCTCCGACCACGACCCGGCGAACCCCACGCCGGGCACCCTCCGTTACGCCGTCATCCAAACGGAACCCCTCTGGATCACCTTCGCCTCAAACATGCTCATCAAGCTCAAACACGAGCTCATCATCAACAGCTACAAAACCATCGATGGCCGCGGCGCCAAGGTCGAAATCACCGGCAATGGCTGCCTCACGATCCAGTACGTGTCCCACGTCATCATTCACAACGTCCACATCCACCACTGCAAGCCCTCGGGGAACACGATGATCGCCTCGTCGCCGACCCACGTCGGGTACCGGGGCAAGTCGGACGGGGACGGGATCTCCATATTCGGGTCGCAGAAGATATGGGTGGATCACTGCTCGCTGAGCTATTGCACGGACGGGTTGATCGACGCGATAATGGGGTCCACAGCGATAACGATCTCGAACAATTATTTCTCCCATCACAATGAGGTGATGCTGCTCGGGCACAACGACAAGTACGCGCTTGATATGGGGATGCAAGTTACCATTGCGTTTAACCACTTCGGTGTGGCGCTGGTGCAGCGTATGCCACGGTGCAGGCGCGGGTACATACATGTGGTCAATAATGACTTCACTGGATGGGAAATGTATGCTATTGGCGGTAGCGCGAACCCCACCATCAACAGTCAAGGGAATCGCTACACCGCTCCGGCCGGTGATAATGCCAAAGAGGTATATTTTCAATTTTTTTTTACTCTTTTAGCAATTTTTGTAAAAAAAAGAAAATAATTAATTAGTATCCTTTTTTATGATGCTGATGTGGGTCTGAGGGTTTAGGGTTTTGGTGTGATTTTTTTTTTTAAATAAAATTGTGAAAAATGAATATCTGAAGTGGCTGCCAGCGATTGAATAGCCTTTTACTGAATCTTCCCTGACAACGTCGGTCTTATTCAAGACTTTTTAGTTACCCAGTTTCGAATCTGTTCACTCGCTTTTCCGCGCGCGTGTCGGTCTCGTGACGGTGATTGTTGAATTCAGGTGACGAAGCGCGTGGACACAGACGAGGGTGAGTGGGCGGGCTGGAATTGGAGGACGGAGGGGGACCTAATGGTAAATGGGGCATTCTTTGTGCCGTCAGGGGTGGGGCTCAGCAGTCAATACGCAAAGGCCGCAAGTGTTGAGCCCAAATCAGCTGCTCTCATCGACCAGCTAACCATGAACGCAGGTGTCTTCGGTGGGCCGAGGTACATCTCCTTTTCCTAATCTACCATTGACCATTTGATTAACTGAAATAACTGTCAGCTTTTTGACTGCCATTAAGGGCATTTTGGACTTTTTGGTCAGAAACGTTGGTTCTTTCTTGTGAGTTATGTAAATTATAACCCCCTAATAATTGATAACCATTAGGCTCGAACTCGGCTCACAGTAAAATTATATGACGGAGTTAAATTATTATAAGGATTGCCAACGAAGCGATTCTGTTTCTAGAACATTATCATGTTTTGAATATTGCTGTATAGACCAAAGTATTTTGTAGCCACTCTAGGTAGTTGGCTACATTAATTTTTTCTTAATTGGGAAAGTGGCTATACAAAACACAGGGTAAGGTCTTGAAATATACCTTTCTTTTTGTAATAAACTAATGAGTTTGTTAAGTTTAAGATTCAACATTTAATAGACAAGTGGGAACAACTTGTTACTTTGGAATAGGGAGTAACGTATTAGTAAGTATTACTGTCTAACTTTTGGCTTTACTTATGGGGTAGCACGTGACCTCTGTCGATTGATCATGGCACATTGTGCCGCGTAGAGATTCTGGCATAGCTGAGCAGAACAGGCAAGCAGCCTTAAAGTTCATTTGTCGTTGCTCCTGGTTGCCTTTCCAGTTCTGCGTGGTCAAGCCAACGGCCCTTTTTTATTTTTTTCAAATCTCTCTTGTAGATTTATTAAATGATCCACCCTTGTTCTGCAATTGCATTATAGATCCAGATATGATGATATTCCTTGACCTTATGGGACCAATTTAGCTTTAGTCAACTACCCAACAGCCCAGTTCCGAGTAGGCAGGTGTTCAGAGTCTTTTGTGTGTGTTAGTATTAATTTTCTTCCTAGTATTTGAAAACAGATCCAATGTGTTCTACTCCCAAGATATATTGAAAACCCAATATGTTTGGGTGGATTTGAAGGTATAATTAAATTTGTATATAATATCAAAAAGAAAACAAACCACCCATTTTTAAACTTTGGGAATACCTTTAGTTCAAGATTAGCTAATCTTTAATCATATGTATATAATGGGTCTACAAGGGTATAATGTGTGCGTGAATAATTTTGTATCGTAGACATTCTCATTTTATTGTAATAAAATGAGAATTTAAAAAATGTATCATATTAAAAAGTAAAATTTTTAATATAAATTTAATATATTAAAATCTTTTATATATATATATTATTATAAACATTGGTTTTGTCTTTTTCAAAAAGGGCTGTCAAATTCGGAAGCCCAAGAAAATGTGCATGCATGTGGGTTAACAGAGTGAAAAGTGCAGGTAACAGTGATGCCTTTTTTTGAGGGTTATTGTAGTTGTTGGAGAGCAAAACCTGGTCATGTTTTAGTGGGTGTGTTTTGTGTTTCATTGTATGGTGAGATGATCTGGTTTATATTCTCGGCATACTTCAAAGTGCTTTCCAGCCAGTGAAAGTGGGGCCCTTTCATATGCTTTTTCAAGGTTATGGGCTCCGTTTCTGATGTGTGACATAAATTATACATGACCAACTAGCTGTATCGCTATTGGGAATAACAAAAAAGTGCTTCCTTGTGGCCAGTTTCTATTGCCTTTTGCCGTTACCATTATGTACTTTTTACTATAATCTGTTGTGACACTAATTTTACTTCAATTAAGGTTTGGTCCCTTTCTAGTTACCATTTTCACGTTCGCAAATTGCAATTTCTTTTCATTTTTGTTTCTTTCAAAGTTCCAACCTATCATCATGAAATACAACTTGCAAGCCCTGCATGGGATGATAATTGAACCCATTTTCCTCTTTGAATGATTCTTTCATGTTGATAAATGGCAGAAAACAAATTCTGAAGAAACTTGTTCTGAATTTTTTGTTTTCCCAATAGTTTTATGTAAGATAGTAACAGCTCTGTGTTCCCAGACAGCAAATTGCTTATGAATCTTGTGTCATTAGAACACGTGCAGTCAAATTAATTGATTCAGAATGAATTTTTCATTACATTTATGCTCCCGTGCTTTTCTGGATATCGTTGCTAGTTCCATGCTTTTCCATTTGGCGCATGTTCATAGTTTCACTTGGAAAAGAAAATCTTCGAGCAAGTTTGAAACAAACTTACTTGAACATTGTAAGATTAGTTCTATTCTGATTTGCACTTTCATGTGTTTTACCCATATGGAGCCTCAAATTTCCAACCAACGTTTCCTTATCTTTATATTGTAGAAGCACTTTCACATTGTCTCCTTGTATGGTAAAATAGGCACTTTAGCCCCACAGACATTCTACTATTTTTCGATGAAGCTTTATTCCATTCAACTATAGTTAGAATCAAATTTTATAGCATTTGTAAGATCTAAAGTATCTAGTTGTCTACAAGTTGATGTTATTTAAAGCCAACTTTCCTGTTAAGTCATGTGTGTTCTGTTGCATCATCTTTTCGACGGACACTTATTTGGATTCTATAATTATTCGTGCCAGGGATGATCAAGGGGAGGGCAACTCTTATCCCGGATTCAGCGGTGGTGGGTCCAGCAGCGGCGGCACCAGCCACAACGGTGATGGCGACTACTTTGGAATGATATTCGGGAGCGGGGTGTCGCGGCTCCCACCACCCTCTTCTTCAACCTCAATCTTTTTGTCTCTTCCAATTATTTTAATTTTGTACACCATCACCAACCCAGATGCTCTGTTATCATTGCAATTATTATTGTTATAGAAAAATTATAAAGCAAGATAGGGGAAGAAAATGAAGAAAATTCATTGCTGCATAGTTGCATTGCGTTATTATTAGCCTACTACTAATACTACTAACATGTAGCAATATAATTAATTATGGAGCCCCAACAACATCAGAGGGGTGTGATTTTTATAGCATACGTAGGCCCATGCTGTTAGCCCATTACAAAAAGAGAAAAAGAGAAAAAAGAACGTAAATGTAATTTATGATTGATTCTCTTGTTGACTGTGCTGACATACAAAATATTGAAAGAGAATATTGGCAAAAGATAGGATCTGGATGGCTGAGGTGGAACGATTGGATTCCCACGTCAGTTTCACCTGATTGGTGCTTTTCGATCTTTCCTTTTCTTCAATGTGATTTTACATAATTTTTCAATAATGAATGATGGATTTAACATGGCGTGCTTCTTCGTCGGAGAAAATTGCCAAAAACTCAAGACAGTGGGATTGAGGGTGAGGTGTGAAAGCATTCGCGCGTGCATTGATTAACTCTTGCTTAGACTCAGTTGCTTACGTAATGGTAGCCAATTTTTGTACCAAGAATCAGGGGGAAGGAGTCTTAAATGACTTAAAAGGTTCGTCTTCATGGATGGTTTAGACTCATTGTTTTAGAAATTGACGTAAAAACTTTTACCATTTAGAAATAAACATCCAAAACTCTCTTTTGTAAACGAATTTCGTCTATTTAGATAAAGATAAGAGCATACAATAAAATTAGCGCACATTAATTTTGGTAGACATTATAGTACATTAATGTCCTTATCTCTATTAAGATAAATAAAAATCACTAATGTAAGAAATTGGTTGTTCATTTATGAAACACTAGGGTTTAGTAGTCTATAAGAACAAACATAAAAATTTGAAGGAAAAAAAAAAAAAACCTTTTTAGGATTAAATGCGATCATCTAATCATGACTTATTATTTAACATGTCTAATAAATCATTTGTTGAGACCCATATTTTTTTATTTAAAATTTTTTAACTCTATCAAGTGAGATCCACACTGAAACTCGTTAGACCTATGGAAGATTTTTTTTTTTAAAAAAAAATATTAAAGAATATTATACAAAAGACTTTAAACAGAGTTTTTAATTTTAATATTTTGTAAAAATGAAATTGTTGATCCAAATTTTGAAAAGATGTGGACCACCACTTCAAAAGTGTAGGAATTGTATCTCATGTGACGGTGATCTGTTCTGTGCACCTGTGATAGTTGTTTGACTAAAATTTAATTACTTGAAAAAAATTTATTCAATAATCACCAATCGTTTTATACATTTTTATAGAACAACCACCAATCATTTCCCGTATTTCACGTGGCACAAAGTTAGATCAAACATATGCACATATAAATAAGTTAGAATGAATTTGCCACAGTTCAAGCACTTTTAAAGTAGAAAAATATAAAATAAATTTTTTTTTTTTCTCATTGTTTACCTATTTGACTATTTCATTCACTAAATAACATAAAATAATAGTTTTAGTTTAGTGAGCAATTTGTACAAGAAAGGGGAGGATGATAGAAGTGTAACGCGTTCAAAACTTTAGAGGTCATTTCTGTCTCACCAATGAGTGTGGTGGCATTTTATAATAAGCTACAAGTAAAATGAAAGAAATTAGAAAAACAAGGTAAATGACTTCAAAAAGCGCTTTGGAGGTCAAAAGCACTTCCTAGAGGACCACCGGTTTTGGCTCTACTTTGAAACTGAGAGGTTTCTACTTTTTATGCGTTCTCGTTGGACCCAGAGATAATATTTTAGACGAAGGACCACATAGATCTGCACTGCTCAAAGCATCTTCTGAAGGACAGATACAAAATCACATCAATGAAATAAATATACTTCTTGTATATAGTACAAGAAAATGGATTTTAACGTTGAATTTTATTATGGAGTATTGTCTAGACAATCTGTTACCATTTTTGGAATGCTGAAAAAGCACTTGAACTAAGATATTCAGATTTGGTTTGGAGATATGCTTCATGACCTCAGACAGACAATTCCCTTCCCCACTAAGGGTTATAGCTTGACCATATTATTCATATTTATCCACAAATAATCCCCAGAAAATCATTATCTCAGTGTGATGAAATCTAAAATTCCTGATGTAATTGCAAATGAATGCATTCAAGCCATCCGAGTGCTTTAGCATCTACTAGTTTTCCCAGAAAATCAATCCAAAATTCCAGCCAAGAATCCGGCCTAAGGTTATTAGTTTAATAGTTACCACGCCAAATACTAACGGCAAAATCACAAGCCCGAGGCTGATAAAGCTATGAGACTAAGAGAGGGAATGGGATTAGATACATAATAATCCTAAATGAAATGAAAAACAAAAGTCGTTACAAAATCTTTAATAAGAGATATGTTCTTGTAAATGGCAATAATATGCAAAACAAAACCTCACAGGTTTTTCCTCATTTCTTTTTCTTTTCCTATTTTATACCACTCAGCCTTAATATGACCTCTATATATGAATGAAATCAAAGAATAGTTAACCTGAAGCCCTAAAAGAATGTTTAATTTTACTCTATCTAATCGATTACCTATTGTTGCTCTTTGACAGAATGAATTCCCTAACCGGTCAATTAACCATAACACCACTGCCTGCAGCAACTGCTTCCAGTTTCTTCCATATCAGTTCGCGCTGCTCTTCTAATTCTTGAGCCCTGGCTTCTTTCTCCTCGTACTGCCTCTTGCATTCTTCAAACAAGTCAGCATCCATCTCCTCGAACATCCTTCGCACATTGGCAGTTAGCCCATGAACTGCTTGATTCCAGTGACTTCGCAAGTTCTTCTCTAATGGATTAAGGATTAGTGGGAAAAGTAAATTTCGGTTCTGAGCAATCAAGTCTACCATATGTTCGTTGTTCCACAAGAACAGAGCTCGTTCTGCAACCTGTCATGAGTATTTATAACAAAAAGCACTTTCTAAACAAAATCTTCCTACAGAAGAAGGTGATATATTTTAAAAAATTTGACTGATAGAATAAAGAGCATCTAAACACTGAAAACAATGCAGAGAAAGGAACCAGAAACATGAATGCAATCAACATCAGAAGCAGTTACAACTTAAACTTTGTAAAGCCAGTCAAAATTCTCATCAGAGTTACATTATTTGATGATGAAAGTCGATGCCTTACTATATAAGGGAATGCATAGATGCTCATTTACTATAGGGATAGAAAATCTAACAGCATACAAATTGACAAGAACGTTCAAACTACAGAAGAAAGAAAAAGTTTATGACGCGTCCGCCTCGCAATGCAGCCAAGCCAAATACCTAACCTATTCAACAGTCAACGTCAACTTATCACACTGATTACTTGCACCACCTGCATTACTGTAATAAAAAAATGATGTAATCTTATAATTCAAATTCTAGACTGATGACACAGATTGCACAGGTAAAATTCAAAAGCCTTAGGAACATCAAAATATTAATAAATCAGAACTATTCTGAACAATGGGATGCTTATCTTAGCAGCATACTGTAAATCTAGAAATTGTTCGAAAAATAAAAAAATCCATTATGCATTGACTGCCTGGCAATTGAAAATACATTTGCCAACAAAATACGATAATCTAATCAGAAATAAATCACAATGTTACATGAGTGCAAGCAAGAAAGTTGCAATAACATGACATAAATCAGAGAAGTTACTAAGATAATGAACCTGGAAGTGAGGGCTAGTAAGGCAGCGTCCAATCTGTCTGAAAAGAGGACTCATGCAATGTTGAAACTCCGCAGGACGCGTCACATCTAAAACTTCTTCTAGTTCTCCAAGGAACAAAACTTCCTTTTGACAGTTTGTTACTGGCCAATACCTCAACAAGCCCCTAATTACCGCATCTGCCAACTTGTAATCCTTCTCAACAAACTGTACAACGCAATAAGTCAACTGCTGATGGTACGAAGCAACACATTTTGGCTTATGTAATGGTAACAGTGCCCGAACAAGAAACAACTTATGTTCCTCTTTCATCGGCAATGCAAACCCATTAATTATACTCCCTAAAATCTCCAACAGTTCCCCAATCCCATTATGTCTCTCCGTCTCCAAAATAAACCTATAAAACACATTATTTATCCCAGCTCTAATGAAGGGTCGATGTGACATGAACCTTCCATATATCCTATGAAGCACCATTTTCAAATACTCCCTCTCTCTGTGATCCTCTGTATCGAACAGATCAAGTAACTTCAACACAAATGTATGATCAATATACCTTTTAGCAATCCTTTTGTCAGCTCCATTCGACACAATGTACCTCAACAGAATTTCATAAACCAACTGTAAATGCGGCCAGGCGGGCTCCAACCATGTATCCTCCTCATCTGGTTCCCCTACATCGGGCAAGGACCCCGTGTTTTCATGAAAAGCGGGTGGCAAACCCCTAAAAATATTAATTGAAATCATCCTCATCAAATTTTCCTGCATCTGTTCATTGATTTTACTCGAATCTGACTGGATGAATTTCACCAACTCTTGCAAATTCCTATGCTTAATCTCTTTCGCGCGCGTCATTTTTGAAGGATCGTTGAAATCACACAGCACGCAACAAAGTTGAGTCTTTTTGATGAACAAATTCAACTTTTCTGATGATGATACATCATTAAATTTTGGCAAGTTCTGAATCTCATAATTAGGAATTGCAGGGCTGGGTTGAGGTAATGGTGATAGAATCGGGGGCTGCGACTCAAAATTTGCTACAGACGAGTGATTCACCGTCACAAATGTTTCATTTGAAACAGATTTCGATCCCTTTCTGTGTCCACGTTTGATAATTTTGTTGAACATCTTTTTTTATTCTCAACTCGAGACCCTAGAATTTGGGAATTTTATTATAACCAACGGCTTGTCGAATAAAAATCCTGAATTGAAAACCAAAATAAGAAAAAATAAAAATGAGTGATTGAATGAATGAATGAAAAGGAAAATCGAAATCGAGAAAGTTACCGCTTTGGGAGCCGAGATGTAGGAGGAGAGAAACCATCAGAATGTAAGGGTGTTTGATTGACGAGAAAGTGAGCGAAATATTAATAGGAAGATTTGAGAGAAAAAGAAAAAGAGAGAAAAATTTTTATGTAATGTGAGCGGCTTCGTGTCTGAAAGGGCGAGATGGAATAATAACTGAAAACTGGACATTTTGAAATTTGATTTTCTGTTATTGACTTTTTTGTTTTTGGTCGTTATGTTTTGTTTATTTTGTTTGAAATTTATTTATTTTTAACAATTTTATCACGTGACAGTTACAGTGAAGTGCTTGCTTTTAAATAATTAGTGATTTTATTTTTTTTTTAATTTAAAAGAGAAAGGAAAATTTAATCTGAAAACAAAAAAATTATGGTGTTCAAGACGCCATTGACCAAATTCATAGGATTGCGTTGACCTTGATTTAAAAGTGTAATACAAGTTTTTTTTTCCCCAAAAGTTCAAAAGAAAACAAAATTTAAATCAGACTGTTTTTCAAGTTCTTTTTAATTATCTGAATTAACGTTGATATTACGATGACGCAATACCGCTGATCGCGTTCACGATGTTATGATAATTGTGGCCTAAAAATTCAAACACTGATTCAATAAATAATAAAAAGTATTAAGTGTTACAACAACTGAACGATTGCAAACTAAACTATATAACATAAGTTTAACATCAACACTTTACAGCCTGCAGCCAGTATCACCAGAAACAATTCTGTACTCCAACTCACTAGAAAAAACTAAAACTAAACCATATAACGTAATTTCAAACAACAGATCACAAGAAATTCAGAACCCAGTAGAACAAACTTCGCATCAAATATTTTAAATTAACATAAAGCAATCCATACACTCGCAATAGGTAAGTCTTCTACTTGATCAACTCCTTTGTACCTAATGTCAGGGAAACAAGCATCAGCTCTCCACATATGCCCAACAAGGAGATCTAAACAAAAGGAGTTGCAGCAAAATGTCATACATAATATCAGTTAGATATAGGGTTCCAGAAAAGAGACTCTAGTTTTAGACCCTAACTCCTCAAACAGGATAGAGAAAAACCAGTATATACAGCCCTGAGATACTTAACCTACATCAAAATATCAAAGAGTGACGACTACCACCCTCCTTTGCCAGTTCCATCACTTCCCTTCCCCAAGAGCTTCCAGCTGTTTTACCCCAACCTCCGCTGCTTCCTTCCCCAGCATCTTTTGACTGATCTCCATTAGTGGCTACACTTGATTGATTCCAGGACTTCAGTTGATCACTATTACTGCCTCGGTTTCCTGAATCTGTTCCACCATTCCAGCCTGAACCTTGGTTAACCCAGCCCCCAGGTTGAGCACTCCCACCAGATCCCTTGTTCCAGCCACCATCATGGTCATTAGGACCTCTGTTTGAAACGTTAGAATCATTACTGCCTTTGTTTCCTGAACCTGTTCCACTGCTCCAACCTGATCCTTGGTTACCCCAGCCTCCTGATGGAGCACTCCCATTCGGTCCCTTGTTCCAGCCACCAACTTGGTCATTAGGTCCTTTAACATCGTTCGCAATGCTAGAATCTTTACTGTCTCTGTTTCCTGTACTTGTTCCGCTGCTCCAACTCGATCCTTGGCTACCCCAGCCCCCAGCTTGAGCACTCCCACCTGCTCCCTTGTTCCAGCCACCACCTTGGTCACTAAGTCCTTTCACTTCATTGCTAGTGTTAGAATTATTCCAGCCTGAACCCTGGCTGCTCCAACCACCAGCTTGACTGCTAGTTCCACTATTTCCAGATTTCCAACTGCCTCCTACTTGGGACCAACTGCCAGCACCATTATTACTTCTAGGCCACTCACCACTATTCTTGACCCCTTGGCTACTGTCAAAAGACTTGTAGTCACCTGAGTCATTATTTTTCCACCCACCACCTTGATCTCTCCTTCCACGGCCTCTACCTCCAAATCCTCCTCTATCCGAACTGCCCCTACCACCCAAGCCTCCCCTATCTGAACCACCTCTACCTCCAAACCCTTCTCTGTCAAATCTGCCTCGACCTCCATAGCCACCTCTGTCAGATCTGCCTCGACCACCAAAGCCTCCCCTGTCCGAATCCCCTCTGCCTCTAAATCCTCCTCTACCTTTAAATCTCCCACCACCCCTATTATTAAACGGCTCAGGTTGATCTTCGCTTCCAGAGTTCCAATCACTTTTCTTTCCCCAAGTAGATTCCTGGTGTCCATCTCTTGATCCTGAATTCCAATTACCTTGTTTTTTTCCCCAACTAGATTCCTGGTTTGCATCATTGGATCCAGAGTTACAATTCCCCTTTTTAGCCCAGTCACAGTCATTGCTCTCCCCAGCAACACTTGAAGCAGAGTTCCAGTTACTTTTCTTGCCCCAGCCAGAACCATTATTTCCATCTCCATCACTAGACCCAGAATTCCAATTGCATTTTTTGTTCCAATCAGTATCCTTGCTCTCCCCAGCACCACTTGAACCAGAGTTCCAGTTACTTTTCTTGCCCCAACCACCAGAACCATTATTTTGATCTCCATCACTGGATCCAGAATTCCAATTGCATTTTTTATTGCAATCAGTATCCTTGTTTCCACAGTTCCAACCATTTCCTTGATCTCCCATGCCATCAGTTTCTTTATCTGAACCCCGGTCAAATGATCCTCTACCATATTGATCACTAACATCTTGCCCACCTACCTGGCCACCTCCTTGGCCCCATCTCCCACCTGATCCACGGCCTCCATCAGATTCCCATGGCTTCTCCTGATTGTCTTGTTGATCAGCTTGTTTACTCCATGAGGAGCCTCCATCTCGGTTTCCCCATGATGATCCTCCGTTTTTTCTATGTTGTTGATCAGGTTCTTTACTCCATGAAGACCCTCCATCTTGCTTGTCCCAAGAAGATCCTTCATCTTGCTTTCCCCAGGAAGATCCACCATCCTGCTTGCCCCTCGAAGATCCACCATCCTGCTTGCCCCACGAAGATCCTCCATCCTGCTTGCCCCATGATGATCCTCCATCTTGCTTGCCCCATGATGATCCTCCATCTTGCTTGCCCCATGATGATCCTCCATCTTGCTTGCCCCAGGAAGATCCTCCATCCTGCTTGCCCCACGAAGATCTTCCATCCTGCTTGCCCCACGAAGATCCTCCATCATGCTTGCCCCAGGAAGATCCTCCATCATGCTTTCCCCAGGAAGATCCTCCATCCTGCTTGCCCCAGGAAGATCCTCCATCCTGCTTGCCCTGCGAAGATCCACCATCCTGCTTTCCCCGCAAAGATCCTCCATCCTGCTTTCCCCGCAAAGATCCTCCATCCTGCTTTCCCCGCAAAGATCCCAATGAAGGTCCTCCATCTTGCTTTCCCAGCAAAGATCCGCCTTCCTGCTTCCCCCACGAAGATCCTCCATCTTGAACATCTGAAGAACAAATTCTATCTTTTTTATTCCAAGAAGATCCCCCATCAGCACCCAAGGCCTTTGGTTTGTTCCAACCATTTCTCTGATCCTGATTACCTGAATCATCTTTCTTCCAGCCGCTTCTTTCATCCGTATTTCCTTCTTTTGGTTGGGTCCAGCCTCCAGATGCATTTCCCCAGCTTCCAGTTGGATTTTCTGGGGCAAGTGCTGAGTTGTTCCAGTCTGATTTACTTCCACTCAAACCATCTTTACTTTTACCCCATGAGTCTGGTTTGTTTTTCTCAGCAGTTTTATCGCCCCAACTACTGGTGGAGTTTCCAATAATTTTCTTCCCTTTGTCCCAAGGGTCAGATTTTTTCCAATTGGCTTGATTATCACACGCATCTTTGCTTTTACCCCATGAGGCTGAAGCAACATTTGAAGAATCAGCAGGAGCTTTTGCATTACCCCAGTTACCTTGGGAATCCTGCAAAGAGCTTCCTGCATCTTCATTGGCTGCAACTGCTTTACCCCAGCCACCATATGCACCAATATCAGATTCAATATTCTTTACAGCAGCTTTATTCCAACAATCTTCATTCTTCCCCTCGGCTGCTGCCAAACTCCAGGATGAATTCTGATTTGCATTTACCTTACGACCCCAAGCAGAATCTTCTTCATCTACAAATTATGATAAAAAGCATGAACCTGCGTTCTTTAGCGTAATGAATTGTAAGAAATGACATACTTTCCTACATGGTCTGAATGCCTTACCTTTATTTGCATCATTATCACCCGAACCAAATGCATTTGCTGGATTGGATTCTGCATGAAGCTGCAACAACAGAAAAAACGCATGGTATGACATTTTCTCAACAGTTATTTGTGCACATGACCACATATATGAGACAGATAGAGTTCAGCACTAACCGAAGTTCCAATGGCAGGGAAACTAGGCCAAGGGCTCCTGCAGAAAAGTGCTTCTCCATATCAGATTACAGGCATAATGCATCAAAAAGAAACAAAACAAGAGAACTGTGAAGGAAAGCCAATAATTAGTCACTCTTACAAAAGACAAAATCTTAAGTCTGATAACATAATGACAACTCATGAAACAGGAATTAAACATGCTTAGTTCAGTTCAAAGCAATCAAAACAAGTTATAAAACCCACTATTTACAGCCTTATCCAGTTATCCTAATACATTGGGCCAGAGTGCACTCAACTTTACTATTATAAAAATATATTTCATTCTAATATGCTATAATTCATTCTAATATTATTGCTTTAATGCCTACAAGAAGCCTGATGGCTCCCATCATGAGGCTGGCGCAGAGTTAGCAACTTTTCAATTATGTTGTATATTTAAATAAGCCGTAGCTGTTGGATGAATCTAACTACTAAGGCTTCTGGTCCAGATGAAAAAACGGTATGTCCACTCAAATTAAAACAAAATGCATTTACAAAACAATCCACAAAGTGCCCTGACCTTTAGATTAATGAAATATGATTGAATAAGCAAGTATACAAAACACACCAAGTAAAATTACAACCATCATTGTAAGACAGAAATTACACCAGCTTCAAGTTGCAGAAATTCAGACAAAAGTAATTGAGAAGCTAATCTGAACCATTTGTCTCCCGAAAAGTGACTCATGCATTCACATGAGATCACAGCCACTAAATTCAAACTGATCACAAAAATCAAAACTCAAACATGAAAGCAAGCAACACAAATATTCTGCAAGAGCAGACAAATATCCACTTTGGACTTTTGCAATTAATCGGAATCCAATCAAAGCATTTGAGCATAGTGATGACAGTGGTCGAAAACTGAAATCAATTACGTTACCTTTCAGCAGATGCGCCTCCAGCATTCCACCCATCACCCTCCGCTGACGTTGTTGCTGCACTCATCCAATCTTTTCCCCCCAAAAAGAAACCAAAGAAAGGGAAAGAAAAATACACATCAAATCTCGCAAGTCAAAGACAGGACTCAAATTATGGGTGAAACTTCAAAAATCAATTGTAAAACAGAAAATCCATGCCAAAAGATGACCTATAACCAGAACTTGCACATTACACATAAAACTTCAGCTCAGAAAGAAATAAGATCCATATTTGAAAAGGAATACTCACCTCCAGAGCCGCCTCCAGTTCCCAGTGGATCAAATGGTTTAAAAGAAGCAGACCCTTGATCATCACTTTTGAACAAAAGGAAACAGTACATCAGAACAATTTGTGAATATCACATTAAAGAAAAAGATTTTGACTCGTGCATTGACATAATAGATGTTTTACAAATATGGAAACTGTGTACCTGGTAGAGGGGATGAAGCTCTTCCCACGAACCTCAGCAAGGTGCTCACCCTTAACTGCAGAAGAATCAACATATTTAGAATCACTAGAAAGGTAACGTATTTGATTATTCACCTCAAAAATTAGATGCTTATATACCCGTAAGAATCTTTTGCTGAGAATCAAGCTTCACAGTAACATCAGAATAACGTACAGCTAGAACACGACAGAGATACCCCTTTAAGGGACCCACTCGGATTCTTAATGTTTGACCAACTGCAAACATACCATCCCTTTCTCCACGTTTGACTGCATTTAAAATAATCAATCAGTCACAGATGCATCAATTACAGAATCAGCTTAGTACTGCATCACTAAATGCTCCTAACATACATTCGGTGTTTTGTTCCCTCGCTTGCCACGATCTTTTAGGTGATAAAGGAGACTTTGGAGAAGATGGGAATTCTTCAAAACCAGAAGCACCTGATCCACCACCCTGTGACAAAGTGGAAAGAACACAGAGAATCTGAGAGAAGGATCAGGCATAAAATTAATGAGGGTTAAATCAGGGACCCAGGACAGTTATTAAGATTACAAACCTTTCCATCACAGGCTTCAACCTTGGTTTTCTCACAATGCTGGGACTTAGAGCAGAAATAGCCACCATTTTCTGTCTCATTCTCATCATATATAAACAAGATCCCTCTGTAGATTTTCTTAACAATACCTTGCCTATCCTGCAAAGTGAGATTAACTTGTTTAAATGAATTTACACCTTTAAATGTATACCAACTATATCAAAAGAATATACATAAGATCCTAATTGCAGTTAGTGTCAAACCTTAGAAGGACCTTCTGAAACTCTGACAGTATCATTAAGGGATATGACCTTCATGGATTGATCTAAAGCAGTAAACTTCATATCAAAGGGTCCATTCTTTAATGTGCGCCGTTCAACAGTTACTACCACAGGCCCTTCTGAACCTTCTTTCAGAATCTGGAATGTTTAATAACAGGTAAGTGGTCAACAAGACAGATGAAAAAGATATTCTAAGCCATATACCTTGAAATGATCATCTTTCTCCATGCCTACAATAAGACCAAAATCTTTCCGGCTGCAATGCAAAGAACATGAAGTTCAATACAGATCAATATCCACAGGCAGTGCTAACTATTTGCTATGCCAATTAAGTCTATACATGTTCATGTGACTTACCCGAAACACACAAGCTCATACAGTTCAAAGCTATTCTCCAGGCTAAATCCTGATGAGCCCTCCCCTTTATCACCCCCTTTTCCAACTATTGTGGTTCGTTTTTTCTTTCGTTCACCATAAAGCTGCGAAAGCCACTCCAAATCAGCAGATTCATTGCTCTCAGAAGACTGAAACTTCAGGAGTTCCTCTTCAGAAGGCACAACACCCCAGCAGCTCAAGGAGTCAATAGATACTTTCTTGTACAAATATCCATCCTTGAGCATCATCCCATCAAGATTCTGAAAAACCTTCCCTGTATCACGGTCACGTCTATATTGAATGAGAGGACGGAACTCCCTGCAGAGGTGTGAAATAAATAAACCATCAGGGGCTTTAACATCCCAAAATTGAACAGAAAGATAAGAGGTTAGCAGAAGCTACTCAAGTTCACTAGGACTGATCAATCTTGGCGCTGGAGAGTCAGTTTTCTTCATAGCAACTCCCCCACCCTGAAATGACGAAAAAACGATTTCAAACAGACTATTTGGTGCATGAAAGCTATGAATACTTCAACTCAGAATGACCACTGAAAATTCGTAATAGCCAATCCCATTATCACTTCATAATTATTTAAAATAACCCAAAAACTCCTATACCATCTTCCACATCCTAGCCACAAGAAAAAACACCTTTTTCTTTCAGACCTTCGATACAAGTAATTATTCACTGGTAATTCTCAAAAATAGTATCATGTTGTTAATTCCCAATAATTAACAGAAATAACCACATAGAACTGTCTGGCCATATGCTATGCCTAAAACTGAAATAACCAATGCACCTGTGATAAGAAACGGTGATTGAATGAGGTAGTACAGAATACACTTCCATTTAAAATAGACACTGAAATGGCAATAGCCAATCCCATTATTAATTAGTTTATAACCGAAATAACCCAAAAAATTTTGTATCATCATCTTCCACATTCTAGCCACAAGAAAGACCAAAACAACTTTTTCGTTCAGACCTTCATTACAAGTAATTATTCACTGTTAGTTCTCAGAAGTATAGTAAACTCACAGCAACTCAAATGATAATGCACCCATTTGCTTGGACTTCTTTCTAGCATCATCTAAAGTTAAGATCTTTAAATCAAAGAGAAGAAAAATTTTATCTAACCAGAAAATAAAACACTAAAGACGAACCCCAAACTAGCATTGAATGGTGAATTCTTACAGCTATTTATCTAATCAGACAATAACAACAACAACAATAATAATCATCTACTAATCTACGATCTATCATCATGTTGCCAAAAAAGGGTTATAGCACAAAGTCTTAAGTAGTCATATGGTGTACATCAAAAGGTCTAAAAGCAGCAACATCACAAGAAAAATCAGAAAGCAAACGTATACAGAAGTAAATCTTATTACAAATTTTGCAGCCAATGCTTGTAAATCAATTCTTGGGATCAGCTTCACAGTTGCTCTTTTCCGGGCATTGTTCACATACACAACCTACAATAAAGCATTTTACACAAAAGAAACAATTACAAAAATCGGCCAGAAAGAAACTCCAACCTAAAAACTTCAATGCCTGACCTGTGCCAAATCCCCTTTGTATTTCCCATTCTTCACATAGGCCCATGTACCCTCAGAAACTTCATTGCGTTTAATTTTAGCTGAGAGCAGATGAGAGACTTCATTTTTTGGAACGGGAGCCAATCTAGAATAATATATACCAGAAAGCCCTTTACATGCCTGGATTATAAATGAAAAGATATCCTATTGGTTCACTGATGAGTGATAAAATCAATAGTAAATGCATCTTAACAATACAACAGTAAACCATTGAATAACAAAAATCATAGTCCATCACCGACATCAAATATGTATGATAATACCTCATTAATATCACATTGCTTGTAGGCTTCAATGAAAATAAAACCCTTTATATGGTCAACGGAAAATGCAGAAATTATCTGCATTTTGGAACCAAGTGACTGCAAATCAACAAACTTCTGCATAAGACAAAATGCCGATTGCCTCTCACGTCCAGCCTACAACCAACAATTACCAGATGAACACAAATGAAATAGGAAATTTAAGAGAGTACAGGTATAGGAAATGAAATAGGAAATATAAGGGAGTATACATAAAGAAAGGGGTTCAAAATATGACTGAAGAATTACTGAAACAATCATACCATGCATTTGACTTTCCAGATAGTGGGATCCTCAGGACAAGGCATGTGATATTCTCTTTCCAACATTTTTTTAGCTTCATAATCCTCTTCAGCATATCTGATCAATTTGTTACTTTTGTAGCGCTCTTCCATCATTTTGTCAAATTCTTCTTCATCCATCTCCTCCTCTTTGGGAATGAATGGAAGGTTATGAGCTTGTCCCATGTCATTATTCACTTTTGGCTGTGCGTCAAATAATTCTTCCATAAAATCTATTTTCAGTGATGAGAAAAGCAGGAGGATCAGCTTGAAAGATTAATCAAAATAGACTCTGCAACATCAACCAATCCACCACAGACTTAATATTATAATAAAAGTAATAACAAATGAATAAATAATGATTAAAAAAATTCCATCAAGAAGTTAAGCCAATTCCACCACATGGTATCTTAATATGCCATAAACTAAAAAATAAAAAGACCACCTGAGGTAAGTCCAATATGAGGCATTAAATTTTTCCTTTCCTTTTGAAAACAAAGTAACCATATGAAAGCATGAATGTTGTTCCACATCTTACAAATACCCATCTGATCATCACCATTTCCACCTAAAAACTCCAGTTGCGGCATTGAAAACCCCAAAAACCCACAGAAAACACACTAAAAGCAAAACCACAAAACAATCAAATGAAAGAGTGGATGGGTAAATATCACCAAACAGCCATCATAGTCCCAGAAACTGAATTGCTGAACTGAGAATTACAATTAATTTGACCCAAAAAAAAAAAGAAACAACACATTGAAAACATTTGACCAACGAATGCAATAATGGAACTAAAAATTAAACACTTAACAAAGAGATACAAAACCAAACCCTAAACCAAAATGCAGACTAATAAAATAAACACATTTTCACCAACAAAACAAAATCTGAAAACAACATCAAAAGCCTAGAAAATCAAACCAGAAAAACAGAAAACAAAATGCAAAATCAAAACATAGGAATTGAAAAGCATCAAACACAAAGAATAATAGCCATTTTCTCTCAAACAAGCTCCAAAACCCTAATAAAATCACATAAAACACAGGCACACAACACGCGAAGTATAAAATTAAAAAAATTACAAAAATAAACAAACGATCTTCAATATACCGTCATCGACGAACCCGCCGCTGTTGTCACTCTCGTTGCCCCCCTCCTCCTCGTCATCATCGTCGTAGTCCACGTCAGCCGCGTCTTCGAAGAACTGAAGAACGCCGCGGTTCTTCCTCTTACGGTTATGAGACTTGACGCCACTGCTTCCTTCGATTCGCTTCCTCTTGCCGTAAGCGTCCTTGCCTACGGCGACGGCCTTGCCTTTGTCAGTCGCCATTTCCTGGTCACACACAATGCGAGGGGGTATTTTTGCCGAGAAAAAAATGAAACTCAAAAAATCATCGGAGAGACGAGATTTCGAAAATATGGCTGTTTGGTTTCCTCTCTCTGATTGTTGGTGAGTGACTGTGTGTGAACTGCTGTGGAGAAGTGAAACTGATACTGCAGGTGCCGGTCATTTCATTTACTCGTTTGGGTACGTGGCGATATCTTTTTGATTTTACGATATTAGCCCTGGTTTGGTTCTGGTATGCCGTGTATATTTATTACCGGGCCAAGGGCAAAACGTGGAGGCGTGCATATTCGCATTTGTTCTTTGCGCGGAGGAACTGCGACCCCACTGAAAAGTGCAAATCATGAAAAGACCGGAAAATTTACAAAAATTGCCTAATAAAGTTTCCAAATTTTCATATAAATTAGTAGAATGGTGGGAGCAAGATTAATAGGCTATTATTTCTTTTGGAGATTTTTTTTTCTTAATTAATTTATAATTAAGTTAGTTTACATTTTTCTTTTAAAAAAAAAAAGAAAAAAAAAGTTAATTCACATTTTAAATTTCAGAGTTGGAATGGTGGGACTAAGATTCAGAACTTATTTGAACTCATAGACGCCTAATCAATAATTAGGGAACTCGATTTAAGAAATTCTTAATAATGAATTTGATGCTTAACATAATCTCAAGCTCAGCAAAATTCATTTTCGAAATGGGTAGAGTTAGATAAAATCTATATATAACCTAGTAAAATTACAAAGTTGTCGGGCATGTATACATGGTGATCAATTTGTACAGGCCTAAAGCTAATGAAAGTTTTATTAATCAAGTCCAATACAAGCTTAGCTTGCTGGTATAACAGATACATAACAAAATTAAGATAAAATCATCAAATTAAAATCCCAAAAAAAAAAATAAAGAAAAAGAAAATTTTCTAAGTACTCCTGCTGCCTATTGATGAACTCCTATGTTAGGTATTTCCAGAGACATTCTGTTTTGCAGCCATTTTCTTCTCATTAGCTGCTGCAATTTGCTCTTTAAATTTCTTATAAATATCACCACTATAATATCTGCGAGTTCTCATCACCAAAATGAATGTAGTGAGAGCTCCAAAAATGTTAACACCAGCAAGAATTGAAAAAGAGAGCCTGTAGCATTGCCTTCCAATGCAAGTCAAATCTTTCACCATTGGCCTTGTCATTCCTTTCTCTGCAAGTTGCTTCATTGCCTCGCGGTCATAAAGCCTGCCTACGACAATCACATTCAGCACGTAGGAACCCAGAGGGCTGGCTAATTGGCCGCAGTTGAATAGAGTTGAGTAATATTTGAGGCCAAAGAGTTCTGATATGATGATAAAAAGCAATGTCAATTGTGCCCCGTACGAAAATCCCACGACCAATGAGGCAACGTAGACTGATCCGGGCTTAGGAAACGCGATAAGAACATCACCAACGGCTGATAATATCAATGAGATGGCCATGATCAGAGGGCGAGGGACTTTATATTTGATGAGAATGATCTCGGAAACAAACCCAGCAAACACTCGGCCAAAGTAATTCCATATGCTCACTAATGACACAAATGTGTTGATTGTGAGCTGCGGGTAGCCTAATGATTCACCAATTTGGCCTAGATTGTCCATTGCTGTCAAGCTGCAGCCTAGTCCACAAAATGTGGCCAAGAAAAGAATCAACATGTCAATGCTCAAAAGGGCTTGTAAAATCCCATAATCCTCTCCTCTCTTTGGTGGCTTAAATATGTTGCCGCAGCATGGTGTTTGATCAGGTTCTTGTTTCTTGTTTTCAGTCTGCAGGGTCTGTGAATGATCAGATTCTATCTCTACTATTTCAGATTTTGTAGCAACTGGGGTTGTTTGTTCGGAAACGATAACAATAGCAGAGGAAGGGGTGGGTTGTTTTCTCTGCCGCCAGGCAGCAAATTCTTCTCTGAAGGCTATAAAAAGTGGCAAAAAAACACAAACACAGACAGCAATTGCACTTCCAATGTACCCCGTCTGAGAAAAGTGAGCTTGTTTCTGAGCAATTGTCAATCCCATCAAACACAAAGCCAAAGCAATCGTAATATAAAGATACTCGTAAAACACTTTAAGCTCATTTGGGTGAGAAGAAACCTTCAAGGGCCTAATCGTATAAACAAAAACCAATGAAACCAAAGCAGGAAGCCAAGCAATAAGGAGAATCATAGACTTAGCATCATTGCCATAAATTGCAAGATAAATCTGAGTGAACACAGCACCACTCAGGCCCACAAACCCTTTCATTAGCCCTAGCATCATCCCTCTACTCTCAGGAAAATTCTGGACACATGTAACAAGTGAGCCAGTGTTGGCAAAGTTCTGTGAATTGGCACCAATGCAAATGTACAAACACATCTGCCAGACTGTTGGCTTAGCAATTTTCTTCATCACGGCAAGCCAAATCATGAAATACCCACCAAAGTTCATGGCGGAGCCGACGAGAAGGACCAGCCACGGCGGTGTAACTTCGGCTAATAGGCCTGAAAGCACCCCGACGTTGGCACCAAGGTCTTTGCATGTGCTCAAAAGATTGAGTGTGGTTTGATCATAGCCTAATGTTGATTTTATTTCCTTGGAATAGGTGCCAAAGAGGTAAGTGGCACCAGCACCAGCCATGATTAAGAATGAAGCAAACATCATGAACCATCTCCCTCGCAACACTTGCAACAAAAAGCTGCAGCATTGGCAATGGCCATTGCTTTGATGATCAGCAGCCATAGTTGTTGTGTGTGCGCGCGTGAAGTTTTTGTGATGAAAAAGAGAGACGTGGAATTAAAGTTAACTCATGGGGATATTTATTTGTAGACAGTTTTGATTAAAAATTTTATCTGTTGAGAAAAATATGGTGGTGAGATTATGATCACGATTTCTAAATAAGAGGATAATTGTTGGCAGACGGAAACAAATTAAAGAGTTATTAAGATGTGGGTAATGATCATTAATAATTTTAGTCCCGTGATAGCCCTTATACAACTGGAAAGCATGCAGGCATTGCGTAGGCACATTTCTGTCAGGTACTGACATGGTTCATTGTTTACGCGTTTCTTGTATATTTGTTTAGTGCAGTGGGTGCCCAATTGAATTGAATCTACTTACACTCAATGACAAAGCTATGCATTAATTATATTCATCTAAATTCATTTAATATTCTAATCCCCTTTGAATTTTATATAAATATTAAGCATTTTTTTTTTAATTTTTAGTACAAATCTAATCTTTTTTTTTTTTTTTTTTAGTGTTATATGTTGTACAAATATAGGGAGCGTTTAAGGCAACGCAGCTGCTCCTTCCCTTATATTCTTATAGAAAATCATGAGAACATAACGCAGCTGTCCCAAAAACAAGCCGTAAATAAGCATAAAGAAATATGTAATTAAAATTCAGCACGGATAAACTCCAGTGAGCTCCAAAATAAATATAAAAAATTAAAGAAAGTAAATTCTTACAGTTACTTCGAAAAGTTTGAACCCTCCACTTTAAATTCCAGTCAAAGATGAAATTAGTGTGGATGAGAAACTTTATAATATACACCAACATTAAACTGCATGAAATGCCCTCATGATGATTTGGGAACCTCCTGCAAAGGTTGGTTCATATTTGAATTGTGATGTGCCGATGCTTTTCTTCTTATTTGGGCTAAGTAATGATTTGTACTATTGACACCCTTCAAAATATATCTTTCGTATATTTACCATTTTAACCTTCATTAAAATTACATCGAAGAACTATATCTAATTTAAAATAAATTATATATATGTAAGTGACTAACGTACGGAATGCAGTTTTTGAATTCTTTTTCTAACACTTAGATTAATAGCTTTATATATTAGTTTGTAAAATTTCTTTCTGTATATTACCGAACAACCACTCGAAATTCTTAGCACTGAACATTATTAGCACTTGGTCATTGTCTTTACAATAATTAAACAATATTGTAAGATTCCCATTTAGTTTAGCAATGGCAAAAGTGGTGCCAAGAAATAAGTAAAAATTTTGCAGATTTCATAGCTTAATTTGGAATCTAAGAATAATAAACATTTAATAACTATGCACTGAAGATCTCAAATATAAATATATACACGTATACATACTTGCTCAAAAAGGAATTTGATAAAGACTCGGAAACAATAGTTTGTTCAAAATCTTAAAAAGTTTAGAAAAAAAAATTTTTTTAATGTCAAAAATCTAAGAGGAGGGGGAATTCAGGGGGAATAAAAATTCCCGTCAATTTGAATGAAAATGAGAATTGAAAGGTTGGGGGAATAATTGTATCAAGGGTGTTGAATTTTGGTAATAAAAACAATCAAAAGAAACTTCAAGATAGACACAAAATTAGAGAATCAGCTTGTAAGATCAAAACAGAGCAAAGAACACAGAGACCAAACAACACCAATCGAAGAGAAAAATTGGTACCCTTTTATTACTCAAACTATTTACAAATCGATTACACCTTATAAAAGAACTTAGAAGCTTTATAAAGAAACAAGAATCACTCAATTTGGATTAAAAAATGAAAGTGAAAAGCTACACACACCAAATGCTGTGCACCAGCTCTTTTTATCCTGATAATTCTGAAAATTTTCTAGAATCATCTTAACAAACATAACGACTTCCAGCCACATCAACAGCGTATTTACATATTGACCCATAAATTAAAGTCAATCTACACAAAGGTCACAAAAGTCTTAATTGTTTGCAATTCAATCCAAAAAAACAGAATTTGATGCTTCACAAAAGGCATGTTTAGAAGACAGCATTGCATAGCATTAAGGAACTATTCCTCGTTAAACTAATAGTGCATTTACTAATCAATAATTGAAATTGGTTAGAATCGGAGTAAGGAATAGAAATCAGAATAAACTGTTTACATTAACTACAAGAATTGGAATTAAAATGAACTGTATTGCCATTAATGTATTTAGTTTATCTTGAAATCATAATGAATAGTTACAAATTACTAAATTGACCTTAGTTTGTTATTGTCATAATAATAATAATAATAATAATAATAATAATAATAATAATGATAATAATAATAATATTATTATTATTATTATTATTATTTTTATTATTATTATTATTATTTTTATTATTATTATTTTATTCATATAAATTATAATGATTAATAATTATAATACTACCACTACTATTGTTGTTGCTGCTACTACTACTAATATTAATTATTAATAATACTACTTATCATAATAATAATAATAATAATATAAGGAAGGATAAAATAAGAATTTCAATATTTAAGTGGGGGTAATATGATCACTTAAGGAAAGAGAATCTCATTCCCACCTTTCCTACAAGAATGGAAACTCTAATAATTATTTTCAATTTTAGGTGAAGCCTACTACTTTGATTCTTATTCTATCTCTTATTTAAGCAAGTAAACACTTCAATCATTCTCATTCATTGATTCCCATTCGCATTCTTAATAAGTAAACACACCACAATACTATCCTTTATTTAGAATAAAATTGTAATGGATTAAGGGGGTGTGCTAATGCAACTTTATTTTTTTAAATTTTAAAATTAATAATAGTATAAAAAATTATTGTATAATAATAAATAAATAAATAAACATAACTCTTAATTTAATATAATATTATATAATTTTTTTATTTTTTCATTGTAATTTATTAATAAATCTATAATATAATATAACTAATAATAAATACCTAAATAGTAATTAATTATACAATATAATATTACTTTATTTAATTATATTATAATAATTAATTAATAAATAATAATTATTTTTAAATAATTTAATATAACTATAGAAAATATTTAAATATGAATAAATTCAATTCATATTAATTTAAAATTAATAATATAAATGATAATATAAAATATTATTGTATATACTATAGAACTTTTGCTTGGATTATTTAGCACAATTCATTTTATTAGTGAAAATGTTATAACAATTGTATCACTCTATTATTTTGTGATTATCTTGTATTATGTATAAACTCTTATTCTATCATTTTAAGATGACTGTTGAACTAATCTTTTAAGTTTTAACTATTTATTTATGTCTTATAAAAAAATATATATTCATTTATGTTGTTATATTATTTAGAGATTACTTGGTTAAATTATTTGTTTCGATCTTAATGAAGAAGTATGATTTTTTAAACATTTACATTAAAAAAATTGTTAAATTTCTAAAAGTTTCAATTCTATATTTAGTATTTTTTAATAACTAATAAATGGTATTTTATAAATATATAATTTAAATTAATCAACACAAAATTAATATAGTACAATGCAATACCAAATATAATATAATTAAAAATTAATACAGTATAATATAGTACCAAACATTATATAACATTATTATAATACAGTGCTAATACAATATAACATAATATAACACACTGATATTAAAATAATATAATACAGTATAATATGTCAAACACACCGTAAACTAATTAATGAGACGTTGATATTGTCATTGAGATATATATAAATGGGGTTAAAAAATAAAGAGGTTTTAGGAGTTTTCCAATCGGGTACCAATCCAACTCCAAATGAATTGAATTTAGGCCTCGACTAGGCCCAAATAAATCAGACTCAAAACTGAATTTGATATAGGAATAGGCCCAAACTGATTCAACTTGGAAAGGGCTTAAAGGATCAAGATCTTTTTAGTAGAATTTATTATCGTTTCAGTTTTCATGCCAGGCTTCATTTGATTTAGATCTTCAAGAAAAAGGTTATTTACTAAGAGCTTTTTTTTTTTCAAAAGAAATAAGAGTGAGTAAGTCTAAATTAATTTTTATCCCCTTTTCACTCTTAAGGCTCGAATTTGAGTTCACACAAGTGAGGCCAACCAACTCGGTTACGCCATTGGGGGCATTTACTAAGAGCATTTATTAGTAAAACATTTAAAAGTAAAATTTTTATCAAAAAAATTTTAGTTATTTAATTGTCAATGAGAGATTTTATTAAAATTTATGTAATTTCTTTAATAGAAAAGTTTTTAAAATTTATGTTACAAAAAAGAATAAAATAAAATTATTGAATAAATTGAGGATATTTTAGATATTTTAATATTAAAAAAATTTTAACCTCTACTTTCAAATTTGAGTTTTTAGTGGTAGAGACAAAATAGTTTATTTAAACTTTAAAAGAGAAAAAAAATCAAATAACAACAAAAATTTTGATAAGAGTTTGTGAAATTAAATAAATACTTATAAACATTAGATAAATTATATCAAACAGACACGTTGTCCTTAATTAATTAGCTATATATATATATATATATATTCTAAATATTCAAACAATGGTTTTCCTAATTTTTTTTTTTTTTTGTAGTTTTTAACTGTAATGAATGTAATAGTTAATGATTTCATTATAAAGTAGCTATGAGGTTAAAATTACAACAACTCAATTCAAACATTACCATATTGTAAGATTTTTCTTTTGTCATATGCACAGCTCAAACACTTAGTGCATAGAAACGTTGTTTTAATGGAAAATAATTACAATTTCTTTTTGCACCTAGATCTAATCCGGAGGCTTCGTAGCTGCTACATTTGAAATTTGGCTCCATTAGTATTATTATTTTTTAAGTGTCTTGGAAGGTTTCTTTAATAAAAATGAAAAAAAATAATAATAAAACTGGATTAAAGATACTTGACGGGTAGATCAGCGAGGATATCTAGAATTACGAAAAACAATTAGCTAGTTTTTAGCATTGGATTCTCAATTCCCATTCTTGTCTTCAATTTGTCAATTTTGTATTCAACCCTTAAGATTCATAGGAACCCTAGTAATTAAACACCATGCCCATTTATTTGTTTCCTTGATTTGAATCCAAGACGGGGAGCAGAGAATTTGTAAACCAAATTGCAGCAAAATCCCAATGCCAAATTGCCCATAGTTTATATAGTTAATCTTAACTTATAATTAATCAACCACAAGCCACACTTGTTAGTAGTTGGTCAAAGGTTTTTACTTGTAGAAGTGCTTTTATAAGAAGCATCCTTTTTAAAAAAAAATTATTGAGATTAATTTGAATCAAAATGATATCATATTAAACTTATTTTCATTACTATTTTATCACCGTTTTGTAAGTTTACCATATTTCATATCATTTCAGGAGCAAATTCAATCTTTTCTTATTACCTAATTTTGCTTGCTGTTTGATTTCCCGGAGAAGAAGTCGCTGGTTTGAACTTTATTGAAATTGGATGTGCCAGCCATGCATTTGTTGAACTGCCATTGAAGAGTTGTAGCAGAGCCATTCCCATCGATGTTACCCTCACCAACCTGCTGCTGCACGTAGGACCAAATTCCAAGCCGATATTTTTTATAAAACAATTCTGTTTTCACGGAATAATTGAATATTCAAATTGCTGTCATCAATTTGACAAAGGACTACTCTTGTTGGCAATTAATGCACTTGCCGAACCCCAACGCATGGGGGGACCCAAGAAAAAAGCGGACAAAGAAGGGCCAGTATTCTGAACCATCTTTAGTTTTTAACTTTTTATTCATTTTTCTATAATAAAGGCCCTAATATTTTTCTTCAATAAAACAAGAAATGGGGAACTTTTATAACTACAACACACACAAACATCAAGAAAGGGAAAATCCAACGGCAAAATTTTGGACTGCATTCGAATTCACATTGGGTTAGGACCAAAATTAAAATTAAAATTAAAATTATTTCCTGTATATTTTCCTGCATACCAAGCTACACATCAATCTATTTCTGCTAGTCAAACCCCAATAATTGATGATCTTGCCAGTCGGCATACAAAAATCTGTTCTGCCAAAAGTGCTTTTCATTTGCGGTTGCCATGTTGTTCCGTTTTCATGTCCATCTCCACCTCATCTGCTGCAGATTTGGCAGCTGCTTCTCTGAACTTCTTGTAAATGTCACTCTTGTAAAATTTCTTAGTCCTAAGCACCAAAATAAATGAAACAAAAGCACCAAACAAAGTGGCAGCTGTAATGATAATGAAAGACAATTTGAAACACTCAACTCCAATGCAAGTCAAGTCCTCCCTTTGCTTCCTTGTGATTCCTGCAGCTGCCATTTGCCTCTTTGCTTCTTTGTCGTACAAATGCCCAGCCACCCTCACATTAAGCACATATGACCCAAGTGGGCTGGCTGCCCCACCAAAATTGTACAAAGTTGAGTAATACTTGAGCCCAAAGAGTTCAGATATGATAGCAAAAACCAATGGCCATTGAGCACCAAAACAGAACCCTATGATAATTGATGCTACATATAACCCACCGCGGACATTGAAGGCGATCAAGAGATGGCCAATGCATGACAGTATCAAGATTATTGTGAGCATGAGTGGTCTAGGAAATTTGTACTTGGCCAAAAAGAATTCGGAAACAAAACCGGCCACCACGCGGCCAAGGTAATTCCATATGCTCACTAGTGAAACAAATGTGCTTATGCTTTTTTTGGGGTACCCTAGTGAGCTTCCTATCTGACCCAGATTGTCGATCGCCGTTAAAGTTCCGCCGACGCCGCAGATTGTGGCCAAGAAGAGGATTATCATGTCCAAGCTGAAGAGTGCTTGCAGAATTGTGTAGTCTTCACCTCTGTTTGGTGGACTAAAACATGTTGTCCAGCATGAAGGCTCTTTAGTACTATTAGTACTGCCGCTTGATACTTCCTCCGGTGGCGCGGCGACGGCGACCGTTTGTTCGAGTTTGCTTGATGGTGAAGGCACCTCTTGAGATGGCTTCTCAGTGATTATTTCCACAGAAGGATTGTTAAGTGCCATTTGCTTGCCCTTCCATAGCTTGAATTCTTCAATTACAACAATAACAAGTGGGAAAAATAGCAAGAACATGACAATAGCAGCACTGACACCGTATTCACTCCGGGTGAAGTCTGTTTGTTTTTCAACTATAATTATCATCATCAAGAACCCAGCTAGGGCTAACGAAATGTAAAGGAAATTGTAAAACACCTTGAGCTCATTAGGCTGCCGAATCACTTTCAAGATTCGGATAGTCCTAAGAAAAGCAAAAGAGATAGCAGCGGGGAGCCAACCAATGAGCAAAATTAAAGACTTTGTATCATCACCATAAAAGGCATTATACAATTGAGTGATGATGGCACCACTCAAGCCAACATAACCCTTCAAGATTCCAAGCACAACGCCTCGGCTTTCAGGGAAATTCTTGACACATGTGACAAGGGAGCCCGTGTTGGCAAAGGACTGTGAATTTGCACCAACACAAATGTACAAACACATGTGCCAAACTTGTGGCCTGGATATTTTTTTGGTCACGGCCAGCCAAATCATGAAGTAGCCAAAGAAGTTTAGGACTGCGCCGAGGATTAGCACCACCCATGGGGGTGTGATTTCGTTGATAAGGCCGGAGAGAATGCCGACGTTGGCCCCGAGATCTTTGAAGAAGCTAAGGAGATTGAGGGTCGTTTGATCATAGCCTAGGGCATGTTTAATGTCACCTGAGTATAGGCTAAACATGTATGTTGCACCAGCTGCTGCCATGATTAAAAATGACGCAAAGACCATGAACCAACGGCCGGTGATGACTTGGATGGTAAGGCTCTTCATGTTGGCAGGAGTAATAGAAGCACCACCACCGCCAGCTCCGGCAGCCCCTCCCCCGGGACCCGCTGCCACCATTTTTATGTGAATAGTTTGGTTTAAAGAAAGATACTCAGGTTTGTTTCAGGGCTAGAGAGTTTATGGGGGGATTATAAAGTATTTATAAGCACAAAGAGCGTGTGCACACTGTGTGAGAGGAGAGAAGAGGGAGAATATAATAAGCATGAACCAAGACTTTATAGTTGACTTGATGTGGGTTGTTTGAAAGAAAGATAAAAATATGATTAAATTCAATAATTTTATATACGGAATATATCGATTCTTATTTTAATATTGAGTGTAATAAATTTTATGATGATCTTATCCATGGAAAATTGTTGGAGGGTGCGTGACGATGTCAAGTTATTTAGATGGGATTTGATTTGAAAATGTTGATGTGAAGAATCTTAATCATGTTATGGATTTATGTGGAAAGTATCCTAATAATTATAAAACAATTGGAAATAAGATGAAATAAAAGGAATGAAATGAAATAAGATAAATGGAATTTGAGAGAGAATCACCAAGCTTTTCTTTGAGCTTCTGTTGTCTATTTCGCATGGTATTGAAATTGTAATTTCTTCCAACGGATGGTGGCCCATTTTTGGTAAATAATTCTTACTTCAGTTAAAAATAAAGCCGTGCAATTCGGTTCTAATTTGTACGAACAGAATTATTGTTTAAAGAACATGAGTGAAATGGATTATTGCATTAACTGTAGAGGTGAAAAGAACCTTTTCCGCAAGATAATCACAACAAATCAAATATTATCCGATATCTTTTGTTATTTAAAATAGGAAGCTTTTGCATGCAGGAAAAAGAATATCCAAATTCTTGAATGTTGTGGAGTATAAAAGATTCCTGGCATGAATCATTGGTTCGTGAGCTTATCTTAATACCGACAGGTACATTACACGGGAAGAAAATGTATTGGGATTAATTTATTAGCATAATGGCATTGATTATTTTAATTTATCATCTCTAAAATTGATGCTTGAATGATATAGGTAGATTATGGGCACCATAATTTATAGTTTAGATACTGTCAAATGGCCAAATGTTATTGATTTTTGTTGATATTCTGACGAAGTTGTGAGGTATGATTCCCTAAAAAATCATAGATGAATCCTGCATTATAATTTTCTCTTAATCTAAGTTCACCTCACAAGCTTCTAAAAATTTTGTACAAATATATATCAATAATAATATATGATATTTTTAGTATTAACCATCAATTATCCACGTAAATTTTGCTCGAGTTCCCAAGTTGACATGATGATAAGGGAATCCGAACCTTTTGTCAAAGTTCATCTCATACGTGGATATCAATAAGATCACTATACCAAGTGTAAGTGGCAATTTTTAAGCTGTCATTTCTGACAAGATTTTTGTTTATTTTCTCTGCTGTGATGTCTGACATTACACATTTTCTAACGCACATATATATTTCGCACTAGCCATTTTCACTCAATTAAAGTTATTATTAAAAGACATTTTAACCTTAAATATTTACCACATATAGATCTATATCACATAAGGTAAGATATACGGATTTAAACTTTCTCCAACTAAATTAAAGTTAATCAATTTTGATGGAATCATTATTTATTTAGAATACCTACTTAATATCTATTTATGATACCATGATTAACGTCACGACATCAATACCATAATTAAATATAAATTTATGTAAAATTTAACATAAAATCTATAAGTCAATATTAACTATAAAATAAAATATAAATTTTATAAATAAAATATAAGACTTGTTATTGGAAGATAAAATAAGTAAATTAATATAAAATAAGTAAATTGGCGTATTTTTCATAAAGAAAATAAAAATTTATAAATATAATATAAAATTAGTAGATCAACATTAGGTGAAAACTAAAACATAGTTTTAGAAATTGAATATGAGACTTGTAAATAGAAAGTAAAACAAGTAATTAGTAAATTAATACATTACCAGTAAACAAAATGAAAATTTACAAATCCAACATTAAATCAGCAAATCAACATTGGCTGTAAAATAAAACATAACTTTTAGAAATGGAATATAAAACTTATAAATGAAAGGTAAAACAAGTAAATTAACATAAAAAAAAAACTTGTAAGTATAACATAAAACTAGTCAATCAACATCGATTGTAAAATAAAACATAAATTTTAAAAATGGAACATAACATTTGTAAGTGGAAGGTAAAACAAATAAATTAATATAAAATGAATAAACTAAAGTATTACTGATAAATAAAATAAAAATTTACAAATATAACATAAGCTAGTAAATCAACAATAACTGTAAAATAAAATACAAATTTAAGTAATGGAACAGAAGACTTATAAATGGAAGGTAAAATAATTAAATTGATACAAAATTGGTTAATTGATATATAATTGATAAACAAAATGAAAACTTACAAATATAATATAAAACTAAATCAACATTAACTGTGAAATAAGGCATCAACTTTGAAAATGAAACAAAAGACTTATAAATAGAAGATAAAATAAGTAAATTAATATAAGAGTGATAAATTAGTATCTTACTAGTAAACAAAATAAAAATTTGTAAATGTAACATAAAACTTATAAATTAACATTACGAGTAAAATAAAACATAAAGTTTGCAGATTATGCCTAAAACGTATAAATAAAAAGTGATTAGCACTAAAAAGTGTACATTTAATAAAGGTTTAGATGATCATTTTTTAACTTACAATATTGATTTATACATTCATATCTTATAAATTATTTTAATGCTCTCATAATATAATTTGATGTTAAATTAATCTCTAGTATGTTAATTTTATCTTAATTTTATATTGTAAATGTATTTTTAGAATAAAAAGAAAATCAAATTTGAGAATAAAAAGAAAATCAAATTTTAGAGCAGAAGACAAAGAAGATGGATTGTATTAATTAAATTAAAAAATAAAAAAAAAAGAATTGGAGCCAATTGATAAGTCATAGTCAAATGGCAACAACCACTTTTGACTATCACTTATCTCTTTCTTTCTTTCATTATGATAATAAAAAGTTAAAAAATAATAAAATAAGAATGAGAAGAGGCTGCTACCTATAAAAGAAGAAGAGGAAGAAAAAGAGAAGAGAAAGGAGAAGAAAAGGAAGATAGAGGTTAAGAAAATAATTTATTCTCTTTTCCTATGTAAATAGTTTTTTTGTAATATATTTCATGATTTGATAAATGCAATAAGTGTTTTATTTTTAAATATAAGTAGCTAATTATCTAAGGTAAAGTGGAATGTGAAGCTTGAGTATTTAAATTATGAAATTAATTGTTCGCTCAAGTAAGTTTGTATTGTATTATTTACATATTAAATATTTGTTTTTTCACTAGTTACTTTCATTTTGTTTTAATCTGTAAATGTAGATCCACTTTAAATTCATGTAGTATTTAGACACAATGTTGACATGCCATATTGGTGTGGCATATTATGTAGTTTATTCCTATATTTATCCATAAGTGGTTAATTAATAATTAAGTCATATAATAATTAAATAAATATAAAATATAATATGAGAGAATATTATAATCATAATTTGAATATCAAGAGTAGATTCCGTAACCTTAGCACTTTTTAAATAAATAATTTCCTTTTCTGTAATTAATTTTATTTAATAATTGACTATTAAATTTTCAAATTTCCTCTGATTCGATCCTGAACCTATTAAGTAATATTATAATTAGATGCTTTTATATTTAAGAAGAGTAATCAATACTTTTGAGTTGTGTCAAAAAGTAAAATAGGCAAACGAATATAAAAATTATTAAAAAAACTTACAAATGTAAAATTAAAACTCAATGTAATGTTGGTTACCTTATATATTTAACTTTATATTTAAATTGAATAATGCTAGTTTTTTGTTTATGTAATATATTATGTTTTATTAAGAATAAAACTTATTCTCAAATTTAGATTTTAAAAAAATTATTATTTTAATATTTTTCAAAGCTATTGTAAGATGAGGTTATTTTGCATGATTGCATCTTTCTATACTTTCTCAATAATAATACTAAATAGTCTCTAAGTACAAGGAGCAAAGTTTAATACAAATAAAATATGCATAAGACTCAAAATTATATTTAGTTTTATTTATATATCATATATGTCTCTAGTAATATAAGAATATATTTCATTTTATTTTGACTTGATCCACATCAAATAATTAATAATTTTACTTAATTAACTTATGTAATAAATAAATATTATTATAAAAATAAGAAAAAATCCATAAATGTTTTAGAATGAATAAAAAAATTATGGTTAAACTAATTCAATAAAACTTGTTCTACTTGTTTTCATTATATTTTTTTTTCTGTTTCAATTGATGAGTAATTTTTTTCTTTATTTAATTAAAGTAAATGAATTAAATATTTTAACTAAAATTCTATAGATATCATCTTATTTTTTTTTAAAATTAATAGTCTTATATGAATTTAGTTGTTTTACCTTCTACTTACTAGTTTCATATGTAATTTATAAAATTTATATGTTTCACGATATTGATACCATGAAATTTACAAAATTTATAGCATTATAGAATTTTCTATTAGTCTAATCATATAAATTAAGTGATTCCATGTCCTATGTCTATCAATTAAACATTTATACATACTTTATATCTTTTATTTATATGACATCACTGCCGTATCTAGGGAATCTTTGTGTGAGTCCATTATATCTCACAATCACAACATTTGCGTTTACTTTTCTTCTATGAAGCAATATTGTCAATAGCGAAGAAAGAAAAGGAGTGAAAGAAAATATTACAAAGCAATTAGAAAACGCAATATTTAGAGAGATTATAAGAGTCTTGATGCAGATTCTAGCGTATAGTTTGGAACAAGTGGAATATCCTGCTAAATATGGGAAGAGTTAATAATACCTACATTAATTAAAATATGTCCGCACAAAATGACCTTCATCATAGATATGACTGTAATAACATTTTGCTTATCATAATTTTTTACCATATCTAATTGCATTATTTTACTTTCCACATTAATTTAAACCATGTCTTTAATCTAATACCAATAATCGTTGACTATATTTTTACTAAAATGAAACTTGATTGTTAATACAAGATTTTTTTTTTTTTACTAAAACTTGAAAATAACAAATAAAATGTCATAGTTGATTTTGGAATATACCGATTTAAGTTAAAAATAAAGTTAACTTTTGTCTTAGTATAACTGCCGACATGGAATATTTCTTTTCCATCAACTAACCTTAATAGATTATGATCTTGGCAAAGATGTTATACAATTGATAAGTTGGAAGTGAAGGCTCACAAAGAGACACAATTAGAGTCAAAACTTTATATTAGTAAATCATAATCCAACGAATTATATAATTAATAAAACAATCATTATCAAACAAATTATAAAGATACATATCTTCTTGATTGGCAATTTAGATTATCGAGAGTCTTCAAAAGTAGAATTCGGCAAACCTTTCATATTGAAATTTCATATTACATACGTGAGGATGATTACTTCCTTTTATATATATATATGATTGTGAAAACCTTACATGTATATACAGTTAATTTCTTGCCCCCACCGGCCTTCCTTCTTCAATACTTTAATATTCAATTTAAATATTTTGTAATCAAATTAGTTACGGGAACCTTTTCCAGAATCTGAAAGTATCTTCACACACACACATATATATATATGTATGTATGTATGTATGTTCTCTTAGTTCTCCTCTTATCTAAGAATAAATACAACAAAAGTAACCTTGATAAATTGATACATTTTAAGCAATATGTTGATGCATTTTAAGCAATATGTTTTGTCAGTCCTGATCCCTAAGAGGCCAATGTGCTAAATTATAATTTTATTAATTTATATTCATTTAATAATTAATTTTTCCCAAGTGACCTTTTTTTTTTCTTGAAATATAAGTATACCTGAATTAATTTGAATTTAAACGATATACTCTTTTTTTATTCAATTCATTAAAAATAAATATCAAGTTGTTTTTTTTAACTTAAAAATTTTGAAAAATAGTATTTTTATATTCTTGCCCTTGCAAATTATAAATATTAAACTAATAATAATAAACATCTCAAGGAATATAAATAAAATAATATATTATTATAACATAAATCATATTCAATTAAATATAACCTTTTAATATTCTATATTAGTAGACGTTAGTAAATTTTTTTTTATATCCTATTTCACTAGTTTTATAAGATAAGAGGATAAGGGTGCGTGGATTCATTAGATTATTCAATTCACGATATTGATACCATAATCTGCGTCACCATCTTCTTGCTGTTATTAATCAAATTCATCATTGGTTAATCAATGATTAGAGATAAACATCCGTGGATCTTATCACATTGACAATAATTATGGAGTTAATTAAAATCTTCAAAATTGATATAGACTTGCTTGGAAATATCTAAACACGTGCACTTCGGTTCAACATTTTTAGATCTCTGTTAATTATTTGAATTAATATCGACCAAGGGTCTATTTGTTTTATTATCTAGTTAGCCATAAATTCAAAGTATTAAGGTCAAAATTTACAACCATCATTAGAATGTTAAGGTGATGATAAAAAAAGCATACTTAACTCTTATTATTTTATCGGCCTTGTCACATCTATTAACTTCGAAAGTCACATTTAACAAAAATTATCTTTCAAAAGTCGCCGCACCACAACCAAATGAAGCTTAAATCCATGCATTTTTTTTTCAACTTAACCTCTTCTTAATTTCCATGTGACCGAAATTTAAATTTTAGAACTTTGATATCACTCAAGAATTATACAATCAAAATAAGTTCAACCAAACCGCCACTAGGTGGAAGAAAGAACTTAGATTTAAAATCTAAATAGATGGTGAAACGTCTGAAGGATCTAAATTAATCTGTTAAATTGTTAAAACATAGCTAAAATGCAGCTCTTCATTAATTTCTTATAAATAAATTTAGTGCTGTCTGTGTCTGGAGTTAATCCGAAAAGCATAAAAATATCATGTTGTTCATTACTAGAGCATTGTTGCAAAATAATAATAATAATAATAATAATAATAATAATAATAATAATAATAATAATAATAATAATAATAATAATAATAATAATAATAATAATTTATTATTATATGTTGCTTGCACTAGAAAGTTACGACCAGTGCCAAACAAATCACCACAAATTGGCATTTCTTTTAGATTAATTAGTACTATAGAATTCACACCATATAAAGCATGATTTTCTTATTAATAATCACAAATAATCTTTTTCATGTTATAAATTACAAGTATATTATAAATGTCACGTATGACGTGAATGCTGATCGATATTGTTTTAATTGTTGTCGCCAAACAAATAGAAATGTAGTCGGTCAATTAATATGGAGCCAGGTGGAAATTATCAACATCAATCCACTTAATTTAATTAATTACATATATCTACATATGATTGGATAGTTTATTAATCGATCATGAGTCCATCGAAATGAAAATATATAGACATAGTTTTCGTGCACATTCGAGCTAACTGAGATGGGGCATGTCCATGTCCAATTTATTTACTCTAATTATGATGTTTGAGACGGCTTTTATCTAAGCTTTAATCATTCACTAATTTTGTAATCGACAATACGGTATGTATTATTGAATAATCTAGTGAGATTGTTTTCTTATACATACACTGATTGCAGCAAAACAAAAGGTCCAAATTATGAATCATAATTACGAAAATTTAATGGCTTTGGATTCAAAATCGTGCATTGATATTAATGATTAAGGTCTCACACCTAATGACTCTAACAGCATAAATCTGCATCGATTTTGCAGATAAATATTTAAATCGATTTAACAACACTAATTAAACAGCATTGTAATATGCATGTGATTTGGGACAATAATTTAAGCACTTTGAAAAGTCACAAAATTACTCGAGACTAAGAAATTGATTAATTAGCCGAAGAAACTTCTTTTAGAGTTCAAGTTAAATTCAAAGATAATAACAAATCTTTGATCTTTCCAAAGTTTGTTCCTTGTGGGATGCAAACAACCAGCTGCGATTGAAATTTTACAATGCAGCCGTGGAAAATTATTTGGGGACCGATCGAGCTTGGCGTGACAAAATGCATGCTAAAGCGTGATGAGAATCTGACAAAATTCTATGATTACTTATAATCAATGAGAGACACATAGAAGAAAGATAAAGTACTCCACTATAGTTTTGTTGTAGTCAACAAACACTTTTTTTCTTTTTAATTTGGAAAATCGATTTGGGCGAATTAAATGAAAATTTGGAGAAAATGAAACGCATGATTTTTTTGTTCATTACTGCAAAAGTGATTCCCCTGCCTGCACTTGTTAGCTTTAGTTCTTTTCCAATATTAGTGGGTTTCGTTTTCGACGGAGAAAGCTACAATTGCTTACAATTTACAACATGAATTATTGTTAGCAGCACAAATGTAATTTTTGAAATTATAAATTCACATATAATTTGTGAAGTAGAATTTTCCTTTTTTCCGTTAAGGCTACAAGGTATGAGGAGGAGAATGATGACCTGAAATATAATTACTTTGAAATTACCAAATTTGAAATGAAATCATCAATTTCTTTTAATATGAGAAAATATTTACTCAACTCGATTCGAATATCTCCATTCTCCAGACTCTACTGCATGGAAAGGGGACCAAAATTGTAATTGGACAAGAAGCTGAGTCTTATTTTTCAACACTTATTTTCTTTGGGGCACTAGTCAACGACCACAAATCTCGGGCACCACTTCTTAATTCTATGGTTAGCTTCTGGAAAAGGTAATTGAAAATTGTAAGAAATAATGAAAGCAATAGATACATAAAAGATCCAAAAAGAAAAACAAAAAAAAAAAGAAAAAAAAGCATGCCAGCTACTAGTAGTACAAGTCAAGCACACCTTTTCTTAACATTGCTATTGCTATGTCAAGCACACTTTCCTCGTCCTACTCTCGCCACACAAGCAAAGAATATCTTGAATTGTAACTTTTAAGTCAATGTGTTTACACCAGAAGTCCAAGATTATCCAAAAGCAAGGACAAACTCAATAAAATAAAAAATAAAAAATTAATGATATCACTAAGTCTTTTATCATGATTACCAAGAATATGATAAACAAATACAATTAATTGATTTATGGCTGTCAAAAAAACCTTTGAAATTGAGGTGTGTATATCACAACTCTTTGTCCAGGTGTTTCGTACACTAATAACCACTCAAAGTAGAAATATGGAAGAATTTTGTACGTGATAAACATTTTGGAAGAGCATATAAGCAAGTGATAATTTAAGAATGCATGAATTTTGTGAATATAAGCAAATGAATCTCGTGTGAGAATGTTCTAGCTGAAAGCAAAATTATAAAATGAATTTCAAGTGGGATTTATAAAAATTTTAGTAAAAATTTATCGTTAAAGAGACATGAAAAAGCAACTCTGCAATGAAGCCGATAGCTGATATAGACCAAAATTGGTTAACCGCTAAGCCATCATGGCTAGTGAGAGGATTGTAGACAAATAGATTAACAGGTTTGGCTAGGTTGGTTAGTCAGTCTTTGTCTTTTGAAATCTCTGCTTTTTGGTCTATATTTTCAGAACTTTAGATGAACTTGCACATATGTCCAGAATCAACGTGTCAATGCTCAAAAGTGCGTGTAAAATCCCATAATCCTCGCCTCTTTAGTGGCTTAAAAATGTTGCCACAGCATGGTGTTTGATCAGGTTCTTGTTTCTTGATATCAATCTGCGGGGTCTGTGAATGATTAGATTCTATCTCTATTATTTCAGATTTCGTAGCAACTGGAGTCGCTGTTTTGGCTTAATTGTAATATAATAGTCGGTGATTTTATTCGTTAGTAGTTAAGTGCTTAAAACTACAAGACCTCAATTAAAAAACACCAATAATTCAAAAAATAAAGTAATGCTATACTTACTCACTTTAAATATTTTGTTGGGATAATGATATTAATGTGGTGTCTTATGTGTCATCTATTAAGTAGTGATAAATTAATAATTAATCATAAAATCAATTAATACCATTAATACCATACACATGCATTTACTAATTGGTGACACATCAGTAAGTATTCTAACTAAGTGTTTAAACTAAGTAAGCATTACATTATTGTTCAAAATATTATTTTTGTTGGATAATGTTGTACAATAAAGTGCAAAGTTTGATTTCAGAAAGTTTACGACAAGTCATTTACGTAAATCAAACATATTAGACACATAGGTCGTATTTGCATGACATATCGATTGATGCAGAATCAAAAGCGAATGTGATGTCATCCATTTGATTAAGTGAATTACTTGTTTTTGCATGTGATCTCACTTAAACTTATTTAACTCAAACGATATGCGTGAATGCCTATAGGATTCTCTAGTATTTTTACAAGCATTTTTTAGTAGAAAGAGGATTCATTAGGACACATGTCACACATGTTGATGGTGGTTAAATCAAGTGGAAAAAGGAGGATTTTCTCTTTAAACCTAGAATCTTTATTCTGGCCAGATTAGGAGCTTCCCAAAGCTCTTTAAGCCTCTATATAAAGCCGCTAGTATTATGGCTTGTTTCACAGAGAGCATATACTAAAGAAAAAGCTTTACAAGCAATCTCTCTCAGTAATTTGTTCTCTCATTTTAATAAAAGCTTTTCTCTAGTCTTCAAGTAGATGTAAGTTGATGTTTAATTTAATGTTTAACTTATAAGTGAATAATTATATATTATAAACTATCATAAGTTTAATTAAAAATTATATGTATAATTTTAACTCTAACATATTTAATAGAGTATGAGCCTTTAATATGTAAAAACTTAAATATAATTTTTATTTTTAAGATGAGTTAAAATAAGAGTATCTAAAGGTAATAGGAAAATTATCTAAATAAATAGTTATGGTCTCTAAATCACAAAAAATATTAAATTTTTTTGTAACATTCCGTCATCAAAGATAGTGTAGAGAGAAAAGTAAAAGATTCTTTAGGATAATGAATTGATTTGGAAGACAAATCGCGCGGTTATAAAAAGTAATTAAATATTTTTTATTTAAATATACTTCCATATATTTATTTAAGGTTTTTTTGGTGACATAATATGAATATTCGTAGTAGAATTATGTATTGATTTTTATTTTCTGACATTGATCGGTATAAATCCTTGCATTTGATTTTTGCTACATTGTTTCTTTGGATTTTCTTGGTATTTGAGCGTGGTTAAGTTTGATTCTCAACATCTTTAATCAGTTTTTGGATAAAAATAGGTCTTGAGGTTATTAGTTTGGTTATTAAAAACCAAATCAATCTCAACAGATATGATGAGGAAAATAAAACAAGTGTCCATGAAAGACGCTAAATGAGGTGACCTTTGAAGAATGAGTACATGACTAAAAAAATTAGGGCATAAAAACCTCGTTTTTATCTAAAATCATTACAATTTTGTTTGGCCCTTATCTTAGGTCCAATCCATTGGCTTCAAAGTTACTACATTTGACCTTTGGCTACATTATTATCATTATTAGTAGAAACAATGATAGTGATAAAGATCAATAAGACATAGAAAATTTTTGTTGTCTTGGAAGATTTCTTTTATAAAAATGAAAAAAATAATTAAAAACTGGATTACCGATAATTGCTTGACAGATTAGACAGTTGTTGGCATTGGATTCCATTTCACCCCCCTTGAATTTCTTGATTTTAAATTCAGCCTAAAGAGTCATAGGAACCCTAGTAATTAAACACATGCAGATTTTTTTACTTCCTTGATTTTTTTTTTAAAACGAATGTAACTATTCATTAATGAGATGAATAAACATCACAAGAAATATAACAAAGTTGTAAGCTCAGCAGGAGCTTCTTCTAACCAAATGCAATAATTTGGTTTCAACAATGCTAATTTAGCCAACTTCTGGGCCACTAAATTTCACCATCTGGGAACCATCTTAAACGCAACATCATGAACTACACCCTTTGCAAGATCTTGATGAATCTCACCAAAACCAGCAGCCAATGATCAGCCTAATCACATTTTGGGAGTCCAATTCAGAAATTGAAGGACAAAGCCCCCATTGTTCTGGCCATCATTTCGAAAATGATGTCTCTGAGTTGCTGCTGCTATGACCTCTTGACAGTTCCTTATCATATTGTCACGGTTGCCTTCACATTCATTTTATCCCAAACTGATGTTTTTTTTAAAAAAGATTGTTTTCATGCAATAATTGAATATTCAAATTGCTTTCATTAATTTGACAAAGAGTTGACTCTTTTTGTGAGTAATTAGTGCACTTATACCAAACTCCGTAGGGAGAATAAGGATCTTTCTCTTTCCTTTTGTTCCTCGCCTTATCTCTTCTTATTTAATGAGTGTTTAAAATTAAATTCTGTATCTATATTTTTTTATTTTATTTACAATGAAACTAATTCTTTTCGCTGGATTAAGAAGGTAAGGAAAGACAGAGAGGAAAAAAAAGAAAGGATAGAATCTTAAATAATCTTATTAGATGACCCCTAGAGAAATGGACAGAGGAAGATTGCTAATTTGACCCATGTTTATTTATTTATTTTCATTTTTCTATAATAAAAGCCCTATAATTCTTCCAAAAAAAAAAAAGAAAGAAAAGGAAGAAAGAAAAAGAAATGGGCAACTTTTTAACTACAAGTCTACAACATAAATATCAAGAAAGAAAAATCCAACAGCAAACTTTGGATTGCATTATAGACTTCACGTGGGATTCAAATTATAATTAAAATTATTTCCTGTAAATTTTTTTATATTCCAGCCTATCAGTCTGTTTCTACAAGTCAAAATCCAATAATCAATGATCTTGACTTTTGCCTACCATTATTATATTGTTCCATTCCCCCCCTTATCAGCGGCAGGTTTGGCAGCTGCTTCTCTGAACTTCTTGTAAATGTCACTCTTGTAGCATTTCTTAGTCCTGAGCGCCAAAATAAATGAAACAAAAGCACCAAACAAAGTGGCAGCTGTAATGATAATGAAAGAGAATTTGAAACACTCAACTCCAATGCAATTCAAGTCATCCCCTGGCCCCCTTGTGATTCCTGAAGCTGCCATTAGCCTCTCTGCTTCTTTATCATGCAAACGTCCGGCTACCTCACATTAAGTAAATATGAACCGATTGGGCTGGCTGGCCCACCAAAATTGTACAGAGGTGAGTAATACTTTGGCCCAAAAGCTTCGGATATGATAGCAAAAACCAATATGGCGAGCACCAAAACAGAACTCCATAATAATTGATGCTACGTATAACCCTCCAGGGACATCAAAGGCAATCAAAAGATGTCCAATGCATGACAGTAACAAGATTATTTTGAGCAGGAATGGTCTAGGAAACTTGTACTTGGCCAAAAAGCAGCACTCCTCTCAACTGATCCTCAGTCCCTCATCAATCCTCATCCACTCTCTTGTCACTGCAAAATAGCATTCTTTCGCTCTCTTAAATGGCTCTCTCAGCAAACAGACCCCTTCACTCCATCTCCACTCTCCTCTATCATTGCAGAGTAGCACTCTCTCCCTCTCTCAAACGGCCTTCTCAGCAAACGAACCCAAGGCCACCACCGTCCATCATCACAACCCCATCTTATCATCAATACCACTAATGATGACAAAAATGAATAGGTGTCGCCAGTGTGGCATCGTCGCTGTTGACACGTTTTAAGGTGATTCTATAAAAATATTGACATTTTAATTTTTTTTTATTAAAGTTCGAATCTTTGTTTTGAAGGTGAATTGGGTTGTTTGTTTTTGTTGCATGTGGTTTGATTTGGATTATGGGGGTGTTGACGTTGGTGAGTGTGTTAGATTTAGGATTTTGTTTGTTGAATTGGGTGATTTTGTGTATAATTGCTATAAATTTGGGAAAGTTGAGTTAATTTATGTGAAAATTACTAAATGTTGGTTCAATATGATGTAGAATTGTTGTGAATTTGGGAAAGTTGGTTTCAATTTCAGTGGTTTGCATAGTCATTTGCTGTATTTTGCTTTTTGGGTTCTTGTAATTTTTAGATTTAGTACGTGTGCTTTTGAGATTGTTCTTTTTTCAAAATCATTTTAGTTTATACTTTTACAGAACATTTCCCTATTGTTGTGTAAATTTTATTGAACTTGCAAGCGCACGAATCTATTGTAGAATAGATTAATGGCGACAAGTGTTGATCCCACGAGGAGATAGATTTTAATTGCTTATAGAATTAATTTTTTAAGTGGGTGATTGGATTTATAATAACAATGATGTAAGCTATTTATTAATTTAAATTAAAGTTGTGGGAATAAACTATTAAAAGCAAGTGTTTGGATCTCCGGATCTGTACTCAACATGCACCATCGACTTAACATTCATTATTAGTACCAATTAAATTATGAAGGGGGATTTTCCACTCATCATGAACCATACTCTAATAGATATGGTGTTAAGTGCTTCTCGTGTCAAATAGTAATAACCTTGTCTAGAGAGGCGGTTATACCAGCCGATAGTTAGACAAGATTATTACTATCTGTCTACGAAAAGTCAAAACAACCACATAAATTAAAGGGAAAGAAAAAGTAAATTTACCAAATTAAGCCCATGAAGCATGTTGAGACTTCACCTTCAACTCAAGTTTGAAAGGAAATTAGCTACTCATAATTGAATTAGGGGTAAAATGAGAATTTTATTAAAATATATAGAAAATACAAGATGGAGATGGAATTATAGAAAATGAAGCTCAAAAATGGATTCAGTAGTGTCAAATTAGGGGGAGAGCACTCTTTTTATAGATACAATAAGTAAATCATGATCATCGGATTAAAACAATTTGGATGCTCAAGATTGTGCCACATGGCACATTCTTATTGGATGGAACACATCATCAGGGCTGTTATTCCGTGTATATGCATGTACCGTGCGTACATTTTTTCGGTCCACTAACATACTGCCACGTCGTAGGTCAACACCACATAAGTATTTTAGTCTAATAGGATCGTGACACGTCATCAGTTAACACCACATCACCAGTCAATGCCACATAAGCGGTCAATGCCACATCATTAGTCCAATCAAATGTCGCCCACGTCATCGTATAGTGCCATGTTATCGTACAGTATATGTTAACAGTACCATATATGTGAATAGCATTGTTTATCTTTTTAGGCTCCTCCTAAGGTTTTTGATTCTCCTGAGTTTAAAATTGCTGTCCGTTTTTCTATCTGATCTCTCGTTCATTGTGAAATGACCATAATGCCCCCTAGAATACATAAAATACTTAATTAAAATAAAACATACATAATTAAATCATAAGGGACTTTAAGACATAAAAATAGGGATGTTAGTGAGACTTAGAGTGTAAAATGATGATTTTCTCTATTATAAATACACACTTTCTAGCACTCAACACCTATCTTTATGCAAAGTCTAATTTTTTTTGGGTTTTTTTCATGTAAGATTTCAATTCATATACATAATGAGCGATGTAATATTCTTCTGGCTGTGAAGTTTTATCAAAGTTTTTAACAAATCTCCCAATCGATAGTTAAAAGGCCTTTTATACTTTATATCATGTTTATTAACTCTAGATCTTGTTTGAACTCATTTTTCCCTAAAATTTGCCTAAATTTTATTAATACATTGTCTAATTAGACGGGTTTTACACAGATATCTTGTGATAAAGCATCCGTAGGGTTTCTTTTATCTATTTTGAGAATATTACATTTGACTAATTAATTTTCTTATTCATTTAATTTTCATTTCTTTGACAATTTTTTTGTTTCTTGGCTGAAAAATAAAGTGGAAATTGATTTGTTGTAATTTCTTTGGCTTTTTTTTTTTGTAATTAAATAGTCTATTAATGACAATATGATTTAGCACAAATGAAATTGGAAACTCACTATAAATACGTAACAGATGTAGTGAGCAGATAGATTCGTTAATATTATGTATCACAAAGAATCTAAATCATAAGTTTTAGAAGTGTAGAAGATGTAAGAACTTTCAATTGGCAAAAGACCGTAAACCTAGTAAACAGAAAATTTATTTGTTAGTGGAGAAAGTTAGGGGGTTGGCATTGGAGATTGAGTGTTTGTCTGTTAAATTCCAATTGTTTCATAAAGAACTTGAGCATATGTAAGAGTATGAAGTGCAGAGGCAATTGTTTTACGATAAACTTCGAAGAAGACAGATTTCGGGATATGATTTCATTAGAATATTTGTCATTGTTGTACTATGTTTTATATTCAAGTGTTATTTTTAAGTTGTTTCAATTGTAGACATATATAATAGCATTTTTGTTTGAAATATAAGTTTATAAATTGTTTCACTTTATTTAGTTTGAAATTAAGTAAATTATTGTTTTAATGTCGTAAGAATTAAAAACAATCTTATAAATCTTTATTGGATGCCAAAATAGCAAAATGAGTACAAGCACATTCAAATTGCAATGATTTATGCTATTGAAAATTATAAAAAAAACCACCGAACTAAAAAAAATTATCGAAAATCAACAATAGTGTAATAATTGATGTCAATAGAAACATAATATTCATATATCATTAATTCATCACTATAATTTATCGTTTTAAATTGAATCCAACCAAACTAGTAGAGAAAATAATTTGAACAAAATACAAGTCAAACATTAATCACGGCGATTGTTATCTTCATTACATTATTGACTTAGTAATTGTTGGAAGTTTTCATTTATAGATCCTTAGTACGTCATCGAAAGAGAAGAATAATGAGACTACAAAGCATATCGTGGAATTGGTTGTATAATACAAGAAAAATTAAAAAATCATGTTACATTTTAGAAACTTAAAAATATAAGTATACATTAAGAAATTATAATTTTAATATGAGAACTTACTGTGTGCTAATTATAAGGAAATGGATGGTAAATATTATGTCCACCACCAACTTGGGTACGATATAAGATACCTAAGCAAATAAACAATTATATGTAAAATCTATATTAAAACTTAAAACCAAATTTTCCTCATGAATTTAATTCTTACATTATAGTAGCCTAAAGTCTTGTATTAGTTGAGATTTGCATTAACAATACTTTCTTCTTGTAACGTCTACATATGTTCAATAACATATTTAGTTACTTATTTTTAAAATAAAAAAAATGTTTAAAATACAAATTCACAAACTTACCATGGCCATGTTGCTCTACTGTGTAGAGATATGGTTAGGCACTTTATAAGATGATCAAACATTTTTTTGTAAATCCTATAAAATTATGACAGATAATTAAACGAATACCAAATGAAATTAGAAACCACGTATTTGTATTTGAACAAATCTTTTTTTTTTTTGCAGCCTTGTTTTTTTAGGCAAGTTTCTTGCGAATTAAAGATTGTTTCCTCAAATAAGGAGGACGGCCTTTATGACATGCCGCAACTGGATCATTAATTATATGTTCAACATTGTTGCTGCAACAATTTACATCACCAATAACAATTGTTTCCACTCTTTCACATTGAAGTTGCTTGGGTAGATCTTTCATTGTTTTATCAATCTAATCTAATAGAAATTTGTAACTACTTTCATCATTAGTAGCCATATATATAACCTTAGCGAAAGCAGTATACATTTTGTCATATCTCTCCGGCTGAGTGGATAAATTCTGCATACCATAATTAACTTTCACATTATTATAGTATCTCCTCACACTTTCCTCTATTGGAAGAAATATACATTTTTAGAAGTAATTTAAAATTGTTTCGTATCAACATTGCAGGACACGTTTATAAAGAAACACTCTAAACTGAACCTTTCTACAAATATAACTAACTTCACACTCAGCTTCTTAAAAAATAAGCTCAAAGCTTTTTTCCTTGCCTTACCTATATGATTCACTGATTTCATATATTAATCTTACAAAATCTAACATGTCACAATACATCAATGCAACTAATTTTTGTTGGAATTTTTTAAACTTAGAATGGTGTACACATGTTCAACATACTTTTCCATTTCATAACTTGTTACACATTGAATCTTTTTGTTAAAACACTTGGCATTTGTTTTCCATTTTAATTCCACTTTTCTTCTCAATTCATTCTTATATTACTTCACAAACTACTTTAAATTTGTTTTTGAGTTAACAAACCCATTAAAAAAATGCATTTATACTTTCACTTCACTAACTTGTTAACATTCCTACCAAAAAACTTTCTTTCAAATTACATGCAATCCAACGATGCCTCTTATCATATAAACCATTTAACCAATCATTATCTTATAATCATATATTGTAATCACATCATGCTAAGCTTCCTCAAATACAACAGGGTTTTGTGAACTATAAACAATAGAAAACAACTAAGAAATAATACCTTCATGTTCTATAGAAAACCTTAAGTTCTCAAACGCCTTCTTTGTTATATGCTACACATACTATGAATGCCTAGTCATAGGAAAAACATTCTTAATTGCCTTTTGCATTACTTTATCTTAGTTTATAGTGATATTAATAGGAGGAGAACAACATGCATGATAGCCACACCTCAAATAACTATTTAAATGTCTCTATGTTTTAATGTGAAATCAACTCGCATCATAACAAAATAAACTGACCATGATGTTTAACTCCAACAAATGGAGCGAATGACATATCATACTTGTTAGTAAGATATGTAGTGTTAAATGTGATGAGGTCTCTAAAATATTTGTAAGTTGCCTTACTCCTCGGATAAGCCCAAAATACGTTCTTTAATCGGTTTTGCTCATCCAAGTCAATACATAAAAATTGCATTATGTTTGCTTTTCCTGAAAATACTTTAGAATTGCTATAGCATTTCTTTTTCTAAACTGTAATCACTTTGTTTTGTCAAAAAGATTTCTACAATCTTTTTTCTAAGAATAAGACATTTTCATGCCCACCAATTTCGACAACAATAGAATTAAAATTCTGGACAATGTTAATTTACGCACAATCATTCATTTCAATACATTTTTTTGCACTTACACTAATTTTATAATTACAAAGGAAATATCTAGCTTTGTCTGGACTTAATCATGGTTGTGTTGAATGTTTAACATTCAAATAACCCATTTTCTATTTTCATTTGAACAACCTATAATTCTAGTATCACAATCAATTTTCACAATAGGTTTTGGTTTCAACACATTAGTAAATTCACTTTTTGACTTGCTGGTACGGCAACATGCAAATGTCCTATATTTTACAATCCTATCACTCCCTTTCTTATTAGTTAGTTTTTTCACAAACAAGAAACATTTCTTATTTACCATAAGCTTTTTAAAACACAAACATTTTGTTATAACTATCAAATAATATCCTCAGAGTTGGCTCATATTTTTCGAATTGCACATTTTTTATTGCACGCTCATTTTTCAAATTTTTCATTTCTACAAAATAATTAACATTTGTATTAAGAACAAGTTATTATAAATTTTTACAAAATTTTTGTCCAGCAAAAATTTAATCCGTTAAGTTTCTAAAAAGTTAAATTTATAGAATTCTACATCAAATTGAACTAATATTCAGCAATTTTCACATAAATTAAACCAACTTTCCCAAATTCATAGCAATTCTACATAAAAAAAAAAAAAACCCAATCAACAAACAAAACCCTAAATCCAACATTGTTTCTCTTATTTTTTATTTGCTAAATGGCAAGAGAAAGTGGGAAGCAAACGGAAGCATGTGTTATCGTTTCTATCATCTTTCTCTCATTTCTCTCGCATCAAGCAGCACATTTTTAGTAATATTGTTGGCCAAAGTTAGGTTGGTTTATAGCCTATCCTAGCCCATTAAGCATCGCTGTCAGTTAGATGTTATTGATTTTTATTGACTTTCTTACAAAACTGAAGGGTATGGTACCCCTTAAATATCGTAGTCAAATCCTTAAGTATAATTCTCTCTTGATTTAAATTTTCCTAAGCTTAAAAATTTTTTGCAGATTTTTTTAATAATAACACATAATTAGTGTTTCAATATATATCTATACATATTTTATTAACCATCAACTATCCATGTGAATCCTTTATTAACCATAGCCTGTATAATACCACAATATTTTTAATATAGATTCACCTTTTACTATGGGATACTTTAGGATCTGAACATTGTTTGTTTCTCAAGATGCTTTGTTGCACCACTAGGTTATTTCACAACAAACTTTGGAATTATCGGAACTCTATTAAAATAGATGTTTGACAAAAGAGGAATTGAAGATTATCTAAATCTATTATTTCATCTAGCACTTCTTTTTGGGTATTTTGCTTTTCTCTTGCTCTCCTTATCACTTCCATGAAATAAGAAGTATGTCAATTTATAGAATTCTACTGGATGCATTTTTATCTGCAAATTTGATTGTTATAAATTCTATAATCAAAGCATTTAATTTCTTATCAAAAGTAGTTGTAACTACTACTTTTATGGTATGTTTACTTACTAAATTCGGAGTGAGGAATGTGGATTTCTCCTACTCTAAGGATCCCACCCATTTTTGGAGTGGGGAGTGGGAATCCACTCCTCCCTCTTCCTCTTTTTCTCCTATATTTTTATTTAAATTATATTATTATATTATTTTATAAATTATATTTATTAAAAACAATAATATTAAATTAATTTTAATATAATATTATTATATTTAGTTAAAAATAATAATTTACATTCATTTTAAGTTAAAATTACTTAAAAAATAATATTATTATATGCATAAAAAATTAACAATATTACTATATACTATTTTTATTTGAAAATACAATATTATTATATTTATTTAAAAATAATAGTATTATATTTATTTAATATTAGTAATTAATAATTATAAATATTTTATTCTAAAAAATTTAATTTTGCACTATATTAATAATAATAATATTTCATTTGTGCTATTCTTATCAATAATTTTTTATTTACATAATTAAAATTAAAATTAATTAAAAATAATAATTTACATAAGTAAGAATATTAATAGTTATTATTAATTTACAAATACAATAAAATAAAATTTTTATTTTTTAAAATATATTTTTGTATTAATTTTGTAATAAAAAACTATACTTCTTTAAATAAGGGTAAAATTATAATTTAAAATCATTTACTCCAATTCCATACTCTTATTCCAGTGTAAGTAAACAACCTACTCTTACTCCACTTCACACTTCTAATCCCAGAATTCCCACTCCTCAGGATTTCCACTTTAATCCAAAATGTAAACACTACATTAATATCTAATTAAAAGTGTAAAATCTTTGATTTAATTCTTGAATTAAATTCAAAGTGTAGACGCTGCCTATTAACCATATATTAAATTCTAGATTTAATTTCATATTAAAATCCAAATTTAATTACCATTGCAATCTCAAAATAAATTTTGAATTTAATTAGCAATTACAGGTAATAAATTCTGAAATTGATTGCATAATTAATTATGAATTTAACAATTTGTTACAATCTCCGTAACTTCTGTTTTTATTCAATGCAATCAATGAGAATATTTGATTGTCAATTTTTCATTCACCCTAACATCATTTTGAGCACACATAACATTATTTCTATGTACTCACCGAGGAGATTTCAAATCATTCTTGACCTTCCGTTTACACTACATGGATTCCATTCAAAATTATGCTTTCAAATAGCAACACATTATGCTACTTTTCCAACAATCATTAATGAATAATATTAATTTGAAACATGTAATACATTACCTTATGAAATTCATGGTTTATTATGCAAATACAAAGAGTAAAATATAAAAAAAAGAAAACAAATATAAGCAAGCACTATGAAAGTTGTGTTGCCTTCACAAATTTGCGTACATGAGCACAGGAAAGAGGAAGGTAAAGGGTAAGAAATTAAGAAAAGGGATGAAAATTTGGTTCTAAATTAGAACGACAAGCATCTAAAGATTTTGCGAGAATCTTCTCATAATTTCAAAATCAAAAGTAATTGTATAAGTATCTTAAACAAAGAGGAGGTAAACTGATTTTCAAAATAATTCAGACTTGTGCTTCAGGTTTGTAAATTAATTTGGTCCTGTATAAAATATTAGTGGCAATATTTTTAACAAATGATAACCTTAAAGGCTTAAATAAGATTTTCCAAATTCAGGCTCGCCCAGTTTAGCCCACGCTAAGCGCCGCCCCTGGTCAACTGTTGCTAACGTCCGTACCGGATTGTGGGTGTAGTACCCCTTAAACTTTTAAAGAATTTGTGCAAATATTTTGTTAATTATATATATTTTTATTTTTATTTATTAACCTTTAATTTTACACGTAAATTTTGCTCAAGTTCAGATGACAAGGGTTTTAAATAGAATTCATTCCCAAGTGTGCACGGCCAGTGGCGGTGCCACCTTAAGACAAGGGGGCTTCAATCCCCTTAACTTTTTAAAATTTACATATTTAATTAGATATTTATCTCATTTTTAATTTAATTTATCATAAAAGTCTCATTAAAATTTAAAAATAACCAAAATATTAAATATTTATTTTTACATTTTCAATCCACAAAGAAACATTGTTATTTTGAAACTTCTCGGGCCCTGAAACTAATTTACCTTATTAAGTTTATCCAAATGATTTTTCTTCAATAAATCTTATGGCACTTCAAATTCAACCTAATATTCACATTATGAAAGTGGAATTTGATAACAAATTTTTATAATTGAAAGGCATTAGTAAGCTAACATAAAAAATAATTGATATTAAAAAAAGATAAATTGTATTCCTTAATTTATTTCTTCATTTTATTATAAATCAGTTATAAATGTATTGAATTCAACATATTAAAAAAATTTTATTTTAATACTTATTATTTGTTGACTATTTTTTAAATTATATTATTATTTAAACTTATTCCTATTAGATTAAATACCTAGCACAGCCATTGTGCACGGCAACTTTTAAGCTGTCAATTCGGACGACTTCTTTGTTTTTTTCTCTGCTGCGACGCGATATTACATTTTTAGAAGCACATATATATTTGGCACAAGCCAGTTTCACCCCGCTAGAAATATCAGTAAAAGATATGAGCAAACCGAAGCTCAAGAGTTCTTAAAATATGCATGATCTAGCCGAAAGCAAAATTATGGAATGGATTTCTAGTTGGGTTTATATAAATTTTTCAAAGAATCAGTCATTAAAAAACATGAAAAAAGCAACTCTGTAATGAAGGCGGTTACCATACCAACATGGCTAGTTTCAGGATTTTAAACAAATCGATTTACAGGTTCACCAGATCGGTTGGCCGTTTTTTCGCTTCCGAAATTTTTGCATTTGATTCATGCTTTAAAAACTTTGATAGGCCTGCTAAATTTATCCACAAAAGTTGAAAAATAGAGTACATAGGTCCCTTTTCAAGTACTAAAATCATTTGTTTTGATTTTATACCTCTCCAGAGAGTATCAAATACATTTCCAAAAAACTTTTTAATATTTCTGACCAAACACAAAAGCGCTCTCAAATGTCCCAAGTGTTTGTTCTATGGCTCAATCTTGCATTATGCACTGACTGGGTTTTTGAATAAGAAAATTCCAAAACAGACAAATGAAAGCTAAATCGACTTCGAATTCATAAAATCATTGCTTATGCATCATCATACAAACCAAGATTCAAAAACCAAAGTGCCTAGCATAGTGTTCATACCTAAAACTTTCATAGAAACACTTGTAACTCAGTAACGGTCAAAGGAAGGGCGGTCCCCCCTGCTAGGGCGATCGTAAGGAGCAGCTCTGCTCCTATATCCTCTTCCATCATCCCGTGCCGGTCCTCCACTTGCATACCTATCACTGCCTCCACGAGGACCAACATCTCTTTCATAGCCCCTCTCTTTGCCATAACCATTCACAGGGTAACGATCTGAACCACCATACCTATCACCTGCAAGGCGATCTCCAGCAGGCGGGTACCTGTATTGTTGTTCATGAAAATTTAATGTAAATGAAAGGATTAACTAGACTGTCAAGCTATATATGAAAAGATGGCTGCAAAAGATTTAAAAGAGATGGGAAAAATACCCCTGAATTTTGGTAGATTACATGTAACTCACTTTTAGCATGTACCAAAATGAGAGTTGCACCATATTTTTTGAAATGACAACCAACTAATTTAAATTATTCATACAGATAACATTTAATCAATGGAGGTTCTTTCCTTCTAATCAACCCAACAGCCATTTTAGTTAAGCTAAGTCCTATTTATCAATAAATTATTAAACAATAGTGTTTCCCAATTGATAGCACAAGTAAAAGAGAATAATGATAGACTGGTAAGTGTAGGTAGATTTATAGGTGGCTTAAAACATCACAATCGCATTGAGCAAAGTTCATCATATAAAATTACATACCTGTCACTAACATAGCGATCACGGCTCCCATATTTGCTATCCTTGCTGTCATAGCGATCCCTATCTCCATATCGTCCTCCATCATAGCGATCATCAATGTATCGGTCACGACCTCCTCCAAGGTAGTCACCACGGACACCAACCCCTCCAAATCTGGAGCGTGATGAAAATGAACCTCCAGCCCCACCTCGGCCACCTCCGGCTGAAGGACAATCTCGGGCCCAATGTCCAGGGCGACCACACTTGAAGCAGTCATCTTGCCCTCCAGGCCTGTCAGCACCATAGCTTCCCCTCCCACCAGATGAGTAGCCTCCTCCCCTGTAGCCATGATCTGAAACCTCACCTCCCATTTTTGGCTGGGCCTTATTCACAGAGATGACCCTATCACCAAACTCGCGCCCATGCATTTCTCTGATAGCATCATCCATCGCCCGCCGATCTGCATATGTAATAAACCCGAACCCACGTGGACGGCCTGAATCTCTTTCCAACATAATCTACATGAACACACAAGAGAAGTTGATTCCAAGAAACAGGAAGACCATGGATGACCCCAAACCATAGCAAAATAGGACACTAAGGAATTGCCATCACTATAAAGATGAGATATGTGGGATGACATTTCCAAAATAAATGATAAGAATAACCCAGAAACATTTTGAACGTGCTCCAAAATAGCTAAATAGTGATTTCACATGTAACATTATAAAACCAGCAGCTGAGGCTAATGACAGTTTGTAAATCAGATGACAATGACTAGTTTGTCAAAAAGCCATAGCTGTGCAGTAAACCAGATTTTTTAACAAGACATAAGAAGTCGCAATATGATGATGAATGACTACTTACCTCAAAGCATATTGGGAAACATAATATGTATATAATAGGATTCAGGTATAGCGATTCAGGTATGGCATTCAGGTAGCAATTCAAACCATCACCAGCAAGGGGAAAAAATATCAGATATTAACAAGGAGCAGAATAACATTGAAATAACTTTCAAAAGTGTGGAAATAGTTGGTTCCAGAGATTACATACAAAGATGATAAGTTAGTAAAGTCTTGCATAATCAGAATGTAACAAGCAAATAAAGACTTACTTTCCTATCCTGGGGGGAATGGGGGAAAAAAGGACTTACTTTCAAATCATTATTATGTGTGAGGCATTGCTGCAATTTTTGGTATTGAAAAGGATTCTTAAACAAAGAAGAAGAATCTTCAAAATTGTATATCTGTCATCTGAAGAAATCCCAGATACCAGTTCTATAGGATCCTATTCAAGAGAACAACTGATAATAGCTGATCATACAGTCAGATATATCAGCCTTTTGAACCAGACATCAGTGCTAGTTTATAAAAAATGGTTGGGTTCCCACCAATAGGTAATTAAACGAACCATGAAGTGTCATATTTTGAATACTGGGGTGATTTCCATCTTGCAGTGACAACAACTGCCATTCCTTAATCCAAACAAGTGAAAAACAGGCAGTAAGACCTCACCATGAAAAACACATATTTTGCAAAAATCGATCTCTGTCCAGAAGAACTAATATCAGTAGAAACAACCACTGATCATCACACAATTCCTTCATTGTGCAGATTATTCCCAAATTCTTCTTGATTCTCGCTCCTTGTACATTATTAATTCATCATCCTAGTCAGCAGGGTACCAAAAAATCCTTCAGATAAGCAGTCCACAAATGACATCTTTGTCCACACGTTCATCGCAAAAGCAGAGATCAAAAAATTAAGACAATCTCTAGCAAAGATATACCAGACTTGGGGAAGAATGTACATCCTCTGAAAACTTAGCCTATAGAGTACTTTCAATCATCATCATATCAGGTGATTAAATATGTATCACTGTCCTTGAATTGAATCTTCTCAGATGATAAGAGGAAGATGAGAGAATTACAGCAGCCAGCAACTATAAGCACCCAAACTCCATATTCAAAAGATTAAACTTTGCAGCTGAATAAATTAAATAATTTCCCTTCACTGACTGTAAAGTGAAAAGAGTTGGCTAAATTACAAGTCTTCTTAAACTACTGTCATTTGATTAGAAGCTTAAAAATTATGGAATGGCGCAGAACCATAACCATGCTCTGAAAAACAGAAAACTGTTCTGATCCATTTAGTCCAACCAAACATAGACTAAATGCTGTAGCAGGAATAAAAGAAGTTCAATGCGCTCCAAAAATAAGACTGAAAAGCTGGAATCTCAGAATTTCACGAGTCTGCCACACCAACAGGACGAAAGAATGCCGTTCCCTCAAAAGCAGATGACCATCTCTGCCTTGTATAAAATTCATCTTTGTGTTTGATGAATCCAAACTGGAATCAAGCCTCAGGCTTCTTGGATGAAATGCTATCAGAATAGTGTAAAAATCAAGGTTCATATGCATGCACGAAGACTACAGAATAATGCATCAGGCACAAGATAAATCTGATAATCTACAGTGAAAACAAGTAAATCAACGTAACATCGCAATGTGGCAGCCCTTGTTGAAAGTGTACACATCACATGACTCTTTCGACTGCACCAGATAAGCCTCTGGTTCTCTGAACAACATAAAAAGAAATCGACACCAACTAACACACTCTGTCCAGCTAAAAATTTATATCAAACAACTGACTGAGAACTTGCAGAATGGTCTTTTTCCTTCCAACTACAACGCTAGTCGGCGAGCCACATGGAAAAACATGCAATTTTTCTTTCATCAGGCTTAATTGAACTCTATCCTTCAGCTAACTAGTGGAGTCATCAGTCATTGAGGACTAAGCACCCTAGAACCTTCAGTTTACCAAGCTACAGAAACCAGGTGGATGAAAGCTGTGAAAAACAGAAACTTTTGTGACACAAGCATCTCAGAATCGCTACCTCACATGACTTGTCCATTGGTTGATCACTTTACTGAATTACATCCATGCCAAGCCTCTAAGCAGGAATCTTCATGGTTCTCAATCAACTTATACTCCATGGATAAAAGAACTCTTTCTGCAGATAGCAAAATGTTGCAAATCCAGGTATTTGAATTTGACTGCCTTTTGTGAACCATAACAATCCATACAGACAAAAGACCATCCATTCACGTCAATGCTTCCTGGCTGGAAATACTAAAAATAACCATCCATCTTAATCTAATCACACAAATGACACTGAGCTTCAGCAAGAAGATTCTGACCAAAAGGACCTCTAAAAATCCCATCTACAGCATCTCAAAAGATCATATCGAGCATTCCAGGCAAAACAACAAAATAAGCAGAATAATTAATATAGTGAAGATAAAGAATTGAGAATGATAACAAATGCGATCAAAATACATAGCCTGTGCAAAGGCTGGTTATCATGAACTACAAACTGTGGGACCTTTACCCCAACATAGATTATAAATGAATAGATCAAAATCAGCTATGCTTCAATTTTCAAATAAATAATGAAACATTTTCTCAGATTCTTTTGTACTTTTTCAAGCATACAGGCAAGCTGCCAGAAACATGTAAAGATGACAATAAAAAAGACCACTGTAGAACTGTTTGATCAATCAACATGTGACCTGAAAATAAAGAAGCCGACGACGAAGCAACATAATTTTCAGTGATGTTTATACTCAACTAGATATCAATACCGAACTATTTCAGGTCCAAGCCAAATGATAAAAATCAAAACTAAAATTCAACGACGTCACATTGTAAATCTAATGCATTGAGAACAAGTTGTGATTCTGAATAGCATCAAAATCTCACTAACACGTAAACCCGGTGGTTCTATCTGTTGACAAAGAACTAATCAGCTCAAAAAGCCTATGTAATAGATCATAATTTATTAAAATCGATTCAGTTGTTCACTACATGTCATTATCAACAATTTTTTCCCTCAATATAGATGAAGAGATTACACCTTTTTTTTTCTACAAAAATTCATAAATTTTGTGAGAAAAAAGAGAATAATTCATTCATTTACGTTCCGCTTTCTCTTAAAAAAAAAAAAAAAAAAACCCTCTCCGTTCCCGCTCGAGTTTGTCAAAATCCAAACAGAGCACAATAATATGGAGGCCGAAAAAAAAAGGGAGCATAAGTAAAAAAAAAAAAAAAGGAACAAAGCTATGAACAACGATAAAGTGGTACCTGGCACTCGATTATTTTTCCAAAACGATCAAACGCGTTTTCGAGCTGTCGCTCAGTGACGTTCCAGGACAGCCCTCCGACAAATATTCTGTTCTCGTCTTTTCCGGCCATTGCAAACAATTACTGCACGTAAACAACGACGGATTAGCGCTATTTGTTTCCACAGAAAAGTCGTTTGAGGAATTTTTTTTCCCCCTTTACCTATTATTCGCTGTTGATATTTTTTTTGGTGTATTCACTTTGCGAAACCCTAGGGTTGTTTAATTAGACGGGTTCGGGGACGTAGTGGGTATTATGGGTTATTGATGCTGCGTATGGTTGTACCTCGTGAAAGGCATTTTTAATGCTCGGCCATTTGGGTACTACCCCTTAATGCACTAAAATGCTTAGATTTATGGGCCTATTTATTGGGCCTTGTTATTTTGAAATATATTTTGTATCATTACAATGATGTTAAATCATCAACAAATTTGCTTTTTTAACCCTGGAAATTTGAATGAATAAAAAAAAATGATAAGAAGCAAATTAAAAAACAAGAAAACTGTAGTAATGATATTCTTACTTCTTTTCTTCCAATCATATCATAAGTCGTGGCAATTACTCCTATTATTTTTATTAAAATATTCTCAAATGCATTAACTAGATTTGTTTTGCATATCTGATTGGGATACATGGCTCTGTATTGGTTTCAAGTTTGTTGGATGTCTTTCAAGGAGACAAGGCATGAAGGTAACATTTCTCGCGTCCATGTCTCTGACGCTCTGGGTCTAGAGAATGAATATCAGGGTTAAAGAAGTTAGCGTTCCTTGTAATGATGAAGCAATGGCAACAAGTTGTTATTCACGGTAATTTTGCTTGCATCACATGATAATATATTAATTACATACTGTACACAGAATCGGTATACGTATCAACCAAAGATTGAAAAACATGTTACACTTTTGAGATATGACAAACTATTGAGGCAGGAAGGGTAGTCTGGTAACGCTAGTGCCTGCATCACCGCCCGTTAGTGATTTTCCGAGTGTTTCTTTTGGTGAAGTTGAATTGGATTTCGAAGATTTTGAAGACGACTTTTTGTTTAATTTCAGTGGAAGAATCTGCAACCTGGGGTTCAGCTCAGTACCTGAATTTTCAGCTGCCAATTGATAGCTCTCCACGAGCTCAAGTTGCCGAGCAACTATTTCTGAGCGTCTAGGGAGAAGTTCCACTGCCTCTCCTCCAGGAATTACAATATACTCAATTGCAAGGCGAACCTCCTAGTCGGATGGAAAAGGAAAAAGAGGTAAATACAAAGAGATCTATGTGGAGCAGAATGTCAGTTTAACTGGTAAGCCTTCAGATGGCAGCCAACATGGATGCTGATTTTTATAATTTGACTACCAATTGTTAAAAATTTGGAGGAAAACATTTATTGAAATACCTCCAAGGCATCGATCTCTTCCAGGGTGGGTTTTCTTTTCGGCGCATCATCCTCAATTTCAATGTCAAAGGCGCTTTTGTTTGGCAATTTTGATGTAGTGCCAAATGATTCCATTCCAAGAATCATACGAACTGCCTTGACCATTTGTGCCATTGTATTTGACTGCAATATCAGAAAGAGGATATTATAATGATAAACACTTCCTTTTACCAAGTAACATCATTGCCATACCATTGTTGCTGAAAGCTTTTATGTTTCAAAACTAATTCAGGTGGCCACATTATAATCTCTGGCATATAGCCACATAAAATTTGGCAGTAGTAGGAATATCATTTCACCGAATATGATAAGTCCATGGATGAAAAGAAAAAAAAAAGTATGAAGATACCTTGATAACAAATACTGACAACTGGTGGAATTTAGCAACTCCACGGATCCAAGGGTTCTGCTTCATTTCCGAACTGGATGCAAGAATTGCATCTGCTTTTCCAATATCATCAGTTACATCTATTTCATCCTCAAGCCCCATTACCTTTGCTACTTGTAATAGATCAGCTTCAAGGATCTAAACCACATAATATAACAGAAACGTCATTATTCTGACATTTCGTTCAAGCCTAGTCAACCCAAACACATAAAACTCCAATGCCCATGAAGTAACATTGACTACTGTAATATGTAAATTAATCTAGAAGATATATGGAATGAAGTAGTATACGACAGTTTACCATGTACGTATAGACACAAACTGGTGAGCTTGGCTTTCTCACAGATCTCTTGATGCTACGTTTCTTGAACCAATTTGAAGCATAATCTTCACCTTCATTGTCCTCATCAGACTCCATTTCAGCACTTTGGTCTTCATTTATAGTAAATTCAGATTCTTCCAGACAGCTCTCTCTGAGTATTGGAGTAGCCTTCAGTGGTTCATGACGTTCAGCATCCATTTGGCGGACTTCAAACAGTGGCGATTTTCCTATCACACAGAAGTGCCTCTATCTTAGACAAATATTTGCCTCAAAACTTCAATCTCAGGTAAGTGAACAGAAACGCTTCCCCCTTCCCCTCCAAATAGTAATAGTAATAATTGGGAAGAAAGGTTTATAAAGAAAAAGGTCAATCAATACCTGCCAGTATAGCATCTACTGTTGCATCTAATCTGTGATAAACACGACATTCAGTCCTAGATATGATCTCAACAGCACATGTAAAAGTAGGAGGCCCTTTCCTTTCAAGAATTGTCTTCTGCACTTTCCTCTTCTTTGCTTCCTCGTCACCAAGAGTTACACTCTATTTCAAGAAGAACCAGTTTTAATCAATCAAAATGTTAACATTACGAATTCTTTTTTTAAATAGAACACCAATTGCCCTGACCAAATTCAATTGAAGTGGGTACTAATTAGTTGACTAGTAAGGCCAATTAGGGTGCTAAAAGAGATTTTGCATTCAAATCTTACATACACCAAAGTTAGGTTGGGTTGGATAGGGCTAGGTATATATTAGAGAACAAAGAAAATGAACTAAAAAGAAAAATATCCCAAAACGCACATCTAACATGAATAACTTCTAATTGCAGCATTGGCATTCATGAAGACAAAATATAATGTGAAGGACAAAGAAGCTATGCAATTGCACCTCTATGCCCCCAACAAGGATCTGCAGAGAAGGATTTTTAACTATGTTATCTATAGTCATTCCATGAGCTGTTCCAACTAACTGAACTCCACGTTGAGCAATAGTACTGGCAGCTAAAGCTTCAAGCTCTGTTCCAATTTCATCGATTATGATGGTCTCAGGCATATGATTTTCAACTGCTTCAATCATAACCTGCAAGGAAATGAAATAAAAAAATATTAACAATGAAAAATTATTTGGAAAGAATCTCTATTGTTCATTCCATGCAGACATGATAGCAACAATTAAAGGGGGAGAATTTAGTTCAACACTCACATTATGTTGCATGCTAACATTAGGAACTTGCATTCTTCTAGCACGACCTATTCCCGAATGAGGGACATCTCCATCACCTCCAATCTCATTTGATGTATCTACAATGACTACACGCTTCATGTGGTCATCAGCCAACATTCTTGCTATTTCTCTGCTCAAACAAAGACTCTTCAGGTTTATAAACACTGTGTGATGTGAAACATATAAATTCTCGAGTACTTAAGTTAACATCAATTCATTTTCATTTCTTCTTTTCTTCCCATTCCAAAGCTTGATCAGATTACAGTGGATACGCATTCTGAAATTTAAGAATAAAATCAAACATAGCACAGAAAAGCAAATAAGGAATTTTCATAGGTCTTAAGAAAAGAGAAGATATAAATAGACATAGATAAATATAGAATATAGTCATACAGAATCTGAAGCTTATACATTATGGACAAAAGCTTATATATTATGACAAAAGCCATCTTTTGAGTAGTGACATGAAAATCTCTATACCTGATTAAAGTTGTTTTACCTACTCCAGGAGGACCTATGACCAAGATGGAACCTCCCCCTTCAACCAAGTCACGTATATTCTCAGCACTTCCAGCGACGGCTCGACCCACCCGACACGTGAGACCAATAACTTGCATTTTACGGTTTCGAATAGCACTTATACGATGTAAAGATCTATCAATACCCGAACGGTTATCATCCGAAAAGTCACCAACCTAAAAAGTTAAATTAACTTCACATAAAAAAATTCAATAAACCTCTACCTACACACAAATTTCATAATTCAAACACCATGCATACAGATTTCAAACCATTATTTACGGTAGGATATAACAATGTAAGTATGTCTACCAATAATCAGCATGTGGAAACACAAGAAAATAGAGATTGGCCATCTCCAATAATTTAAAATATAAATACATCAAACAGTATGTAAGATCTTAATGATACATAAGTCATAATAAGACAAGACAATTTTAAAATACAGCAATCACTTTCAAACAAGAGAAGCCACTTAACTATGGTAATATTATATAACAATAGTTTCTATTGGAACATAATCGAAATAAATAATTCTATGTATATAATATGATCCATCATATTAAAAACACGTAGAGTAAAATTAAATGTGTACTTATATGTAACCTTAGCTATTGCATGCTTTAAATCTTCATGCTTCACAATTTGCTCTGAAATCACCCAATCCCCAGAAGGAAACCTCGCAAGAGGCTTTCTTCCTAAGTCCATAACCACCTCAATCAAGTCACCAAGCTCTCTATGCATACACAACTCTCTCCTCATCCTCGATGGCAACAATTCCAAAAACAACTCCAGCTCAATATCAGCCCCAGACCTCGAAGTTGAGGCCGAGTTCGGAGAATCCGAGACCGACCCATTTCTAGGCGGTGCCCAATCGCTCGGCCGCCTAACAGTCGGCGGATGAATCGACGGCGGCGTTGGTTTATGAGAGACGAACATCTTGCGAGCGCGACGTGTTCGACTAAATGACGAAGAAAATGAGGTGATGAAATTGGTGTTTTGGATGTACTTTAGAGTTGAGATTGGTGCCTGGTTTGCAGAATGCCATGAACTGTTTATGTCTATAAGCATAAACCGCGAATTCAAAGTTCTCATTTCAAAAAGAGAGAGAGAGAGAGAGAGAAATGTTTCTGCTTTTTTATTTTTATGTACAGAAAATGGAGAAGAAGCAAATACAAAGCTGAGGAATACTTTTAGGAATATTTTGGAGCTAATAATATATACAAGGAAGGAGGCTAGTCTATAGTCTAAACTATTTATTACTATTTTTCTCTTTTCTGTGTTTCTGCTTCCGGTGTGTTTTCTTGTTTTTGTAAAGTTAAAACAGGAAGAGGATATGAATGGAGAGGAAGATCCGAAGGAATCTCCGATGGGATTGGAGGGAAGGTGGTGAAGTGGGTCCCAACAAACGTTTAACGACCGCGGAAGCAAAAGGCCATCGGCCCACGTGGGGCTTCGGACCACACATGTTACATTACAAGAACTGTCAAGAAGAAGTGTTGTAGTTGGTTGCGTTGGCTTTCTTTTTGGGAACTCTTAGGAAAGACTTTTCTTTTTGCATTTAAATTTTTTACCCAAATAATTTTTTGGCTGTATATTGATATTTGATTATGTGTCAGAATTTTTTTATTTTAATTACTATTTAAAATTTGAAAGCCAAAAAATCCAGCTGATTTGTCAATGAAAAACTGGGTCAAACAATTCGGGCCGACAAAATTCAGTGCAGAGCTCTGCAGTATTTGCTTAAATGTCAAACAAAGAGAGAGGGAAATTGAACGAAGAACTTACGTATCATTTCTCATAATAGCATTTCAACATTTACATTGTAGTATTGTGAGTTAGTAGGACTTGCTGTAGACTGTCGTAAGAGATTAAAATGGCTACAGAAGTAAGAAGCTGCGCTGTACAACGATAGTGAATATTTTTTATAATCGTTAACTGAGATAGTGGCTTAACAAATTCTATTCCCAACCCATTAATATTTTTCTTACACGGTCTTCGATTTTGTTCCTTGGCTCAAGATTGCCATCTGCTTCGTCGAGTAAGATTCTATATACCTCCCACTCCCGGTCGTGGATCATGTATCGCCCTATTTCTACCTGAGATAATCGGAACACAATAAGAAAGCATCACTTGTTGGATTAGTTCGAAAGAGATTCAATTTTATGAAGGTAGAAAATGAATTAGAGGTAGTACCGAAAAGATGGAGATGCTGAGAATCTTGAGAGCAAGTGTGATATCATAAAAAACAAGAGGCCGGCCCCTGCCAGATAACTCGACAGGATTGGCAACAAGCAGCTCAGCATCAGGGCCCCTGCTCACGACAGCTACCCTAAGGGGTCGCAGAAGTTCCATTCTCAGACGAGAGCACAATGCATCTTGCTTGCTTCGATCAACTATCTTTTTCCCATCTGCTTGCATTACGAACAAGTCCACCTCACAATTACCTCTTGGTTTTGCGAAAAATCGTCCATAAGAGACCTGTAATGAAACACAAATTATTTCCAGGATCGGTTTAAAAACTGCTCTCGAAGGCAATGAATCCATGTCTGTACAAAAGTAAACAACTTTTTAACTACCTGGGTATTGTAATCCTTGAGGGTTCTCATCATATCATAAATGAGACCCTTGTGGTCCTGACAAAGGATTTGAATGAGTGTGTGAGAAGGGCTAAACGAATTGTCCACCGCAATGGATACAGGAGCAGAAGCAAGAAATCCGTTTGGTTGTCCAGCAGGCAGCTCCAAACTTAACATCTCTTCTGTAATTGCAGACAGAAGAAATGAGGATCCATTGCAGCAAGCAGTGATTTCTGGGCCAGGTAATTCAATCTCACAACTTGTCAAGGTATTCCCTAATACAGCTTCCAAATGATGAATTGTTTCCTCCCGCCTTTTTCTCGTATGAAGTAGCTCCCTAAAGAAAAATAAAGAAATGACTGCAATCGTTCATACATACAACGCAAAGTCACCAGCTACAATAACTTTTCCAGAGGGAACAAGGAATAGCGTTGATTAAACCATATTTCTGGGTGCAATGATATGTCTCTAATGGAAAAGTAACTGCTACACCATCACTATTTTTCTTTACAAATCATGATAAACAGTCAATACCAGCATATCTTGAATTCGTAACTAACTGAAACTTTTTAATGACATAGGACTACATGCAACTTCTTCATCAGTTTAATGCAATGATTCTCAACATGGTGACTTGAAGCCATTTCTCCTTAAACTAACACCAAGTTACTAGTTTAAAATCATTAGTTTAACAAAATTTGAAGCATTTGCAAATCTATGAAGACAGCAATCAGGGAACCTCAACACATTGATTTAAGAGTAACCTGTGTGCAGTGCTTCATCCACTTCATTGACCTTTACAGAAAAAAATATTATGAAAACACAGTATCACCCACACCCTTTTTATTTTTTGGTTTTTTTTGTGCCAATTTGAGGAGACTGATAGATCCACGATCTGAATCAGCAGCAAAAAGATAAGATGATAGGTTAGTGGGAAATTAGATGCATAGCCATTTGTTATCATTTTGTTTTATTCAAAATAGACGCCCATTTGTTATCATTTTGTTTTATTCAAAATAGATGCCAGCACTGGGGAAAACTGATTCCATTCAACATTTCTTATGTCTACACCTCTTACATGGATTAACCTAACTCACACGTACAGCATAGACATTTCTTCATGTCAACAACATTAATCTCATTATTCTTCTCTTTGGTTACAACAAGAGAAGGCTGAAGAGAATTTGAAAACTCACTTAGCACTTGAGAGACGTAAAAATTTTGCCAATTACAAATCTAAATTCTCTTTACTTTTTCTTTTTTATTCTGAGCAATCAAAAGGACTTTAAAAAGTAAACAAACCCAAAAAGAAAAAGGGAAAGAAAACAGAACAAACAAAGAAGCTGAAAGCCTAGCACTAAAGGAAAAAGTTTCAAGAATATCAAACCTGGTATCAGTGATGAAAAAGAGGTCCATTACTCTCCCATCTGGGGTAGTGGATACTTTTACTCTCTTTATTGTAAGCTCAAGCTCACAAAGAACCTCAGTTACATCTACAAGGTGCAAAAAAGCAAAAAAATCAAAATAACTGAAAGATATATCTGTTCCACAAATGCCACTTGAATTATATGTATTAAAAAAAATTAAAAATCCAGTAAAGGAAGGACTGACAAATATACTTGAAAACATTTTCTGAGGAAAATTAAAAGTGATATGAGGGGAAAAAAAAATAAAAAGGAGTACCATGCAAGAGCCCTTTTCTATCTTGAGAACACCAGAATTTCAAAAGAAACACATCTGGTGGCTTTGGCTGCTGCTGGTTTTCAAGCCGGTAAGAGTAGATTCGGGAAGTCGAAAAATATGAAGGACAAACTTCCAAAAGCCTGTTCTTCAACAAACTCCACCTTGTGGTCGGTTTCCCCACTACCCAAAAGACTAAGTAGCACCATTTGCCATCCGTTGATAAATCTGCAGTAAGGGAAACGAACACAAAACAGTCACTAAATAAATTCACAAATTTAAAATTTAAAATGACTTTTAGAACTGTTTTTTATTAGTAATCTTAAATCCTGAAATCTCAAGCATAATAATTTTAAGGAAACTGAATAATGCCAATGCCCTGTAATTCGATATCAAATCAAATTGACTCCTTTCACGGAACCCTAAATTCAACAAGAACATTAAAAAAAAAAAATTTTAAAAAAATTTAAAAAAAAAGCTTTAAAAGCACCCATCTTCAACATAACAACATCCCTCAAGAGTGAAGGTCAACTGAAGTCCTGAACTAACAATTTCAAAATTTAACAAAAATATAAACAAGAATTCAAAACCAACAATATCCCACTAGCTGTTTCTGCAAACTTCAGATCCCATTATTACAATTTCAAAACAAAATCAAAAAACCTCCACAATTCACATGAATATTAGAAAGCAAAACAAAAGAAAAGCCAAAGCCAATGAAGAAACTTTGGTTACCTCCTCTGGAAATGCTAAGCCCAAAAAGCAAAATAATTCTGCAAAGATCACAGCCTAAGCCAGTCTTATCAGGACAGTTCACAGTGATCACAGTACAATCACCTGGCTTCTCTGCTGGACTTATCACCACGACATCCTCATGCATTAACCCCATCAACTAATCACACTCTGCTTCTGCTCTGTTCTTCCTCTGCTTTGCTTTTTGCTCTGTTCTTTCCTTCAATTTTTTCTTTTTTCAACCTCGAGAATGGATTAAAATTTTTGCAAACAGATGAAAAAAACCCAGATGGGTATCTTTGCTTTTCTGAGTTGCTGTTTAGTTATAAGTTTTGGATTGGAGATTCCGTCAAAAGAGGGAACAGAAACAAAAACGACAACAAAGAAAAAGAAAAGAAATGAAAACTGGAGTGGGGACTCCCTCACTGGATCTTTTTTTTCTAAAATCTGCTGTGTTGTGTCACCAGTCACGCGCGTTGGCTTTCCCTCTTAACTCGCTTTGATTTTTTCAATTTCTCGTTTTTATTCTTTTCAATCTATAGGTGAGATGACAAAGAGATATGCATTTGGAAATGTTGTAAACTTGGTGAGAATTTGATGCGATGGTCTCACCAAGGCAATAGAAGTATAGGCGGGGAATTTTGCAAGATTTATAATTTCTATATATGAGATTAGGGTTAATGGTCCCTAATTATTTTAAATTATATTGTTACAAATCACTTTGTTGTTTTAATAATAGTCTAATAGATACATTCTCAACCGAGTTTGAGTATTTTTCCTTGTTCGTGTTGTGCGAATAATTTTCTTAATTTTTTAGATAATATTTTTTTAGATTGAACTTCAACTATAATTTGTCGAGGACATGTCCTAATAAGCATTAGGTAAATAATTTGACATTACTATATGATTGGGCTAAGCTTCAATGCAAAACAGCTTCCTAATTATCCTACATTAAATTTATTTTTAATTTGACATTACTATGTGATTAAGCTAAGCTTCACGTTTAGAAGGCTTTTTAATTATCCTACATTAAATTTATTTTTTCTCTCTATATATATAGGCGAGTTATAAATGAGCTCGACCTCACTAATTTGGAACATCATTATAGTTTAAGTAACATCATCCACAAGATCATTATTCTTCAAATATAATCTTAATTATTCACATTATGTGAAACTATCATAAAATATTGCATTCTTATCATTTTAGTGGGAGTAAATACTACACTTATATAACTCCAATGCATAATGTATTAAATAAAATGATTCAGAACAAATGTTTATATTTTAGTTGCCAACTAGTTTAGTTAGCTAAATCTCTTGAGAGGACAAAAGGGATCTATCATTGAAACTCCATTCACATAAATTGGAAGATCATTGGGTTGTCATTAGGTTATAATTAATATATAACAACAACAACAACAACAACAATAATAGTTTCTAGCGAAGGCATCTCATTTTAACAAAGTGAGGATGTTACTAATAGATAAAAAAAATACAGTCTCTAGTATATTAAAATATATGAAAAATGATTGGGTTGTCATTAGGCTATAAATAATATATAACAACAACAACAATTATTTATTTTTTCTTTTAACTTTGTGCCAATTTCTTTTTAGAGAAGGTTTTTACAATCAATTAATATTTTTTGGCTTGAGAATTGAGATTAATAACTTTGCACAAAAATAATTAATTTTGGCTTAGGTATTTTAGTGATTGCAACAAAAAGTGTTAGTCGGCAGTCGCTTTTTGGATTTGTATAGCTTAAAGTGATGGCATGATAGGAGCATGGTTCATACATAAAAAAATTACTATAATCTGGGACAGCTTTTAACAAATAATGAATATTTCTTACAATGAAAAATAATAGAAAAGAGAATTTAGCTAAAATTATAAATAGCTCTCACGTATCACACATCAGTCGTCTATTTCCTTTGTTATATAATATTAAAAGTGGTGCTTGTAAAAAAGTAAAATAAAAATAAATAAACAATAGTTCATCTGAAACTTGTAACTTTCTAATATTAATTTTGGCGAGCTCTTGGAAAAATCGCGATGCATCCCAAAATCTCTCCAATGTGTCGTACCCGGGTAACTTGGAGTTATAAAGAATCCAATAACTCATAGCACGATTCTTTGGCGGTATATTTGGTAAGAGACTGGTCACCTACCAACCATTACACTAATTTCGCGCTCCTTATCTACTCGGAAATTGACACGTCGTTTGTTTTCTTCCACGCAGTTCTTTTTTTTTTTCCCCTCCCCGTCACGGCCCCACTTGCTTGGCGGAGAATATTCCGTTCATTTTAGTTGACTATTTATCTTCACAATTAATGAATTATCGTCGTCGTCGTTTACTATTCACCATAACCTTTTTTTTTGAAAGAAAAATTAATCTTTATTTTTTGAAAGGAACAAAAGATTTATTTTTTAACAACAGATTTACCAGAGCATTGAAGAAAAAGAAAAAGAAAATAAGTAGATCTCATCATTTTAACGAGTGCAGAGTCTTGAGGTATGTTTGCTGGACTCCTAAATTATGTTGTCATTTTATCGAGATCATTAATTGTAATATTATTAAAATTTTTATATGTTATATTTCTTTCTTTTTTCTTAAAAGATAATTTTTTAAGTAAAAAATCAACCCAAAAAAAAAATCCTCTAATCAGTGTTCAGCCAATCACGTATTTGTTTAATTTTAATAAAATTGCCATGTTTTTTTATATTCAATATGAGATTTACTATTACGCTCTCATTTAAAAGGAGAAATTAACGGGGGCCATTATTACTTGGTTTGAATCCTCCAATGTGGCACGGTCTTATCCGAAGAGGGGAAGTTTCATGTAAGAATAGGCACATGTCTAACCACCAATTATTCAGTCGAAAAAGCTATGAAACTTCATAGACAATGATAAAAATGGGGGGAAAGGCCAAAGGGGAAAAAAAAAAAACATTTATAACAAAACAAAGTGAACAGGCTTATGTACCCACCCACCAACGCAGCTATGATGCAAGAAGAACAGCATTTATCCAGCAAATGCAAATGCGGTAATCTAAAACAAAAACCCATATGAAATTGTCCACTTTAAAACATTGTAGAATTTTTTTTTTCCGCAAAATAGTTGTTAAAATATAACATGTTTAAGTAAATATTGTCTGTTTTAGACACACAATTCAATAAATATTGTCCGTTTTATACATATAATTTATTACGATTTATTGTTGAAATATGTCTACTTAATTAAGCGAGCCATGACTTATAAATTAATTTAGAAATTCTTTCTCTATCTATGTGAGACTTTATATGAAAAATTAATTTTTAATCTAAACTAAGGCGATTATAAATATAAAATCTATCTAAGAAATGCCGATAGACTTTTTTATTTTTATTTTTTTAATTCTAAACAGTGGGTAGTTCGAAAGGCACGATGTCAAATCTGGTGAAAATGAAAATTACGTTATAATTAAAAATTCACATACACTCAAAGTCTCATCAAATCAAAATGTTTCATGTCATTTTCTAACTGTGCTGTGCTTGTGCTGGGAGACAACGCCCTCTCTTAACCGTTAAAACTAAGACAATGGCCCCACGTTGAGAATTACATTAAACTAATCTCCTTGCCTTGGGCAGGGTCGCTTTCTGCTTGTCAACATTTTATCATTCTTTTTTCCATTAAAATACAAATTAATTTTGAAACAGTAACACATTAATACTAGATGTTCCAAAACCTTCCCAAATTTTATGATAGATCATGAATGTATTTATTGGAAAATTTATAAAAATAGCCAAAAAATTTATGTATTTTTTAAATTTAACCTCTCAAACTTTTTTCTATCATAATTAGCTAAAGACTCAACTGTTTGACGAAATTGCCCTCATTTTTTAGTCCAAAAAAATTGATGCACATGTGCTGTTTTTTTGTGCGACGGGCTGTCCGTCGCACAAAATTTTGGGAGACAGGTGTCCGTCGCACAAAAACACAGCAACTATGCATATTATTTTTTTGACCTTAGGTTAGAAATTTGAAATAAATTCTTCATCTTGTTCTTGTGTTGTGTTTTATTGTGTTGTGGTTGTGTTGTTTGATGTTGTTTTGGTGATGATTGTTGTTGTTTGATGTTGTTTTGGTGGTGGTTGTTGTTGTTTGATGTTGTCTTGGTGGAAGGTTAAAGGAGAGGAGAGTGGATTTTAGTGGGAGAGAGGAGGCGGGCTAGGGAGCCCGGGCTGGGGCGAAAGCCAGCGCTCGGGCTGTTGCCCAGCCTCGCGCGCAGATTTGGGAGCGTAGGCTGGGGAGACCGCCAGCGCAAGCGGGCTGTCGCCCAACCTCTCACTAGGTTTGTCGCCCCAGCCTTGCGCGCGACAACCTGGGCTGTAGTCCCAACCTCGCGCTGCCGTGTTTTTGTGCGACGGGCTGTTTGTCGCACAAACTTTTGGGAGACAGGTGCCCGTCGCACAAAAACACAGCAACTATGCATTTAATTTATTTGGTCGTCGCACACAATTAAGTACGATGGGAGCAAATCCCCAGCCCGCGCTCACTGGCTGTCTCCCCAGCCCGAGCTCCCCAGCACACCTCCTCCCTCCCACCAAAATCCACTCTCCTCTCCTTCAACCTTCCACCAAGACTAAATCAAACAACAACAACCACCACCAAAACAACATCAAACAACATCAAACAACAACAACCATCACCAAAACAACATCAAACAACACAACCACAACACAATAAAACAAAACACAAGAACAAGATGAAGAATTTATTTCAAATTTCTAACCTAGGGTCAAAAAAATAAGATGCATAGTTACTGTGTTTTTGTGCGACGGGCACCTGTCTCCCAAAATTTTGTGCGACAGACAAATTCGTCGCCGTCGCACAAAAAAAAAAGACTGACTGCATTAATTTTTTTGACTAAAAATGAGGGCAATTTCACAAACAAATTTGCTAGTCTTTGGCTAATTATGATAGAAAAAAGTTTGAGAGGTTAAATTTGAAAAACGCATAAATTTTTTGACTATTTTTGTAAATTTCCCGTATTTATTCCAACAGCAAAAATCATGAATTTTAATATCTTAATAAGCGGTGTAGTAGTACGTAATTGTAATTTCATCCAACCCTTTTAAATTAAGAAAAAAATTGTTAATAATAAATCATTCATAAGAGTAGTGCTGAAAAAAATCCCAAATATTGCAACCAAAATTCCTTCTTTTGGCAGGACTTTAGGGCTAAGTAAAAACCTCTTCATTGCTTGTCGAGCCAGCAATAAATTCTTTTTCTCCTTTCTTTTTTCTCTGATTGGTTCGTCGGTTTGCCGGCCTTCTCTTATCGTGCCAATTAGCTTAGTTGGGTGGCAAGAATGGAGGAGCCCCGCGATACCATCGTGTACAATATGAAATATATAAAAATGACTCTAGTTGTTTACTAAGTTTTGTGAGACAGTTAATAATTCCAAAATTAATTATCTTTAGCCACATAATGTTACAGAAATTAAGAATAAAATATACCCAAAATACTTTATGGAAAACACAATAATATGTACAAGTGCAGCTCTGAAGAGCATTTTCAAGTAAAACAGAAGTTTGATTCAGAACTTGCTTGCGAAAAGGGGATTATGAAACCAGAAAAGCTTTAATAATTAGAAGATCACAAGCAAGAACAAAACGGAAGCTACCATATAACATAAGCTGTCTATATTGATATCTTTAGATGTTCCAACTTAATAAGAAAGACTTCAAGCTTAGGAGGAGACTTGAGTGACTACTGCAGAAACCATGGTGTTCATTCCACACATGCCATGCCCTCGGCAGAGCCGGTAGTACCCATGCTCTCCCCATTGCTTGCCCCACGAATTCTTGATGATCCAATACGGCTGGTTTCCAAGCCTAAGAATCGAGAAGCCCTTGGCACCATACCCGACTAGCAGAACGCCGTGGCTGAGCCATTTCTTGCTGCAGATTAGCGGGCACGAGACTCCCCCAATGTACGTTTGCATGAATATAGCATTCAACCCAACTGCACATTGTTGCATGAGTCACAGTTTATTTTTTCAGTATCAATGATTGTGAAGTACTTACATATCAGAGCTCTCTGTGACTAAACAGAGTTATGATAATTTTCAATACATTATTTCTATTTGAGATCAATCCACTTCAATGCTGATACTAAAATCTTGGATCAATGCAAGGGTCCTTCTAGTTTTCAGTTAATCATTTGGATTAGATATGAAAATTTTGACTATTAAATAAAAGAGGAGATAAACAAGTAACAATCTGTTCAAATTAATTCTTTTTAGGGAAATTATCCACCGACCATCTAATGTTTCGGACTTTTTCAAATATACACAATTTTTTTTTTTTGCCTGAATTACACCTGAAGTTACAATGCTTTGCACTTTTCCACTTCCGTCTGTTGACTGTTAAGATTTCGTTAGTTTTTTTAACAAAATGACTGTTTTGCCCCTCAAATTAATGCTATAGGATGAAATTGTAATTTTACATTTGGGGGGCAAAATCGTCATTTTATTAAAAAACTAACAGAATCTTAACGGTCAACAGACGGAAGTAAAAAAGTAAAAAAAATTATAACCTCATGTGTAATTCAGGCAAAAAAAAAAAAGAAATTATGTATTTTTGAAAAAGTGAAAAAAATCAAGTGGTCGGTGGATAATTTCCCTTCTTTTTATTTTTAACTGTATTAACTATAATTGCTTCTATTCTAATAGATTGAGTGCAAAGTTTTGGAGATAATCCAACGGATTTCATACATGAAAGAAATAACAGAGACAAGCAAAACTCACTAGCCAGAGGACCGTGGTGGACTAAATGTGCAGCAATTTGGTTCTCATCGTCAGGAATATTGGTAAAATTTGCAACTCGAAAGGCTATTTTCTCTGAATTGAATTGGCATTTGCCACGCTTCCCAATGTAAGGATATGAACTCTCCTCTTCTAGCCCTCCGGCCTCAATCAAATATTTGTATGCATTTGTCATGAGGCCTCCAGAACAACCATTGTCACAAGTATCCTTGTCCTTTATATCACACCACACATTGAAACAATTCTATGTATGTATCATTTCCTCCAATTGTATACATAGTAACCAACTGAAAGCACAATATATATTATTTTCAGAAAATTTCATGGGAGCTAGCTAACCGAGTGATCACAATCTACAAGCTGCTGCTCGCTAAGACTGAGAAGATTACCAGTCGCAATGAAGTTGGCTCCTTCAACAGCTCCTGTAGTGCTAAAAGCCCAGCATGACCCGCATGCTCCCTGCATATATATATATATATGTAGTCCATTTGAGTGTAGTTAAGTAGCCCAAAAAATTATGAGCAAATAATAATAAATCAATAAGTATTTGCTCAGCCACCGGTATATTAGTACAGATACCATTTCAATCTTAGACTTTGAATGCTCAAATCGAATCTCCACCGATGATCAATCAAGTTACTAGCTTAGGCTTTTGTTAAACTCTTAACTCAGAATGATTACTTAAGCATAGGATCGATGCTAATGTTCGAATCCCACAGACTACAAGTATTTTTTACAAATTATGAAATTGATCATTTATCAATACTCATAAAAATTTAAAATATACCAAAATACAAACATGATACTGAAAAGTAATCATCATATTTCTTTTATAATTCTTCTTAAACGGGTAGAGGGATGGGCCCAAAATAATTGTTTATCCTTGTACTTTCGCCAGAATTTGGAGTCGGGATTTGAACTTCGATGGCCAGTAAAATAAAACTACCTTGAAAAACACTCCGATTACTTGAAAAACATTCGACTACGCCTCAGCCAAATAATCACTAGATCATTCTCATATCATTCGATAACAAAAACAAACCCCATAAATAAAATGACTTCATGTGACAGAAAAATAATAAATAAATAAAACTGTCCAATGATCAAATCTATAATACCTGCATCTTGACCTCAGTGACAGCACCCTTTTCTCTCCAATCAAAATTCTCAGGCAATCCATCAATCTCCATCATCCTTACATGACTACTCTCCAAACCTCCACCGTTCATCACAGGGGCCCCACCTTTCATCCCAGTGTACATACTCTCAAACTCCTCCTCAGACAAATCAGAGAAAGGGGTGACCCCATGCACAGCCGTCGGATCGAGCAGCTGGTGCTCAGCGGCTCTGATCATATTCTTGGCGAAATCCCCAGCCGGTGCACGTACTCCTCTCTGGTAGCATAGCTTTTCTCGTACTTCTGCATGAAAATCTTGAAGTTGTTCTCCGAGGCAGATCCCAGAAGCAGATGACCCGGATTGTCTGTGACTTGGCGTATGGTAGGGTTCTGAGGAACTAGAGCTGAAGAGACTGCGAGTGCGTAGGTTAAGAGGGTTACTCCGATGGCGCATGTTAGAGCTGGGCTTTGCGTTGTTGCCATCTTCTGCTTCTTGAGGTTCTGCCTTTGGCTTCACGCCATATACGAAGAGAGGCGTCGAAGTTGGCATTCAGTTGTTCTGATTACGCTTTTGTCCTCTAGAAAATCGTATAACAAATTATCTTTTGGGAAATGGTTAAGGGTAAAATGGTAAAGGAAGTACTCGTAATAAGTTTTTCCGACCGCTGCATGCAGAGGTTTGTGCTGAATGAATAACAGATGGCACCCCATGCATCAGCAGGTTGTCTACGTGCCTCGCTACATGACGTTGCCTCGTGTTGCTTTGACTGCTATGACATGGAGCAATTTCACAGAATAAAAAAAAATTATGAATTTTTTTTTCAATTACAATCAGAAGCTCATTGATACTCATTTAATAATGGATCGAGGAACCCTGACTCCTAAGTAGAGGAATATCGATTTTATTTTAAGAGATAATCAAGTCTCAACAAAAGTTGTGTTGCCAATGATTGGTTACAATTCTTTTTTCGGTTGAAATTATAAGAGTTCGACACCGAATCCAAATTCATGTTTGAAATTAATTTGTATTAAAATTCCTCAATAATAATTTATTTTAGTAAATAGTTTGAAATAATCATTTCTACCTAATTTGATTACATGTTTAGTAACTTTAAATTATTACATAATCTGTTGCAATAAACGGTTGAACAAATAGATTAATTTCATATTTTACATTGACGAATGAACAAGGAGAGTGCAATATAATTATCTGGGTTTTTGACAAATAATGTTATTTAGTTAAACAAAGATTAAAAATTACTTTACAGGCATATTATTTGATAAACTAACATCCGATATATAAGCCATGCAGGATATCAACAATGGTATTCCCCTCTCGAATGTATATATATGAGATCACTCTCAAACCAAACCTTTCAGAACAGCCAATTCAGAATAGTTAGTTTTAAAATCAAGGATACTCTCACACACTTTTACATAAAAGATAGTAATGCATTTGCTTGCGTTCGTGTATCTATCAAACCATTTAATGCATGGTCTTTTTAATTATATGTGATCAATGTCGATCTATTTAATATTTATCATAGGTAATGCATAATTCACGAATACACAAACCCCAAAAGCACAAAATCCTGTAGGTTGAATCAAATTTTTGCATCCCAAAAAGTAGAAACTTATTTTAATTCGTTCACGATTTGAGTGTGTGAACTTTTAGAAAGATTCAAACGATCTTTTTTTCTTTTTTTTTTTAACCTTTACAAGTGTTCGATTTGCCTTTTTTAGTGATTTTTTTTTTCATTTTTGCATAATATTCAAAGTCAAACAATATATAATGAAAATATTAATTTTATCTTATTGGTAAATTGACGTTGACAGATTAATGAGTAGTTTGAAGGCTAAGTTGGTGACTCTGACACACACCAAGGTTTCACTCCTTAGCAAGGCCATCGATGGATGACACGTATATTGATTGATTATTATACAACTACTTTAGTTTCCTTAAGCTTCGAAAAATACCCGCACTTAATTAGATAAGTACCAAGCAACATCCATCCCACAATCCAAATTTCAACTCCCAACACTTAAAATCCACCCAGAAAAAACTTATCTTCTCATCCAAAATGTAGTAGAATAAAAGTTAAAAAAAAAAAAGTTGAAAATTTTATTGTGTATAACTTGACATCTAGGGCAAGTCATAAGTGTATATTAATTGACATTTCCAAGCTCCTTACACTGTAAATGATTGACGTAATTAACAATGGCAACCACCAATCTCTTCTTCATCATCATGACTACGATCATTTTCATGATCAGAACATGCAACTCAGCTTTCCCTTCAGCCATTCTTGTGTTTGGTGATTCATCTGTTGATTCTGGAAACAACAACTACATCAAGACCTTGTTCAAGGGTAATTTCTACCCTTACGGCGAAGATTTTCCCGGGAAAATTCCCACGGGTCGATTCTCAAACGGAAAACTCGTGCCTGACTTCGTGGCATCACTTCTAGGCATCAAAGAAACCGTTCCTCCGTTTCTTGATCCAACGCTCTCAAACGATGACCTACTTACCGGTGTCAGCTTCGCGTCGGCCGGCTCGGGTTTCGATGAGCTGACGACTGCTGCATCTAAAGTCATCCTAGTGTCTAAGCAAATTGAGCTGTTTAAAGCGTACATAGTTAGGCTTAAGGGTATTCAGGGGGAAGAAAAGGCCAAGAGAATAATTAGTGAGTCTTTGGTTATTGTTAGTGCTGGCACTAATGACTTAGTTTTCAATTTTTATGATCTACCCACGAGAAAATTTCAGTTCACTATCAGTGAGTATCAAGATTTCTTGCTAGCCAGGTTGCAATCATTTGTTAAGGTAACACATTAACGTCATATGATAAATGAAATTGTCACGTGATGTTACATGTTAAACTTGCATTTGAACATCATCAATCTTTCATTGATAGATGTAATTCCGCCGCAAATAAGAATATCTTCCATTAAAGTGAGCGACGTTTGTATGTGCTCTTGCAGGAATTATATGATCTTGGATGCCGTACGATTGTCGTAACTGGGTTGCCTCCAATTGGATGCCTGCCATTGCAAATGACGGTGAGGTATGTGGATCCATTCAAAAGGAAGTGTGTAGAGGATCAGAACTCAGATGCTCAAGCCTATAATCACAAGCTTGGAAAGCTGTTGAATAAAATGGAATCACTTCTGCCAAGAAGCACTATCGTTTATGCAAACATATATGAGGCCTTGATTGACATGATCCAGCATCCGCAAAAATACGGTAAGCTACAAATGGCCACAAAGGTTTGCTTATTGTCCATAAAAAATACTTTTTGTTAAAATATTTTTTTTTTAAAAAAAACTGAATTTAAATCACCCTTAAGAAACTATGAGATACGAAATATAATTTATAAAATTATGTGATTCTCGATTAATTTTCGATCCGGTTAGTAGATATTTCCTTTGTTATTTTCGAAATGTACAACAAGCACCTCCCGAATTTTTTGAGCAGAATTTAAACTCTCAATTTCTTGCAACCCATCATAGAATCTTTGTCGTTGTTTTTTTAGAAAGTATTATTACTTTCGAAAAATTCAATTGTTGCAAAATAATTTTTACCAGCGGTTTCTAGTCACGACACTGATTATAAACCTTTTATCATTAATCGAAGCTCATTTCTTCATGTTCTTATTAGGATAGATCATCAAAGCGTATCAATTAGAAAATTTCAATTTTTACATAATTACTTGCACTGATGATTTTTATGAAATGCCATCTTGAAATAACAGGATTTGTGGAAACAAAGAGAGGGTGTTGTGGGACAGGACTTGTTGAGGCAGCATTTTTATGCAATCCAACGACTCCAACTTGTGCAAAGCATTCACAATTCGTATGTTGGGATAGCATTCACCCAACTCAATCAACCTACCAATACCTTGCTGAAAACTTGGGACTTGAAGCCTTTCCCAAATTATTACACAACCATAGCAATTTATTTTAATCTCCATTCGTATATTTAAGATGTTGTATCTTATACTATTAATTCTATCATTGTATTATGTACACATAAATGTAAATGTACTTCATAGAAAATGAAATTATAATTAAATTTAGTATTAATTATATGTTGAGACAAAATATAAATAGGTTATCAATAAGGTTTATATTAAAAATGTAATACTTAAAAGTCAGTAGATAAAAACTATTAAAACTCTAAAAAGAACTAAAAATAAACTATATCAAAAGAAAAAAAAAATATAATAACCGTTAAAACTCTTTAAAAAACTAAAAATAAACCATATCAAATAAAAAGAATAATAGAATAAAATATCAATATAATTTGTACTTCATCAATTGAATTGAAATGGCCATTGGAATTTTAAGTGTCTAGAAAGCAAAATAATAATAATATTTATTGAAAAAAAATAACATTTGAATAAAATATTTATTGAAAAAAGTACGTCCGACCTGCCGGATTCGAACCAGCGACCTAAGGATGGCCATTGATTATTTCCAACTACAGTCCTCCGCTCTGCCAACTGAGCTAAGGTCGGTTGCTGATATTGTGCGGCCAATTTATATATTTATAACATTTTTTTATATCATAAATCTCTATGGATAATAAATATTATAGTATAATCATGAAGCCACGTGTTAGTCAGTGATAGGACTTGGTTAACCAACTCAAGGGAAAAATTATTAATTAAACTTTGCTACGATTTTCTAGTTGGAAAGGAATTGTGTTACCATTTGCTCGGTCAAATGTGTTCACCTAACATGAGATGACGAATTTCCCAAAATACCCATGGACAACCAATAATACTGAGGTAAGTGAGGGCATAACAGTCATTTGGTGCTAAAACAGCTTATCCAAAGCCCCTCCAAATCAATTCCACGTCGACGGGAGAGAGAGAGAGAGAGAAAGTGAAAAACAGAAAACAGGAAAAACAGAAACCGGGAACTGGAACAAGAAGCGAGCAAAACAACGGGAAGCATTTAAAGTAAAATAAAGAACTGAAAAAATGGCTTGTATTAATATCAACTAATACCCCATTCGTGATGGAGTATCAAAATCTAATTTTGCACTTTGTGATAATCTCTTTGATGGAACAATTTTGAGTTGCTGCCGTTGTAAATTGCCCATAGCAGGTATGGCTCTGAACATTTCATTTCGGTTTTTGTTTTTTTCTATCATTACTTGATTTCCTTTTTAATATGTTTGTGTTTGAATCTTTTGATTCTCAAATGGGTTTGTTTTGTTTTTCTGTTTTATTGCCCCAAATGCATTGCAATACTCGAAGAAGAACGTATTTGTGTAGGATGTAATTTTGAGTCTGAGCGGGTTTAATTTTCTTACTTATTGATTGTGCTACTACAAACAACAGGCTGTGGTGTTGGTTTTCTTGTTTTGTGGATGTTGTTATTTTAAGTTGAAAGAAATGAGGGGAAAAAAAAAGAATTGTCAAGTTTAATGCCGGATGAAAAGTGTGGACAGAAAATAAGGGATCTTAAGATCTAATTTTGAGTTACGCGGTGGGCAGTTAGAATTTGATGTATTGGATTCTTGCATTTTTTCTCTGTTTATGGATTTTCGACTGAAGAGTGATTTTGGTTCAATGTCCGTAGAGAAGTATTTAGCGTAGGTTATAGCATTATGTGGGTTTATGCAAAATGAAGAGAATGTGTCACCGACGAGTATGGGATCTAGTTTCCTTGGTGTTGTTGAAATAGAATTAGTAGTTGGAAGCTTGGTTGTACTGTAAGAAGGCCTGTCTCAACCTAGGTACGAAGTGATTTAGGCGAGATTATCTGGGTGCGGGGATGATTTTGGTCTTTTATGTATATTTTTAATCAACAATTATAATTGTTTCATTTTTTTAGTTTGAGTTGAACTTTATGGTTGTTCACAAGCTGGAGAGGAAACTATGCAAAAATGAATCTAGCTAGACTATGGCATCACTGCTTGTGCTCTTAATTGTTATTAACAAGATTGACTAGGAATTGGGCAAAATTGTAGCTTACAACCTTTCAAGTTGAGAGGTTGAAAGGCGGTTGCGAGGTTCCAATTCTTTAGTTAAGATCCCTAGGAACTATGCATTTAAAGATGAGGTGTTACACGGCTGCAGAAACTATAATGAACTGGTAGTGGGGTAATAGATTAGAGGATATAGATAATTACATGATAGAGTATTTTCATTGACATTCAAGGCATGTTTAAATTGTCATAGACATGCGGCATGAGAATTTCTGTCTTAGATTAAAGTTTGAGTTACCTACCAGCCTTGGTATCCAAATTTTCTTTCCATTCTAGATGTAAGAATATAATTTGAGATTATTATACAAGCACCGACAGTTTGTTCATGCCGAATAAACTATGACTGAAGGTAGCATTTACTTATGAACTATATTACTGTTGTTTTTGGTAAAATTTTGTATGCTTTTGGCCTGAGATGGGGATTTTTTTTTTTTTGTGAAAAATAAGTTGGCAATTACTAGTTTGAAGAAGCCAACTCTTATTACATGTTGTTTTGTAAAGCTTATAACATATTTTTGGAGTCTTGCATTTTAAATTGGGGCATGATTTAGGAGATTCAAGTAGGTCTAGATAATTTACCAATATGGTTGAGGTAAAAGCTGGCTATGATGTAAGAATTGATGTGATAGACAATTTCTCACTTCTACTTAGCGAGTAGAACTATTATTTTTAGTTTATGGAGCAAACTTGGCACTGATTAAATCCTTTTCACTGGTTCTCCATTTTTATCTTTTTATTACACAGAAGAATTGTTTTATGCTGAGCAGTAGCTTTCTGGAAGTCTTGCAAACAGTCAAAGTGGCCATATCTTTTAACAGAAAATTGAAGGATCTTGCAGAAAGGAGCACTTGTTATCATTTATTGTGTTATTGCAGAAGGGAATGGTCATTCTGTTTTGAGAAGATGGAGGTCAATGCTAGAAGTTCCCATTCCAATGAGAAGAAATCTATAGATTATTCTGCATCTGCCAATGAAAGAAATATGTCAATGGAGAATAATGTGGATGCTTCTGTGTTTGTTAATCACGGTAAGTCGCTCTTGACATTATTTCCTGATAATTCAATCAAACATCTTTTCCTAAGGCAATATTGAGGGTTGCTCAAGATTTCCAAATATAACAATACTGAAAGTCTCGGTTTAACCACTCTTTCCATTTATTGCCATTTACTTCTTGGTGTTTGTAGCTCTGTTGAATATAGCCATAATTGTATTCAAAGGCCAAAATGTTGTAGGCGTTAACTGCAGCCTTGCAGAATGTAACCCAAATGTAACCAACTGAATGACTTTAGCTCCCTTATCAGCAACTATCATCATGAAAACTGCAGTTTCAAGATGTCTATCTACTGAGAAATTAAGGCGTGCAGACATATATTCGTTTTATAATTATTCTGAAAAGTTCGATGATTGGTAACCTTCTGAGCTCATAGGTTTTTGGCAAAAAGCAAATCAGGATGCAATATTGAGTTGGATGATTGTATAATATATATTTTTCTGCCTTGTTTTGTAACCATTTTGAAAGTGCATTTTTTGGTTTGTGATTTTCCTACATTGTTTGGTTTGTGATTTTCCTTTGTACTTCTTTACGATATCAGTTATTTTCCTTGAATATGACCTGGTTGAATGTCTTGTGTAGCTGAACTTGCTTGGCATGAGAATAGAAGAAAGTGGGTGGGGGATCAATCTCAACGGCCACAAAGAATGGACAAGGATCCAATAATAAGGTATAATCATGGTCATTCTCCATATCATTTATGTGCCTGGAAACAGTTTACTGTAAGTAGCTGCAGCTTTTAGCAGCTATCAATTGTCCTCTTGGCCCTAGAAGAGGAACTCCTCTCATCCTGCTCATGGATGTAAAATTGGACATTACCTTCTCTCATGTTTGGATGTGCCTTCAGCTTATATTTCCATGTTATTCTATGAATTGTGGGTTCAAAATAACTTCAACAATTTTTGGTTGCAGCTGGTCGACAACATATGAAGAGCTTCTCTTGAGTAACCGGCCTTTCCCTGAGCCAATCCCTTTAACTGTAAGTTTATTTCCACAGCGACACACACCTTTATTGATTTTTATTACTGATTTCTTTTCTTTGCAATCAGAAAATGCGTCCGTTACTGCTTGTAGTTCTTGATGAATTCCTCATGTCACTTCATTTGCTGGTGGGTATTGCAGGAGATGGTCGACTTTTTGGTTGATATTTGGCATGATCAAGGACTATTCGATTAGATTAACGTTAAAGCATTCAAGTAGGGAGATCGAGAATGTTTTAACAGTTCAAAGTACCAAACATTTTATGACTTGGTACACAATCCAATTTCTCGCAGCTGATTCTTCAATTTTCTTTCTTTATCTAATTTAGTATTACAAGGGTTAAATGTGCTAATTTGATTAACGACCACTAATTAGTCAGGATATTTTCTTCCATTTTCCTCTTTGGAGTTCTGAATTCTTCATTTTGGCAGGAATTTTAAGAATAAGACACTGTTGTATCAAGTTCAATTTCAACTTCTGAGACTTTCCTTAAAGAAATCAAGATTCTTACTATGTTCTAATTAATTTATGTACTTATAAGCAAAAATGAAATGAACTTATTCGACTTCGTAAAATTGTTTCAAGAACTAAGACAACAAAAGAAAAAATAGGGCGACGGCAGGCCGGATGACTATAAGAATCTGATATAAATTGTGTATATATATAATCATATTTCTCGAGACGCTTGGAGATAATTGTAGTCGATATGACGTCTGTTCGATTTCTTAACGAATTAAGAGCCATCTATTATGTTTGATTCTACATGATTTTAATAAATTTTTTCTTTAAAAAAAAAATTACATTGAATAATAATCATTACAAATGTAATTGTATAAAAATAAAAATAAATGCAAGTGAATCCATCATTTGAGTTTTAATTTCAATTCCAACTATTTCGGGTTACTCATTTATTAAATGATAAGTTATATAATTTGAAAATTGTTTATTTGCAATCCAATAAATATGTTTATAAGAAAATGAGATTTTATTCTTTTAGGGAGTTAAATATAAGGGTGATGTATATGAAAGATGACTCGTGGTTTTGAGGTTTTGAATAAAGCCAACGTGTCACTTAAATATTAAATACCAATATAGCACGATGCAGTCACTGATAAGCAGAAATGGTTTGTGTCCTTGCATACTATGAATGACTCGTTGTTTATATCTTAACCAAAACCATCATGTCGTTCGTATTACGAACAGCTAGGTGATATGACATCTCTTTGTTTTTTTCATAAGTGACATGTCATCTTTTATGTTGAATTTTACATGGCTCTAATAAAAGTATTATTTTTTTTAACAATTACATGAAATAATAATTATTAAAATTATAATTACAAAAAAAATAAAAATACAAGTGAATAAAAAAATTTTGTTTTTATTTTAGTCGCAACTATTGCATGTCACTCATTAAATGATAAGTTTTATAATTTGAAAATTGTTTATTTACAATCCAATAGATATGTCGCTCAATTTTAATAGTAATTGCAATAACAATTTCAATTTACAACTGAATATTAATTATAATAAAAAATATAATTATGATTATAGTGACGATAAAAAGATAACAAATGTCCATCATATAAATAAGCCTTTGTAGTTGAGGTGTTCAATGGTTAAAATCCATTAGATTTTATCAAATCCAAGTCTAATCCATTATATATCGGATTTTTTATTTTATATTTAATCCGATCCAATCACTTATTGAAATCCAATATAATCCAAACCAGTGAAAGTGAAATCTAATTCAATCTGATCCGATCCAAACATTCTGATTAAAATAAAAATTGTCAATTACACTCTAACTTCTAATTACTAACAATTATAGAAAAATAATACTTCAATTTCTTTCATATTTTATGACTCGTATTTTTTTTATTATCTTATGGTTGGAAAAAAAATCAAATTTGAATACTTTTTAATTGTACTCTATATTATTATTATTATTATTTTATATTTAGCACTTATACAAAATTGGGTTTTAATTTTTTAGGTAAATAAGGTTTTATTTTTTTAGATAGTTAAATACAAAGGAGATGTATATGGAAGATGATGCGTCGTTTGTAGATTTTTTAAAGGACGACATGCCATTTTAGAGATAATAAGGTAAATGTCATGTCATCCATTTCACTCACTTAATTGACATGCAAAAATAGCATACGCAACGTATGCTATTACTAACTCGTCGTTTATGTTTTAATTGAAAACGTCTTGTCGTTTGCCTTAAGAATATTTGGCCGATATGACGTTATTTAATTTTTTTGTATAAACAACATATAATCTATTTTTTTGAATTCCATATAGTTTAATAAAAGTGTTATTTTTTTTGTAACAATTATATGGAATAATAAAATTACAATTTTAATTGTAAAAATAAAAAAATATGAGTGAACCAAACATTGGAGTTTCAACTTGAGTCCCAACTATTGATGGTTACTTATTTATTAAATGATAAGTTTTATAATTTGTAAAATTGTTTATTTACCATTCAATAGATATGTTACTCAAATTTGATAGTAATTGCAATAAAAATTCTAATTTGCAACTACAACTATTAATTGCAATTAAAACTATGATTATAATTATATTGAGGATAAAAAGATAATAAATTTCGGTAATATAAATAAACCTTTTTGTGGTAGGGGTGTTCAATGGTTATAATTCATTAGATTTTATCAAATTCAAGTCCAAATCATTATATATTAGATTGTATATTTTGGATCTAATTCTATCCAAATACTTATTGAAATCCAATATAATCCAAACTAATGAAAAGTTAAATCCAATTTAATCGGATCTAATCATATTTAAGTACAAGTTAGTATCATTTTTTGTATTCTATATTTTAGTAATAGAATAGTAATATGGGTTTGATGAACACAATTGAAAAAAAGTAAAAATAGTGAGTATGTATTTTGTAGTACTATTTTCAAAAATTACTTTTACTAAACATTTAGTGTATTCTTATAGTTAAAAAGTAAGTTTTTAACTAACCCTATAAAATTTGTTTAGTTGGTCTCCTTTAACTAAACAAATATTTCATTTTAAAAAAATTAAACAAATTATAAATTATATGAATACTGCAAATATATGTTAAATAATTTAGTATTAATATGTAACACTCTAGGTAAATCTCACATCGACAAAGCACGGGAAAGATGCTGGATTTATAAGGGGTGATGCATAACTTAATTGACAAGATGTGTTTTCAAGTGTATAAGCACTCTAGAAACAAACATGTTCCAAAGCGGATAATATCTTACTAGGTCTAGGTTGGGTCATGACTGATGACTGATGACATCAGAGTGGCTTCTCATGTCTTCTTGAGCGATGGTAGGGTAAACCTCAGCGAGTACACTGAGTCCTTAAGGGGGGTGTATATAACACTCTAGACAAATCCCACATCCACTAAGCACAGAAGTGATACTACGTTTATAAGAGGTTATCCACACCTTAATTGGCAAGACGCATTTTGGGGTATATGGGCGCCCTAGAAACAAAACCGTACTGACCTTATTAAAGCCCAAAACGAACAATATCTTACCAAGGATGGATTAAGTCACGACATAATATTAATAAAAAAAGTTAACATTGTCATTAAAACAAATATTACAACATAATTAAAACAAATATTACAACATAATTAAAACAAATATTACAACATATATGATTTATGAAATACTAAATAGGCTACCAAAAATGGGAGGGGGTGAATTGGGTTCTTAAAACTTAAACAAATAAAACCACACAACAATTTAAACTAATGCTTTAATAAAATTAAAAGTAATAATTTTAACAATACTCGAAATTAAAAGGATAAGGAAAGAGAGATCAAACATGAGATTTTTACATAGTTCGGCCAACTGTGTCTATGTCCACGCCTCCAAACTCACTAGGCTTGAGGATTCCACTAAGTAAGCCTTCAAGGCTTCAACAACATTACAATTGACTTCAAAAGTGTCAATGAACCTTTACAACAAGAGATTTTTTCCAATCTCTTAACCCAAATGTATCCCAACACTTACAATCACTTAAAAACAAAGATTACAATCAACTAATCTCTTACACAATGTATATGATTATAATTGAAATCTCAAAGTATGAATCAATGAAATAAAAACAAGTTTAAAGTCCAATAATGTATGTTTTCTCAGTAGTAAGCTCAATGACAACTCTTGGATTACTCTTGATTTGAATTTGATTGAGCTATTTTATAGTTGGAGCTGAAAATTAGCCATTGTTGACTTTCTGAGAATAATTGGATTACCGTTTGCTGCTATCGGTTAACTGTTTTGACTTGTCCAAATAGCCATTATGCTTAGATTTTAAATAAACGGTTTACGCTTTACCATTGTCGGATCACCGTTTATTTCCAGAAACCTGCAAAACAAACTTAGGTCTTCGTTTTTGCTAAACGGCTCAAGATTAGAAAACTTTCTCTTTTCGGTAAATTATCGGTTTGCCGTTTTTATTATAAACGGTTCACCGTTAATTTCCAGAATCTTGTCAAAGCAAGTTTAGTTGAGATTAGAAAAACTATCTTTTCTGTAAATTATCGGTTAACCGTTTGTAATAAACGGTTCGCCATTAATTTTCAGAATCTTGTCAGATAAATAGTGCAGGATTACAAAGATAATTTTCTCTCTGTAAATTTTCTGTTCACCTTTTTCCGATAAACGGTCTACCGTTAATTTTCAGATTCTATATTTTGACAACTTTTGTTTAGAAAAAGATTTTCCAACTCAAGTTAACAGCCATTAAGCTTTCTTTAAACATGTTTATGGCTTTAGGAAATTCATTTTAATAGCCCCAACATTTTAATCAAGAACATATAATTTTTGTTATCATCAAAATTAATATTATAAGATCAACAATCTCTCCCTTTTTGATGATGACAAGCTTTATATGTAAAGGTAAGAAAATTTTGTTAACTTCCTCTGAATATGAGCTCCTTTGAAAAATATATAATTTAAAAAAAATTTTGTTAACTCCCCCTTAAAAATATAACCTATTCTCCCCCTTTAGCATAACAAAAATAAAAAAAACAAAAGCATAGCAGTTTCTGACAAGTGAAAATTTCGGCAGAATCTCCCTTGTATATTAAGCATCTCCCAAAAAATAGTAGCAACAATTTATACCCAAGAAGCCAAAAAATAAGATAAAAACAACTTCAACCAAGCAATAAAATTAATGCCAAAATAAGAAAACACACATAAATATAACATAATCATCCACAATCATCATACATAAATATTTCAAAAACATGAAAATATTGTGCGAAATCAAAGTATCCGAAACACTAAAAAACTACTGCGGAGGAGGAGGAGGAGAAGAGGAGGAGGGGGAATGCCGAGACTAGAAAAGATACTGTTCTTTGTTTATCCGGATCTCTCTGCTTTGAATCGAAAAAGAAAACAAACCGATCCTGAAGTCACGCTGGCACATTTTTCGAAAAGTGCTTGAACATTGCTAATAAGTTGTTGAAGAAGACTATCATGATCAGGTGGAGCATCTGAAATTGGTGGTCGATCCGTCTCCATCTCATGCTCCTCAGAATTAGACTTTGCTGGAGGCTGTGAGACAAATCCACAACGAGGGGGTGGAGGTATAGCGCCGAGCCTAAAATTCGATAGCTGGTCAGAAGTGAAAATGTCATTTAGAAATCGGTTATCCTCTAGAGCTACGAGGGTGTCTTAGTTTTTCGCATTGGGCGTTTTCATCCAATCGTGACGCCTTCGAGAAAGACCAATCGTCTAGATAGCCTCTTCCCCAATTTTCTTTGTCTCAACATATGCCGAGTCGTGAAGGGGTACTTGAAAATGTCATAAAACCTTAGAAATAATGCTATCGTATGGAAGCAACCTATAGTTAACCACATGAGTACTAAACATATGTCGCAAAATAATGTATCTTAGGTTAATAGGGCGACCATTGAATAGACTATCAAGAATCTCAACATCTAGCCAAGTCACCTCATCCGAATAGCCCTTCATAGGGGTGATAATATGCTGCAAAATGGTATAAAGAATTCTAACTTGCAGCAGTAAGAGTTGTGACCTAAAAAGGAGAGCACAAATCCCATTAATGGAATCCCGATGCCTACATATGTTTCTAACTCCTTCGTGATGGACAAAATCGACAAACGATAACTCCTTCTTAGAAGTGTAAATATAATGTCCAGAATGTGAGATGCCTAAAATGTGGTTCAAGTCATCAACATCAAAATCAATAGGAACACCTCCGACATGGGTAACTATTCTATCTAATCTTTCTGCGGACAATTTTATGTTTGAATAAAAAATACGGACTAAGTTAGGTTAATCCTCTCCTCTAAATCCAATGCAGACTCCCACGGTAACAACATCTCCTTAACACTCTGACCACAAACAACCAATTTTGCAAAATCATCTAAGTCCACAAAGTAAGAATCGATTACCTTGCGACCCATGAATTGGGTTTCGAATCGTTTTGCTAGTGCAGCTGTTGTGCAGCTGTTGGAAAATGAATCCTCTAGAACTCGGAGGGCTCCCTAGGTGGTATTGAGTTTCTACTTGGGACATTCTTTCTCTTACGACCGGTTCTTGATGATTTAGCCATAGTTGAAGCTTGAGAATTTGGATTCTTGACAAAATGATGAGAATGATTCAAACGGAATCAATTATATGAACAAAGAAGGGTAGAGAAAGGGATTTGAAGGCTCAATTTGGTAGGAAAATGTCAAAAATTCAGCAAAAAATGGAAAAATTAGTTCGTCTACAATTAGGGTTTGAAATTTGGATTGTGTGATTCGGTCCTCAATTTGATGTTTTGAATGGATAAATCAGTTCTAAAGATGATATGAAATGTTTTTATGACCTTTATTTGGCAAGAAATGGCAAGGAAAACGAAATTTTTTAGAGAAAGAGAGCTTAGGGTTCGTTGGTTTGAGAGAAAACGGTGAGAGGGTAAGTGGAGATGAGGAAGAAGAATTGAAACAGTTTATTTCGCACGAAAACTGCGAGCTGTTTACCTCAATCGGTTCTCTGATAATTTCTAGAGAGCTAGGAAAGAGTAAGTCTGTCACAGTTTATCAAAGCAACCTCTTTGTTTTTAATTGGTTAACCGTTAGTAATAAACAGTTAGCCGCTAATGTCCAACAATTTTTCTAGTGTTTCTGTAATTAAACGATACACCGTTTAAGCTTAAACAGTAATCTATTTTTCTCGACCATGATTTCGCACATATGTTTTAATCTACGGCCAATACTCAATACATTTCTAAATCATTTTATTGATAAAAAATATCTTGAAAGGCCAATATGATGCATGATTACATAATTTAAACACATCCAAATCAAACAAATTTCATATTATAGAAAAACAAAGAAGATATTGTATAAATCACTACTGTTATGGAACATTTATCATTCCAAGCTCATGCCTAATCTTGGAAAATTGTTCTTTGCCAAGAGGTTTAGTAAAGATATCAGCAAGCTGTTTTTTAGTTGAAATAAAATTTAATGAAATATCTCATTTTTTAACATGATCTCTTAAAAAATGATGTTTTATCTCTATATGCTTGGTCCGAGAATGTTGAATGAGATTCTTTGATAGGTTTATGGCGCTCATTCTTTGATAGGTTTATGGCGCTTGTATTGTCACACATGATAGATATATAAGCAAGATTAATACCAAAGTCTCTAAGGGTTTGTTTCATCTAAAGTGCTTGTGCACAACAACTACCGGCTGTAATATATTCAGCCTCGGTGGTTGAAAGTGCAACCGAGTTTTGTTTCTTACTAAACCAAGAGACAAGTGAGTGACCCAGAAAGTTATAAGTTCCATTAGTACTCTTCCTATTAATCTTATAACCAACAAAATCAGCATCCGAATAACAAGTTAAATCTATATGAGTTCCTCTAGGATACCAAAGGCCAAGATTTATGGTTCCACTTAAATAACGAAAAATTCTTTTGACAACAAGCAAATGAGATTCTTTAGGACATGATTGAAATCTTACATACAGACATACACTGAACATAATATTGGGTCTACTAGCAGTTAAGTAAAGTAAAGATTCAATCATACCTCGATATGTTTTGATATGAACATAATATTGGAGTACTTTTAATCTTTCCATCTTCAAGTCCAAATCTTTTGAGTAAATCTTTCAAATATTTAACTTGATTGATGAAGATTCCTTCTTTGTTTTGTCTTAGTTGTAATTCGATGAAGTACTTCAATTCTCCCATCATAGTTATCTCAAATTCTTTGCTCATACAAGATAAAAAGTCCTTACACAAAAACTCATTAGTAGAACAAAAAATAATATCATCAACATCAATTTGAACAACGAGTATATCTTGATTTTTATGCTTGATAAAAAGTGTAGTATCCGCTTTACCCATTGAAAAATCATTTTTCAAAAGAAATTTACTATCATACTAAGCTCCAGGTGCTTGTTTTAATACATACAAAGCTTTTGACAGTTTATAAACATGATTTAAAAATTTTTCATTTTCAAAACCAGGGGTTTGTTTTACATAAAGTTCCTCCATGATATAACCATTTAGGAATACACTTTTGACATCTATTTGATACAAAAAAAAATTCTTATGACATGCAAATGCTAAAAGCATCCTAATGGATTCTAATATTGCTACAAGTGCAAAAGTTTCATCAAAATCGATTCCTTCTTCTTGATTATAACCTTGAGCCACTAACCTAGCTTTATTCCTTACAACCACATCAGATTCATCCATTTTATTCTTAAATACCTATTTAGTGCCTATGATGGATTGATGTTTCAGTTTAAGAACTAATTTCCACACATTATTTCTCTTAAATTGATTTGACTTCTCTTGCATTGCCATAATCCAATATTCATCGTTTTCCGCATCCGCAAAGGATTTTGGTTCAATTTGAGATATGAATGCAGTATGTGCACATGTGTTCCTAAGTGATGATCTAGTGGTTACACCTCATGAAGGTTCTCCTAAAATTAAATCTTTAGGGTGAGAAGAGACATACTTTCACTCCTTGAGGAGTGTTTAAGAATTACCTTCATTTTGCTCCATATTATTTTGTTCTTCTTGTTGCTTCTCTTGATTCTCGCAAGATGAAGTATCTTGTTTGACGTTTGAAGGTTTTTCTTGTTGCACTTCTTCATCTGCATCATTAATAATAACTTTCTCCATAGAGGAGGGGTTAGACTCATCAAACGTAACGTGCATGGATTCTTCAACAACTAAGGTTCTTTCATTCTATACTCTATAAGCTTTGCTAGTAGTTGAATATCCAAGAAAAATACTAACATCTGATTTTGGATCAAATTTACCAAAATTGTCTTTAGTATTCAATATAAAACATTTGCATCCAAAAACTTTGAAATAACCAATGTTGGGTTTTCTATCTTTCCAAAGCTCATAAGGAGTTTTATTAAGAAGTGGTCTAATCAAAACATGATTTAACACATAACATGCGGTATTTACGGCTTCGGCCCAAAAATATATTAGTAATGCATTCTCATTTAACATGGTCCTAGCCATTTTTTAAATAGACTTATTCTTTCTCTCAACAACTCTATTTTGTTATGGAGTCCTAGGTGATGAAAATTGATAGATAACACCGAAATCATTACAAAAACTCTTAAATGCATGATTTTCAAATTCTCTACCATGATCACTTCTAATGCAAGTAATGAAATAACCTTTTTCATTTTGAACATTTTTATAGAAAACTTTAAATGCCTCAAAGACATCATCCTTATTAGCTAAGAATAATACCCATGTATATCTAGAATAATCATCTACAATTACAAATGCATAATATTTATCACTTAAACTAGCATATCTAGAAGGTCTAAACAAATTCAAGTGAAGAAGTTGAAATGGTTTTGAAGTAGAAATATGATTTTTGTTTTTGAAAGAAGTTTTTATTTGTTTTTCAAATTGACATGCTTCACAAATTTTATTTTTTTTAAAACCAATTTTCGGAAGACCTTTAACTAAATCGTTTTTGGAAATCTTTGAAATGAAATCCATGCTTGTATGTCTTAGTCTTTTATGTCATAACCAACTATCATCATGTAATGCGGAAAAACATTTATCAAGAGTAAATGCACAATCTATATCAATAGTATAAATATTAACACACCTCTTTCCAATAAAGAAAATTTTACCATCAAATACATTTTCAATAACATATTTTATTTTATAAAAAATAACTCTATATCCTTTATCACACAATTGACTAATACTAAGTAAGTTGTGTTTTAAATTTTCAACTAAGCATACATTTTCAATTAGAGTTGAGAAAACTTTACTGATATTACCAATACCAATGATTTTTCCTTTTAAATTATTTGCAAAGGATATATCCCCACCATTTTCAATCTTGCTAAAACTTGAGAACTATGAATAATCATGTCATATGTCTTGAACATCTGTTGTCTAAATACCATTTATTTCTCTTTCCTTTCTTCTTTGATTCCTGTAGAAAAGATTTCAAGTTTTAGGTACCCAAACCTTTTTGGGTCATTGAGTGTTAGTAACGGTTCCTTTTGGAATCCAAACACATTTAATTCCATAATATACATTTTTCTTAATAGGATATCTATAATTCATGTGATCATTTCCATTGCAATAATGACAAATAATTTTATGATTGTTAGTGGAGATAGCCTTAACAAAGTAGTTTTTGTAATATTTTTGTTTCAAGTTAGGCTTATACCTAAATCTTCCTTTATCAAACACACATTTTTTAGAACTAAGTAATTTTTCTAAGTTCTTTTGACCATGTGTGAATTTTAACACAATCTCATTGAGCTCATTGCTTTTCTTTTTAAGTTCTTTATTTTTTTTGTTCAAGTCATCAACATGTAATTTTTCAAGCCTATATGAAATACTTTGTTTACCTTTTAAGGATGCAATCCTACCATGCAATATTTCATTATCCACTTCTAGTTATTTGATCTTTTCATTTAGTAAATCATTACATTTTTGCAAAGCATCTTTTCATTTGAAAATTCTAACATTTTTCTTCTTAAGACATGCATTTTTTTTACCAATTTTCATCATATCACTATGCAACTCATGAAAAGCATCATATAATTCATTATAAAATAGAAAATCACTTACCTCATCAAGCTCATCTTCTCTTATTGCCATGGGTGCTAAGTTTGACATTTCTTCCGATTGTTCATCTTCACTCGATTCTTCATAACTATCATTCCATGTTGTCATCATGGCTTTCTTTTTGAATTTGTTGAGAAGAGGGTATTCTAATTTTATATGGCTAGGCTTCTTGCATTCACAGCATATGATTGCTTTTTTCTTCTCCTTTTGATTCTTGAAATTTCTTAACTTTCTTCGCTCACCGATTTTCTTGAAAAACTTCCTAAATTTTCTGGCTATCATGACTATCTCTTCATCTTCAAGTTTGCTTTCCTCATCACTTTCAGATTTTGATGCTTTCAAGACAATACCTTTCTTCTTCTTATCTTCATCTCTTCTCTCGGCTGCCAAATCTTCTTCTTAAGAAATAAGTGAGCCAATTAAATCATCAATAGATAAAATATTTAAATATTTGACTTTCTCAATGACAGTTCTCTTAAGTCTCTACTCTTTTGGTAATCACCTAATGATTTTTTTTACTTTTTCACTATTTGAAAATGTCTTACCAAGTGCTCCTAGAGTGTTTACAATATTCATAAATCTAGTATACATAGAGTAGACACTCTCATTTTGTTCCATTTGAAACAATTCATATTACTTAGTACATCTACTTATTTTAGATTCTTTGACTTGATTTGTACCTTCATAAACAATTTCAAGTTTCTTCTAAATTTCATAAGCATTAGAACAACTTGAAACTTTATGAAATTCTTTCTTATCTAAAGTACAGAATAGGACATTCATAGCTTTGGAATTTAGAGAAGCTTTTCTCTTTTCCAGCTCATTCCATTCACGTGAAGGTTTCAGAATATTTTCTCCTTCCTCATCTTTAGTCATAGGCATGAATGGACTATCACACACAACCTCCCATATTTCGTAATCTAAAGCTTGTAAAGAAAATTATCATCCTAGTTTTCCAATAAGGATAATCATTACCATCAAAGAATGGTGGTCTAGTGGTGGATTTTTCTTCTCTAAAGCTAGAATCATTTTGGGTTGCCATGGATCTTTTACTCTAGATAGTTAAGTCCTAACAAGAGAATCTCGCTCTGATACCAAGTGAAATACTAACTAGGCTACCTAAAAAGGGGGGTAAATTGGGTTCTTAAAATTTAAACAAATAAAATCACACAACAATTTAAACTAATATTTTAATAAAATCAAAAGCAATACTTTTAACAATGCTTGAAATTAAAAGGATAAGGAAAGAGAGATCAAACAAGCGATTTTTACGTGGTTCAGCCAACCGTGCCTACGCTCACGCCTCCAAGCTCACCAGGCTTGAAGATTTCACTAAGTAAGCCTCCAAGGCTTCAACAATACTTACAATTGACTTTAAAGGTGTCAATGAACCTTTACAACAAAAAAACTTTCCCAATCTCTTAACCCAAGTGTATCCCAACACTTACAATCACTCAAAAACAAATATTACAATCAACTAATCTCTCACACAATGTATATAATTACAATTGAAATCTCAATGTGTGAATCAATGAAATAAAAATAAGTTTAAAACCCAATGATATATGTTTTCTCAGTAGTAAGCTCAACGACAACTCTTGGATCACTCTTGATTTGAATTTGATTGAGCCATTTTATAATTGGAGCTGAAAACTAGTCGTTGTTGACTTTCTGAGAATAATCAGATTGTCGTTTGCTGCTATCGGTTAACCATTTTGACTTGTCCAAATAACCATTTTGACTTGTCCAAATAACCATTATGCTTAGATTTTAAATAAACGGTTTACGCTTTACCATTATCAGATCACCATTTATTTCCAAAAAACCTGTAAAACAAACTTAGATCTCCATTTTTGCTAAACGTCTCAAGATTAGAAAACTTTCTCTTTTCTGTAAATTATCGGTTCGCCATTTTTATTATAAACGGTTCACCGTTAATTTCCAGAATCTTGTCAAAGTAAGTTTAGTTGAGATTAGAAAAACTGTATTTTTTGTAAATTATCGGTCAGTCGTTTGTAATAAATGATTTACCGTTAATTTTCAAAATCTTGTCAGATAAACGGAACAGGATTACAAAGACAATTTCCTCTCTGTAAATTATCAGTTCACCATTTTTCAATAAATGATCTACCGTTAATTTTCAGATTCTATATTTTGACAACTTTTGTTTAGAAAAAGATTTTCCAACTTAAGTTAACAGCCATTAAGCTTTCTTTAAACATGTCTATGGCTTTAGGAAATTTATTTTAATAGCGCCAACATTTTAATTAAGGACATATAAGTTTTGTTATCATCAAAATCAATATTATAAGATCAACAATTTAAACAATATTATACGTATAACTCATGATGTATGTAAATCCATAAATATTAGTAAAAATCCACATAAATATGTTGTCTTTCCATATTTTCCTAAAGATTAGAGATAAAAACATATTGTGTGTGAAGAACATAACTATCTAAAAAAATATGAAAATAATGACAATGAAAAAGAAAAAAAAAATTGACCTGTAACTCTATATTTCTTGCAAATAAAGGTGAGAAAAGCAATTGTATGACAAATAAAACAAGATTAAAATGAAACAATACATAGCGAGAGACGAGAGAATTTTCAGTTGAGCCAAAACAAAAATTCATATAGAAAATTGCCTAATTTTGCCGAGGGTGGAAAGATGAAGAAATCGGCTGGATGAAGAAACTCAAAGATGAAGAAAATTTTAAAGATTGAAATTAAGAGAGAAGATCACTATAAATCATTTGGAATAAGGAGAGATTACATTCAAATATGAAAAAGTGGAGTAAAGTTTTAGAAAAGGTGAGGTGAGTATTTTGTAATTTATTTTACAATTTATTTTTAGGAACAACGTTTTCTCTACACAATCTAGACAGTTGCTTATGGCCCCATTGTAGATTAATGTCTCATATTTATGTTAAATCTATTATTTTATATTTTAAAAGATATAAATTCCTAATTTGTAGCTAACTCCATCATGATTATATATTTATTCATATTTATTTTATTATTGCTTTGTAATTATCTTTTCTTAACTAAATTACCAAAATTCATAGGAAGTCTCTTTAGCATTAACAATTATGATCCCTATAAAATCTCTATGAAACATTAAATTAATAAATTTTAATTAAAACATTATTTATTCCTTTTAAACCTTTATTAAAAAAATTGTAAATTTTTCCATTAACAATATTTTCTTATAAAACAATGATGCAATAAACACATTACTAAAAAATAAAATTAGCTGTATTTTTTTATACTTTCCACAGTAAAGTCTCAAATAAGTATTTGTGATTTCACATCAAATTTTCAAGTTTTATCCTTTCACTCTATTCTTAATTAGTTTTGCTATGGATAATTTTTAAAAACATCCCCTGAGGTTTGGGCTTGTTGCAAGTAGATGGCAAGAATCTGTTTATTTGTAAAACACCCCCTACCGTCAGTTAGTTTTTACCTTGACCATTAGTTGACTGTGCAAAGACAATATTATCCCTAGTGATATTTTATAGCCTGACACACCTAAAAAAATGATAAGATTGTTGACGCGAAAATCACAACTCTTTTTTTTTTTACAATTTTACCCTTCTCAATTCCAAAGATTTACAATGTCATGAATAATGAATTTGACTACTTTACCCTCTTTAATTTATTGATATTTTCTTAAAATGCCTGTAAGAATGATAAAATTAAAAACTTGAAAAAATAAATAGGGTGTTGCATGATGACCGTTACAAACCAACGGTCATATTGCAAGTCTCATGCTATTTAAAAGCTTGTAAACCAATATAAAACCTAACACACAGCACAAAAAAACAATTTATACTTCTTAACATGTTATTCTTCTTCCCCTATACTCTAAATGGATTCAGAAAGCTCAAATGGAGCAAATAGTAGTAGGAACAATAGAAGCATAACAAGGTGGAGATCTGAGCTAAACGGAAATGTGATTAAGTTCACAAACAAGAAGTGTGGATGCAAAGTTCGTGCTACTGTGCGCATATCAGAGTCTGAAGATAATCCTAACAAGTTATTTTATTGTTGCCTTTTTAATGAGTGTGGTTATTTCAGGTGGTGGTATCCATCACCAAATGATCTCAGTAATATTGCATTACTTGAAGGTCCTAGAGTAGATACAGTTCGTAGAGGTAATGTCGATAGTCAACAGGAAATGCAAGTGATGCTTGAAGACATTCTTAGAGAGGTTGCTGAGGTTAAAAGAATAATGAACAAATCTGAAACCAGAGGGCTGAAATGTAATCTAATGAAGGTAATAATGTGTACTAATGTCATTTTTCTATTTCTATGTGTTGTTCTGTTCTTCTATGGCCTTAAATGAATAAGTTGTGTGTATGTAGAGAAGCTGCAATGCAGGTTATGACTGCTTAACAGATGTAAAACTTTTTTGTATCTAGTGTTTTAATGAAAATAATGCTTAATTTGTAGCAAATTGTAAATAGAAATTATTATTATAAGAAATACATCTTATATCAAAGAGAAATGCCAATGCACATGAACTAAATGCATATGCAAGTAACTAACATATGCAAATATATTTATGTTAAACACATTTAAAAAATAAGTGAAGCTCATTATATAGCATATAATGATTTTAGAGTAATGGCAGCAGCATGATAACCAATATTTATCATCATGATCATAGATAATACACAACATTTCTCATCATCATCATAGATAACACACATGCAAAAGCCAAATTTAGTAAAATCTTTTTTTTTTCAAATGAAACCATCCAGCCCTAGTACAATAGCAGCAGTATTAGTTTTGGCCACTTTAAACAGCCTTTACATAACAGGCAAGAAGTATATTCATTTTTTCATTTTTACAACAGTTAACCATGCAAGCACTACTAAGCTACTTGTATTTGGCATGATTACAAAAAGACAGTGGATTAATAATTTACAAAAAGAACAAAAGTCTCAAACCTATAGTCAGTCTGAGCAAAAGATGATACACCATCTCAAAAGCCTTGCCCTCCAAAAGGTGTTATATCATCTAATCCCTTAAAAGAATTAGTTAGCGGGATTAGGTTGGTCTTCCTATCTTTCTCATTACACCATTAATTGATCTGCCACATGCTGGAGAATCTAGTTGTTACAGTTTCATTCTTGAGTGAGTTGTCCTAAATGATTAAAAGAACAAACATAAAGAGTTAATATTAGTTATAAAAGTAGTTAAGTAATTAAGTTAAGAGATGAAACCAAAATTTAAAGGAGGAGTTCACCATTGTCAAAGACAGTGGACTGTGATGTAGCTACTTTAGTGGTAGTTTGTTGGAGCTTTAAGCTTCCTTCTCCATTTTTCCTCTAAATCAGACAACGACAAAAAAATAGATATTTTATGTTGTAGTTATATAAGAAATCATTAGTAAGTAGCTTAAATTTAACTAACCTTTTTGCTTGATTGCTTTCCACTTTGGCAGGTCCTTTTATTGTGTCCCCAATGGTTGCATCTGGAGCACCTTAGACTACAGCTTCTCTTGAATGCAACAGGTTCATCAGGTTCCTTCTTTCTCTTATTCTGTGGCTTCCCAGCAGATTTGACTACAAGTGGTGGCTGTAAATTGTCAGTCAGCACCAATGGCCATTTGGTCTCATTCGGTACAGGCTTGAATTGGTGCTGGTATGTGCCTAAAAAAGCAGTCTTCTTTAAGTAATTATGCACATAATCTTTAACTTTCAACCTTTTGGCATCAATAGAACATATTGCATGTTTACAAGGTAACCCTGAGATTTGCCACTCCCCACAATCGTACTTCTTATTGCCAATATCAACAACAAATACTTTAGATGCATCTTCTAATACTTCAAATGTGTTTTCATGCCCAAAAATAACAGACAGCCCTTTTGCATTCATCCTTGCCTTAACAATTTTTTTCTTCACTAATGGTGGCAGCTCCTCATTCCACCTTTTAGCAGCTTCATGCCTTGTATGAATCAACCTCATAATCTTCCTCCTTATGTCTTTTAACATTCTCACACCAGGCATTGCTCTGTAGCCATTAATCCAGTTGTTAAAAGACTTGGTCATGTTATTGGTCACATGTGTGCATTTAGTTAAGGGTGGGAATGTATGCTTGGCCCAACATTGGATAGGTATCTCCATTAGCCATTTATGACCAGCATTACTAATTGCTTTCAACTTTTCCATTTGCTCATTAAAGTCTGGACTTCTACAAGCCCTCTAGAATGTCTTCTTCAATAATAAACCAGGAAACTTCGTCTTGAAATTGGAATAGATATGCCTGCAGCAGTACCTCTTTAATGCAAGTGGGAAAACTTGCTTAAGTGCATTAAGAACCCCTTTCTGTCTGTCACTTATAAAACGCAGCCCTTCTCCTTGATTACACCCAATCTGCTCATATAATTTTTCCATAAAATACACCTAAGAGTTAGTATTTTCATTTTCGACAATGCACAATGCAAAGGGGTATATCCCAAAATTAGCATCAATGCTGACAGCAGTTAGTAATACTCTTTTATAGAGACCTTTTAGGCGACAGCCATCGACTCCTACAAACTGTCTACATCCTTCAAAAAAACCTCGTCTACTACCATCAATGAACATGAAGAACCTCTTAAAAACAGGATTTGCAGCACCATCAATCCAATCCCTTTCTAAAGAGACAATTGATCCAGGATTAGTTTCCAATAAGGCATGCATATATCGAAAGAGTTTGTTGTAACTCTTCTTGTGGTCTTGCCCCAGCAGCTCCATTGCTTTATTTTTTGCTCTGTACAGTTTGTGCACGCTACATTCAATGCCATAATTTTTTAATATATCAGCAGCAATCACCTTGACACTAATATCGGGGGTTGCTTTGAATACATGCAAGTACTGAGCTGCAATCCAAGCTGCACTTGCTTCAGGGTTATCAACCTCATCTCTTGCACATGTATGCTCAGGACAGTAGGTCTTTAACTGAAATGATTTACTGTTCCAGTTGGGGCTTGCATGAATTCTCCAAGTACATCCTGGTTTTGCACATCTAGCAGTCACCCTTGCTTTCTCATTCTTAATTCTCTTAAGCCTAAAGCCATTTCTAATTGCAAAAACCCTTATCACTTTCCTAAACTCATAGACATCTGTGAATAACTGTCCAGGCGTAAGAATTATATTCTCTCCATCAGCAGTGAATTCGAATCCACCAGATCTTGATTCATATCTAGCCCAAGCAGCCTCATCATTTTCATTATTAGATTCTTCACCACTTTCATCACCAGATTGGTAATCATCAAGATCATGGTCACTTTCATTATTACCTAACCCATCACTCTCATCATCACTAAGTTCTTGTACTACATTACTGAGATGTTTTGCTACATTTTCTGTACCATCAATACTTGAAGCTGAAATCTCATTCTCCAACACTATTACTGAATTTTCAGAATGCATATTTGAATTAAGAGTAGAAAACTTGGCCAAGACTTCTTCATTAGCAAAACCAGACCAATCCATTTCAGGTTCAAGATTTAAATTAACAGAAACTTGATTTGTAAAAGCACAAAAATCTATAGATGCATCATTGTTGCTGATTGGATGTTCAAATGATCTACAAGCTGGTTTTAGACTAACAGAAGTATTCACAATAAATCTAACCCAACAATATCCTTTTTTCCTCAACTTTTGGAATGCATCTTGCATATCATTATCATTAAACAGGTTATGGTACTCAAATGACCAAGGCAGCATTACCTTGTACTCTTTTGTAGATGCATATTTGATAGGTGTGTCCCAACATATGTTAATGATATCTACCCTCAACTTAGTTAGGGTGTACTTATCAAGTAGCACACTACCAATCCCAATTACTGAGCCATCAACTACAGCTTCAACATCAAAGAAAATGCAGCTACAAATGATCATCAACATATGCATTAGAGACAATGACAACAGTTAAGAAAAAAAGATAACAACCATTAAATAATGTATATTTTAGTGCCATTTTTATCATTTTTAGAAACAAGTTTTGTAAGGTAAAAGCAATTGACATATGAGAAAATGAAAGGTAATGGGGAATAATTAATAACATCATATATTGCTTTCCCAATTTTTTGGCTGCAACTATTTACTATTGTGCAAACGTTCCCAAGCACCTCAAACTAAAGCCATAAAATGACCCCATGATATAAGGCCTTATAAAACATGCCCCCACTATTAAATGCCCATCATCCCCTTACATATCATCTCCTTCTCTAGGCTGAGATAAGTGCCATTAACCCCGATGCCTTGGCTCTTATTATTTCTTCCACTAATATTAAATAAAAAATTGATTCTCCTATAAGTTGTAAACTCTAAGGCTTAACCATTGTAAGTCCACGGCCATATGCAGCAAATATTATACATGGATTAAACACATAGTGCCTTGTTTTACTACCAGTATAGAGCTAAATTTTTCTAGTTTCAGTTATGATTTTACCTAAGTCATGTATCCAAATCACAATATTTTTTTGAGCTACCGAAAAATAAAAAATACATAAGAGTGTGTTTTCAAACAACTCACCTCTGATTTGCTTCGACGCATAGGTTTTTGCTTATGGGTTGCCTGCGAAACTCACTGCGATACATCATGGACTAGTGGTTCGTGCTTGTGGTTTGTGCTTCAAGAAAATCCTTTGCAAAGACAAAAAGTAAAGTAGCTTTTGGGAACGTTTCACAGTAAACAAATGGAGTTGAACTAAGCTCTGAAATGATCTTCGATGAGAGATGAGATGAGCATTATCATACAAATCGGCTACATTTCAACCAATTTTAAAAGAAAACTAAACATATTTTTGCAAGTTTAGGCTTTTATTTGTGTCAGAACAAAGTCTTTTGAAATGACTACTTACTGTTCTCAAGGCAACAAAAGTTGCAAAAGTTTTGTTTTATTATGAAATGTCAACAATGCCTACAACTACCTAAACGGCAACCAAACGGAGCAAAAACGTAGGGGGGTTTTTACAAGTAAACAGATTCTTGCCATCTACTTGCAACGAGCCCAAACCTCAGGGGAGGTTTTTAAAAATTACCCGTTTTGCTATCTAGTTGTCTTATTTCTTAATAAAAATATTATTGCTTTGATCAATGTTGTTTTTAATTTCTACAATAATTGAATGCTTGTTCATCAGTTGTTGTCTTTAATAGTAGTAATAATTTTTTAGAGAAAAAAATTTCTTCTCTTCATGGTCTTGGTTGATAATTAAAACTTAAGACATCAAAGTTAATTTATGATTTCATCTCATATTTTCAGGTTTTATCTTTATATTCTCCTCTTAATTAGTTTGTTATTTAGTTGTCTTATTTCTTTTTAAAAAATAGTATTATGTTCATTTGGTTTTGTTTTTATTTTTCTAAAATAATTGTGTGTTTTGTTCATAGGAAGTTGATTATAATATTGATAATAATACTTTTTCAAAAAGAAGTTTTTCAAAATTAAATTGACAATTTTTTTTTTTGAGATATAGCTATATTACGTTATCATTTGAGAAAGATATGTTAACAAATTAAAAAAAAGTAATAATTTTATATCGTGGAAACGAAAAAAAATTGATCTTGAATGATTAATTTTGAAAATAAAGCTAATACATATATTTTATCTAAAATGGCTTAATTGAAGCAATTTACCTAAGATCTCATAAAAACATAATTTCTAAAACGGTACGGAAATGGCCCTAAACAACCTAGACGTATTTCTATTTTTTATATTTTATTATTTTAGATTAAAACAATAAAATTAAAAATGCTGACCAACTCACAAACACAAAGCAACGTGGTTTACTACATAGCAATACAGTGAAACGACAGCGTTTTGGCTGCCCGAGGCAATGAGAAGAATTTTCCTTCCCCCGCCCCTCCCTCCCTCCCCCGCCACCCCCCCCCCCCCCGCCCCCCAACAAAAAAAAAAGGAGTCAAAAAAATCTGGGAAACAGAAAAAGCTGCTTCGAACTTAAGCAATTTTATTTGATTTTTCTTTTTTTCTCCTTTGACTGTTATTCTTCGTTCGTTTGCATTATTATTATTATTACATTTTTTTCAATTTGAAATTTTATTAGTCTGGGATTGAGAGATTTTGAATGAGAGTTTGATTAAGAGATGGATAAGATGAAGACTATGTTAAAACCAAAACCAAACCCACAACAGCAATTGAGAGACTGGCAAAGAAGGCTCCGTCAAGAGTGCCGCAACATAGAACGATCGATCAGAGGCAAGTTCTTTTTTTCTTATTATAAATTATTTTAAATTCTGAAACATTAGTGTTTTGAATAATGGGTTTGTGTGTTTTTTATGATATTTTGAGCTAAACAAAATTATATGGGGTTGTTGTTATTGTTGTTGTGATGTGCTGTAGATATTCAGAGAGAGGAGAAAAATGTGCAAAAATCAATTAAAGAGTCGGCCAAGAGAAATGACATGGGCTCTGCTAAGGTAATTTCTTTATGGCTGCATTTTATGAGCCTTGTTAGAAAATTCATAAAGTTGCTTACTTGATATTGTTTTTCCATATTTGCATAGCGTCCTATGATTTTCATCGGTGTTGCATGTTAGGATTAGGAAGCCGCAATATAGATTTCAGCACAGCCACAAGCATAGTCGATAGCAAAAATGATGCCAGATGTTAATAGTGGGAATGATGACAGATGTTTATCAGAAGATATGATGAAGTCAGAGTGCCAAACTTATAGCTAGCATTCTTCCTTGCACATCCTAGTCAAATTTTTAAACAATTGCTTCTAACCTATGCATTTTTGTATTACAATCTTGGTTCTTGGCCACTTGGGATGCTATGATGTTCTCTTCTTAATGCCATAGGTTTTTATGTGCACCTTATGGTTACGTTCATTTCTTAATGTTTTGACATTTCATACTGGCTACCATATGCCAGGCACTTGCGAAGGAAATTTTGATGTCCAGAAAAGCCGTGAATCGTCTTTATGAGAATAAGGCTCAACTGAACTCAATATCGATGCATCTTGGAGAAAGTGTTGGTATGTTACTTTATAGCTTGACATGCATTCACGCATGTTATTCTAGCAATATCATGCCAGATATGTGGAATGAAACTGTTTTGAATCAGAATGTTAATCTAATGAAACAATTCCTGAGCAGCTATAATGTTTATGGATTTATAAATGTGCTTTCAGCAGCAAAACCCCTGGTTGTATACCAACGTTGGATCTCATGTCGTAATATTCTCTCTTAGGCGAGCTCATTGGCATTTTTACCTGCAATATTGATTTAATGGCATGAAAAGTGAGGAATAGCTGTTAATAAATAAATCATGATGTTGTTCTCCATGTTTTGCTTCGTACGTAAAATTATGTTGGAACTCTTCCTCCCCTTCCCTTGTCCTTTCAAATAGCTTCATCAGCACTTATGTGTTGGGATGGTTTTGCAGCAATTGCACATACAGTGGGTCATTTGTCCAAGAGTAACGAGGTCATGAAGCTTGTCAATAACCTTATGAAAGCTCCGGAAGTGGCTGTCACGATGCAAGAATTTAGCAAAGAAATGACTAAGGTACTATTACCTTTGGCCTCATGGACAAGTTAAATGTTTCGATTCTTTAATGCTTTGGGAATGGAAAACATCCTTTTCAGTCTTTCATGTCATGTATTCTTAATTTTGACATTCAGCAACACGTGCCGGTCCATCTTTTTCCATCATTGTCAGGATGGGGTTTTTATATTGCTTATTGAGGCTGAAAAATATTATCAAAATAAACTGCCGTGATAATTTCTTTAGGATTTATTCAGCATCAATCTTCAGTAGGGGACTTTTGTCACGATAATTAATTTAGGATTTGTATTCTTTGAAAAATGTGGAATGTAAAAATAAATGTATAATTAATAACAAGTAATAGATAAGCATATCTGACCACCTGATTGACTATTGACTAAGAAAACTTGATATTTGTGGTATGGAGAGAGCCTTCGCAGTTTACACGACGTAGATTCAGAATTTTCACTAGTGGAAACTATATTGGAGCCTTTTTTATTTACTTCCCGTGTCACAGATTCTTGGTTTGTTTGTACTTTTTGTGATTTTCCTCTTCCTTTCAGAGTTTAGTTTAAACCTCGTTCAAAAATGCCTCTGGATTCTCTAGTAACTCATTGTAAATGTGGTTTTCAGGCTGGAATTATTGAAGAAATGGTCAATGATACAATTGACACAGCATTGGATTCAGAAGATGTAGAAGAGGAAACTGAAGAAGAAGTTGATAAAGTCCTTTCAGAAATAGCTGGTGAGACGACTGCACAGCTTCCAGAAGCTGTCAGGAAAGAAAGGTCAAGGGTACCTGCCCAGAGAGCAAGCACCTCACAGCAAGTATGCATAACTGCTTTACTTACTTTCCAGTTTCCTTGCATGGTTTTGTCAAGAATCCTACCACAGCTAAAGTTTATCATAATTTTCCAGGAACAAACTATTGCAGAAGGTGTAGATGATGAGGAAGAACTAGAAGAGCTAAGAGCACGGCTTGATAAAGTGAGATCATAATTTCTTAACTGCTTTTTCCCTCAGAATCAAGGAAATAGAGCTTCTACTGATGTTGGTTTCGAGGTCATTGTTCTTTTTAAGATTAGAGGGCATCTAACCCAGGCATACCTTGATTCAAACCCAAGATTAATTTGTGCATTTTGTATTATATCAGTCTCTATAATATGAATCCCAGCATTTTCTATTTTTGCTTGAATGAATCAAGATTATCTTATCTATTTTTCCCCCAAAAGGTTTCCCATTTTGTTTTTCAGCCATTTGTGCCAGCTTTCTTGGTATATCAAACTATTTTCTTTTCTTTTATCGTTTTCATTTTTTTTTTAATGTGAACTGAATTTGAAAGGGAACTCGAATTTGATCCATAGGTAATGTTTGAATATTTGATACATCAATCTCATTGTTAGATTGAGGATGGAGTCAGAAGATTCTTGAAAAGAAACATTAGGAAACAGTAAGCAGTGCGGATAAGGAAGAGAAAGAAGTTGTCCAAAAGGTTCATTTTGCTTTTTCTTGTGTGGCATGGGCACAACCGACCTTATCAACTTTCTCTTATTTCTTCCATCCCAAGCAAGATCCTTGCAAGTGCTTACACCATCACTCTCACTTTTTTCTTGTCCTACGAAATTGAGCCTTACAAAACACTATAATGACATCAATTATTCTCATTTTTAGAGCCTTAAAATAAAAGATAGGCTATTATTCTAGCAATTGCCAAGGAAAAAAAACGAAAAAGGGTTTTCGAGGGAAAAGCCAAATATCATTATTCGATTGAATTGGATGGAAATGGAATATGATAGACTAATTTTTCAACGAGTCAGAGAGTTTTTTTTTTCTCCATATTTGATCTTCGATTCAAATAAACAAAACTGTGTCAAAGCTCGAGTCGGAGGAAATTCTGATTATAGCATTTTGAGATAAAATAATTTCGTGTTTGCAATAAATGACATTAATGGGTATTTATTATGAATATGTTGGATATGTCTAACTTTTTACCCATAAATTGCCAAATCACCTAATGGATCCAATTTGAAATCAAATAAAATCTTGACTAAAAACTAAAATCATCCTTTTTTTTGTGAAGTGGCGCAAGCAAATTTAGCTTTCACTTTCATGTCCCAACTTTCTAATAATAATTTATGCAGATTAAATACTAATCTACCATTTTACGGATTAGTTGTTGATTAAAAATTTTTATTTTGTCCAAACCACTAAATAATTAAATAAAAAAATCTAATGTAAAGCTAACTTTACTACCAATAAAATTTGAACTCAAATAAGATCTAAATGAATTAATTGTTTAAATAAAACTCAAATAATACATTCAAAGTTTCAAATTATAACACATCATAAGGAAAAACTAATTTGTTCATTTCAATATATAAAAATTAACTAAAAATATGGAGTTAAGTATATACAAAAGTTGAAACTTTGATCTGACAACAAATTGTCCCACTCCAATTCATATTTTGTACTTTAACCTGAACAAAGATAAGCATAATTGAAATAAATAACAATACAAATATTTTATTTCAATAATATTGTTTAGGCAGACATATTTGCTTATTTAATTATATAATTTTTAATTATTTTTTTATTTTATATTATTATTGGATAAGATATAATGTGTTGTTAGTATAAGTAATTTTTACTTATTTATTTATTAATAATGCTACATTAACAAGTTTTTATTTTTTGTAAATTAAATAAATATTTTTTTTTGTGGATTTGTAGACTGTTGCGGATTTATAAAAGTAAATATATATTCAATTCACCAATTACAAATTTAAAATTTTTATTCTAATCCAATCCACCAATCTACGGATTATAATTTTTTAGATCAAATTTTTGCGAATTGGATGGATTGACAAATTTCTCTCAAGTTAAAGTTTTTTCTATTTTTTTTTTTAACTAGACTCAAAGGATTTGTTTCTAACATAGCTTTTAATACGGGTGAAGATATTTGCACTCACCCAAAAACTCTTCTCATTCATTTGCTTAATAAATTCAATGTTGAAAATTGAAATTTTGAATTATACTTTCTCTATAGACGCACTTAAATATGACATATGTCCTCATATTATTTATTTATTAAAAGAGGGTTTATTTAATTAATAATTTTTTTTGTGTTAATTTTGTACCCAAGAACAAAATCGAATTTGAATTACTCTTTAGAAATCAAATTCTATTGTTGAAATTGTCTTTGATATTAGTTAAGCATTATTATTATTATGGGTTCGTCAATTTGGTTATCGAAATCAAGATCCAAAATCGTTTTTAAATTTTTGCAGGTGGATTGAAATTGAAGGAAAGCATGGAGTAATACAAGTCCGTGTAATTTAAAAGATAAATGGAACGAAGCAAATAAAAGGAGTGTTTAAAAATAGATGAGTTGCGTTGAGTCGGTGTGTAATTTAGACAAGAGTTCATAGATGGCAATGAGTGTTGAGAAAAATTATTTTTAATTAAATTATATTATCTCGTCTATAATAATAATTTTATATTTTAAGCGTTTTAATAATAAAAAATAAATTAAAATATGGGTTTCAAAATTATTTTGATGGTTCATATAGCGTTCCACATTCATGTTGCCGAGTCCCCAACTGAAACAAATCTTTCATCCGATGAAGTGCACACTTTTTAACTATACACCGCTTTACACGTAATCACCCCAGCCCAAGCGTCCTTTTCCGCATAAATATCTCGCTGTCTTCCCGCCTCCACGGCAAAGCAACAACCACGCTCCACCCACACTTCGAGAAGGAAAAATGAAAATAAGAGTAAGATTATAACAACGGGTTCTCTACTTTTAAAAAATTTATAAAAAGAAATTAAATCGCTGATATTTAACAAAAATGCACCCTTACAATCTTTATCAGACAAGTCCCTACACTTTTGCTCCATTAATGAGCGTCAATTGCATCCGTGATCACATCACTTACCTTTAATCCTTCATGGAGGTTATTAAAATAACAAAAAAATATAATAAGTCCAGGTTTTGCAAAAAGGATAAAAAACTTAATGACTTAAGAAAAAAATTATGGTAAAATTAGACCTATGTCTAAGTACATTTAATAAAAATTAAAAAATAAAAATATTATTTTAATCCTTAAATAGTTTACTTATAACCTAAAACACCACTCACTTAAAAATGAGGACCAAAAAGACAATTTTTTTAGCTTATAAAATATATTTATCTTTTTATCCTATTTCATTATCAAATGCTACTAAGCTAGGAATATGTATGAAAATAATTAAACATTACGTTGTTATCTATTATTTCACTTGGGTCCGCCTACGTTGCAACTGTTGCAACGTGCAACACCTTTTTTTTTGGTGATAAAATATCATTTAGGTCCTTTATATTTTTTATAAAATAAAATAAGTAAAAAATATTATAAATATTTTCATATAAGTCATTTTTCATATCTATTTTAAACAGAAAATTTTATAAATATTTACATATAAATTCTTTTTCATATCTATTTTTATTATTTATTTTTTTATTAATTATATTTAATTATTATTTTATTAGTTATTAATATATAAATATAATATGATATAATAAAATAATATTCTAATATAATTTATTTTTATATTATAATATTTACATATAAGTCTTTTTTTTGATAAAATGACATTTGAAAAGAATTTTAATAGTTGTTGTTGTTGATATTATTATTATTATTATTGCTATTAAATTTTATTATTTTTATTTATTTTAATTATTATTATTAATAAAATTTATTACTTTTACTATTTTAATAAAATAACATTCCCATTAATAATAATTAAAATAATAAAAAATTATTAATAAATTTTAATAATAACAATAATTAATAGTAATTAAAATAATACAGTTAATATATTTTAATAATAGAAATATTAATACTAATAATAATAAATTAATTACTGTATAACAACAAGTAAAATAATAAAAGTAATAAATTTTATTAATAATTAAAATATATAAAAATAAAAAAATTTAATAACAATAATAATAATAATAATAACAACAACAACAACAACCATTAAAATTATTGTTATTATTATTATTATTATTATTATTATTAAAATTTATTAATAATTTTTTATTATTTTAATTATTATTATTATTATTATTATTTTAATTATAATATATACAAATAATATTAGGGACATAATTAACAAATGATATTTTAGTTATTTGCAATAATCTATTTCAATTATAAAATAAAGTAAACACATTAATGGAAATGTTGTTCATTTTGATTCCAATTTCTATATCTCAAGTAAATAACTTATTATAATTCAAACTCCTTATTATTTGTATTTTTTTATATTTAATTATTATTATATTAGTTATTAATAATGGCAATAATATTAGTAAAAAAATTAATAAAATTTAATAATAAGAATAAAATAACAATGAAATTAATAGTATAATAATATTAACGATGATAATAATTAAAATAATAAAAAAATATTAATAAATTTTAATAATAATAATAATAATAATAATAATTAATAGTAATTAAAATAATACAGTTAATATGTTTTAATAATAGAAATATTAATACTAATAATAATAAATTAATTATGGTCTAATAAAAATTAAAATAATAAAAGTAATAAATTTTATTAATAATAATAATTAAAATAAATAAAAATAAAAAAATTTAATAGCAATAATAATAATAATAATAATAATAATAATAACAACAATAACAACTATTAAAATTCTTTTCAAATGTCATTTTATCAAAAAAAAGACTTATATGTAAATATTAATGTTCTAAAAATAAATTATATTAGAACATTATTTTATTATATGATATTATATTTATATATTAATAAATAATAAAATAATAATTAAATATAATTAATAAAAAAAATAAATAATAAAAATATATATGAAAAAAGACTTATAGGTAAATATTTATAAAATTTTTTAATTAAAATAAATATAAAAAGGGACTTATATATAAATATTTATAATAATTTCTATTTATTTTTTTTTATAAAAAATATAAGGAACCTAAATAATATTTTACCAAAAAAACGTGTGGCACGTTCCAACAGTTACAACGTAGGCGACCCCATTTCACTTAGAAATAGTGACCAAAAAAAAAATGGCAACTAACGTTCTCTTAGATTTCGCAGACCGTTATTTGTGACAGTGTACCGTTCGTTTCACTCTGTAAAATCACTTCGGCAGTGTTAGTGTTTTTCTAAAATCGCCACAACAGATGGAGAAAATGAAAAAAAATGGCAACTAACGTTCTCTTAAATTTCGCAGACCGTTATTTGTGACAGTGTACCGTTCGTCTCACTCTGTAAAATCACTTCGGCGGTGTTAGTGTTTTTCTAAAATCGCCACAACAGATGGAGAAAATGAAAAAAAATGGCAACTAACGTTCTCTTAAATTTCGCAGACCGTTATTTGTGACAGTGTACCGTTCGTCTCACTCTGTAAAATCACTTCGGCGGTGTTAGTGTTTTTCTAAAATCGCCACAACAGATGGAGAAAATGAAAAAAAATGGCAACTAACGTTCTCTTAAATCTCGCAGACCGTTATTTGTGACTGTGTACCGTTCGTCTCGCTCTGTAAAATCACTTCGGCATTTTTAGTGTTTTTCTAAAATCACCACAGCAGATGGAGAAAATGAAAATATTTTTCGGTTTAATTCTCTCTCTGCTATTCGTCTCGTCATCGGCATTTCTATTAAACGATCGTCGTCTGGGTGCCTCGACATTTCCGTCCTTACAGGCGGAGAAGCTGATCAGGCAGCTCAACTTGTTCCCCAAGGAGGATGTCAACGTGGTCGACGGCCGTCGATCGGCTCCGTTGTTGGCCGGAACGCGGAAGAGGATCGTCGAAAAGCGGATTAACTTGTTGGGGGATTCCGGTGGTGGAGTCACCGTTGAGGTTTTGGGGCACCATGCTGGATATTACAAGCTTCCCCACTCCTACGACGCTAAGTATTTTTCAAAAACACTTGAGTTTATTATTTTATTGATTTATTAATTAAATATTTAAATTAAGACTAATGTTTTTAATTTAAAATGAAGAAGTGCGTTATTTGTTTCTATTGAGAATCATAATTTTTTTTTAATGTTGCAAATTTAGAAATAAGTTGTTTTTGGAGAGTAGAGTGCTGATGATTAATTGCCTATTGGTACCTAGTCAATCTGACCGAAAAAAAAAAAAAGATAAAAATTGAGTTGTTTGTATGCTTTTAGGATTTATTGAGGTTAATGTAATACCATAGCTCATTTTGATTTTCTCAGAGAGAAAAATAATTTGAGAAACTTACTGGCCTTTGTTAGGTATAATTTTGTTGTGGGTAACGATTGTCTACTCTTTTGTTGGCACTCTTAATTCTGTTTAGTAAATTTGAAAATCGATTCCATATATATACACTGATCATCTAGGCTGTAGTGTTCAGTGATAAACGGCAGATGCATTGCATGAGTAGATTAAGTGGATAAATTATCTTTTTTAAGTTGTCAGTGCAATTAATTCTTTTTCCTGTGATCTCTATACATTTTTGCGCATTGTGTATGAGTTTCTGTTTAAGTCTGTGTGAATCTTTTTTATTTATATTTTTTCAATTTTCTCTGAGCAATCACGGTCCTTGTTTGTAGGATGTTTTACTTCTTCTTTGAATCACGCAACAGCAAGCAGGATCCTGTTGTAATCTGGTTGACTGGAGGGCCTGGCTGCAGTAGTGAATTGGCTCTATTTTATGAAAATGGTCCCTTCAGTATTGCAGACAATATGTCTCTTGTTTCGAACGAGCATGGTTGGGATAAGGTATCTTTCTTCCTTTTTAATCACCTTTTCAATTATTATTGTGGGGATGGATTGGTATGGAACATTATTTATCGACACTTGGGTGCTTTTGTTCTTAGGTGTTGATGTGTAGCCACAATTTATAGCATTATCAGCGTTTTCTTTATTTTTTTATAAGAATCAGCCAGTTCATGACATGCATATTCATGTTTTCTTCCTTTGCTTATTTATCATTTTTAGTTTATTTGTGGGAGAAGTTTTAGTGCAAAACTTCTTGCTAACAAATTCGTTGGTGATTCTACAGGTATCAAACCTTCTGTTTGTTGATCAGCCCACTGGGACTGGGTTTAGTTACACTTCTGATAAACGTGACATTCGTCACAATGAAAATGGAGTTAGCAATGACCTCTATGACTTCTTACAGGTGGGCTTCTTTTCTTTTCATGCTCTTCTAACAAAATAAAACTGAAATCTGCAATTTATCATTATTGATTTGGGTTGGTATCACTCCAGTTTTTGTAGGGAAAATGAAATACAGAAATGTATTATCTATGACCGTATATTTAATTCTTTACTAAATGTATTATCTATGACCGTATATTTAATTCTTTACTGGGCTATTGTATGATACCAGGCCTTCTTTGAGGAGCATCCTAAGCTTGCGAAGAATGACTTCTATATAACCGGGGAATCATATGCTGGGCACTATATACCGGCATTTGCTGCTCGAGTGCACAATGGGAACAAAGCTAAAGAAGGCATTCATGTTAATTTGAAGGTATGCCATTAGTATCAGTGTATAACTCGAAATTGGTCGATGTAGTTCTATCTAATAAAAGTCTTTATGCTCAAACAGGGTTTTGCCATTGGTAACGGGCTTACCGATCCTGGTGTCCAGTACAAAGCTTATCCAGATTATGCATTGGATATGGGGATTATTAACAAATCAGAGTATGATCGTATCAGTAAGATCATCCCAGTGTGTGAACAGGCGATAAAGCTTTGTGGTAATGTTAATTTTGGGATTGTTCTATCTTTCTTGTTTCTATTTAATTTTTTTTTAGCACTTGGGTGTTTGCTGATTGAATTTTCTTGTGTGTTTACTTTTATACATTGTATTTTGCGTGGATATTCTATGTTGTCAACTTGCAACAATCTTTTTCTCTGATTAAGCATGTGCTTTCATCTGTTTCAGGCACTGATGGTACCCTTTCTTGCGTGGCTTCATATTTTGTTTGCGATACTATACCCAGTAGCATCATAGACATCGCTGGTGATATAAATGTAAGAGAGTTTAAGAATCTTTCTCTTAAATTATTCATTACTCCATTCATAAATAGTGGGGATAGGCCATGACCATGGCTGTTTGGTTTTGTATACATAGTGGAAAAGTAAACACACAAAAGAATATAAAATTCATTCACACGCTCAATAATTGCATTGCTTGTCAATTGTGTAATGCAGAAAGTGGAAAATAGATTTCAAGTAGATTTTGACACATATTATTGACATCCATATGGTCACTTTGCAGTACTACGACATTAGAAAGAAGTGTGTGGGGAGCCACTGCTATGACTACTCGAAGGTCGAGAAATTCCTCAATGATAAATCCGTCAGGGAAGCTATTGGTGTTGGGGACATGGAGTTTGTGTCTTGCAGCCCTACAGTGTATGAGGCTATGCTTGTAGACTTGATGAGGAACCTTGAAGTTGGAATTCCGGGACTTCTCGAGGATGGAATCAAGTTGCTTGCATATGCCGGAGAATATGATCTCATTTTTAACTGGCTTGGTAAGCTGTCAGGCTTTATCTGAAAGTGAACATCTCTTGATTTGGGAAATCAACACTTTAGGCAATTGCATCTGAGAATATACATCATTCTAACTACCTGAATGAGTAGGTAATTCGAGGTGGGTTCATGCAATGGAATGGTCTGGTCAGAAAGACTTTGTAGCATCTCCTGAGATTCCTTTTGAAGTTGATGGTTCAGAAGCTGGTGTACTGAAAACTCAAGGCCCACTCAGTTTCCTCAAGGTACCCCCCTCTCCTCTCTTTCTGTTTGTTTGGCTACTGGCACTCTTATTTGCAGTTCTCAATTAATCATCAGCACTGACGAGTTTGGTTTGATTTACACATTGACAGGTTCATGACTCTGGTCACATGGTACCCATGGACCAGCCTCAGGCTGCTTTAGAGATGCTGAAGAGGTGGATGCACGGCTCACTTTCTGAAGTTCCAGCTGGTTCAGAAAAATTGGTGGCTGAGATGTGATCACTACCGTTCTTCTGCCTGCTGCGCTTCTTAGTATGAACTAGGCCATAAATTATGTGGAATTTGAACATTACAAAGTTTTTTTTTTCTTTCCAGTACAATGTTTGCAAATATGGCCTCTGGACCTGTTAAAACTATGCCAAGCATGATATTTTGGTGTTTCTGGATTTATATATTTAATGAATCAAAGGATATTTGGTAGTTTAAATAGCTTCCAATATGTTTTGCAGTTGAATGTTATGTTTTATTTCTTTAACAGAAAAATATTTCTTAATTGGACTCATGATTAATTAGAAGTTAAGGGTTTTATTTTTATTTTTTAGTTTTTTTTTTTTTTAAAAAGGAAAGGGGGGTGGGCAAGTCCAAATCAAAGTTTACCCTCCTCTCCACCCCCAAGGCTCAAACCCGAGCTCACACAAGTGAGGGGCGACAGATTGCACTGCCAACCAATTCGGCTACGCCCTTGGGGGCTATTTTTTAGTATTTATTTGGTAATAATTGTTTGAAATGAAAAGTAGAAGCTATTTTCATGGAGTATCAGTACTTTTTCGCCTAAATCAAAACATGTTTGATTTTGAAGGCTTGGAGAGCAATATCTCAATATTGGAGAGATGCATGTAACGGCAGTAACGCTATGCATGTTTTATGGAAGAGAATTATAAGAGCTTCCGCGGAATTTTGATAAGGTATTGTTGAGCCTAATGGCGTAACATTGTTACATACACGAGTCCTTGTGGAATTTATTCCAAAGAATCAAAATCCTAATGTTTTCTCTCCGAACATAAATGGATTACAAAAACTCTCAACTAAAATTTTTTTTAATCATCGTGCGCATGCGGCTAAGGCATGGTTTGTTTGGTGTTGAGATGTGCAAAGTTGTACCTGCTATGCCAGCAAAAAAAAAAGTTATAGGGATTATAATATTTAATAAATCATTGGTTGTATGATAAAATTCGATGATGATATTTGTAGAGATAATTATCAAAATTTATCAAATAATTTAATATTTGTAACAATTTTAGTCCAATAACATTAAACTAAACTGAAAAAAAGCTTTCAGAGCTCAGCTGATTCGTTTTGTGTTGCTGCTGAGCAGCTAAACCAAACATGACAATAACTAATGCCGAAACAATAGAGACAAAGAAATATAGCAAATACTTCTTTACATGGATGGCAAATACATACATGTCCTCGAAATGCATACATAAACATCTAATTTGAGGCCTTAAACAGCGAGAAAGTTCAAGTTCTACAGTAGCAATAACAAACTATTAAAGGCTCGAGCATATCTAGCTAGAAACCTTCTATCTTAGAGCACAGCTCCTCCAAAGCAACTTCGAAATTCAGATTTGGCTAGTTATCTATATTGTCTGTAAAAAAGAAAAAAAATAAATATTTAGTAAGAGGTGAGTTGTACACATAATAATTAAGAAAAAAAAATTGGTAAAAAGTGAGTTGTACACTCACTAATTAAGCAGAACCATGCATAACAATTAAAAAGATCCATTAGCTTAAAATATTTTTATAGATTTCACATAATTTTTCTAGTGAAACAGAGTTATAAACCACTTGCAAACCGAACATATATTTTAGATCAAATTAATAAAATATATATCTCAACCAACTTTTTTCTTTTAAAATTACAGAAATTTGAATCACTTAAATTTATCTTTTTTCCCTGTGAGCGTAATTCCTCATTCAAGTAGAATATTCTTGATAGATTGAAATTCATGGATAACATCTGTTCTATTCATTCGATCTTGTGGTGATTCCATCGAACATGCAGCACAAATTTTGACCATAGAAATGCGACATTATACTACGTTGTTCATTCTTGGTTTCATCGACCTGCTATTTGCAGCAATCAAAACTTCATCATCATTTAGGAGTAGTGAATCTACAATATCTATCACATGATCAGGCAAGGTCATTTTGGCAAAGTTATGAAGATTCAAGTCTCCCTCAAACATAGCATCTGTAGGCTTTTTTCTTGTCACTATTTGTAACACCAATAACCTATACCTGTAAATATCTCCATTTGTTGACACCTCACTTACTAAGTCATATTATGCCATTTAAAAAAAGAATTATAAGAAATAGTATAATAATTTTAAGAAGAAATCAAGAGATGCAAATGGAAAAGAAGCAATAATTTAATTCATTTTAATGTAACCTGGGGCAGCATAGCCAACTGTGCCTCTAATTCCAACTGAGCTGCTTTGGTTTGGATTTGAGATTTCTTGACGAAATCTTGCTAAACCGAAATCACCAACATGAGCGGTCAAGTCATTGTCAAGAAGTACATTGCTTGGCTTTAGGTCGCAACGGAGAATTGGTTCTTGGTAGCGGTGATGGAGATAATCTGGTGCAGATTCCACATCAATTGCTATGCTTATTCTCAGGGTAAGATTCTGAACTTTGATTTCTTCATCTGTTTGTGGAACAGCATGTGCAAGACTCCCATTTGGCATGTAATCGAAAACTAGAGCTTTGAACTCGTTGCCTGGGAAATCAATACTTGAGCAAGGTGTTATGAACCTGACAAGATTTCGGTGTCGTATACTTTTTGCACTGAGCCATGAAACTCTTAAAATCTCCTTGGCGTTGAAGATTAAACACTTTGATTACAACGACAATTCCATCTTGATCAAATTTTCCCTTATACACGGAGCCAAAACTGCCCATACCAATCAAGTGTGTTGAATAAAATCCATCAGTTGCTTTGAGGAGACTTTCATAAGACACTTTTCGAAGTGCTTTTATCGAGATGGGTTCTGATGGCTGCTCTCTTAGTTCTCTCCTCTTTTTGAGCCAACAGAAAATGAAAAATGATACTGAAAGTATGCTGAAAATGCACTTATAGCTGACATTGTTACTTTCAATCGTCGAGAGATCTTTTGACTGTTTGAATTGCTCTTGGTACATTTAGGCAGTGCAATTCAGGTATGCCACTACGAAGCTTACTGTTTCCAATAACTGATGTAACACTTGAATTCTTAAATACGCCTTCTGTTGGTATCGTTCCCTCAAGATCATTGTAAGATAGATTTAAATTTTTCAACAGTTTAAAATTTGCCAAAAATTTAGGAATTTCTTCAGAAAGATTGTTTTGAGACAAATCCAAGATCGCAAGACCCATCAAAGAATTCAAAGATGAAGGAATAGTACCATGGAATAAGTTGTCTCGCAGCTCTAATTGTTCCAAGCTATTACAACGACCAAGAGTTGTAGCAATCTCACCTTCTAACATGTTTCCGGCAACATTTATTTCTTTTAGATTCTTAAGATTTCCAACTTCAATAGGAAGGATTCCGGTTAGTTGGTTTCTAGACAAGTCGAGAATAATTGATACGGGTGGGAGACCAATGAGTTGGGGAGGTATGGTGCCACTGAGATTGTTATTAGAAAGATTAATTGCTACCAAGCTCTTGCACTGGCCAAAGCTTGATGGGATGCTACCTTGAAGAAAATTGTCACTTAAATCTAGATCAATCAACATTTTTAACTTTCCAATTAGAAGTGGATTATTTCCTGATAATTAGTTTCCAAGTAAGTACAATATTTTCAAATTTTGGAGCTCTCCAATGGCAAGGGGGACGTTACCAGATAATTGGTTGTTCCACAAGTCGAGTCGCTGCATATTGACAAGCTTCCCAATCGCAGCAGGGATGCTTCCATATATTTTGTTGTTGTTGAGAAGCAACATTTCAAGAGTGGTTGAGAAGTTGGTAATGCATCTAGGTAATAGCCCTCCAAACTTGTTGGTATTTATACCTAATAACTCTACATTACTTGCATTAGTCAAAGAGCATAGGAAGTCTTAAGTCATTGCGTCCCCACTCCCGAGATTGTTTCTTCCAATAAGGAACACAATAAGTTTTTGTAGCTTTTCCAAAGAAGGCAATTCCCCTGTTAGTTTATTTCCATCGACTTGAAATACTTGCAACTGCGAGGCATTGGATATAGAAGATGGAATAGCTCCGGCAATTTGGTTTCTAGCAACACTGAAAAATTGGAGATTTGGGAGAGTAAAACCTATGTCCAAGGGGAGGACCCCTTGAATTTGGTTCGTTCCAGCATCAAATTTCGTGATGGAAGAAATATTCAAGATAGAGGAAGGAATAGTACCTGACAACCTGTTTATACTCAGATACAACAGCACAAGGTTCGTCAGTCTGCCAAAAGTATCGGGAATACTCCCGTCCAAATAATTAACAGGCAAAGAAAGTGCATGAATGGCTGCTAAATTTCCCAGAGAAGAAGGTATGCTTCCCGTTAGCTTGTTGTCACTTGTAGCTAAAAATTCAATCTTTGACAAGGAGCCAAATTGGGAAGGAATTGTCCCCGCCAACTGATTACAGGATAAATGGAAGCGAATAAGGTTTGAGCAACTGGATATATTGGAAGGAATTTCGCCACCAATTGAGTTGTTGGAAAGAGCTAGTAATTGCAATCTTCGAAAACGTCCAATTTCTGAGGGGATTTCATGGGTGAAGCTGTTGTTTTCGAGATTTATTACTTTAAGAAGGCTCAAATTTCCAATGTAAGGTGAAATAGAGCCAGCAAGTTTAATGGACCCCAAGTCCAAGATTGTGATTGCTGGTGCCTGCGACTACATATAACACCATGCCATCGGCAAAAGTGGATGGAATCGTTCCATTAGCCTAAAACACCCAGATGGTCGTGACTGATCTTGGACTTGAACTCGAGCAAGGCTAGTCGATCTGTCTCGTTCCCAAAGAATTTCGGAACGACCAGCTGCATGTTAAAGCAGAACACAACAAGGATAGCATGCCAAACGAAAAATGGCAAACACACTCTCGTGCCCATGTTGGAGGATGGCAAATTTTTTTTTTTAAAGTTGGAAATTAAGTCAAACCTTTAATATCTCAATAGCTGTGTTGGTTTTGTTACAATTTGCGGGGCTGTCAAGTGCAAAGGCATTCCTGCTTTATATAACATTATTATTATTATTATTATTATTATTTGCTTTATTGCTTTGCCTTCTAACACAATTTTGCTGGGTGTGTTTGGTACGAATTTAAAATAATAATATATCATAGCACGCCTGGTTATACGCACAATCTATTTAATTAATAATTTTTTATTTGGAAAATATAAATTAATCTTTCACGTCTTTTACCATGATACATATAAAAAATGAAAGTTAGCGAATTAACTAAATTAACATTCCTTTAACTAATTACTTGCTATGCCTCTTCTGCGAATGGGAACATAATCTTGCTTTTTCGCAGCATAAAAATATAAAATATTGATAATGGGATATGTGCTAGTCTTTTCTTCTTTTATTTTTTTTTTTCGTAAAAAAGTATACAAATCAACAACTTAAAGAATTATGTTGAAGAAAGTGACCATCACACAAATTTTTTCTAAATGGTTGATAGTGCACGAGCTGTAACATATGGTATGCCTAAATTACGATTGTCGGACATTTTGCATTGGTCAACAGCGTTATGTGCGATGCTTTGACAAATTAATAGCTATAATGCTTCTTTTCCAAATGGTATGGCAGAAATAATTTTGCTTTTCCGCAGCATAAATTATAAAATATTGATAATGGGATGCGCTAGTCTTTTCTTCTCTTAATTGCATGTTTTCTTTTCTTTTGCTTTTTCTTTTTTGGAAAAAAAATTAGACAAATTAACTACCTATGGTGGATGAAAAGAGTAGCCATCATCTTTCGGCCAAACTTGACCATTTTTGTTAACTAAGGATATTTCTTCAAAGTCTTAACTACCATGGAATATAATTATCTCATTCTACTACAATTAATTTTGCTATTTTTCTCTGTATAGCTTTTTTTTTTTTTTTTTTGGGGGGGGTTATTGGCTCACAGGGAAAATAAAAGACAACTAATTTGTTGAAAGACTAGTAGCCATTGTTACCCCATTTTATAAACGCTGAAGAAGGAAAATTAAACTAATGTAAAGAAAAATTAAACCAATGTAAGGGTTTTGATTTTTTACTATATATTTTAATTTTTAAGTTTAACAAATAAAATAACGTATGGATTCACACAACCAAAAAAAAAAAAATTGATTTTTGCTGTATATTTGAATATCTAAGTATTTAACTTTATTAAAAAAAAAGAAGCTATAATGATCAAGGAAGAGTCGTGTTGGTCACTACTATGGCCCTGTTTGCTAATATTTCAGATCGTTGGTGGATTGGGTCTATATAACATGTATTTGTGAAGTCCTAGAAGTATTTATAAGTCTTAGAAGGGCGCATAAATATCAAAAACTTGCTTTCATGAGTTTTTCAGTTATAATAATCAGACGTTGAAAAATCACAAATAAATATTTAGATGTCTGCATCTAGATCTTTTTAAATTTCACTTTTTTTTTTCTTATATTGATCTCAATGTCTGTATTTGTTTTGATATGAAGTGAATGCAACGTCTCATGTTGTCAAATGCTTTGTTTTTCTTAACTGTTGTGATTCTTTTTATTTGTTTGTATATGAATTGGATGCAAGTTATATGAAGCTGTCATATGTTTTTTTTTTTCCAAAGTATTTTCCTTTGTTTGTAGATTTGTGTGTCATGCAAGTTATGAGAACATGTTTCAAATATTAATTTGTTTGTTCTCTATCATAATTTTATAGATATGGCTGACACTGAAGACTAAAATGAGACCAATTTTCCTGACTTGGGTTAGAAACCAAAGAGGAGAAAGCAGACAAAAAAGAAACATTTGCCAAAAATATCAGCTGATGATAAGATTACAGTGGAGCATAACCAATATGGAGTTCCTATAGGAGACAGAGCAAATGATTTTAGAAGTTATATTGGTGTTCTCGTCTGAGATAATATTTCAATCTTATTTGATTATTGGCAACATGTTCCCCTGGATATTAAGGACAAACTTTGGGACCAGTTACAGGTAATCTGCTAATTCTTATTCGATTTCGTGGTTTGATTTATTTTTACTGTTTGTACTAATATTAATACCATTTCTTATTATATGATGGAGCAAACAAAATTAGTACTTGGTATAAGGAGCACAAAAAAATATGATTCAATAAATGGGAATTACTTTAAGGAACTTCATATGTGCATTAAACACTGAGTTTATCTAACCTAACAGGGACAACTGCAGTCAATTAAAGCTGCCTCCATGAGAGTATCCGACAATTAGAAAGTCCGAGTGGAAACAGTTTGTTAAAAAGGTTCTTGGTCTTGAATTTGTGGTAAATTATTCTACAACAATGTTCATTCTTTATTACTTAGAAAACTTATTTGTTTTAATAGAAAATTATTGTTGTACACTATTTTTTTATCAAGGATAAGAGTAATAAAGGAAAGAAGATGCGTGAACAAATGCAACCATCGTTTAGGTAGTACAAGTTATAGTGGCGTGCTGTATAGAAAGGTATCTATCATATCTTCCTCATTCAATTTGCTATATATACTTTAGATTTTTTTTATGTCATGAAAATTAAGTTGTCCTTGGTGCTCATTAACATGAAATAGAAGGCTGAGATTACAATTTCTAAAAGAGAGCTTGACTGAAGTCCGTTGTGATTGATGGCCTGAAAGAACAACAAGTGTGACTACGAACCTGATGAGTTGCCACTACAGAGAAAATTGAAGGGTTCATTCTTTATTACTGAGTTTACTTGAATCTGAGATTTGCATACGTTTGCGTATATTTGAACAACAACTTTTTGCTTTATGCTGATTGAGTTTGTATCCATATTGTTGTCGGAGAAATTAAAGTCAGGTCGACCAAAGATCATTTCAAACTCAAAAGGTAAATAACATTCTCTCACCAGCCCTTGGGAAGCAATCAAATGGTAGTAGAATCCAAGGAGTGGGGAAGTCAATCACCCCAACAATGTATTTTCATTTATCCAATACTACAAACTTGCTTCAGCAAAGAATGGCCATGGAAAGAAAGGTGTATGAAGAAAAGTCTCAGATGATGATGGAGATGATGGATGCAAAGCTGAAAGGCAAGCTAAATGGCACCAATCGTACAGAGATTGGTAGTTGTAGGTATGTGAACACTAAATCTCCAACAGGTGGAGATGATCACAAGAATGCTCAATCAGAGGCAAAAAGAAAGGTTATATGTTACTTTTATTTATTTACTTTATGTGATACTTAGCTGATATTTTATTTTATTGAACTAATTATTGTGTCATGTTTGCATATAGAATAGACTGCAGACATTATGGAGGAAGATTCCTCAAAAAAGGGTCAACCAAAGGCAAAAGCAAATGTTATAACTTATGTTTATTTATTTACTTTGTGTTACACTTAATTTTTATTTTATTCAACTAATTTTGTGTTTGTTTGCATATTGAATAGGCTACAGACATTATGGAGGAGGAATCCTAAAAAAATGGTCAATCAAATGCAAAAAAAAAGGTTATTAGTCTTACTTGAATTTTTTTTACTTTACATTAAACTTAATTATTATTTTACTCAACTAATTACTCTATCATTTATGCATTTTGAATAGGCTGCAAATATCATAGAGGAAGATTCTTATAAAGATGGAAAATTGGAAGAAACTTCTCTAGTTAAAAACTGAGAAGAAGACTTAAAAGAAGACCCTGACAAAGACTCCCAAAAGGTCTCCTAGATTGAAGAGGACTCCAAACCAGCAAAGGAAACAAAATGACCCTGTTGTTTTCTGTCTTGGTTCTAAAGCCTCTCTTCCGATGAAGCCAAAGGTGATTAAAGTTCCCACTAGCAGAAAACTAGTATTGCGGAAGAACACCAGGCTAGCTGCGTGGGAGAGAAAGAATAGTAGTGCAACAATTAAAATGTTCTGGAAACTTTGTTACAGAAAGAAATATTGATTGAGCATGATGAATCCATTTTTGGTTATGAAACTGTAACCCCGTTGACCAAGGATGTTTGCCAAGTGATCATTAATTTTGTTGCGTTGCGGAATGAAGTGATTGACCTCTGGATAATATAATTCGTTGTCTTCTAATCTTACATTATATGACTATGATGTTTTATTCATTGTATACAATGATGTTCAATTATTAATATTTTACCATGTCGTGGGTACTTACACCAGTCAATGGAGAATGATAAAGGGATATTTCTCGTGGGATTTGGTTAGGTTATGCTCGGTAGAGCCATGCCATAAGAGGAATATATAACTCAAAAGTCTCGTCAAGTATCTGAACTATTGCGAGTGGCTCTACTTGGACAGATTACATTAATCATATATAATCCAAGGTAAGGTCTCCTAGCTTTTTGTATATTGAACATTTAAATAATTTAAAACATGTAATTCTCCTACACTAATAGGCAATTAGTTGTTTTTAATCCATTAAAATTTACTTTGCATGGCATACCAGCTTGACTTTCTTTGCCATTTTGTTTTAATGTGTCCGGTATTTGGTATTGAGTTGGTGACTGGAAAGATCAAGTCTTATTATAATGAATGTTGTCGAAATTTAATATAAAATTAACAAAAACCAATTATTGTGTAAAAAATAAATTAGCCAGCTAGTGCAATATAAATGAAGTTATGTCCAAGAAGATGATTGCTCTGACTTTTGAGTTTCAGATGATAGCATTCCAGCGAAGGCCATTCATTTACAATTTGACTTCATTAATTTTCATTATTTTTCTTGATTGAGATAATCGATTTATCAGTGATTAGTGTTAAAAATTGTATGTTTATTAAGGGGTAAAAATGTTATTTTGTTCGTATATTATAATTTATATTTGTGTTTATGTAATATATTAAGTTTTAACTATATTTAATTTTGTGTATTTTTGTGTGTTTATTAGGTAAAATATTAATTTTACATAATTTAAGGCTCTAAACAGATAAACATAGGTCAAATTTGGACTCCAGAGGTCTGAAACTTTAAAATGATCAAGTTCGGCTTAAAATTGAGCTTTTACGAGGAAAGTTGACTTTTTCTGTTGACCGAACACTGATTGGATAATAAAATGGGCGTACAATAGATATGACTGCACTGGATAGCTGACAATTTTGACTAAATCTCAACTGTCTATAGTACAATGGCCACGATTGTGCCACGTGGCAATGGTTGATGAAGCAAGTTGGAGGATCCTAATCTTTGTGTTCGGGTCGACCTGATCCACCCATTAACATGCTAAATCTCAACCGTTCTTTGACCGAATCAAACGCTGCATATGATATCACGTGTAAGGTTGACTTTTAAAGTTTGATTAGCCGTTGGATCTTGATCTAATGGTTGTGTGGAGCACATGCATTAAGTTTATGATGGACCGCAAAACACTGGATCGTGAATTTATTTCTCTATAAATAGAGCCTCATTTTTATGTTTTTGGATCACCTCTCTTCTTCTCAATTTCTCTCAATTTACTTGTAATCTTATTTTCTAGGTGTGTTTTAATATTTTGCACAACTACTTTTATAAATAAATTTAGTTTTATTTTCAATTTTAGTTGTTTTCATTCTTTTTAATTATGAATAATTTAATTTTAATAATTATTTTTATTTCTATTTCAATTATGCTTAGTTAAATAATAATAGTTAGGGTAAGGTGAAACTCTTAGGAAATAAATATGATTTAATCAAATTCTATTTTTAATTATATAAATTAAATTATTTTCTATTTAATGTTATACGTATTTTATATTTTGAAATTTTGATTTATAGTAGACAAATAATGGAGTTTGGCACAATAAATTCTTAATATCTTAATATAAGGCATGGTAAAATGGTATTTTGATTTGTTGTAGGCAAATTAAATTTTGGCACAATAAATACTTAATCCATAATAAAATTAATGGGAAAATAATGATAATTTATATAATTAATCATTCGGGCAATAAATTTAAATAAAAATAGCAAAAAGAATTTGTTAAATTCTATTTATTACTAAAAGTGGATCCATAACCCTAACTAATTCAATTTTATAGTTTCACTTAAGTTAAGTTGCATATATTCAAGTTTTATTTTTTTTAGATAAAATAAAATAAACAAATTAAAATTTTTCTTTGTGGATCAACCTCGGACTCATCAAGTTAAAAATCACTTTTAAGTTGTGTCAATCAGGATACTAATATTACCATTTATGTATTTCAATTATAGCAACTATTGGGTGTTGGTAGCAATTGAGATATTAGTCTCCACTTTGTATTATTTGGATTCAGCAGTTGGAGAAAAGATTGATGTTAGTTTGGAGCAAATAATACATGAGTTAAGTTTTTCTAGACTTATATTTTACTATTTCATATAGCTTAGTTATGAAATTACAGTATGGTAATCTCTATATTTATTGTGTTTCTTACCTCCAGGAGAGTTAGAATTATCGTTCAACCAAGTTCAAAACTAAGCTAAATACGAAATGGGTAACTGACCAAGTAAAGGCCTATTACATCTTTGTTTATTTTGTTTCAATTTGTAACTTAAATTTTTTATGTTTTCAGTGGTAATAAAACTTGTTTCATAAATGTACAGTGCCCCCAAGAAATAGGCAGTTTTGAATGTGAGTACTTCCTTATGAAGTACATGCATGCAAGATATTGTGGGGAATGGGAACATATTGAAGGAAAATGTAAGTTTGAAATCTTATCTTTGTTACTTGGTTATTTTTAACCATGAACATATTGTTTACAACATTATTTTCATTTCCTTATTTGAAGTTAAAGGGGATAAATCAGTATTCAGATGAGGATCTTGTGAAGGTTCGAAATGAATGGGCTGCTAATGTGGGTAACTTAATGTAACATATGCACCAAATTTTTTTTTAATTGAGTGTGATGTTATTTTTATCTTTGTCGTAAATTTTAAAATCATCAGATTGTTACAAATCATTACGAATAATCGGACGCAATTATTAAAATTGATCGCGCTCGAAATAATTTAAATTTGTTGCGACACAAAATCGAGACATTTCAGACGCGACTTAATGGCCGCGTAATCAGATTTTATTTTGGCACTCGGGTCCGGAATTAGCTTAATTTGTATTAAGCTAAAAAAAAAATATTTGTTACTATAAATGGAAAGTGATGAGAGAGAGAGACATTTGGCTTTCCTAAAATAGAAAGAAGAGAGAGAGAGAGAGAGAGAGAGAGAGAAAAACCTGTTGACCCATTTGACCAACCCGACCTACGTGACCCGTGACCAAGACCCAACCATTTCTTCTGATTTCGGCCACCCCACCGGCCACGCTTGGTACCGATCTGAAGCTTGACTATCGGCCGACATATTGTTGCCATCACCGACACCGGAAACCGACCAGAACGCTGGCAAACGAGCTCGAAAAGTCGCGGCCAAAACCCGTTTTGCTCGCCATTGATTTCGCCAGTTTTAGGCTGATCCACCACTTGGATCTTGTTCCTCAGGTTCCCCTCATCGATTTCTAACCAACCCTGTCACCTGAAACAGCCGGATTGCCGCCGATCGACCGCTGGAAAGCTTACGATTTTTAGGGAGCTAGATTCGCCTTTATCGCGGCGCGTGGGAGGTCACCGTCGGCACCATTGGACTCACTGAGGTCAGATCTAGCAGACCTGAGCTTCCCGTCGCCGTTTATTGAGTTTCGGTCACCGTTGACCGTTAGGGGCAATTCGATAATTTCATAAACTTTAGGGGTAATTTTGTAATTTTTAAATTGATGGACATTTTGGTAATTTTAGACCAGGGCAGTTAGGTAATTTAAGATTTCGGGGGTAATTCAATAATTTACGTCGCTAGGGTCATTTGGTAATTTTATATTTTTTTGGGGGTAATTTTATAAATTTAAAACTTGTGGATATATTTGTAATCGGAATTGAGGATAGTTTGATAATATGTAATTCTAAGGATAATTTGATGAATTTTGATGTCAAGGGCATTTTGATAATTTTACGAATTCGAGAATATTTTATTACGGATAAATGTTGTTTCGAGCATATTAGTTATAATTCGTGATTATAGTTAGTAATTATGTTATTTTCTCAAATTAGGAGGATCCGCGAACGAGAATCAACCCGCGGACGTTCTCGATTCGAAGTTCGGACGCCGTCACTGTGAGTGGAATATAAAAAACCTATTTTCATTGTAGTTTATTATGATTTTAAAATATAGTAAAGCATGTTTACGAGATTAATTTTAAAGGCTTTGATTTAATGATTTTATATAAATGGATTTTATTTGTGTTTTGGTATTTATTACGAGAAATGTGTTTGATTAATGATTTTGGTTGCCGATTTTAAATATGCATGATACTATTTTTAAAGAAAAGAAACGCGGATTTAAGATATGTTAAATGAAAAAAGGAAATGAGATTTTGAATGAAATTTCGGATGAGATTTCGAATGAGATTTTTGAGGAGTTGGTATTTTGATATGATTAATTATTTTAGAGTAAAGTTATGTTGAAAAACTACTATCCACTCATTAGGCTCACTGAGTTTTATACTCATTCCATTTTATTATATTTTTCCCCCCAACAGGAGATTCGCAGGTACAACAGTCGACCCAGCAACAATAGTTATTTTCGGATTTATGGCCACGTTATGATGTTAGGAGTTATCAATTGATTTGTTGAGATAATTTGGGATTGTATAATTTGTTACATTTCGGGATTGTGGATAACATATGTATTTGATTTGATATTGAATAATTGAGTGATTTGGTATTTTGGTTGAGATAATTGATTGATGAAGTTGGTTGTATTCGGAATTATTTGGGAGTGCTTGATTTATAATTTTTTATAGATTTGGTTGTGTAATAACTTAAGGGGAGATTTTGTTGAATTTTTGGTAGAATCTTAATTAATTAGATAACGTCAGAAAGATTATATAGAATTAGGCCGATTCGCCCTAGGAGTTCGGGGCGGGTCGAGTCACTTAATCACTGAGTTAAGAAAATAGGTACATATCAATTGTTTTATAAATAAATTATCTGTCACCAAGGGCTTATATTAGAATAATGTTTAATGTTGCCGCTTTGATTGTCCCTTTACACTTTCAGGGAATGTTATTATTGTTTAGGTTACTTGAAGCTGGTTGCTGTTGGTTGCAGATGATTTCTACTAATTCCTATTGTTGTTTGTTTATTGTTGTTTCTAGTTTTAAGATAGACAAATTTGTGCATCTTTGAGTGTTTATGATACTTGTGGGTGAATGTTTACCCCAAGGGTGATTAATCACTGATTTGGTTATTGTTGGTTGTAAGGGTATTCTAGACTTCTTGGATGATACTATGTTGTTGGATTGGATGATTATGGTATTTTTTTTTAGTTGAAATGGAGCTTAATGGCATTCATAATTTGCTTCAAATTTGATTTCCGCATCACACATATTTTATTTTCTCAAAAAAATATTGACACCAATTTAGCATCCCTCTAACATTGTTGTTCTACAATCATAATTTGGTTAATACTATTACATCAGAATTTCGTTGTTACCATCGAATTAGAAATTCTTTGATATCATAGAATCACAATTTTTTTGATACCATAGAATCATTACGGATGTGATGTCTTAGAATTAAAATTTCTTTGATATCATAGAATCATTGTGTATGTGATGTCTTAGCATCAAAATTATTTTGATACGATAGAATCATTATATAGTGATGGCTTAGAATCAAAATTTGTGTGACATCGTAGCAATAAAAATTTGCTGATACTAATATCTAGTGTCGGAGTAACATTGGCACCAGCTATGTTGACAGTAGTGAAGGCCATTTTTCTAGTAGTGGACGAATTACCTCTTATGCTTCTTCTGCAAATGGAGACATAATCTTGCTTTTTTGCAGTATAAAAATATAAAATATTGATAATGGGATGTGCAAGTCTTTTCTTCTCTATTTGAGTGTTTTTTTCCCCTTTTTTTCTTTGTCAAAACGTACACAAATCAACAATTCAGAGAATTATGATGAAGAAAATAACCTATCATCACAATTTTTTATAGAGTCGGAATATCAGCACTCCTCAAATATCTTATTGAAACCCCCTTTTCAATTATATTCCATTTAATACCAAAAATATCTTTTTTTTTTCCCTAAATGAAAACTCTTTTCATTTATGAAATTTTTATTTTCTAATAATTTTTTCACTATTTCAGTCTTAATATTTGTATTCCTCTCTTCAAACTTTCTTTATTATTTAATTTCTAAAGAGAAAAAATCTAAAAGAAAAAATAAGAAAAAACATTACGCTTAGAAAATAATGAATATTTTATGGGTCTAATACAATTTTATCCTACCTATGGATTTTGGGTTCAGCAATTAGTTTGAAAATCCTTAAAAAATTATTAGTTGTGGGGTAAAACTTTATTTAATTTATTTTTCCATTATGTTGTATCTTAATTAAATTATTAGTTTATTGCAAGAATTTTGTTTTGGCTTAGGGAATTACTCCTTAAATTCAGAATATTTTAATGATAATAAAAAAATTAGGTTGTGTAAGGAAAATAAAATTGAAGAGAGAAAGAAAATATAAATGGCTTAATTTTATTTATACTTATCCTTAAAAGTAATTGTAATATAACAGAGATTTTATGAGATTAATGAAAGGGTGTCAATAGTCCAACTCTTTTTATTATTATACCTCCTAGTGTGGGTACTTTCAAAGGATCATATTTTATTAATTTTTATTTATTTTACAAATATATGATACTACACATACTGTGAAATACTATTTCTCTAGATCATAACAGCTATAATGCTTCTTTTGCAAATAGCAGATTTAATTTTGCTTTTCTGCAGCATAAATTGTAAAATGTTGATAACAGGATATGTTAGTCTTTTCTTCTCTTAATTGTATGTTTTTTTTTTCTTTTTTGGTAAGAAGCTAGGCAAATTAATAACTTACGATGAAGAGATTGGCCATCATATTTCGGCCAAACTTGACGATTTTTGACAACTTAAATTGTTTCCTCAAAGGAGCAATGATAGGTACCTCAACATTTAAGTCCTAATTTAAGTGTGAATTAATGTGGCATTCATCCATTAATGTGGCATTCATTCATTTATTATTCAATAAATGAAGGACACATAGAATTAAGACTCAAGTTGGGATCCTTAACATTATTGTTCCTCAAAGTCTCAACTATTATATAATATAGTTATCTTATTCTACCACAATTAATTCTGCTATTGACACGACCCGCCCCGAACTCCCAGGGCGAGTCTGTCCAATTTCCATATAATCTTTCTCACGTAATCTGAATAATCAGAATTCAACCGAAAAATTCGGCAAAATCTTTCCTATATTTATTATAAAACAAATTCTACAAAAATTATAAATCAAGCACTCCCAAATAATTCTGAATACAACCAACTTCGTCAATCAATTATCTCAACCAAAATACCAAATCACTCAATTATTCAATATCGAATAAAATACATATATTATCCGTAATCCCCGAAATATAATAAATTATACAATCCCAAATTATCTCAATAAATCAATCAATAACTCCTAACATCATAACGTGGCCATAAATCCGAAAATAACTATTGTTGCTGGGTCGACTGTTGTATCTGCGAATCTCCTGTTGGGGGGGGGGGGGAAATATAATAAAAAAATAGAATGAGTATAAAACTCAGTGAGCTAAGTGAGTTGATAGTAGTTTTTCATCATAACTTTACTCTAAATTAATTAATCATATCAAAATACCAACTCATCAAAATATCACAAAAACTTAAATAACTCATTTAATCCAATCCATGTACTCAAATAACGATATCACAAATATACTGCATAAATCAATGGAAATTCATAATACTTATAACATCAATATCGGAATAACGAAAACTATCACCAAACTAGTACCCAGGGGAAATAATCTCATTATATCCGGACCTCGACGGACGGGCAATGACGTACTATCTGGGTACAATCATGCCCCGGAGCTACACGGATAGACAAGGAAAAGCCATATCATTTCTCATCATATTCGGACCTCAACGGACATGCAATGACGTACTATCTGGGTACCGCCATGCCCCGGAGCTACACGGATAGATCGGAACATATTATCTCATATCTCATCATATATGTGCATGCATAATCTCGTCCCAAAAAGTCAAAGTCGCCCGAGTACACGGCCCAAAGCCTCTGTGTGTACTCAGATGGGCCCCAAAAGCCTGTATCTCATATGTATCATATGTATCTCATTATCAGTATCTCTGTATTCATCATACCATATACATATCTCATCTCATCTGTATCACTGTATCCGAAAGGGGAGGGTACTGTCTAATGATTTTAAAAAATAATTATTATGCTCATATTCATATACCTTCGTACACATATACATAGACATATAATCTCATCCGAAAATCTCATTCGAAATCTCATCCAAAATCACATTCGAAATCTTATCCGAAATCTCATTCGAAATTCCATCCGAAATCTCATTTCCTTTTTCATTTCACAAGTTTTAAATTTACTTTTCTTTTCTTTAAAATATTATCATGCAAATTCAAAATTGGTAACCAAAATCATTAATCAAACACATTTCTCGCAATAAATACCAAAATACAGATAAAATCCATTATATAAAATTATTAAATCAAAGCATTTAAAATTAATCTCGTAAACATGCTTTACCATAATTTTCAATCAAAATAAACTACTATGAAAATAGGTTTTGTATATTCCACTTACAGTGACGGTGTACGAACTCGGTATTGACAACGTCCACGGGTTAATTCTCGTTCACGGATCCTCCTAATTTAAGGAAATAACATAAATACTAATCATAATCACGAATTATAACTAATATACTCGAAATGGTATTTATCCGTAATAAAATATTCTCGAATTCGTAAAATTACTAAAATACCCTCGACATCAAAATTCATCAAATTATCCTCAGAATCACATATTATCAAACTATCCTCAATTCCGATTACAAAAATATCCACAAGTTTTGAATTTATAAAATTACCCTCGAAAAATTGTAAAATTACCAAAATACCCCTACCGATGTAAATTATTGAATTACCACCGAAATCTTAAATTAGTTAACTGTCCTCACCTAAAATTACCAAAATGTCCACAGATTTTAAAATTACAGAATTACCCCAAAAGTTTATGAATTTACCAAATTACCCTTAACGGTCAACGGTGACCGGAACTCATCCAATGGCGACGGAAAGTTCAGTTCTGCTAGATCTGACCTCAGTGAGTCCAATGGTGCCAGCGGTGACCTCGCACGCGCGGCGGTAACGGCAGATCTAGCTCTCAAAAATCATGAGCTTTTTGGCGGTCGATCGACGGCAATCCGGCTGTTTCAGGTGACGGGGTTGGTCGGAAAACAATGAGGGAAAGTTGAGGAACAAGATCCAAGCGGTGGATTGGCCCAAAACTGGCGAAATCAACGGCAAGCAAAACGGGTTAAGCCGCGACTTTTCGGCTTGTTTTCCGGTGTTTTGGTCGGTTTCCGGTGACGAAAACGGCAGGGATGCAACCGGTGGCTCACGAGCTTTAGATCAGTACCAAGCTCGACCGGAATGGTGGCCAGAAACTCGAGATCTAGCCGGGTCTTGGTCGCGGGTCGGGCACAGATCGCGGGTCAACGGGTCCTCTCTCTTTCTTTCTCTCTCTCTTCTTCTTTCTATTTTTGGAAAGTAAAATCCCTCTCTCTCTCTCATGACTTTCCATTTATAGTAAGAGAGAAGAAATTTTTTTTTTTTAAAACTAAATCCGGACCCGAGTGCCAAAATAAAAATTCAATACACGGCCCTTGAATCGCATTTGAAATGTCTCGATTGTATGTCGAGATATATTTAAATTATTTCGAGCGCGATCAATTTTAATAATTGCGACCGATTTCTCGTAACAATTTTAACAATCGGACTTTCAAAACAAATTTACGACGAAAAAATAAAAATAACATCGCACTCAATTAAATAATTTCGGTGCATATGTTACAGCTATTTTTCTCTATATAGCAATTTTTTTTCCTTATTTTGCTCATAGCTCGAATAAAATAATGATTTTGATTTTTTGCTATATATTTAAATTTCTAAGTTGAACAAATAAAATGATACATGGATTCACACAATAAATAAAATAATATATTTAATTTTGATTTTTTCCTATATGTTTCTATTTCTAAGTATTTAACTTATAAAATCCATCTAACAAGAATTTATAAGTCTTATAAGGGCACATAAATATCAAAACACTTGCTCTGGTATGTTTTTCAATTATAAAAATTAGATGTTTAAAAATTAAAAAACAAATATATCATCAAGGCATCTACATTCAAATTTTTTTAAACTTCATTTAAATTTAAATTTTTTTAAATTTCAGGAAAAAAAACAAAAAAACTCTACCTTAGTATCACCAAACAATATGGGGATCATGCTCGTTTCCCATTTGTTGACACCGTTAACTATTACGAGTACTTAGTAACTATTATTATTATTGTGAAAAAGAAAAATTAAACTATTAAGCGTGCTAGTAACTATCATTATTAATTTATCATTATGAAAAAGTGGCTACAATTTTGCTTTTCTCCATGGCATAAATTATGAAATTATGGGAAAATGAGTGTAGTCCCACGCTTGTTTAGTGAAAATAAACATAACCTTTCCTGATATTTTAAATATGTCCAAATGCTCTTACCATTATAACGATGTTGACTTTATTAGCCATTTTATTGTTTTTTTTGTTGTCTTAATGTTTGTCATAGAGCTTAAACATTTTGGCAATATAAATCAAATGACTTATATAACCTTAATGGTTGAAGTAGTTCAAAAATAAATTAATGTATTTGAGTAATTAAATTCACTAATTGGTTTTAAAGCATCACCAGAACAACCCTTTTTACAATAACCATCAATCGTGTTAGTGCCAATTCATGATAAAACATTTCCATCGCTGTAACATCCTCAGATTCCTCAGACGCCAGAAGCAAAATCTTCATAGTTTTGTTGTTAGGAGGGAACCGAGAGAGCAATTTTACAGCACGTGCCATGATGTGGATGGTCATTTCGAAAGCATCGGGGGTTTGAGTGGAGCGCAGATGTCGAAGGGTTTAATTTGGAGAATTCAAGGGCTTTAAGGCCATTTGAGTGAGCGGCCAAGAATGTTCTTTGTGAAAGTTGAAGGTGATTCCGGTGATTCATTCGATTTCGAAAGATTGAGGTGGGTGATTTAAAAGATACACAAGACATAAAAAGAAAAAAGAAAAAAGAGTGGTGAGTAATTTATGTTTCTGATGATTGGTTCGATTTTGGAATAATGAGGGCCCGTTTGGAATTGTTTTTGGGAAGTTTAAAAGTAGTTGGGAAAAGATAAAATTTAATTTTTGTTTGCCGTAAATTTTTTCAAAAAGTTTCCTAATCTCACAGCAAATTTTTGAAAAGTCGGAAAGGAATGGCTTTTTAAAATGTGAATTTGAAAATCACTTTTGTACTTAACACAATTATGTATATATCCTTTTATATATTATGAAAATTCAAAATTACCCTTATTAATTAAGAAATAAAATCATTAGCTTTAAAATGATTATTATTATTATTACAAAATTAAAATATCAATACTATAAAATATTTATTTAAGTTATCAATTAGTGTATGTATACAATAAAAAAAATCTATAAAATATTTATTTAAGTTATCAATTAGTGTATGTATACAATAAAAAAAGCACTTTATATACATGTTTATAAATGTTTGAATAAATATTATTCAATATTATGTCTAATTATCATTTACATTTTTACAGCAGTTTAACAATGAGGTTTATCAAACACATACGACTGTTTTTAATACTCATAACACTTTAAAAATAAATTTTACCAAATGTTTAACTAATTTTATTCACAACTGATTATTTTTACAGCACAACTAATAACAATTATTTTAAAAGTTATAGCATTACCAAACTGGCCTTGAGTAATGGGTGACTATGTTCACAAAACATTTAAATAGTATGTCAAACATCAAGACAAGGGTATAATAATGATATGATTAATAAGGTTAACATCATTATAATGGTAGAAAAATTTTAGTTAGTTTTACCCAACAACAGAGGTGTTATACTCTTTACTTCTATAAAATATTGATAATTGGATGTAATAGTCTTTTCAATTACTAAAATCTTGACAATGGGATGTCCTAATCTTTGCGTATTTTCTTAAAATATTGTTTATTTATTTATTTTTTAATTTAGGAGTGATAATGAAAAGGAAAATTTGGAAACTTGCGCAATGGGCAATAAGGAGCAAAATGAAAAGTCAAGCCGTGTGTTAAGGGCGTGATTGTGGAAAACCATGATGAAAAGGAAAGAGTTGAATTTTGCTTTAATGTTCTTAGAGATTTTCAAATCTATTATATTGGATGGTCCTGTATATCTTCATGCAATTGTATTGTGAAAGCCTCACTACCAAAAACAAAAAATGTTGATTATTACAGTTTTTACAACAGATATATGAATTCTTAAGATTCGAAGATTGATACTTAAAAAATAGAATTAAAAAATTGTAATAATTGCAAACTGAGTCTAGCTCCTCTCTCACCCTCAGCCTTGTGCCAGCCTGGTCCGGTTGTAATTTCAGCAGAGGCAATCGATCATACGGTCATAATCTCTGTTGAATAAATGATATTGCACAAATTTATCTGATCCATAGGATATTGGAAGTCTCTCTTTCTGAAGTTCCAGCTGGTTCAGAAAAATTGGTGGCTGAGATGTGATCATTTCCATAAATTACGATGAATTCGAACAATTTGAAGTTTTTTCTCAGGATGTTTGTAAATTAATTTAGGCCTCTGGATCTGTTAAAACTCGACCAAGCATGATATTTTGATGTTTCTGGATCTGAATATGTAATTAAGCAAGGGCTATTTGGCAGTTTAAATAGCTTCAGATTTGTTTGTACAGTCGAATATTATGTTTTATTTCTTTATCAGTAAAGTATTTCTCAAGTGGCCTCATAATTAATTGGTGGTTAGGTTTTTATTTTTATTTTTGAATTTTTTTAATAATAATTGTTTGAAAAAATATTACGAAATTGAGTTTTTTCATGGGGTATCTTTGTTTTTCTCGTAAATCAAAATATCTTTGTTTTGCATGAAATTCATGGATTCAACAGCACAGGATCAATAATCCCCCATTGGTAAACTTTGGTGTAATGGTTAATTTCAATTAAGATTAAAAATTTAATTTTAAAGGGTAATTAATTTTTAATTATATTTCTTTCTATAAATGTTCTTTTTAGCTATGTAATACTATCATTTTTATCAGGGCTATATGTGCGTTGTGGAACAATTCCAAAACTCTCGAAGAAGAATTTTCCAATGCGCAGCTAAATAAATTACAATAATAACGGAAAAACAACACTATTTCACGAGCAAATAAATATTACAAATCCTTCTTACATTGATGGCAAGCAAATACATACAAGTCCTCAAATGCATACATAAACATCTATTTTGAGGCATTAAACAACGAGAAAGTTCAAGTTCCGCAGTAGTAATAACAAACGATTAAAGACTAGAGCATATCTTTGACAAACCATCTATCTCGAGCACAACTCCTCCAAAGCAACTTCCAAATTAAGATTTTGCTGCTTAACTCTGTTATCTGTAAAATAGAAAATAAAAAATGATGAGAGGTGAGCTAGCCACTCGATAATTAAGCGAAGCCGTGCGTAACAATTAAAAAGATTCATTAGTTCAAAATATTTTTATACATTTCACATAGTTTTTCAAGTGCAACAAAGTAATAAACCAATTGCACATGGAAAATATATTTTAAATCAAATTAATAAAATATATATCTCAATCAAAATTTTTATTTTAAAATTAATAAAATAAAGAACAGTAATATGCTGAAATTTGAATCACTTAAATTTACCTCTTTACTTGTTGAGCATGATTCTAGGCTCAAGCAGAGCTTTCTTGATAGATTGTAATTGATGGATAACATTGGTTATGTTCATTCGATCTTTTGGTAACTCCATTGAACAAGCCACGCCAATTCTGACCATGGAAATGAGACATTTTATTATGAATTCTTGGTTCAATTGACCTGTGGTTCGTAGCAACCCAAGCTTCATCATCGTTTAAAAGTATTGGATCCACAATATCTTTCACATGATCAGGCAAGGCCAATTTGGCAAACTTATGAAGATTCAAATCTCCCTCAAACATAACATCTGTAGGCCTTTTTCCTGTCACCATTTTTAATAGCAATATCCCATAACTGTAGACATCTTCATTTGTTGACGTCTCACTTCCTAAGTCATACTCTACCATTGAAAAACGAATTACATGAAAAAGTAAAATAATTTTAAAACGAAATAAAGTGTCACAAATGGAACAGAAGCAATAATTTAATGCATTTAAATGTAACCTAGGGCTGCATAGCCAACTGTTCCTCTTACTCCGATCGAGCTGCTTTGATTGGGATTTGAGATTTCTTGACAAAATTTTGCAAGACCAAAATCACCAACGTGAGCAGTCAAGTCATTGCAAGAAGTACATTGCTTGGCTTTAGATCGCAATGGAGGATTGGTTCTTGGCAGTGATGATGGAGATAATCTACTGCGGACGCCACATCAATTGCAATGCTTATTCTCTGAAGAAGGGTAAGATTCTGAACTTTTATTTCTCCACCTTTTTGTGGAACAGCATCTGCAGGTAACCATTTTTCAAGACTCCCATTTGGCATATAATCGTAAACTAGAGCTTTAAAGTCGTTGCCTTGAAAATCAATACTTGAGTAAGAAGTTATGACTCTAATAAGATTTCGATGGCGTATACTTCTGAAGGTTTTGCACTCAACTATGAAACTCTTGAAAGCTCCTCGGCGTTGAAGATTAAACACTTTGATTGCAACAACAATTCCATCTTGATCAAATATTCCTTTATATACGGAGCCAAAGCTGCCCATACCAATCAAGTGTGTCCAAGAAAATCCATCGGTTTCTTTGAAAAGGCTTTCGTAAGACACTTTTCGAAGTGCTTTTCTCAGTATTTGTTCCGATGGCTGTTTTCTTAGTTCTCTCCTCCTTTTGGTCCAACAAAAAACAAAAAATGATATTGAAAGTATGACATGACCCGCCCCGAACTCCCAGGGCGAATTGGCCTAATTCTATATAATCGTTCTGACGTAATCTGATTAATCGGGATTCTACCGAAAAAATTTCGGCAAAGTCTTTTATATTTTTATTATAAAACCAAATTTGTAAAATTATAAATCAAGTACTCCCAAAAGAATTTCAAAATATAATTATCTCCAAACAACCAATCTCCTCAACAACATACCAAATTATTCAATATCCAATATCAATAAATACATATGTTATCCGCAACCTCCGAAAAGTAACAATTATACAATCTCAAAATATCTCAATAAATAAATTGATAACTCCTAACATCATAATGTGGCCATAATTCTGAAAATAAATATTGTAAACGTTGTACCTGCGAATCTTCTGTTTGGGGGGGGGGGGAAATATAATAAAACGGGATGAGTATAAAACTCAGTGAGCTCAATGAGTGAATAGTAGTTTTTCAACATAACTTTACTCTAAAAGAATTAATCATATCAAAATACCATCTCATCAAAATATCACAAAAACTTAAATAACTTATTAAATTCAATTCATGTACTCAAATAATGATATCGCAAATATAATGCATAAAACAATAGAAATTCATAATACTTATAACATCAATACTGAAATACCAAAAACTATCACCAAACAAGTACCCCCTAGGGAAAATAATCTCATCATATCCGGACCTCGACGGATGGGCAATGATGTACTATCTAGGTACCAATCATGCCCTAGAGCTATACGGATTGATCGGGAAAAGCCATATCATATCACATCATATCCGGACCTCAACGGACAGGCAATGATGTACTATCTGAGTACAATCACGCTCCGGAGCTACACAGATAGATCGAAAAATATCATCACATATCTCATCATATCTGTGCATGCATAATCTCATCCCCAAAAGACAAAGTCGCCCGAGTACACGACCCAAAGCCTCTGTGTGTACTCAGACGGGCCCCAAAAACTTGTATCACATCTGTATCATCTGTATTCATCATACAACATACATATGTCATCTCATCTGTATCACTATATCCGAAGGGGAAGGGTACTGTCTAATGATTTTAAAAACGATCATTATGCTCATATTCATATACGTTTGTACACATATACATAAACATATAATCTCATCCAAGATCTCATCCAAAATCACATTCGAAATCTCATCCAAAATCTCATTCGAAACCTCATTTCTTTTTTCATTTAACATCTCTTAAATCTGCTTTTCTTTTCTTTAAAATATTATCATGCATATTCAAAATCGGTAACCAAAATCATTAATCAAACACATTTCTCATAATAGATACCAAAACATAGATAAAATCCATTTCTATAAAATCATTAATTCGAAGCCTTTAAAATCAATCTCGTAAACAGGCTTTACCATAATTTAAAATCATAATAAACTACAATGAAAATAGGTTTTATATATTTCACGCACAGTGACGGTGTCTGAACTCAGAATCGACAATGTCTGCGGGTTGATTCTCGTTTGCGGATCCTCTTAATTTAAGGAAATAATATCATTACTATCAATAATTTTGAATTATAACTAATATGTTTGAAACGACATTTATCCGTAATAAAATATTCCCGAATTCGTAAAATTACCAAAATGCCCTTGACAAAAAAATTCATCAAATTACCTCAGAATTACATATTATCAAACTATCCTCAATTCTAATTACAAAGATATCCACAAGTTTTGAATTTATAAAATTATCCTCTGTAAAATATAAAATTACCAAAATGCCCTTAACGACGTAAATTACTGAATTACCCCCGATAAATTATAAAATTACCAAAATGCCCCTAACGACGTAAATTACTGAATTACCCCCAAAATCTCAAATTACCCAACTTCCATGATCTGAAATTACCAAAATGTCCACCAATTTTAAAATTACAGAATTACTCTAAAAGTTTATCAAATTATCGAATTACCCCTAACGGTCAACGGTGACCGGAACTCAGTCAATGGTGATGGGAAGCTCAGGTATACTAGATCTGACCTCGGTGAGTCCAATGGTGCCAGTGGTGACCTCCCACGCGCGGCGGCGACAGCGGATTGAGCTCCCCAAAATCGTGAGCTTTCCAGTGGTCGATTGGCGGCAATTCGGCCGTTTCAGGTGACGGGGTTGATCGAAATATGATGAGGTGAAGCTGAGGAACAAGATCCAAGTCATGGATCGGCCTAATTCCGGCTAGATCGGCGGCTGGGAGAAATGGGTTTGGCCGAGACTTTTTGAGCTCGTTTGCCAGCGATGACGGCGAAAATGCGTTGGTTGGCTCTCAAGCTTCGGATCGGTACCAAGATCGTCTGGTGGGGTGGCTAGAATGGCGAGATCCAGTCAGGTCAATGCCGCGGGTCGGGTCGCAAATCCTGGTCAACGGCAGCAACTTCTTCTCTCTCTCTCTCTCTCTCTCTCTCTCTTTCTATTTTTGGAAAAGAAAAATGCTTCTCTCTCTACTCTTTCCTTAAATAGAAACTTTTTTTTTTTGTCCATATGTTACAAAGTAGTCCTGACAAGGCTCTTACAACTGAGATTATTACTTTTAGTTGCCGAGAGATCTTTTGACTGCTTAAAGTGCATTCAGGCAATTGCAATTGAGGTATGCCACCACAAAGCTTGCTGTTCCCCCTAACAAATGTAACAGTTGAATTCTTAAAGACTCCAACTGTTGGTACCATTCCCTCAAGGTCATTATAGGACAGATTTAGATTCTCCAACAATTTAAAATTTGCCAAAAATTCAGGAATTTTACCTGAAAGATTATTTTGAGACAAATCCAAGTACTTAAGACCTCTTAGAGAACTCAAAGACGAAGGAATAGGACCTTGGAATAAGTTGTCTTGCATCCATAATTGTTCCAAGCTAGTACAACGACCAAGAGTACTAGGAATTTCACCTTCTAACATGTTTCTGCTAACATCTATAATTCCTAGACTCTTAAGATTTCCAACTTCAATGGGAAGTGTTCCAGTTAGTTGGTTTCCACAAAAATCAAGAAAATTTGATAAAGATGGAAGACCAATGAGTTGGGGAGGTATGGTGCCACTAAGATTGTTATTAGAAAGATCAATTGCCACCAAGCTCACGCACTCGCCAAAGCTTGGTGGAATCCGACCTTGAAGAACATTGTCACTTAGATCTAGTTTGATCAACATTTTTAACTTTCCAATAACAAGCGGAATATTTCCTGATAATTCGTTTCCAGATAAGTACAATTGCATTAAACTATTGAGCTCTCCAATGGTAGTGGGGATGTTACCTGATAATTGGTTGTCCAACATGTACAGTCTCTGCATAATGAGAAACTTACTAATCGCAGTTGGGATGCTTCCATATATTTTATTGCTGTTAAGGATAAACATTTTAAGAGTGGTAGAGAAGTTGCTAATGCATCTAGGTAGTAACCTCCAAAATTATTGTTATTTATACTCAATAACTCTAGACTAGTTGCATTAGCCAAAGAGCATAGGAATTTTAAATCATCCCGTCCCCCAATCCCAAGATTGTTTATTCCAATGAAGAACACAGAAAGTTTTTGTAGCTTTTTCAAAGAAGGCACTTCCCCTGTTAGTTTGTTTCGATTAACTTGAAATATGTGCAACTTCGAGGCATTGGATATAGAAGATGGAATAGCCCCCGTAATTTGGTTTCTACAAACACTGAAAAATTGGAGATTTGGGAGAGTAAAACCTACGTCCAGGGGAAGGCCACCTTGAATTTGGTTCGATCCCGCATCCAACACTGTAATGGAAGAAATATTAAAGATTGAGGAAGGAATGGTACCTGATAACCTATTTATTCTCACAGACAACAGCATAAGGTTCGTCAGTCTGCCAAAAGTATGAGGAATACTCCCATCCAAATAATTAATAGACATAGAAAGTGCTTGAATGGATGATAGGTTTCCCAAAGAAGAAGGTATGCTTCCTGTCAGCTTGTTGTTACCTACAGCTAAAAATAGTCTTTGATAAAAAACCAAATTCTGGAGGAATTGTCCCCACCAACTGATTACCGGTTAAATCAATCTTAATAAGGTTTGAACAACTGGATATATTGGATGGAATTTCTCCGCCAATTGAGTTGTTGGAGAGAGCTAGTACTTGCAATCTTCGCAAACGTCCAATTTCTGAAGGGATTTCATGGGTGAAGCTGTTGTTTTGGAGATTTAGTACTTTAAGAAAGCTCAAATTTCCAATGTTAGGTGAAATAGAGCCAGCAAGTTTAACGGACCCCAAGTCCAAGATTGTGACTCGCTGCTGGTGCCTGCGACCACATATAACACCATGCCACCGCCAAAAGTGGATCGATTCTTTCCATGAGCCTAGAACACCCAGAGGGTCATCACTGATCCTGGACTTGAACTCGAGCAAGGCTAGTCTATCTGTCTCGTTCCCAAGGGATTTCGGAACGACCAGCTGCATGCTAAAGCAGAATACAAGGAAAGCATGCACCACGAAAAATGTCAAAGGCACTCTCGTGCCCATGTTGGAGGATGGCAAGTTTTCTTGAGTGTGAAAATAAAAAATTGTATCTCTCAATAGTTGTGTTGGTGGTATCTGGAGGAGTTGGTTTGTTAAAATTTGCACAAGCATTCGTGCTTTATATATACATTATTATCATGCCTTCTAACAGAACTTTGGGTGCGTTAATTTGGTAGGAACTTAAAATACTAATATAATCCTATGTTTAGTGAATTTTATTTAGAATTATTGCATATAATAAAAAAAATAAAAAAAATAAAAAAAATAAAGAAACATCACTGGACCCACCGCTAAGGTGGTGGGACGGTCCTACCCAAATTTTTCTCCAAATAAACATTCCTTTGATGAATTACTTGGTAATGCTTCTTCCGCAAATGGAAATGTAATTCTACTTTTTCCTCTCATAAAAGTATAAAATATTGATAATTGGATGTGTAAGTCTTTTCTTTCTCTTAATTGCGTCTTTTTTTTTTTTTCATTTTGAAATGTTGATAATTGGATGTGTAAGTCTTTTCTTTCGCTTAATTGCGTTTTTTTTTTCATTTTGTCAAAAAGTACATAAATGAACAACTTAAAAGAATGATGAAGAAGAAAGTGGCTATCATCACAACTTTTTTATTAGTATTTTTTAAAAAAAAATTTGTATTATTTTATTAATGAAATGGAAGATTTATAACGGTTAGGATTTGATTGCGTAATAGCTTCGTGCTTTGGTCTTTGTATTATTTATTTTCTAAATGGTTGATAGTGCACAGGCTGTAAGATATGGTCGGACATTTTGCATTGGTCAACAACTCTATGTGCGATGCTTTGATAAATTAATAGCTATAATGCTTCTTTTGCAAATGGTATGTCAGAAATAATTTTGCTTTTCCGCAGCATAAATTATAAAATATCGATAATGGGATGCGCTAGTCTTTTCTTCTCTTAATTGCATGTTTTCTTTTCCTTTTCTTTTTCTTTTTGGTAAAAAACTAGACAAATTCACTGCCTATGGTGGATGAAGAAAGAAGCCATCATGTTTCGGCCAAACTTGACCATTTTTGTTAACTAAGGATATTCCTTCAAAGTCTCAACTACCATGCAATATAATTATCTCTTTCTACTACAATTAATTTTGCTATTTTTCTGTGTATAGCAATTTTTTTCTCTTTTTGGGGGTTTATTAGCTCACAGGGCAAATAAAAGATAACTAATTAGTTGAAAGACTAGCAGCCATTGTTACCCCATTTATAAACGCTGAAGAAGGAACGTTTTAAATGTAAAGAAAAATTAAACCAATGTAAGGATTTTGATTTTTTACTATATATTTTAATTTTTAAGTTTAAAAAATAAAATAATGTATGGATTCAAACAACAAAAAAAAATTGAATGTTGCTATATATTTGAATTTCTAAGTATTTAACTTATTAAAAAAGAAAAAGTTATGATGATAAGGGAAAAGTGGTGTTGGTCACTACTATGGCCAGTTTGCTAACATTTCATATCATTGGTGGATTGGGCCTATATAACAAGTATTTGTATAAGAAGTACTTATAAGTTTTAGAAGGGCGCATAAATATCAAAAACTCGCTTTCATATGTTTTTCAGTTATAATAATTATACGTTGAAAAATTAAAAATAAATATTTAGATGTCTGCATCCAAATTTTTTTAAATTTCATTTACAATCAGATTTATTTAAACTTCAGGGAAAAAAATGAAATATACGCTATCTTAATATCACCAAACAATATGGGGAATTATGTTCATTTTTCATTTGTTGACACCATTAACTATTACGAGTGTTAGTAACTATCGTTATTATTGTGAAAAAGAAAAATTAAAGTGTTAAGTGTGTTAGTAACTATCGTTATTAATTTATCGTTACGAAAAAGAGGCTATAATTTTTCTTTTCTCCACGGCATCAATTATGAAATATGGGAAAATAAGTATAACCTACCTGTTGTTTGGTAAAAGTAAGCAAAATCTTTGTCAATGTCTTAAAATAAGTCTAAACCCACTACTATTATAATGGTGTTAACTTTATTAATCATTATCTTAATGTCAGTGAGAGAGCTTAAATATTTTGGTAATATAAATCAAATGCCTTATATGCCCTTAATAATTGAATTGGTTTAATAATAAATTAATTTATTTGATTAATTAAATTCACTAATTAATTTTAAACACATTTCTAAAATGGAAGAAGATGGTTGAGATTCAGACTGGTCGATACGTCAAAAGACTTCGCTCCAACAATAGTGGTGAGTACGAGAACGATGCCTTTCTACAAGTATGCCAAGACGAGGGTATTGTGCGACACTTCGCTGTTCAAGATACACCACAATAGAATGGGGTGGCAGAAGCATGAATTGGACTATACTGGAAAAAGTTCGGTGTATGTTGTTCAATGCTAGATTGGGCAAAGAGTTTGGGCCTGAGGTAGTTGTATATGCGTGCCATCTAATCAATCATTTGCCGTTAGTTGCAATTGAGGGCAAAACACCCATGGAAATATGGACTGGTAAGTTTGTTATTGATTATGATTCTTTAAATGTTTTTTATTCGACTATTTGTTATCATGTAAAAGAGTTTAAGTTAGACCCAAGAGCAAAGAAAACATTGTTCAAGGGTATAACTGGTGGAGTGAAAGGACACCATCTTTGGTGTCTAGTTACAAAGAAGATTATTTTTAGCAATGATGTGACTTTTGATGAATCAGGCATGTTAAAACAAAAGGATTCTCAAGAGGATGAGAAGACCAGCAGCACTTTACAGTAGGTGGAGTAGAAAAGATTAAAACTGATCCACCTGGTGTCGAGGAGATAAATAGTGATTTACTATCAAAAGAGGATGAAGAAGAGGTTTTGACCCATGAACCTTCAAAGACCAAGAGTCAATTGCGCATAGAAGGTCACGAAGAGAGATTTGTAGACTTGCTCGCTTTGTTGATAGGTGGCCTATGCACTTCTAGTTATAGATGATGGTGTGCCTGTAACATATGCACCTTAAATTTATTTAATTGAGTGTATAATGTTATTTTTAATTACGTCACTAATTTTTCAAAGTTGACAAATTGATTACAAGTCATTACGAGTAAATTAGATGCGGTTTATTAAATTGATTGCTCAAATAATTTAAATTTTATCGCGACACGAAATTAAGACAATTCAGACGCGATTCAATTGTTGCGTAGTCAGATTTATTTCGTCATTCGGGTTGAGTATTAACTTAATTTGTATTGAGCTAAAAAAAAATAGGGGTGTTAGTATTATTTTCTATTTAAGGAAAGAATGAGAGAGAGAAGCATTTCATTTTCTTTCTAAAAATAGAAAGGAATGAGAGAGAGAGAGAGAGAGAGAGAGAGAGAAGCTGTCGTTGACCTAGATTTGACCAGTTGACTCGAGCCGACCCAAAGAGAGAGAGAGAGAGAAGCTACCGTTGACTCGACCTGACCCGAGAGAGAGAAAAGCTGCTGTTGACCTAGATTTGACCCGTTGACCTGACCTGACCTGACCTAACATGACCAGCAACATTGACTTGGTCGGATCTCGCGATTGCGGTCACCCTACTGGTCAAGCTTGATACCGATCTGAAGCTTCTGAGCTGCCAGTTATATCCTTGCTGTCCTCGTCACCGAAAATCGGCCAGAACGCTGACGATCAAGCTAAAAAAGCCGCATCTAAACCTGTTTCTCCCCACTGTCATTTTCACAGGAATTAGGTAGAGCCACCACTTGGATCTTGTTTCTCAGCTTCCCCTCATCATTTTTTGACCAACCTCGTCACCTGAAATGCCCGAATTACCGCCGATCGACTGCCGGAAAGCTCACAGTTTTAGGGAGCTCTATCCATCGTCGTCGCCGGCACCATTGGACTCATCAAGGTTAGAACTACCAGACTTGAACTTCCCATCTCTGTTGATTGAGTTCTGGTCACCGTTGACCGTTAGGGGCAATTCAATAATTTCATAAACTTTAGGGGTAATTTTGTAATTTTAAAATTAGTGGATATTTTGATAATTTTAGATTAGGACAGTTAGGTAATATGAGCTTTCAAGGGTAATTATGTAATTTATGTTGTTAGGGGCATTTTGGTAATTTTATATTTTTTGGAGTAATTTTGTAAATTCAAAACTTATGGATATTTTTGTAATCAGAATTGAGAGTAATTTGGTAATCTATGATTCTGAGGATAATTTGATGAATTTTGATGCCGAGGGCATTTTGGTAATTTTATGAATTCGAGAATATTTTATTGCGGATAAATGTCGTTTTGAGCATATTAGTTATAATTTGTAATTATGGATAATAATTATGTTATTTCCTTAAATTAGGAGGATTCACGAATGAGGATCAAACTACGGACATTGTCGATACCGAGTTCAAACATCGTTACTGTGAATGGAATATACAAAACTTATTTTTAGAGTTTATTATAAGAGTAAAGCATGTTTACGAAATAAGTTTTAAATACTTCGATTTAAATAATTTCGTAGAAATGGATTTTATATGCGTTTTGGTATTTATTATGAAAAATGTGTTTGGTTAATGATTTTAGTTATCGATTTTGATTATGCATGATAATATTTTAAAAAAAAGAAAAGCATATTTAAGGCATGTTAAATAAAAAAGGAAATGAGATTTTGGATGAGACTATATATTTATGTATATGTATACAAAGGTATATGAATATGAATATGAATATAATGATTGTTTTTAAAATTATTAGACAGTATTATTCCTCTCCAGATACAATGATACAGATGAGATGATATATGCATGTGGTATGATGAATACAGATATACTAAAATTTAGATACATATGATACAGATGAGATGCAGGCTTTTGGGGCTCGTCTGAGTACACACGAAGGTTTTGGGCTGTGTACTCAGGCGACTTTGTCTTTTGGGAAACCAAATTATGCATGCACAGATATGATGAGATATGAGATGATATTTTTTTATCTATCCATATAACTCCAGGGCATGACGATACTGAGATAGTATGTCATTATCCGTCCGTTGAGGTTCAGATATGATGAGATATGAGATAATATTTCCCGATCTATCAATGTAGCTCTGGGGCGTGATTGTACCATGATAGTATGTCATTACTCGTCTGTTTAGGTTCAGATATGATGAGATATGATATGGTACTTCCCCGTCCATCCGTGTAGCTCTAGGGTATGATTGTACCCAGATAGTACATCATTGCCTGTTTATCGACGTCCGGATATGATGAGATTATTCCCCTGGGTACTTGTTGATGATAGTTTTTGGTATTCAGTATTAATGATATAAGTATTATGATTTCATTGATTTTATGCAATATTTATTTGGATATTGTTATTTGAGTATATGATTTGAATTTAATAAGTTATTTAAGTTCTTATGATATTTTGATGAAATTGTGTTTCAATATAATATAATTATTTTAGAGTAAAATTATGTTAAAAAACTGTTATCCACTCACTGAGCTCACTGAGTTTTATACTCATCCTGTTTTATTATATTTTTCCCCCAACAGGAGAATCGCTGGTACAACAGTTGACTTAACAATGATAATTATTTTGGATTTATAGCCACGTGATAGAGTTAGAAGTTGTAGATGTTTTATTGAGATATTTTGAGATTGTATAATTTGATACATTTTGGTGATTGTGGACAAATCTATGTATTTTATTTGATATTGGATATCTGAGTGATTTAATATTTTGTTGAGGAAATTGATTGACGAAGTTGGTTGTATATGGAATTATTTTGGGAGTGCTTGATTTATAATTTTGCATATTTGGTTATGTGAAAACTATATGGGAGACTTTGTCGAATTTTCGGCAGAATCCTTATTAATTTGATTATGTCATAATAATTAAATAGAATTAGGTAGACCCGCCTTGGGAGTTTGGGGCGGGTCGTATCAGTGCCTTCCACGTACAGAGAAGCAGTTATTGGCCCTGGAAATGTATAGTGGAGACAAGTAATGTATGAAGAAATGCAATCTCTTCATAAAAATGAAACTTAGGAGTTGGTTACATTACCCAAAGAAAAGAAGGCAGTTGGGTGCAAATGGGTATTTACAAAGAAAGAAGAATTTCCTCGTAAAAATGAAATTGGATGCAAGGCTAGATTGGTAGCAAAGGGTTGCGCTTAGAAAGAAGGAATAGACTATAAGAGGTATTTTCTCCAGTTGTGAAACATTCATTTAATCAAATTTTGCTAGTCATGGTTGTATAGTTTGATCTTGGACTAGTTCAGCTTGATATGAAAACCGTATTTTTACACGGTAATTTGGAAGAGGAAATCTACATGACTTAGCCAGATGAATTCAAGGTTGTTGGAAAAGAAAATTGGGTTTGCAAATTGTCAAAGTCGCTTTATAGATTGAAATAATCTCCGAGGCAGTGGCATAAGCGATTTGATCAGTTTATGAAAGAGTAAAGGTACACAAGAAATAAATTTGATCATTATGTGTATTTTCGCAAATTACAAAAGGAATCTTTTATATATTTGCTCTTGTATGTTGATGATATAATAATAGCATCTAAAAGCAAAGATGAGATTAAAAGGTTGTAGACTTAACTCAATGAAGAATTTAAAATGAAAAAATTGGGTGAAGCTAAGAAGATTCTTAGCATGAAGATATGTAGAGATAGAGCTCGTGGCAAAGTCAGCTTGTCTCAAAAGCAATACTTAAAGAAGGTACTACGATAGTTTGATATGATTGAGCAGACAAAACCTGTAAGTATCTTGTAGGCTTCTCATTTCAAGTTTTCTGCACAACTATCTCCTTCAACAGATGCGGAACGAGAATACATGTTGGATCTCATGTCATTATATTCTCTCTTAGACGAGCTCATTGGTATTTTTACCTGCAATATTGATTTAATGGCATGAAAAATGAGGAATAGCTGTTAATAAATAAATCATGATGTTGTTCTCCATGTTTTCCTTCGTATGTACAATTATGTTGGAACTCTTCCTCCCCTTCCCTTGTCCTTTCAAATAGCTTCATCAGCAGTTATGTGTTGGGATGGTTTTGCAGCAATCGCACGTACAGTGGGTCATTTGTCCAAGAGTAACGAGGTCATGAAGCTTGTCAATAACCTTATGAAAGCTCCGGAAGTGGCTGTCACGATGCAAGAATTTAGCAAAGAAATGACTAAGGTACTATTACCTTTGGCCTCATGGACAAGTTAAATGTTTCGATTCTTTAATGCTTTGGGAATGGAAAACATCCTTTTCAGTCTTTCATGTCATGTATTCTTAATTTTGACATTCAGCAACATGTGCCGGTCCATCTTTTTCCATCATTGTCAGGATGGGGTTTTTATATTGCTCATTGAGGCTGAAAAATATTATCAAAATAAACTGCCGTGATAATTTCTTTAGGATTTATTCAGCATCAATCTTCAGTAGGGGACTTTTGTCACGATAATTAATTTAGGATTTGTATTCTTTGAAAAATGTGGAATGTAAAAATAAATGTATAATTAATAACAAGTAATAGATAAGCATATCTGACCACCTGATTGACTATTGACTAAGAAAACTTGATATTTGTGGTATGGAGAGAGCCTTCGCAGTTTACACGACGTAGATTCAGAATTTTCACTAGTGGAAACTATATTGGAGCCTTTTTTATTTACTTCCCGTGTCACAGATTCTTGGTTTGTTTGTACTTTTTGTGATTTTCCTCTTCCTTTCAGAGTTTAGTTTAAACCTCGTTCAAAAATGCCTCTGGATTCTCTAGTAACTCATTGTAAATGTGGTTTTCAGGCTGGAATTATTGAAGAAATGGTCAATGATACAATTGACACAGCATTGGATTCAGAAGATGTAGAAGAGGAAACTGAAGAAGAAGTTGATAAAGTCCTTTCAGAAATAGCTGGTGAGACGACTGCACAGCTTCCAGAAGCTGTCAGGAAAGAAAGGTCAAGGGTACCTGCCCAGAGAGCAAGCACCTCACAGCAAGTATGCATAACTGCTTTACTTACTTTCCAGTTTCCTTGCATGGTTTTGTCAAGAATCCTACCACAGCTAAAGTTTATCATAATTTTCCAGGAACAAACTATTGCAGAAGGTGTAGATGATGAGGAAGAACTAGAAGAGCTAAGAGCACGGCTTGATAAAGTGAGATCATAATTTCTTAACTGCTTTTTCCCTCAGAATCAAGGAAATAGAGCTTCTACTGATGTTGGTTTCGAGGTCATTGTTCTTTTTAAGATTAGAGGGCATCTAACCCAGGCATACCTTGATTCAAACCCAAGATTAATTTGTGCATTTTGTATTATATCAGTCTCTATAATATGAATCCCAGCATTTTCTATTTTTGCTTGAATGAATCAAGATTATCTTATCTATTTTTCCCCCAAAAGGTTTCCCATTTTGTTTTTCAGCCATTTGTGCCAGCTTTCTTGGTATATCAAACTATTTTCTTTTCTTTTATCGTTTTCATTTTTTTTTTAATGTGAACTGAATTTGAAAGGGAACTCGAATTTGATCCATAGGTAATGTTTGAATATTTGATACATCAATCTCATTGTTAGATTGAGGATGGAGTCAGAAGATTCTTGAAAAGAAACATTAGGAAACAGTAAGCAGTGCGGATAAGGAAGAGAAAGAAGTTGTCCAAAAGGTTCATTTTGCTTTTTCTTGTGTGGCATGGGCACAACCGACCTTATCAACTTTCTCTTATTTCTTCCATCCCAAGCAAGATCCTTGCAAGTGCTTACACCATCACTCTCACTTTTTTCTTGTCCTACGAAATTGAGGCTTACAAAACACTATAATGACATCAATTATTCTCATTTTTAGAGCCTTAAAATAAAAGATAGGCTATTATTCTAGCAATTGCCAAGGAAAAAAAACAAAAAAGGGTTTTCGAGGGAAAAGCCAAATATCATTATTCGATTGAATTGGATGGAAATGGAATATGATAGACAATTTTACCACGAGTCAAAGAGTTTTTTTTCCTCCATATTTGATCTTCGATTCAAATTAACAAAACTGTGTCAAAGCTCGAGTCGGAGGAAATTCTGATTATAGCATTTTGAGATAAAATAATTTCATGTTTGCAATAAATGACATTAATGGGTATTTATTATGAATATGTTGGATATGTCTAGCTTTTTACCCATAAATTGAACAAATCACCTAATGGATCCAATTTGAAATCAAATAAAATCTTGACTAAAAACTAAAATCATCCTTTTTTTGTGAAGTAGCTCTAGCAAATTTAGTTTTCACTTTCAAGTCCTAACTTTCTAATAATAACTTATGCAGATTAAATACTAATCTACCATTTTACGGATTAGTTGTTGATTAAAAATTTTTATTTTGTCCAAACCACCGAATAATTAAATAAAAAAATCTAATGTAAAACTAACTTTACTACCAATAAAATTTGAACTCAAATAAGATCTAAATGAATTAATTGTTTAAATAAAACTCAAATAATACATTCAAAGTTTCAAATTATAACACATCATAAGGAAAAACTAATTTGTTCATTTCAATATATAAAAATTAACTAAAAATATGGAGTTAAGTATATACAAAAGTTGATACTTTGATCTGACAACAAACTGTCCTACTCCAATTCATATTTCGTACTTTAACCTGAACAAAGATAAGCATAATTGAAATAAATAACAATACAAATATTTTATTTCAATAATATTGTTTAGGCAGACATATTTGCTTATTTAATTATATAATTTTTAATTATTTTTTTATTTTATATTATTATTGGATAAGATATAATGTGTTGTTAGTATAAGTAATTTTTAACTTATTTATTTGTTAATAATGCCACATTAACAAGTTTTTATTTTTTGTAAATTAAATAAATATTTTTTTTTGTGGATTTGTAGACTGTTGCGGATTTATAAAAGTAAATATATATTCAATTCACCAATTACAAATTTAAAATTTTTATTCTAATCCAATCCACCAATCTACGGATTATAATTTTTTAGATCAAATTTTTGCGAATTGGATGGATTGACAAATTTCTCTCAAGTTAAAGTTTTTTCTATTTTTTTTTTTAACTAGACTCAAAGGATTTGTTTCTAACATAGCTTTTAATACGGGTGAAGATATTTGCACTCACCCAAAAACTCTTCTCATTCATTTGCTTAATAAATTCAATGTTGAAAATTGAAATTTTGAATTATACTTTCTCTATAGACGCACTTAAATATGACATATGTCCTCATATTATTTATTTATTAAAAGAGGGTTTATTTAATTAATAATTTTTTTTGTGTTAATTTTGTACCCAAGAACAAAATCGAATTTGAATTACTCTTTAGAAATCAAATTCTATTGTTGAAATTGTCTTTGATATTAGTTAAGCATTATTATTATTATGGGTTCGTCAATTTGGTTATCGAAATCAAGATCCAAAATCGTTTTTAAATTTTTGCAGGTGGATTGAAATTGAAGGAAAGCATGGAGTAATACAAGTCCGTGTAATTTAAAAGATAAATGGAACGAAGCAAATAAAAGGAGTGTTTAAAAATAGATGAGTTGCGTTGAGTCGGTGTGTAATTTAGACAAGAGTTCATAGATGGCAATGAGTGTTGAGAAAAATTATTTTTAATTAAATTATATTATCTCGTCTATAATAATAATTTTATATTTTAAGCGTTTTAATAATAAAAAATAAATTAAAATATGGGTTTCAAAATTATTTTGATGGTTCATATAGCGTTCCACATTCATGTTGCCGAGTCCCCAACTGAAACAAATCTTTCATCCGATGAAGTGCACACTTTTTAACTATACACCGCTTTACACGTAATCACCCCAGCCCAAGCGTCCTTTTCCGCATAAATATCTCGCTGTCTTCCCGCCTCCACGGCAAAGCAACAACCACGCTCCACCCACACTTCGAGAAGGAAAAATGAAAATAAGAGTAAGATTATAACAACGGGTTCTCTACTTTTAAAAAATTTATAAAAAGAAATTAAATCGCTGATATTTAACAAAAATGCACCCTTACAATCTTTATCAGACAAGTCCCTACACTTTTGCTCCATTAATGAGCGTCAATTGCATCCGTGATCACATCACTTACCTTTAATCCTTCATGGAGGTTATTAAAATAACAAAAAAATATAATAAGTCCAGGTTTTGCAAAAAGGATAAAAAACTTAATGACTTAAGAAAAAAATTATGGTAAAATTAGACCTATGTCTAAGTACATTTAATAAAAATTAAAAAATAAAAATATTATTTTAATCCTTAAATAGTTTACTTATAACATAAAACACCACTCACTTAAAAATGAGGACCAAAAAGACAATTCTTATAGATTATAAAATATATTTATCGCTTTATCCTATTTCATTATTAAAAGCTACTAAGCTAGGAACCTGTATGAAAATAATTAAACATTACGTTGTTATCTATTATTTAACTTAGAAATAGGGACCAAAAAAAAATGGCAACCAACGTTCTCTTAAATTTCGCAGACTGCTAGTTTGTGACACGTGTACCGTTCGTCTCGCTCTATAAAATCACTTCGGTAGTGTTAGTGTTTTTCTAAAATCGCCGCAAAAGATGGAGAAAATGAAAATATTTTTCGGTTTAATTCTCTCTCTGCTATTCGTCTCGTCATCGGCATTTCTATTAAACGATCGTCGTCTGGGTGCCTCGACATTTCCGTCCTTACAGGCGGAGAAGCTGATCAGGCAGCTCAACTTGTTCCCCAAGGAGGATGTCAACGTGGTCGACGGCCGTCGATCGGCTTCGTTGTTGGCCGGAGCGGGGAAGAGGATCGTCGAAAAGCGGATTAACTTGTTGGGGGATTCCGATGGTGGAGTCACCGTTGAGGATTTGGGGCACCATGCTGGATATTACAAGCTTCCCCACTCCCACGACGCTAAGTATTTTTCAAAAACCCCTTGAGTTTATTATTTTATTGATTTATTAATTAAATATTTAAATTAAGACTAATGTTTTAATTTAAAATGAAGAAGTGCGTTATTTGTTTCTATTGAGAATCATAATTTTTTTTAATGTTGCAAATTTAGAAATAAGTTGTTTTTGGAGAGTAGAGTGCTGATGATTAATTGCCTATTGGTACATAGTCAATGTGACCAAAAAAAGAAAAGGGAAAAATTGAGTTGTTTGTATGCTTTTAGGATTTTTTGAGGTTAATGTAATACCATAGCTCATTTTGATTTTCTCAGAGAGAAAAATAATTTGAGAAACTTACTGGCCTTTGTTAGGTTTAATTTTGTTGCGGGATATGAAAAATGAAAAATGAGTTATGTGTGGAACAAGTATAACAATTGTCTACTCTTTTGTTGGCACTCTTAATTCTGTTCAGTAAATTTGAAAATCGATGCCATATATATACACTGATCATCTAGGCTGTAGTGTTCAGTGATAAACTGCAGATGCATTGCATGAGTAGATTAAGTGGGCAAATTATCTCTTTTAAGTTGTCAGTGCAATTAATTCTTTTTCCTGTGATCTCTATACATTTTTGCGCATTGTGTATGAGTTTCTGTTTAAGTCTGTGTGAATCTTATTTATTTATATTTTTTCAATTTTCTCTGAGCAATCATGGTTCTTGTTTGTAGGATGTTTTACTTCTTCTTTGAATCACGCAACAGCAAGAAGGATCCTGTTGTAATCTGGTTGACTGGAGGGCCTGGGTGCAGTAGTGAGTTGGCTGTATTTTATGAAAATGGTCCCTTCAGTATTGCAGACAATATGTCTCTTGTTTGGAACGAGCATGGTTGGGATAGGGTATCTTTCTTCCTTTGTAATCACCTTTTCATTTATTATTGTGGGGATGGATTGGTATGGAACATTATTTATGGACACTTGGGTGCTTTTGTTCTTAGGTGTTGATGTGTAGCCACAATTTATAGCATTATCAGCATTTTCTTTATTTTTTTTTAAGAATCAGCCAGTTCATGACATGCATATTCATGTTTTCTTCCTTTGCTTATTTATCATTTTTAGTTTATCTGTCGGAGAAGTTTTAGTATAAAACTTCTTGCTAACTAGAAATGTAACAAATTCTTTGGTGATTCTACAGGTATCAAACCTTCTGTTTGTTGATCAACCCACTGGGACTGGGTTTAGTTACACTTCTGATAAACGTGACATTCGTCACAATGAAAATGGAGTTAGCAATGACCTCTATGACTTCTTACAGGTGGGCTTCTTTTCTTTTCATGCTCTTCTAACAAAATAAAACTGAAATCTGCAATTTATCATTATCGATTGGGGTTGGTATCACTCCAGTTTTTGTAGGGAAAATGACAGTATACTTAATTCTTTACTGGGCTATTGTATGATACCAGGCCTTCTTTGAGGAGCATCCTAAGCTTGCGCAGAATGACTTCTACATAACCGGGGAATCATATGCTGGGCACTATATTCCTGCATTTGCTGCTCGAGTGCACCATGGGAACAAAGCTAAAGAAGGCATTCATATTAATTTGAAGGTATGCCATTAGTATCTGTGTATAACTCGAAATTGGTCGATGGAGTTCTATCTAACAAAAGTCTTTATGCTCAAACAGGGTTTTGCCATTGGTAACGGGCTTACCGATCCTGGTGTCCAGTACAAAGCTTATCCAGATTATGCATTGGATATGGGGATTATTAACAAATCAGAGTATGATCGTATCAGTAAGATCATCCCAGTGTGTGAACTGGCGATAAAGCTTTGTGGTAATGTTAATTTTGGGATTGTTCTATCTTTCTTGTTTCTATTTATTTATTTTTGGTCATCCTGCAACCTTTTTTTTTTTAGCACTTGGGTGTTTGCTGATTGAATTTACTTGTGTTTACTTTTATACATTGTATTTTGCATGGATATTCTATGTTGTCAACCTGCAACAATCTTTTTCTCTGATTAAGCATGTGCTTTCATCTGTTTCAGGCACTGATGGTACCCTTTCTTGCTTGGCTTCATATTTTGTTTGCAATACTATATTCAGTAGTATCATAGCAATCGCTGGTGATATAAATGTAAGAGAGTTTAAGAATCTTTCTCTTAAATTATTCATTACTCCATTCATAAATTGTGGGGATAGGCCATGACCATGGCTGTTTGGTTTTGTATATGTAGAATATGCTCCAAAAGAATATAAAATTCATTCACATGCTCAATAATTGCATTGCTTGTCAATTGTGTAATACAGAAAGTGGAAAATAGATTTCAAGTAGATTTTGACACATATTATTGACATTCGTATGGTCACTTTGCAGTACTACGACATTAGAAAGAAGTGTGTGGGGAGCCTCTGCTATGACTTCTCGAACATGGAGAAATTCCTCAATGATAAATCCGTCAGGGAAGCTATTGGTGTTGGGGACATAGAGTTTGTGTCTTGCAGCCCTACAGTGTATGAGGCTATGCTTGTAGACTGGATGAGGAACCTTGAAGTTGGAATTCCGGGACTTCTCGAGGATGGAATCAAGTTGCTTGTATATGCTGGAGAATATGATCTCATTTGCAACTGGCTTGGTAAGCTTTCAGGCTTTATCTGAAAGTGAACATCTCATGATTTGGGGAACTAACACTTTAGGCAATTGCGTCTGAGAATATACATCATTCTAACTACCTGGATGAGTAGGTAATTCGAGGTGGGTTCATGCAATGGAATGGTCTGGTCAGAAAGACTTTGTAGCATCTCCTGAGATTCCTTTTGAAGTTGATGGTTCAGAAACTGGTGTACTGAAAACTCAAGGCCCACTCAGTTTCCTCAAGGTTCCCTCCCTCCCCCCGCGCCCAACCCCCCCCCTCCCCCCTTCTCCTCTCTTTCTGTTTGTTTGGCTACTGACACTCCTATTTGCAGTTCTCAATTAATCATCAGCACTGACTAGTTTGGTTTGATATACGCATTGACAGGTTCATGACTCTGGTCACATGGTACCCATGGACCAGCCTAAGGCTGCTTTAGAGATGCTGAAGAGGTGGATGCAGGGCTCACTTTCTGAAGTTCCAGCTGGTTCAGAAAAATTGGTGGCTGAGATGTGATTACTACCATTCTTCTGCCTGCCGTGCTTCTTAGTATGAACTAGGCCATAAATTATGCGGAATTTGAACATTACAAAGTTTTTTTTTTCTTTCCAGTACAATGTTTGTAAATATGGCCTCTGGACCTGTTAAAACTATACCAAGCATGATATTTTGGTGTTTCTGGATCTATATATTTAATGAATCAAAGGATATTTGGTAGTTTAAATAGCTTCCTATATGTTTTACGGTTGATGTTATGTTTTATTTCTCTAACAGAAAAATATTTCTTAATTGGACTCATGATTAATTAGAAGTTAAGGGTTTTATTTTTAGTTTTTAGTAATTATTTAGTAATAATTGTTTGAAATGAAAAATAGGAGCTATTTTCATGGCGTATCAGTATTTTTTCGCTTAAATCAAAATATGTTTGATTTTGAAGGCTTGGAGAGAATATCTCAATATTTGAGAGATGCATGTAACGCTATGCATGTTTTATGGAAGAGGATTATAAGAGCTTCCGCGGAATTTTGATAGGGTATTGTTGAGGCTAATGGCGTAACATTATTACATACACGAGTCCTTGTGGAATTTATTCCAAAGAATCCAAATCCTAATGTTTTCTCTCCAAACATAAATGGATTACAAAAACTCTCAAACAAAATTTTTTTTAATCGTGGTGCGCATGCGGCTAAGGTAAGGTTTGTTTGGTGTTGAGATGTGCGAGTTGTAGCTGCTATGCAAACAAAAAAAAAAGGTTATAGGGATTATAATATTTAGTAAATCATTGGTAGTATGATAAAATTTGATGCTGATATTTGTAGGGATGATTATCAAAATTTATCAAATAATTTAATATTTGTAACAATTTTAGTCCAATAACATTAAACTAAACTGAAAAAAAGCTTTTAGAGCCCAGCTGATTCGTTTCGTGTTGCTGCTGAGCAGCTAAGCCAAACGTGACAATAACTAATGCCAAAACAATAGAGGCAAAGAAATATAGCAAATACTTCTTTACATGGATGGCCAATACATACATGTCCAAGAAATGCATACATAAACATCTAATTTGAGGCCGTAAACAGGGAGAAAGTTCAAGTTCTACAGTAGCAATAACAAACTATTAAAGGCTCGAGCATATCTAGCTAGAAACCTTCTATCTCAGAGCACAGCTCTTCCAAAGCAACTTCCAAATTAAGATTTGGCTAGTTATCTATATTGTCTGTAAAAAAGAAAAAAAAAATTTGTAAGAGGTGAGTTGTACACTCGATAATTAAGAAAAAAAAATTGGTAAGAAGTGAATTGTATACTCGATAATTACGTAGAACCATGCATAACAATTAAAAAGATCCATTAACTGAAAATATTTTTATAGATTTCACATAGTTTTTCAAGTGAAACAGGGTCATAAACCACTTGCAAACCGAACATATATTTTAAATCAAATTAATAAAATATATATCGCAATCAACTTTTTTCTTTTAAAATTACAGAAATTTGAATCACTTAAATTTTCCTCCTTTCCCTGTGAGCGTAATTCCTCATTCAAGTAGAATATTCTTGATAGATTGAAATTCATGGATAACATCTGTTATATTCATTCGATCTTGTGGTGATTCCATTGAACATGCAACACAAATTTTGACCATAGAAATGAGACATTCTACTACGTTGTTCATTCTTCATTGCATCGACCTGCTGTTTGCAGCAACCAAAGCTTCATCATCATTTAGGAGTACTGAATCCACAATATCTATCACATGATCAGGCAAGGTCATTTTGGCAAAATTATGAAGATTCAAGTCTCCCTCAAACATAGCATCTGTAGGCTTTTTTCTTGTCACTATTTGTAACACCAATAACCTATACCTGTAAATATCTCCATTTATTGACACCTCACTTCCTAAGTCATATTATGCTATTTAAAAAAAGAATTATAAGAAATAGTATAATAATTTTAAGAAGAAATCAAGTGATGCAAATGGAAAAGAAGCAATAGTTTAATTCATTTTAATGTAACCTGGGGCAGCATAGCCAATTGTGCCTCTAATTCCAACTGAGCTGCTTTGGTTTGGATTTGAGATTTCTTGACGAAATCTTGCTAAACCGAAATCACCAACATGAGCGGTCAAGTCATTGTCAAGAAGTACATTGCCTGGCTTTAGGTCGCAATGGAGAATTGGTTGTTGGCAGCGGTGATGGAGATAATCTGGTGCAGATTCCACATCAATTGCTATGCTTATTCTCTGAAGAAGGGTAAGATTCTGAACTTTGATTTCTTCATCTGTTTGTGGAACGGCATGTGCATGCAACCATTTTTCAAGACTCCCATTTGGCATGTCATCGAAAACTAGAGCTTTGAACTCGTTGCCTGGGAAATCAATACTTGAGCAAGATGTTATGACGCTGACAAGATTTCGGTGTCGTATACTTTTTGCACTCAGCCATGAAACTCTCAAAACCTCCTTGGCGTTAAAGATTAAACACTTTGATTACAACGACAATTCCACCTTGATCAAATTTTCCCTTATACACGGAGCCAAAACTGCCCATACCAATCAAGTGTGTTGAATAAAATCCATCAGTTGCTTTGAGAAGACTTTCATAAGACACTTTTCGAAGCGCTTTTATCGAGATGGGTTCTGATGGCTGCTCTCTTAGTTCTCTCCTCTTTTGGAGCCAACAGAAAATGAAAAATGATACTGAAAGTATGCTGAAAATGCACTTATAGCTGACATTGTTACTTTCAATCGTCGAGAGATCTTTTGACTGTTTGAATTGTTCTTGGTACATTTAGGCAGTTGCAATTCAGGTATGCCACTACGAAGCTTAGTGTTTCCAATAACTGATGTAACACTTGAATTCTTAAATACTCCTTCTGTTGGTATCGTTCCCTCAAGATCATTGTAAGATAGATTTAAATTTTTCAACAGTTTAAAATTTGCCAAAAATTTAGGAATTTCTCCAGGAAGATAGTTTTGAGACAAATCCAAGATCACAAGACCCATCAAAGAATTCAAAGATGAAGGAATAGTACCATGGAATAAGTTGTCTTGCAGCTCTAATTGTTCCAAGCTATTTCCGGCAACATTTATTTCTTTTAGATTCTTAAGATTTCCAACTTCAATAGGAAGGATTCCAGTTAGTTGGTTTCTAGACAAGTCGAGAATAATTGATAAGGGTGGGAGACCAATGAGTTTGGAGCTCTCCAATGGCAAGGGGGACGTTACCAGATAATTGGTTGTTCCACAAGTCGAGTCGCTGCATATTGACAAGCTTCCCAATCGCAGCAGGGATACTTCCATATATTTTATTGTTGTTGAGAAGCAACATTTCAAGAGTGGTTGAGAAGTTGGAAATGCATCTAGGTAATAACCCTCCAAAATTGTTGGTATTTATACCTAATAACTCTACATTACTTGCATTAGCCAAAGAGCATAGGAAGTCTAAGTCATTGCGTCCCCCACTCCCGAGATTGTTTCTTCCAATAAGGAACACAATAAGTTTTGTAGCCTTTCCAAAGAAGCCAATTCCCCTGTTAGTTTATTTCCATCGACTTGAAATACTTGCAGAAGTGTATACTTGATAAAGCTCCAAAATATACCCCTATACATCATTAAATATTCCAAAAAAAATTTACATGTCTTTTCAATGAAAGTGAAAAGGCAATTCGTGAAGAAATATGAGATGCAAAGTTTTGTTTAATTGTAGATGAACCACGTGATGAATCAAAGAACGAATATATGGCTGTAGTTTTGCGATTTGTTGACAAAGGTGGTTTTGTGCGAGAACCTTTTTTCTGGACTTGTTCATGTCTTTAACACTCCTGCAATGACCTAAAAAATGGGATATACTATCTATTAGGGGTGGGTGTTCGGATCAGGTTAACTCGAACTGAACCAAACCCAAAATTTATTTCAGGTTCGGTTCGGGTAAACCTTTGAAACTTGAATGGATTGAAAAGCTCAACCTGATTGGTTTAAATTTTGGTTCGAGTTCAACTTGAGCCGAAATTTAAACCTGAGCCAAAATTTAAACCCGTTTGGGGTGAGCTTTTAAATTTTTTAAAAAAATTCCTATCTCACACGCTCACTGCTCACAATCAAATCTTAGCACTCACAATTCACAAGTCACAAGCAAATCGTAGTTCATAAAACTAATTTTTAATCCCCAATCATGGCAACACTAACAACAAGTGACAACCCAACTTTAGCCAACGCCCAACACTACCGTTCACCACAGCACCGTGCTTGCCCTCAACGCAACCTGCAGCTGTTTAGCTCACGCTCGCGCTCACTACTAACTCGGTCCCATGCGTCCACACAACAGTTCACACTCTTACATGGCCACACTGCTAAAGCTCACAGCCCACAGCCATTCACCCTGTGTTGTTCGCTTCCAAACCAACTGCCGTGTCTTGACTCTCTTACGTCTCTACCTAGCTTCCAAGTTCCAACCTGTAACATATGCACCAAAACTTATTTAATTGAGTGCGATGTTATTTTTATTTTGGTCGCAAATTTTTTTTAAATGTCGGATTGTTACAATTGTTACAAGTAATCGGTCGCAATTATTAAAATTGATTGCGCTCGAAATAATTTAAATGTGTGACGACACAGAATTGAGACATTTCAGATGCGATTCAATGGTCGTGTAATCGAAGTTTATTTTGGCACTCGGGTCCGAAATTAGCTTAATTTGTATTAAAAAAAAATATTTTTTACTATAAATGGAAAGTGATGAGAGAGAGAGACATTTGGCTTTCCAAAAATAGAAAGAGAGAGAGAGAGAGAGAAGGAGAGAGAAGACCTGTTGACCAGACTCGTGCCTGACCCGCGGTGTTGACCCAGTCGGATCTTGGGATTCCAGTCACCCCACCGGCCACGCTTGGTACCTATATGAAGCTTGACTGCCAGCCAACGTATCCTTACCATCTTCGTCACCGGAAACCTACCAAAACACCAGCGTTCTAGCCCGAAAAGTTGCGGCTCAACCTGTTTTGCTTGCTGTTGATTTCGTCGGTTTTGGGCCGATCCACTACTTGGATCTTGTTCCTCAGCTTCCCCTCATCGTTTCCCGACTAACCCCGTCACCTGAAACGGCCGGATTACCTCCGATCGACCGCTGGAAAGCTCATAGTTTTTGAGGAGCTAGATTTGCCATTACTGCCACGCGTAGGGGGGTCACTGCCAGCACCATTGGACTCACCTAGGTCAGATCTAGCATACTTGAGCTTCCGGTCACCGTTGGATGAGTTCCGATCACCGTTGACCATTAAGGCCAATTCGGTTGTCATAAACTTTAGGGGTAATTATATAATTTTAAATTGGTGGATATTTTGGTAATTTCAGATCAAGGTAATTAGATAATTTGAGATTTCGGGGGTGATTCAGTAATTTACATCGTTAGGGGCCTTTTGGTAATTTTATATTTTTTTGGGAGGTAATTTTATAAATTCAAAACTTGTGGATATCTTTGTAATCGGAATTGAGGATAGTTTGATAATATGTGATTCTGAGGATAATTTGATGAATTTTGATGTTGAGGGCATTTTGGTAATTTTATGAACTCGAGAATATTTTATTACGAATAAATGTTATTTCGAGCATATTAGTTATAATTCATAATTATGATTAGTAATTATGTTATTTCCTTAAATTAGAAGGATCAACGAACGAGAATCAACTCTCAGACGTTGTCGATACCGAGTTCGGACACCGTCACTGTGAGTGGAATATACAAAACTTATTTTCAGTGTAGTTTATTATGATTTAAAAATATGGTAAAGTATGTTTACGAGATTAATTTTAAATGCTTCGATTTAATGATTTTAAATAAATGGATTTTATCTGTGCTTTGGTATTTATTACGAGAAATATGTTTGATTAATGATTTTGATTACTGATTTTAAATATGCATGATAATATTTTAAAGAAAAGAAAAGCAGATTTAAAACTTGTGAAATGAAAAAGGAAATGAGATTTCAGATGGGATTTCGAATGAGATTTTGGATGAGATTTCGAATGAGATATCGGATGAGATTATATGTTTATGTATATGTATACAAAGGTATATGAATATGAGCATAATGATCATTTTTTAAAAATCATTAAACAGTACCCTCCCCCTTTAGATACAGTGATACATATGAGATGAGATATGTATGTGATTTAATGAATACAGAGATACTGATAATGAATACAGATATGAGATTATTCTACAGATGATACAGATGAGATACAGGCTTTTAGGGCCCGTATGAGTACACACAGAGGCTTTGGGCCATGTAATCGGGCGACTTTGTCTTTTGGAGACCAGATTATGCATGCACAGATATGATGAGATATGAGATGATGTTTCTTTGATCTATCCGTGTAGCTCCGGGATGTGATTGTACCCTGACAGTACGTCATTGTCTATCCGTTGAGGTCCGGATATGATGTGATATGATATGGCTTTTCACGATCTATCCGTGTAGCTCCGGGGCGTGATTGTACTCAGATAGTACGTCATTGCCCATCCGTCAAGGTTCGGATATGATGAGATTATTTCCCCCTAAGTACTTGTTTGGTGATAGTTTTCGGTATTTCAGTAATGATTATTATAATTATTATGAATTTCCATTGATTTATGCAGAATATTTGCAGTATCATTATTTGAGTACATGATTTGAATTTAATAAGTTATTTAAGTTTTTGTGATATTTTGATGAGATGGTGTTTTAATCTGATTAATTAATTTAGAATAAAATTATATTCAAAAACTACTATTCACTCACTGAGCTCACTGAGTTTTATACTCACCCCGTTTTATTATATTTCCTCCCCCACAGGAGATTCGCAGGTACAACAGTTGACCTAGCAGCAATACCTATTTTCAGAATTTTTGGCCACGTTATGATGTTAGGAGTTATCGATTGATTTATTGAAATATTTTGGGATTGTAATTTGTTACATTTCAGGGATTACAGATAACATATGTATTTTATTTGATACTGAATAATTGAGTGATTTGGTATTTTGGTTAAGGTAATTGATTGACGAAATTGGTTGTATTCGGAATTATTTGAGAGTGCTTGATTTACAATTTTATAGATTTGGTTGTGTAATAATTTAATGGGAGACTCTGTTGAATTTTCGATAGAATCCTAATTAATTAGATTACACGAGAACGATTATATAGAATTAGGCAGACTTGCCTTGTGGATTCGGGGCGGGTCGTGTCACAACCTATCCGATCCATCAATTCATCAACCTAGCTTACATCTCCTACACGGCCATACTGCTGATGCTCGCAGCCCACAGTCATTCACCCTGTGCATTTCACTTCCAAACTAACTACCGTGTCTTAACTCACCTTCATCTCTACCTAGCTTCCAACCCATCCAATCCATCAACTCATCAACATCAAGGTCAGTAGTCATTTGATATTAAGCTCTCTTGCATGCTAATTCCATATTATAATTCTACCAATTACCAAATTTTTAAGCTCTTAATCAACTATCAAAGCAATTAGTCAATCACCATTTAGTTGTAAAATGTAAACAATGCCACATTGTAAGTAGTTGTTAGTTAAATATGAGTAACCCATGTGTGCCAAATTGCCAAAATAGTACAATTAAAACCATTTTTTTACATTATTATTATTATTATTATTATTATTATTATTATTATTATTATTATTATTAGCAACAAATGAGATATAATTATGCTATTTGTTTTATTACATATATGTTTGTATGATGATCAGAATAGTTAATTTTGACATTGATTAGTTCGCATGCAAAGAACAATTCACTGAATTGGTTAATTTAACTGGACGCCATTAATAAACTCATAAACTGAATTGCCATTAATTAAATATGAGTAACCTAGGCATGCCAAATTGCCCATACAGTACAATTGAAACCATTTTTTTACATTATTAGTAGTCGTAGCAGCAGCAGCAAATGAGTTATAATTATACTATTTGTTTTAGTACATATATGTTTGTATGATGATCAGAATAGTTAATTTTGACATTGATTAGTTCGCATACAAAGAACAGTTAATTGAATTTGTTAATTTAATTCGATACCATTAATAAACTTATAAAAAAGTGACACATATCTAATATAACTAAAAATTTTGTTCTTTATATGAATTTTAAATTTTCTAATTTTATGTCGAGTAACTTAATTGGATTTATGATTTCAGATGTCTGAAACGGATGGTTCAAGAGTTCGTGACAACATCCAATCCACTGAATCTAATGAAGTTAGTGATATGTCACCAACGGCTACTGAAGCCCAATCCAGATCGAAGAGGAAGAGGTTTAACAAGGACAATGTCAAAACCACCTAACCAAGAAAAGTGATGGCTCCAAGATCAAAGGTGTGGAAGGATTTCACTAGATTGCCAGAAGATTATAATCAGTGCAAGTACAACTATTGTGGCCTACAATATTCATGTAAAATTACTTATAGGACTGGCAGTTTGTCAAACCACTTGAAAATGTGTTTTGCATATGAAAGCTATCTACAAAATCAAGTAGCTTTAACTCAAGAACCTACTGGTGTTGGGAACGAAGAGGTTGGTCAAGTTGTGGTTAGAGGATTTAATTAGGAAGCTGTTAGAAAGGCAAGTAATAAAATGATTATTCTTGATGAGTTACCATTTTAGCATGTGGAGAATTCTGGATTTAGACATTTTAGTAATGTTGCACGTCCTCGGTTCATTGTCCCATCTCATAGAACCATTACTAAGGATATCATTGACATTTTTTTGGCTGAAAAGGCTTCGTTGAAGAGTTTATTGTGTAATAAGAAGCAAAAAGTCTCTCTCACTATTGATATTTGGACTTCCATTACGACGGCTAGTTATATGGTAATAAAATCTCACTTTATTTATCAAGATTGGCAATTACACAGAAGGGTAATTAGTTTTAATACAGTTTTTGATCATACGGGGGAGACGATTAGTAAATAGCTCGAGAAATGTTTGCTTGATTGAGGTATGGAGAGGATGTTCACAATCACCATAGACAATGCAAGTGCGAATAAGGTTTCCATTAGTTATTTGAAGAATAAATTGAAGACTTGGAAAGATGATGCATTGGTGTTGAATGGTGACTATATGCATGTACGTTGTTCTACACATATTATGAATCTTATTGTTAATGAGAGGTTTAAAAAGCTAGATGATAATATTGTTAGTATCCGGAATACTGTAAAATATGGGAGATCATCCACTGCGAGATTGAAAGCATTTCAAATTCGTGTGGAGCAAGAAAAGATTATAGGGCAGAATGGTCAACCTTTTAAAGGAAATGTGGTTTTAAATTGTCCAACTAGGTGGAATTCCACATACACTATGTTGACAATAGCATTGAAGTTTAGATCATCATTTGATCAAATGGCAAATGAGGATAAGCTCTATGATACGTGTTTTCGCGAAGAAGAAGATGAGAAGAAAAAGGTAGGACCACCAGGAAGTTATGGTTGGAATAATGCTCGTCGGGTGGTTAGGTTTTTAAGGATTTTTTATAATGCCACACTGACATTTTCTTCTTCTCTAAGGGTGACATCCAGTGTTTGCTACAACGAGATATGTAAAGTTAAAAAGGCATTTAATATAATGGCGGACAGCCTTGATTTGCACGTTAGTGTGCTGACAAGTTGTTGATTACTTCTTCTGTTTTAGATCCACGAGGGAAAATGAATTTTGTAACACTTTGTTTTGAGACTTTATATGGCAAGGATAGTGAAAAATGTGCTGAAATTAAAAATATGGTGATAGATGTGTTAAACACGCTTTTGAAAGCATATAGTGCTCAACACTCAAAGCCAGGTGGTAGTGCAAGTAGAAGTGCATTTCCAAGTACAAGTGCAAGTGGATTTCCGAGTGCAAATGCTGGTGTTAGTGCTGGTAATGGGCTGACTTTTATGGATGAAGAAGATGATGCATTTGAGGACCCTTTCTCCAAATACACCAAGATGGTTGTTGTAACTAGAGATCACGTAGAATTGTCAAATGAGTTAGATCTTTACTTGATAGAGTCGGTTGAATATCAAGCACCTAATGCATTGGGTGCTCCGTTTGATATTTTGCTATGGTGGAAGGTTAACAGTTCGAAATATCTAATTTTGTTGCAAATAGCAAGAGATGTACTTGCCATTCTAGTATCTACGGTTGCATCTGAGTCTGCCTTTAGCACGGGAGGTTGTATTTTAGATGAATATAGGAGTTCTATGACTGTTGATATGGTGGTAGCATTGATACTGACATAAAATTAGCTATGATCTTCACTTTTGGTGGATTTAACAACAAACCTTCAAGCGATGGTTGAGGAAAACAAGTTCATGGATGGTCTTATAGAAGTTATAAATGTTATTATGTTAATAATTACTTATTTATTTTTAAGACTTGTTTATTGTAAGAGTTATTTACTTCAAATCTTTTATTTTATATAAAGCTTCGCAAATCAACACAAGGTGACCATCCAAGTGTTCTAATATGAAGATTTTTTTTGTTGTAACAGTAGGTATGTAACTATCAACTATGTATATTTATTTAGATCAAGCATAATAATCAAATCATCAATTACACAATTAAGGCAAAGTTAGAGTGCAAAAATGGTATTAGTAATATTGAGAATACACATTATTAAGGCATATTAAGTGATTCACTAAATATCAATTAATTTTTTTATCTTTTTGCAGAATGGACTGCTGTCCATTGTTGCTTAATTCGATTTGGGGTGTTAATTATTGCTATTTTGGACATGTTGTCTTAGGTGTTGATGCCTTGATGGTGTTGGAGATGGATTATTAATGTTGTTTGTCATGTGGAGATGTGTTAATGGGGATGAAATTATTAATCATGATTGCCATTTTGTTTTTTAGATTTGTAATTTCAGTAGCTTTATTGTACTTTACTACTATATTTTATGTCTTGTTAGCTTTAAAAAGACTTGTTGAAATATTGTTAAGAATGCTTGGTAGTTGATATTTGTTGTTAAGGATGTTTGAATTTGAGATTTTGGGATTTTAGGTGGTTGTTGTGAAGAATTTTTTAATTAAATTTTTCGAACCCGTTCTAACTCGAACTAACCCGAGTTATTGCATTGAATTGTTCAAACCCGATCCGACCTGAATTACCAACCCAATCTGATCCGAATTAATAACCCGAACTGAACCAAACCAAATTTAATTTGGTTCGGATTGGCATTTTCAACCCAAACGGGTTCAATTCTCCAATCCGATTGGGTTGTAACACAAACCGAAACCCGAACAACCCAAACTGAAATCTGATTTGCCCACCCCTACTCTCTATTGTCTCATAATAATTTAAATATTCAAATTATTCAAAGGCAAGGATATGATGGTGCAAGTAACATGTGGGGTGAGTGGAATGGTTTACAAGCTTTAATTTTGAAAGATTGTCCATATGCTTACTACATTCATTGTTTGGCTCATCAACTACCATTGGCTTTAGTTAAATATCTCATGAAGTTGTTCCTATTCATCATTTCTTTACTAAACTGACTTCTATTGTGAACATTGTTGGTGCTTCTTGTAAACGCAATGATGAACTCAAATGTGTTCAAGTTGCTGACTTTGAGTATATGATTTCCATTGATGAGCTTGAGAGTGGGAGAGGACTTAATCAAATTGGCACTTTACAAAGGCCTGAGGATACTCGATGGGGTTCTCATTTCAAATCAATCTCTAATTTAATAAAAATGTTCAATGCAACCTGTTTTCTTCTACTTAATATCATTGAAGATGGTATTTATTCTTTTCAATGAAGAGATGTTGATGCTGCATATGAGGTAATGATTACTTTTGAGTTTGTCTTTATTTTGCACCTTATAAAAGAAATTATGGCGATCACTGATATACTTTGCCAAGCTTTGCAATCTAAATCTCAAGATATTTTACATGTTATGCATCTTGTTTCATCAATTAAAGCACGTACTCAAAAATTTAGAGATGATGGCTGGACTACTTTACTTGATCAAGTGAAATCACTTTATGAGGCAAGAAATATAGATAGTCCAGAAATGAATGCTCATTATGTTGCAAGACAAGATCGAGCTCGGTGTCAAGAAGATAACTTTACTGTTGCAAAACATCATAGGGTAAATTTATTTTATCCTGTTATAGATTGCCAATTACAAGAGTTAAGTAATCGATTTAATGAACATATAGTAGAGTTGTTTATACTTAGTTCAACACTTGATCCTCATGAATGTAAGAAGTTTTTTAGAATTGGTGATGTTTGTCAATTGGTTGATAAGTTTTATCCAACAAACTTCATAGATGTTGATAAAATGAATTTAAAAATTCAACTTAAGCATTATGAGTACAGTGTAGTTCAACATTAGAGTTCAAAAGCTTGTTGACCACTTCCAACTTGAGCTAATGGTTGGTTAGTACTAGAAAAGCAACAATATTCCCCCTTGTCTATAGAATAATTATTCTTATGCTAACTCTTCTAGTGTCTACCACAACTATTCGAACAATCATTTTCAGCTATGCATATAGTAAAGACAAGACTTCATAACAAAATGGAGCATGAATTTATTATAGATTCATTGATTATGTACATTGAAAGGAAAATTGCAGAAAAATTAAGCATTGAATCAATAGTCAATGAGTTTCAAGATATTAAAGAACGTCGTGTTCCATTTTAATGTTGGAGATCTTGATTTTGTTGGGTTTAGTATCTTATATATAAAGAATATTTTTAGCTTGAGGAAGCTTTTTCCGTCTACAGTTTTGATGGCTTCTGTTTAAGTTTTTATTTTCTTTTGATAGCCTCTGTACTTTAAGACTTGGAATTTTGTATGGGAGGAGGCTCTTTTGCTTTGTAATTATCTTCCTTCATGAATTATAAATGTAATTTTTTTTTCATATAATATCTTACTATTTTTTTTTTGGATGATTTGATTAGGTAATGATTTATTATTTCTAATAACATGAAAATTAAAAGTTTAAATTTGGTCCCCTTAGAATATTCCCCTAAACTCTGCCCTTGTTTAGGGGTTTGATCTGTGATCTAAGATAGTATCATATATACATTGAGATGCTCTTGGAATTCCCAATTATCGCTCTAAGCATTGGTTTTTTTCCCCCTGTTATTGCATTTTTGCATGCATGTTTATTCTTTTAGAGAACATTTTAGTTTAGATTATTTGCTTGTTTGGTTTATTTGACTTTGATTTCTTCGCTTGTTTTAGAATACGTCTCATTATATCTCTTGATTAGCGTGCTCATTTTGATTTTCAATAATGAATATCCCTCGAACTGTCTAGGCCAAATAAAATTTTACAAAAAAAGAATAAAGAAAAAAATTCTTTGGATGTATTGTAATATGTGTAGAGTACATTAAGGTTAATCCATAAATAAAGAAAATTTCTCCATGAACAAGGCCAAGAACCCGAGTGGCAGAGAGCTCGAGAGGCGGGACTTTTAAAATTTTGGACCTAATTGTAAATTTGTTAGAAATATGGAGATGTATGAAAATAATATTTATTACAGGGGAAAGGGGCTATATGATATATGCTATGACATGCAAGAATCCGTTAGAGGTGGTTATCTATGGCTTCATCATTACTTGAAATCAATTATTCTCTTTTTATGGATTATTTTATAATGTCGTGATTAAAATCATAGATAAGTACTACAATTAAATATAAATTATGTAAATGAAACATAAGATATATAAATTTAATATAAAATTAGTAAATTAATATTAAGAGTAAAACAAAACATAAATTATGTAAATGGAACATAAAACTTGTAAATATAAGGTAAAACAAGTAAATTAATATAAGAGTAGTAAATTAGTATATTATTGGTATGCAAAATAAAAACCCCTAGGTGTAACCTAAAATGTTAAAATCAATATTAAATATAAAATAAAACATAAATTGTGCAAATAGAATATAAGACTTGTATATACAAAGCAAAACAATAAATCAACATATGAGTGATAAATTAATATATTATTAGTAAATAAATCAAAAGCTTAAGGATAGAAAATAAAATTTGTAAATCAACATTAAGTAAATGGAACATAAAACTTGTAAATGAAAGGTAAGATAAATAAAAAACATAAGAGTAATAAGTTGACATATCATTGGTACGTAAAACAAAAACTTATTAATATCATATAAAATTTACAAATCAATATTAAGTGTAAAATAAAACATAAATTAAGTAAATAAAACATAAGACTTGTAAATAGAAGATAAAATAAGTGAATTAACATAAGAGTGGTAAAATGATGTATTATTGGTAAACGAAACGTAAATTTACATATGTAACATAAAACTTATAAATCAATATTAAATGCAAAATAAAATATAAATTATGTAAATGAAATAGAGGAGTTGTAAATGAAATGTAAAACAAGTAAATATTATAAGAGTTAATTAAAAAATAAAAACATACAAATGTAAAAGAAAAACTCATATAATAATGATTACCTAAAATATTTACTGCTTTTTATTTCTAGATTGAATAATGATAATTTTGGATTTATGTAGTACATATGATAGTATATTCTAAATTTTATATATTAAGAATAAAACTTATTCTCAAAATCAAATTTTTAATTTTTTTACATATTTTTCAATATTATTTGTAAGATAAATGATTTTGCATCCTTCTAAACCCCCTCAAAAACAACCATAAATGATCTTTTAATATAAGGAAAAGTTTAAAATTGCATGAAATATATACAAAATTAAAAATTAGACCCAATTTTATTGATATTTCATATATGTCTAGTAATATAAGAAAATCTTTTTATTTTGTTTTGGCTTGATCGACGTCAAGAAAATAATTTTGCTTAATTAACTTTACAGTAAACAAATATTATGATAGAAAATTTCCTAGCATGAATATAGAATTGATGGTTAAACCAATTTAGTAAAACTGATTCCAATTATTTTCAATCAATGAGTAATTTTTTTTCTTTGTTTAAATAAATTGAATAAATAAAGTATTTTTAAAAATTAAAGTTTAATGTTGATTTATAAATTTTTTTGTTTGTAATTGTAAAACATCAATTTATCACTTTATATTAATTTATTTATTTTACCTATTATTTACTACTCTTATGTTTAATTTATAAAATTTATGTAAGTAGAAAACATTCAACATCTTTTATGATAATCAAAGTGTCATTCCTCTCATTCGGAACTAGGTCTACCATGAGAGGACCATACACGTAGATGTTAAGCTGTGCCCAAATGATACGTCGGTTTCGAAAATCCACACCAATTTTAATCTTGTCGATGTGATAATGGGTCATTCGCAAATAATGGTGACATGGCACAACTCGTTAGAATGCCATTTTTAGTTTACACATTTTCCCCCCTAAAACAGTTCTAATATCTGGTGAACTATCTTATGATATTACATTTCACCCCCCTTTCTGCAATCTCATTCTGTGACTCGATCTTTTTTTTTCAGATTTATTGGCAAGGGGTGGCTAGTTTTTCTTCTTTTTTGTAGCTTGCTGTTTCGCTTGGTCTTGGGGTTAAAATCTCAACACTTGGTGTTGAATCTTGGGGTCCATACTTAAGTTTTTGTTCTGCTTTCGATCTTGATCCTGCATCAGAGTCGAGATTCACTTTCATTGTGTTTGCTTTGATTGTGTCCTACTCTAAAATTCCAGTCATTTTTGTATCTTGATTTTTTTTCCTACGCTTTTGATTCTTGGGTTCTTGGATTTCTTGTTTAAGACAGTTTTTGTTGCAAGCTTAAGACTGTGGGTTCAGTTTCTATTGCTTTGTGTGCCTTGATGAATTTCGATCCCATCAAAGATTCACCAGAAACCTTTATAGTTCATTCCGTTTAACAACGACAAGCTATTCAAGAAAGGTTTCTGCGTAACCGGTATCGTAGCCATTGAAAGAACGAAGGAAGAATTTGAGGCGTAATCCTTTGTTTTATCCTTTCCCATAATCATGGCAATGTCTAAGATTAAACAGGTACTTTTCGAATTTAAATGTTCTTTTTGATTAATTATTCTTTCTATAATGAAATGGGGTTTACAATTTTGCTTCTCACTTCTTGTCGGTTGACATTGTTTGGATGTTTGATTAATTGCGATTAATCTGTGAGGAGTCTCATAAAACTAGAAGTTGTTTCATTTAGATTGTCCTTAAATGGTTGCAGATACACCTGTTCCTGTCAAAGCTTATTCCGAAGAGGAATTTTAGCGATAGTTCCGTTTTCCCTTGCGTGAAATCAATATTTCTATCTACGTTGAGAACCTTTTATAATTTGGAGATCATCGCTGTTGATGTCAACCAAAGGCAGGCAGGGTTAGCCCTAATGAGGGCTAACGGCTACCGCGAGAAGATTGGCACCTACGAGTGGACAGAACTTCATCAAATGCTCCCGCCATTAATTTTCCCAACGAGGTTTGATTGCGAGGATAGAGTATCAAGGCTAACGTACCCAGAGCGCCCATTGCTAGTTGGGATAAATGTTAGTCATGAGGATCTCGAATCCAAGACTTCGGAATTAGATAAAAAAGGGATCAGCAGGGGAACAGAAGGAGCATTAAATTTCCTTCATGAAATTGGAGCAAGGCAGGAGTATTCTGGTGCCATAGTGTCACTTTGGCCAGAATTCAGGACATCCAAGAAAGCAGAGGCAAAGCTAGAGCATAGGTTTGCGTTCAAGCTGGAAGATATTATACACAACGGCGAAATTTTTCGTTTGTACAAAAAGTTGGAGGATACATATGCGGCACTAGAACTATTGCTGAACTATCGCTTAACTGGGCATGTCAAAGAGATCAGAGAGTTTCAGAACGCAAGGTGTATGATAGGATTGAAAGATCACATTCAAAAGTTGGATATATTGGGTAGCTCTCTGCTGAAGTCAGGAAGCCTGTTGGAAACTGAAATGGAAGACTTTTATTTGGCCGAGAAAGCAAAAGTGTTTGTGGCCGAGATACTGAAGAGATGCTCAACCATTACTAAGGAGGAAAAGAGTGAACGCACCAAAGCGCTGCTGTTCAAAAGTGGCCTCTATGATGGGGCGTTGAAGGGTCTCAAAATGAGAAGACACAACTTGGAAGCTGATGAAATTAGATTTAACGAGGCGCTGAAGCGAGCCGGTTTGCAGTGAAGAGTTATATTTTGGATTGCATCCATCTTTGGACTTCACTTTGCCGTGTGCTTTGTCCATTGCGTGGTGCACAATCCACACCCTTTTTGCATCCGTTAAAATAAATTCTTAGGGTGCCTTCTAGCAACCAAAAAGACCACCATTTTTGTTGTTTTTTTTTTTGGTTCGTCTATCGAAAATGAAGCATTTGAAATGTAAATGAGATCTTCTGTTTTTATGTATCCTTGAAAATTGGAGATCTAATTGGCTTGCTCAAAGTTGTTTACTTGTTACACATATGTTGAAGATGTGACCAGGGTTATTCTTATATTTCCTTTTAAAAACTAATGCATATTAACATAAATACATCGACATCAAGTAATTGACAATTTTAGGAAACTCGTGTTAATTTTTCACCATTAAGCCAATAAGATTCGTTATAAATTGGAAGGTCACGAGACCTTCATTATTTGAAATGACTAATTTGTCCTTCGTTGTCTGCGAGAGCTCCCAAGAAGTTCTAAACGTTCAACGCCAAAAATGATACAGGTTCCGTTAATCCAGTATTGAAACCCTACAGTTCTCTCAGAACCGACAACAACAACATCACTCTTTCAAACAACCACAAGCTTTCTTGGCAAAAGGAAGTCAAACAAGCATTCAAGGATCAACTATCTGATCATGATGATTATACAAACGACAATTCGTTTCAAGAGTTGGTTGACAAACGATGTGTGGACAATATTAGGATGCTGATAGTGGACGCAGTGCAAAATGCAAAGGCAGGGCACCCGGGCATGGCCCTTGGGATGGCTGAAGTTGGGTATGTTTTATACAGGCATGCTATGAAGTATAATCCTAGAAATCCTAAATGGTTTAACAGAGACAGATTTGTTTTGAGTGCTGGCCATGGCTGTTTGCTTCAGTGTGTTTGCTTTCATCTCGCTGGCTTTCAATCTGTTCAGGTAAGTAATTAGAAAATCTTATGCCATTTGTCTATTAGATACAGTCACAGTGTATAATTGAAATTTAATTAATGCTATATTCTTATCTATCAATCAAACACATGCGTGTGTATATACAACTGAAGCTCAAATTATGAGAGAATCCTATCATGTATTCTATAGAGAATCACAAGGGAATCTTAGTTTAGATGATTAAAATTTTTTTGTCAGGAGTTTTAGTTTTGTATACATTTGTTTTAAAAATTAGTTTTCAATGTGATTGCATGTGTGTGATTATCGCATTCTTAATTTATTCAGCTAGAAGACCTGAAAAGATTGTGCAAGATGAGAAGCAGGACACCGGGTCATCCTGAGAATGTGGTGCCGGAAGGCATTGAAGTGACAACAGGTGCAAATTTTTAAAAGAAATGATAATTAAGAATAGAGTTTTTGATGAGGAATTACCTAGCATATACATGCTGATATTTAGGCCAAAATATGGTAATTGAATATATCACTAGAAATTATTATGATCTCAAATTTAGTATATGTGCTGATTACTTTTAAGATTTATGGGTCTTGTTTGCACTATATCACCAAATTGTAGAGTTCAATTTGCAAATGCGTGTAAGCAATTGAAATTGTTGCTTAATTAACATCTCTGGCCTGCTGTCATCATATATTCACTTGGTTCTGTTAATTAAATTTAATAGGCCCTCTTGGACAAGGTGTAGCTAATGCAGTTGGCCTTGACTTAGCAGAGGCTCACTTAGCAGCTAGATTCAACAAGCCCGATGCTGTTATTGTGGACCATCGAACGTAAGCTAATTAAGTACATGATCTAAATGATTTTTGGCTATGTGAGAAAGTTGGAATATGAATGGACAATTAACATAGCAGTTATCAAATTATTTGTTCTACATAGGTATTGTATTATGGGTGATGGGTGTGCCATGGAAGGAATATCACATGAAGCTGCCTCTTTGGCTGCTCATTGGAAGCTCAAAACAAGCTTACGCTGATTTATTATGATAATCACAACACCATTGATGGACCAACGACTCTCGTACTTTTTGAAGATATATCTGCACGATTCAAAGCACTTGGTTGGAATACAATTACGGTAGAGAATATATGACACGATCCGCTCCGAATCTACCAGGTGAGTCTGTCTAATTCTATATAATCATTCTCATGTAATCTAGTTAATCAAGATTCTACCGAAAATTCGACAGAATCTCCCCTTAAATTATTACACAACCAAATCTATAAAATTATAAATAAAGCACTCCCAAATAATTCTGAATACAATCAACTTCGTCAATTAATTACTTTAACCAAAATACCAAATCACTCAATTATTTAATTTTAAACAAAATACATATGTTATCCGCAATCCATGAAATGTAATAAATTACAATCCCAAAATATTTCAATAAATCAATCAATAACTCCCAATATTATAACGTGGTCAAAATTCAGAAAATAACTATTACTGTTGTGTCGACTGTTGTACCTGCGAATCTCCTATGGGGGGAAAAATATAATAAAACGAGGTGAATATAAAACTCAGTGAGCTCAGTGAGTGGATAGTAGTTTTTTTTTAACATAATTTTACTCTAAAATAATTAATCAGATCAAAACACCATCTCATCCAAATATCACAAAAACTTAAATAACTTATTAAATTCAAATCATGTGCTCAAATAATGATATCACAAATATTCTGCATAAATCAATGGAATTTTATAATACTTATAATAATTATTACTGAAATACTGAAAACTATCACCAAACAAGTATCTAGGGGAAACAATCTCATCATATCCGAACCTCGACGGATGGGCAATGACATACTATCTGGGTACAATAAGGCCCCGGAGCTACACGGATAAATCGGGAAAAGAAATATCATATCACATCATATCCGGACCTCAACGGACAGACAATGACGTACTGTCTTAGTACAATCATGCTCCGGAGCTACATGGATAGATCAAAGAATCATCATCTCATATCTCATCATATCTGTGCATGCATAATCTGGTCCCCAAAAGACAAAGTCGCCCGAATACACGGCCCAAAGACTCTGTGTGTACTCAGACGGACCCCAAAAGTTTGTATCTCATTATCAGTATCTCTGTATTCATCATACCACATACATATGTCATCTCATCTGTATCATTGTATTTGAAGGGGGAGGGTACTGTCTAATGATTTTAAAAAAATGATCATTATGCTCATATTCATATACCTTTGTACTCATATACATAAACATATAATTTCATCTGATATCTCATTCGAAATCTCATTCGAAATCCCATCCAAAATCTCATTTCTTTTTTCATTTCACAAGTTTTAAATTTGCTTTTCTTTTCTTTAAAATATTATCATGCATATTCAAAATCGGTAACCAAAATCATTAATCAAACACATTTCTCGTAATAAATACCAAAACACAGATAAAATCTATTTATATAAAATCATTAAATCGAAGCCTTTAAAATTAATCTCGTAAACATGCTTTACAATATTTTAAAATTATAATAAACTACAATGGAAATAGGTTTTGAATATTCCACTCACAGTGACGGTGTCCGAACTCAGAATCGACAACATCCGCGGGTTGATTCTCGTTCGCAGATCCTCCTAATTTGAGGAAATAACATAATTACTAACTATAATCACGAATTATAACTAATTTGCTCGAAACGATATTTATCCGTAATAAAATATTCTTGAATTCGTAAAATTACCAAAATGTCCTCGACATCAAAATTTATCAAATTATCTTCAGAATCACAAATTATCAAACTATCCTCAATTCCGATTACAAAGATATCCTCAATTCCGATTACAAAGATATCCACAAGTTTTGAATTTATAAAATTACCCCCAAAAAAATATAAAATTACCAAAATGCCCCTAATGACGTAAATGACTGAATTACCCCTAAAATCTCAAATTACCTAATTACCCTGATTTAAAATTACCAAAATGTCCACCAATTTAAAATTATAAAATTACCCCTAAAGTTTATGAAATTATCGAATTACCCATAACGGTCAACGGTGACCGGAACTCATTCAACGGCTACGGGAAGCTCCGGTCTGGTAGATCTAATCTCGGTGAGTCCAATGGTGCCGGCGGTGACCCCCACGCGCGGCGGTAACGGCGGATCTAACTCCCTAAAAATCGTGAGCTTTCTAGCGGTTGATCGGTGGCAATCTAGCCGTTTCAGGTGACGAGGTTGGTCGGGAAATGATGAGGGGAAGCTGAGGAACAAGATCCAAGTGATGGATCGGCCCAAAACTGGCGAAATCAATGGCGAGCAAAACGGGTTGAGCCGCGACTTTTCAGACTATATTTCCGGCGTTCTGGCCGATTTCCGGTGATGATGACGGCAGGGATACGTCGGCCAGCAGTCAAGCTTCAGATCGGTACCAAGCGTGGCCAGTGGGATGGCCGGAATCCTAAGATCTGGCTGTGTCAACACCGCAGGTCGGGCACGGATCCGGTCAACGGGTCTTCTCTCTCCTTCTCTCTCTCTCTCTCTTTCTTTCTATTTTTGGAAAGCCAAATGTCTCTCTCTCTCTCATCACTTTCCATTTATAGTAACAAATATATATATATATTTTAATACAAATTAAGCTAATTCTAAACCTGAGTGCCAAAGTAAACTCCAATTACATGGCCATTGAATTGCGTCTGAAATGTCTCGTGACAAATTTAAATTATTTGGAGCACAATCAATTTTAATAATTGCTACTGATTACTCGTAACAATTGTAACAATCCAACGTTTAAAAAAAAATTTGCGACGAAAATAAAAATAACATAGCACTCAATTAAATAAGTTTCGGTGCATATGTTACAATATACAAGATGATGATTTGAATTAATTCAAAGAAGCACTTATGGCTGCTGCAAATGAGACCAAAAGGCCAACTTTCATCAGGGTTCGTGCTTTTATTTACCGTGCATGGACTGCAAAATTGTTATTTTGTTAAATTTGATGTCTTTATTTAGCCTAAAATATATTGCTAAAGAAATTTTGGAAAGTCATGATACATCAGCTGATAATATTTGATCCGTTCAGTAATTCAGGTGAAGACTCTGATAGGTAAATTATCTGCAAAAGAATGAACATGTAAAGCTCATCATGGTGCCTTTGAAGAAGACGAGGTGAAGAAAATGAGAGAGAAAGTTAACTGGGTTGATTGTAATCAATTCCATGTCATTCCTATGGTTTACAGAATAAAAAATTTGAAATTGTGAAATATATCAATTTATTTCAATACCAGGAATCTGAAAAGAAAAGAAAACATATTCATATTTGAATAAAAGTTTGTAAAGTTTTTTCCGTATAATCTGCTGCAGGGAGATGCAAATTCAGACAGACCATGGAGAAAGACTGGAAAAGGGGTGGTACAGTAAGCTATATAACTACCGAAGCAAATATCCACAGGAGGGGCAGAATTGGATCTTCTCTTCAATGGTGGTCTGCTTCCTGGGTGGCAAAATGCGTTGCCTGTAAATTTTCGTCCATATGAGATAATTTGTTTTGATTTCTGGGGTAGCCTAAATATTAACAGAGTGAAAGCTAGAAAGATAAGAGTAAGTTGCGATCTTAAACTTATTTCAAATAGCATAACATAATCCTTATCCAATAATTTTTTTGCAGTTTCACAAAAGTCGTACTGTTTAAATACTCTTTGGAGAAAATGAGGAACTCTCTGTACTTTTAGTTGTATCTCTTGAAATGAACATTGATTTCAAAAATATTTTTTCAGAAAACAAAAAATAATGCTCTGTTTGCTCTGTTTTTTTATCAAAATTTTGCATATTATACAATTGGCAGAAATGGTCTACATCTGATCCGCTTGATGCAACTCGTGGGTATTCTGGAAAGTGCTTGAACCAGCTTGCAAAAGTTCTTCCAGGATTAATTGGTGGAAGTGCTGACCTTGCATCTTCTAATAAAGCCTATCTCCTTGGCTATCATGATTTCTCTTAGCCTGACTCGCCATGGGGTGGTAACATCCGTTATGGATGTAATGGCAGTGATTTCAATTGGCATTGCTTTGCATGGAGGTGGTTTGATCCCATTTGGAGCCACTTTCCTCATATTCTCTGATTACATGAAGAACTCAATTCGCTTTTCTGCTTTGAGCCATGCTGGAGTGATCTACTTTCTGACTCATGACTCAATCGGTCTTGGGGAAGACGGTCCTACTCATCAGCCAGTTGAACAGCTTGCAGGAACAGCTTGCAGGCCTAAGAGCGGTGCCACGGCTTCTAGTCTTTAGACCTGCAGATGGGAATGAAACTGCTGGTTCGTACAGAGTGGCCATTGCTAATCGTGATGTGCCTAGTGTGATTGTATTATCAAGGCAAAAGATTGCTACAAATTTGGAAGGAACATCAGCAGATGAAGTCGAGAGAGGTGGATACATTGCGAGTGACAGTTCTAGCTAAAATAAGCCGGAGATAATATTGACTGGGACTGGAACAGAACTATCTCTTTGTGAGAGCATGGCCAAAACTCTAAGGCAAGAAGGCCGAAGGGTAAGGGTGGTTTCTCTAGTATGCTGGCGGTTTTTTGACAGGCAGCCGGCAGAGTACAAGGAGAAGGTGTTGCCGTCAAGAGTTGTAAAGCGTATTAGCGTCGAGGCTGGCTCTCCGGTGGGATGGAGAGAGTATGTGGGAGTGGAAGGTAAGGTGATTGGAGTGGAAGAGTTTGGGGCTAGTGGTGCTTATTTGGATACATTCAAGAAGTATGGTTTTACAAAAGATAATGTTACTAAGGTTGCACGATCATTGCTTAGTGAGTGAAATTAATTCAAAACAAAATTTGAACACGGGCAATATGAAACAATAAGAACTCAGTAAAATAACGTATATTAGCCTTTTTTTTTTCTAACTTTTTAAAAATATTTTTGATAAGGTCAAATACAGTCTTTTTGTTAACTTTTGAATTTAATAAGTGGTTTATAGGCTATCACTTTGCCAACCTCTTATATGTTTCCCATATTTTGCTACAAGCCACTATAAAGAAGCTATAAAATGTGTGGTTTCTTTATAGATAGTCAAATAAGCTCCATTTTGTACTTCATATTTATGTTTGTTTGTCAAACAAAAAGAGTAGAAAGAGCAATATTCATTAAAACTTAAAAGAATGGTGAAATTGATCAAAACCAAAGGCATCGGCATGTCATTGGCTTTTGCATTGATACTGGGCATGGCGTTTGCTGATGAAGAAAAAGATAGAGTGGACAAATGCAAGGGGCAATGCATGCCTTACTGTGAGAATGAGCGACATGCAGATCATGAAAAATGTAACTTTGCTTGCGAAGTTTTTTGCGTTGGTAGAAAAGATGTTTTCTTTGGACATGGAACCCCAATTATTATTACTCGTTCGCAGGACCGTTTGATCCCCCTCAGCAGTGAATGCATAAAGAATAATGCTTTAAAGACTTTTAATACAAAAAAAAATAATAAAGTCGCACTTTTGTGCATGAACAGATGTGATATGACATTATTAGTTGAATGAAAATAAAAAAAATTATAAAATAAATCATGAAGATTATGTGATGACTTCATTCAATCAATTAGATATATCACATGATTAGATTAAAGTCTTTTCATGATTTGTGTTCTTTTAAAATTTTAAAGATCTTGTATCATATGGCTTTCAATAGTGTATAAATATAATTTAATTCTTTATTTTCTTTTTGTAAAATATTTTTATACAAGAGTTGTTGATGGTATATTATGTTAATCTTTTGCCATGCGTCTACTAATACTATTTTGCCAAATAACTAATATCTGTACTCTTAAAATTTAACTCACTTCTATTTTAATTTTATAATTTAGTCATGAGAAATTTACAATTTTTGTGTTGGCCTCTTCAAGTTTATAGCTTTTCTATAATAACCCTCATTAGACCAAAAGGATCTGCCTACACTTGCACAAGAATTAATCAACATCATCTATTGATGATTGTTTGCAAATAATGATTGGATATAGAGAAGACACTGCTTTACAACTCTGTACATAAATAGGAACAAAAAAGTTATTACATTAGAATCAGGATCGCTAAGTGTTACATAGCATTAATCAATGATAAATAGATTTTATAATTTATAAAATTATTTATTATTTTATTTTATCATCTAATGGGTGAATGAAGGATAGTACCTGAATGCTAGTTGGAATATTAATTAAAAAGTGTAATGTTATTCAAATGAATCTCAGTGCTAAACTCAATTATATTGATCATATCATATAATCTTATGCAACCATATAGGGATGGCAAAATCCGAGTCCGAGTCTAGATTTGATATTTCCGGTTCCAGACTCGGACAAAAATTTTGCACACCAGACCCGAATATAAACTCGGATTTTTTAACTCTGGGTCTGATCCGGGTTCAACCCGAAAAATCCAGATTTAAAACCCGAATAAATGATTAAATTGAAAAAATAAATTTGTTTAAAGTTATGAAAATTCCACAAAGAGTTCAAATCGCATAATTTTAGTTCAAGGCTTTCAAAAGTAGAGCTTATTTACATATTGCACAAAGCACCAATGAATTGAAGGATTATAGATTCTTAATAATGGAGACAACTTGAAGATAAGTGAATTGAAATGAATCATACTTTATAGATTAAAGCTGACCCATGTATGTTAATATCATCTCAAAGCACTACTAATTCCCAAGAAGCATCTATGTTGATGATGTAATCAAGATGAATGGCGATGTGGTGAAGATGACGGTGAATCACGAATCACAAACGGTAATGCAACGAATTGGTGAAGACGAACGGCAACAGGATGAATTGAATATTGACGATGATGATGAACTCTTGATGATGATGCCTGGTGTCACGACTTGCTTGTTCCCACTTTGGAATCATGCAGCCTTAGGTGCCAAATTTCACTCGCTTGGCCCTAAGTCAACCTGTCACACTCAAAACACTACTAGTTTCAAAGGTCGGAAGCGTTACTCGCAAGCACTTTAGCACTAGTGGGAAGGAAAGAACTTGTCTATTACTTGAAGAAAACTACAATGTGTATGATGATTTTGGCCAAATGAGCACATATATATAGTGTACAAGAGTGGCACATAAATGCATAACCACCACCTACCATATTAAATATATAGAAATATCTACACACATGAATCTAGAGTCTTCTATGAGCCAGGCTATGGAGAGAGGCTTGAGCCAGGCTATGGAGAGAGGCTTGAGCCATGACACTAGGGATTAATTGAATATTGATGACGATTATTTAGGGTTTCTTTTCTTTTCTTTTTTTCTTTGATTTTTTGCTTTTATACTTAAAATTAATTATTTAATAAATTTTAAAATATAGATATCCAGGTCTGGGTTTTGGATATTCAACTCAATGCAAACCTCTATCCAGACCCATATACATTCGAGTTTAAAAAAATTCATACCAGATCCACATTATTTTGATCACAGGTCCGGGTAAACCTAGCTCAAATAATTTGGGTTTATCCGGATCCGGGTTATTTTGCCACCCCTACAACCATATATATTTAATTAAGATTTAATTACATGATAATTTTTTTTATCCAATAATTGCTAATCACAATATCATAAAAATCTCAGCACAAATCTTTTACCCATGCAGACTCCGGACCGTATAGGAACGCTTTATAAATCAAATGTATTCTCCTTGGTGAGGAAAACCGAAGCTTCGTAGTTTTGTACTAGTTATTTACTTGGCATCAATATATATCTTCTTTATATTTGCTATAATTGACCCCCTGTTTGCATAATTTCTTTGTTACATCATACCATTTTCAATAATTTTATTATAGCACGTGCCCATTCTTTTAAATTGCCTGTGTTGGTACATACATTGAGTAGTATGTAACTACCTAGATTTGGGAATAACTCATGTTAAAGTTTTAATGTGCTATGAGTATAAAAAAAAAAAAGCAATTCCTCATTTCTAATTTTTCTGTCTTTAATTTTATGTTGAGTTTGTTTCTAAATTACGTATATTTGACAATATTTTTGCTTGATCTAATTCTAATAAAATATTGAAATTAAAAGATGTCATATACTGACAACATTCAACTGTTACGAACTTTTAAGACTCATGTGTATTCGAATTAGAAAAAGGTCCTAATTCTATGCACACAAGAAACTTTTGTAATATATAGATAAAGTATTTGTAGTTTTTGCTATTTATTATTTTTACTTTTTATCCTATCATCTTCGAAAATTGTTCCATTTTCTTTTCTCAACCCTATATATATTGTCTCCATATTATTCTCCAAGCCATTCGAATTTCGAAACACCAATTAGACCCTTGGTCCTTGCATATAAAAAAAACCCCATCTATTTTAATTAATCAATCCATCAACAAACAAAAAAAATAAAAAAATAAAAATTTTCCAAAACCAAAAGAGAATTATAATCAAGGCAGCAAAAGTGACAATGAGCGAAAGCAATTGTGTGGTTTTGATAATTGCAATGATATTATTGATTTGCATGCGCAATTTGAAAAATGCAAAGGCAGAAGATGATATAGATATGAAAGAATGTGTGAATCTATGCATGCCAATGTGTTTTCAACAAACAAAAGGATCCGATTGCATGCACTCATGGCTGCCAACTTTTCTGTCACCAAATTGATGGCAATGATGGTAAAGGTGAAATTACCGATTTGTTTAGATAATTAATTAAACAAATAAAATCTCTCCAATTTAACTTGTTCAAAAAAAAAAATCAATGGTGAGTGGGACTGTGGAAGATCAACACAGGCTATTCAATTCATTTATAAGAAGAAAATTTGTGGCTTCGGTTGAATGTGGGCATATAAATGTTTCATCTGATATGAGAAAGATAAACTTTCTTTAACTCCCTACAATTTCAACAAATTATTCAGTTAGTTTTTACTATATTTTTTAAAATTACTTCAATAAGCTATATCTTCATACATTCAAATTTGTTAAAATCTCCATTTATCTATGTCTTATTTGTTGCATATTAAATTTGCTTGAATTTTAAGTTATGTATGACTTAAATGTAATTTTACTAATAAAAAAAATCCATATCCAATAGTTAGTTACCAAAATAATAATCACATAGGTGTTTCAAATGATTTTTTTAAATATAAATATTAATAACACAACTATTCGAATTGTACGGATTAAATAAGTATTTAAAAATCAAGACTACTTAGTCAAAGTCTCAAATTAATTTTTTTTTTCTTTTTATCATGTGGATAACAAGAAGAGGAACAGGATACAGCAAAATAATATAATTGAAAAAAAAATCACTCCGCACCCGAAAATTTTCAATTAAACCTGTAGAAGGAAAATGCAGCATAGAGCCACGAAAAAATATAGACATCGCGAGCTGACACAACATCAAAATGGAATTTAAGTTGCAGTGTATATTTTTAAAACGTTAATAGAAAATTAGGACCCAACCGGGTTCGAACTAGTGACCTCTGCAGCCAAATGCCCTACCACGGAGATATAAGCCCAGGTGGCTGCCTTTATTCACTTTTTAAATATATAACGAATATACAAAAAGTACCGCCACATTCATCCAGTTTTTAAAAGGCATTCCGATCCATTTATTATCAATCACGCAAGAAAATTTTAGTTACCGTATATCGTATTTGAGTTACATGTTTTTTTCATATATCTTTCAAAATATTTCTTGCATTTACATATTCTCTCTCTAAATCTTTCTACAAAATTTTCCTCTAAAAGCTATTTATTTTTTTCTTAACAAAACCCTGGAGAGGGGACTCCTCTCTTTCTCTAGTGGCCTTTCCTTTTCTTTTTAGTTTTTTGTTACAGCCTCCTCATCCTTATGATTTGAGGATGGATGTCTTGTTTTGACCTCCTTCACTTTCAGGTGTGAGGATGGAAGATCTACTTCAATTTTTTCCTCCTTCAGCTACGAGGAAGATTGCTGTGTGGGATCAATTTTTATAATACATCTAGTTTGGTAATAGTTGGAAACTTTAACTATGTTGATAGAGATTATACCAAAAGGGCCAGGGAATCACGACTGGAGCTTGAACTATCTCTGTTTTATGAATGGAAGTTTTTAATTATTGGGTATAAGTGTTTCTTCTTATTCTTCAGTTCATTTTTATTGGTTAATCCAATTGGTATCTGTAACTTGATCTCCATCGTATGTACTGATGATGTATTGCAAATTATTGTACTGTTGTTATTTGTTTAATGAAATAGTATATAGTATAACTGCTATAAATTAATAATCTCTATAATATAATAATTTTTTGTGGCCCCGACTTAGGCCCTGAAGCTAAATTAATAATTTCGATAAATTAATAAGATAATAATTTTTTTGAGAATTCCTATATAACTCTGTGGTCCCATTTATATCATAAATTAATAATTATAGAAATTACAAATATTGTGAAATTACAAATGTAATTGACTATGTCAATTTATTAAAATATGAGTGTATTGTAACTTGTTTTTTCTTGAAGTTTAAATTTAGTTGAATCTCATCTCTAATTTTTCTTATTGCATCTAAAAGTTTTGGGGTTGAATTCTCATACTGCAATAAAAAATTATAAAGTATTGTTGATGACTTGAGTGCTTCAGTTCGCGAAATAGGCTCTAAAGGTATTGCGTCATCCTCAACTTCTTTTTCAGCTTGATCTTCAATGATGTTAGCAACAATTTCTTCTAAACTTTGGACCTCTGAATTTTCATTATTTTCATTAGGGTAATCCAAGAGGTAATTGACATCCATTCCATTGCAGAAACCCAGATTGTTGATTATTGTTTGTAGCTCATGAATACATTTTTCATCTAAAGTTTCATGTAAGTCCTCTGAACTCATTTTTTCCACTAAACAAATTTTGCAATGTCGAAAACAATTTGCTATTGTCTTTGCCCCAACATTTGTTGACCAAGCTGAGACTGCAAGATTAATTGCATCCAAAACATTTATTTTCTCCGAATTGGTTTGCCCTAGCTCATAGCCCTCCAAAATTTTCCTGTAAAATCGTCTACAGTAATGCATCTTAAAAGCTCTTATTATCCGCGCATCACATGGTTGAATTTTTAATGTCATGTTGGGTGGTAAAAAATACAGCTCAACTTTCTATAATCCTTCAATATTTTTTGGATGTGCTGGACAATTATCCACCACCAAGAGAATTTTTCTCCCATGCATTTTTTTTATCAAGCCACCAAACATATTCCTCAAAAAGCACCGTAGTCATCCATGATCTTTTGTTGGCACGATATTCGCAATTCAACTTATTCATGTTTACATTCTTGAAGCAATGTGGTTTTGCATGCTTTCCAATGATCCATAAAGGAATTTTTTTCTAAGCCATCCTTGTTGCAACAAACAACATCAGTAAGCCTTTCTTTGTTATTTCTTTTCAAATTGCTTTGTTGCAAGAGAGTGATCAAATTGTAGCCTATAAAACAATCCGGTTTCATCCATGTTGAAAACATCATTCATGGAAAATTGATATATTTTTTCCCTTATGCACATTAATTTTTTCTCCATATCTTGTGTATCAACTAATCCACTTTCCCCAAAACGACGAAATGACTTGATACCATGTCCTAACTTGAACTTCTCAAGCCAACCTAGGAAAAAGTTGAATTCTAAAGTCTTTTGAAGGTTTAACAATTTCATAATCTCCTTTGTCTTTTCTATGATTAGCTCTCCGGATATATTAACACGATCTTGGTATTGAAGAACCCACTCAAAAAGTGCTTTTTCCATTTCTGGAAATTTTGATGATTTGTGTCGCTTAACATGACCACCCTTTTCTATGTCAATCGAAAGATACTTTGATGACTATTTCAATGTATTTAATATTGTAGCTTGGCCAACTTTTAAGTCAAGCTTTTCAGAAACCCATTGCTGTAATTCTTTTTGAGTGCTAGTCGGATGCTCTTTACTATATTGGCATAATGCTTTGCGCATTTCATTTGTCATGATTGATTTTTTAACACCCTTTAAATGAGAAGCCATTGTAATTTAACAAGTTACTATGAAATAAAAAAATACTTTGTGTTTGTTTATATAAACAATAATTTTAACTTAATTCATTGAATACATTTAATTTCTAATTTAGTTCATTGGATATATGACTTAGCTAAATTATGTAAATACATGAATACTCTTTAATTAAGTAGATAAGTAGTCAAATTCAATTCATACAATTCAATGAAATTACATTTATTTTAGTTCATTGAATACACTTAGATAAATTTATGTAAATACATGAATTTAGTTAATCAAGTAGACAGGTACATTAGATGAATTAGTTCAAATTCAATTAATACAATTTAACAACTAACATTTAGTTTAGTTCATTGAATACATTTAGCAAAATTCATGAATTTATTTAATCAACCATACATTATTTATTTGATGAATTTATTTAAATTCTATTGATTATATTTGTAAAATACAATGAATTTTTAGTCAATTAAATGTTAGTTCTTTGTACTGTAAACAATCTCTATAAATTAATAAATTATTAATTTATCGATTAATTAATATCTCTCTAAATTAATAAATTTTTATGGTCCCAATATTATTAATTTATAGAGGTTATACTGTAATTTCTAACTCAATAAAGTGAAATAACTCAAAAACTTATATTTCTAAGGAAAATGTTTATATATCTATTAGTCTTTTATTGTTATATAGTACAAATTGAAACAACTTAAAAATAATACTTGAATAAAAAACATAGCACAACAATCACAAGTATTTTAATATAATCATGTCTTGGTGTGTGTGTCTCCTTCAAAATTCGTTGTCATATGATTGCCTCTACACTTCACTTGAATAGAAAACATAGCACAACAATCACAAGTATTTTAATATAATCATGTCTTGGTGTCTGTCTCCTTCAAAGTTCGTTGTCATATGATTGCCTCTACACTTCATATTCTTCCATATGCTCAAGTTTTTTATGAAATAATTGAAATTTAATGGACAAACTCTCAATCTTCAATGCCAACTACCTAACCTCCTCCAGTAATAAGTCAATTTTCTCTTCACTAGGTCTAAGATCTTCTGCCATTGAAAGTCTTACATTCTTTATAAAGCCAAAATTTGTGATTTGGATCCTTTCTAGTACGTAATATTAATAACTCCATACAATTACCTCATCCGTTACATAGTTACAATGAGTTTCGAATTTCGCTTGTGCTAGATGACATTGTGATTAATTGAATGTTGAAACTACAAAAATAAAAAGTAAGGAAAAAGAGTGTTAAGACAAGAGCATTCTGTGACAATTCGAAAAAAAAATCAGAACAAAAAAGATTCTATGGCCAAGCCAAACACTAATAGGTGGGAATAAAGGTTTTTCCCTTAGTGTTAAGAGTGTAGTTTACAGCATCTTGGGAACTCACTGCAATTTCAGTAATAGGGACTCAACTTTCCTTTTCCTACATTGCTTGTTACCAGTCAATAATCCTTTCAACTACATTATCATTTTTGCATTTGAAAATGGCAACAAAACATAGATTGATCCTCATTAGTAGCAAAACATAGATTGATCCTCATTAGCAGTAGCCATTGATTAAAACTGGAGCAGCAAAATAGTAAAGATTGCAATTGCAAAAATACTAATAATACTAATAACACTAATGTTATTGCTAGCACGAGTGACAATAACAACTGCAACACTTGTTATGATTTCTTTGGTACTAATATTATTACCAGCACCAGTAACATTGGCAGCATCAACACTTGTTATGATTTCTTAGGTACTAATATTATTAGCAGCACCAGTAAGACTAGCAGCAACAACATTTGTTACAATTTCTTAGGGTTGAAATCTTCTGCTTTGGATTATAGAAGCTTGGAGATGAAACAAAATTTTTTTAAAAAAAATTCATGTAGCTGAGTTACACAAAAAGAGTAATTAACTGTCAACAAAAAAATCATGTAGCTGAAATACATAAACAGAGTAATTGACTATCAACATAAACAGAAACAAAAACACACAAACACAATCAGGAGTAACAGTCTGCCACAAACACAAACTCAATTGTCCTGTCTTCCTAATAATATTACTAAATCAGTAAATATTACTATAATTGTTCCAATTTGACAGCTCTAAAATAATTGTTCCCTAAATCAGCCAAAACCTAAATCAATGAAAACATAAATTAGCAGCTACCTAAATTAGGTGCAGAAGCATTACCTTAAGTGCAAAACTATCTCGTTGGTTGTGGCTGTTAACTATTACGCGATGGTCGTGGGGAGCCGTGGCTGGCACTTTGTGAGTGGATATGGCTAGTATGCGATGGGGAGTCGTGGTCTATGGTTTGATTTAGCTTTGTGAGTGTCGGCTATCGCGTGACTGTCAGTGGTGGTAGTGGTATTGTTTGGGCACGCGTGATGGCTATGAGTTGTCGGCGATAGTGGCTGTGAATTGTGGGCAATGGTGGCTATGAGTTGTTGCTAGAGACCTCATTCATTGGTGGCTATGGAAGGGAAAATAGTTTTGACATCAAAATGGTGAGTTTTTGACTTAATCAAAATGGAGAGTTTTCAACTCGAGGACTCAGGGTGCAAATCGAGGGAAATAGCATTTTTTATGTTAATGTGATTTGATGAAAATTTAGTTTTGCTTTTCTCCAATGGTTAAAGAATTGAGCTGGGTAACTGAGTGATGTTAGAATATTAATGTATTCTCATATTTTGATGCAATTTCAGCTTTGACTTTAATCTTTTTTAAATTTGAAATAAGCTTTTATGATTTTACTCTTTTACACTGACGCCACAAGTTTTTTTTTACTAATGTCAGGGAAGATCTTTGTCGTTGTAGGATATTTTTTATTATAGTGTTAATATGCAAAATCTCAAGAGAGATCCCTTAAAATTACCCCCACCATATAGCCACCATAATTTTAACAACAAAATAGTGAGACACACCAACAACTTTTATTTAATTAGAGTAGTTTTTTATTAATACAAAATAAAATAATATTAATTAATACTTGGTATTAAAGATTTTTAAGAAAATACAGTGTTACTATATAATGCCATGTATTACCTACATGTTTAGTACAGTTGCCTAAGACTTTTGGTTAGATGTCCTGATTCTTGATACAGAATTGCTCTAGCAAATCTTCAGTTTTCTATTTGTCGACTGTCAATACCTGCATTATACAATATTATGCTTGTAGAGGGGGCGATCATGCTAGCCTAATTACAGGATTTACTTCTTTTTTAAAAAAAAAATTACAGGATTTACTCAACTAATTAATCTGAAGATTGCACAAGTTTGAAAGTTTTTGATTTCAATACACCATAATAGGACAGTATCAACCAATGTAATGTTACTAGTTTAGTGAAATATTATTTAAACTTGTGCCAAAGGAAAGAGAGATAGTGATAAAGAACAAAAGTAAAAAAACCTCGTACGTAAAGAATTAATTGAGAGCGGTTTATATACACTACGTGAAGAGTTCATCCAAAACCATTTTTCACAACTATAAATTTATAGCCAGATTTTCCCCAAGAAACCATTTATCTTTATGTACATACCCCCAACATTACAAACAAACATAGAACCAAAAATGTTGTAAAATCTACTTAATACTTCCCCGCTTTTCTCCTCCCGAATGGTGAAAATATCCTTTTTGCCCTTTTCCCCAGTTATTATTCATTAACATGTACAAAGGCGAGCAAAAGCACAGCCTTAACGAAAAACCCCTCATATGCCTCCAATTTATCCCCTCCCCTAAACAAGAACATGTCGAAAATTAAGGTGCTAGAAAACTTCAACATTACCTTGGTTTTGGTTGTGATCCCAATGCCAAAAATGGTTGAACAAGCCTTCGAGCTGATGGACTAGCCAGTAACATAACTTGTTATCGAGTAACCATCTCAGCCATTATAGGGTTTTGATAAAATTGTACTAGACTTGACCCATCGGTTGAGTCCCTTCTTGTTGTTGCTATCTGCCATAAGTGTGAACTCAGCCCTAAAAGAACATATGCTTGACCAGATGCTTCGTAAACATGCTTGCTTGCCATCCTCTCTTGCATTTGCTTAAGCCCAGCATCCAATGCTAGACAAAGACGATCATGAGCTTCAGCTGAGACTATCTCTGACAGCATTCGTCGATAGTTCTCCAGGATAGATGCAGCACCAGCTAGATCTCTCTGCTCAACTGTAGTTCTCGCCGGTGCCATTGCCTCTGCTGCTTGGAGCCCGTTACGTTGCCCGTCCACTGTAATCGACATGACTTCTTATCCAGCTATTTTAAGCCTTGCAATCCTAACTTAATCACTCTCCAGTTTTACCATTCTTAAAAAAGGGATCCTTATAAGTACATTTTACCTTTAGCAATGATGTCTTATTTCAGGATGACTCTGCTGGAACATTAACTGATGCCAAGAAATACTTTTCTTCATCAGCATATAAATCTTTAACATCAATAAATCCCTTACGTCCAGTAACCATCACGCAGCTTGGGTAACTTCCTACTTTACATGAGCCCAGACGGAGACTTGGGTGCACATGCTCAACTCCCACTTGCAGTTCCTATACCACAACACTCCAAAGCCCTCTAATGCTTTGTGCAAATGCATCCTACAGCACAGCTTCAGTCTCAATGAAAGAAAATGTGCCCTAGACTTTTCAAAAATTGAATGCATTGATAAAGCATCATGATCGGCACCAAACCTAAAAGCATGAACCGGAATCTAGAAACCATTATTGTCACTGCTTTTAATTGACGAAGGAAGCAGAGATTGATAATTGGGTTGAGGACCTTGAGGCTGATTACCACCAGAACCATTGACGGTATAAGCATCATGCCCATTAGACAATAGTATAATACTGGCCACATGATTCTTTTCAGTACGCTCTTCCATTACTTTGGCACATTTTCTCTGGCCTTCAGTAATATTGGTCCCACCATTTGCAACTAAAGAATTTATAGCTTGAAGAGCCTGCAGCTGTCCTGTATCAGTCATCCGATGCAGGGGAAAAAGGCAGCGGGCTGTAGAAGAGAAGGCAATAACTGAGGGCCTATCATTAGAGCCAAGGTTTTATATTACAAATCTCATTGCTCGTTTAAGTAATGCAAGCTTGGTACAAATCTCAAAAACAAAATAATTAATGAGCAATGACTAATAAAGAGATAAGGTAAGAGAGAGCAAATACATGATTTTTTACGTGGTTCGGCCAATCGTGCCTATGTCCATGCCTCCAAGCTCACTGAGCTTTAGGATTCTACTACGAGAGACTCCAAGGCTTCAATAACACTTACAATTGACTTTAAAGGCGTCAACAAACCTTTATAACAAGAGATTATTCCAAATCTTTTAACCCAAGTGTATCCCAACACTTACAATCACTCAAGAATAAAAATTACAAACAAACAATCTTTCACACAATGTATATGGTTATCAATGAAATAAAATAAGTTTAAAGCTTAAAGGATGCTCAATGATAACTATTGGATATCTTATGATTTGAATTTGATTGAGTCATTTTATAGTTGGAACTAAAAACTAGCCGTTGTTGACTTTCTGGAAAAAATTGGATTGCAATTTAGTTTTGTCGGTTAACCATTTTGATTTGTCCAAATAACCGTTGCGCTTAGATTTTAAATAAACGGTTTACCGTTTAAAATTATTGGATCGCCATTTATTTCCAGAATCCTGGAAAACAAACTTAGATCTCCGTTTTCACTAAACGGTTCAAGATTAGAAACTGTCTCTTCTCTGTAAATTATCAGTTCACCATTTTAAAATAAACGGTTCACCGTTAATTTTCATAATCTTATCAAAACAAGTCCAACTAACCGTTTTTTATAAACGGTTTATGATTAAAAATACCAATTCCTTTCTATAAATTATCGGTTCACTGTTTATATAATAAACGATTTACCGTTAATTTTCAAAATCTATATTTTAACAGCTTTTGTTTAGAGAAATATTTTCCGACTCATGTTACTACTCATTAAGCTTTTTTAAATATGTCTATGGCTTTAAGAATTTCATTTTAATAGCTCCAACATTTTAATCAAGAACATATAGGGTTTTTTATTGTCAAAATCAATATTATAAGATTAACAATCTCCCCCTTTTTGAAGATGACAAACTTTATATGTAAAGATAAGAAAATTTTGTTAACTCCCCCTGAATATAAGCTCCCTATGAAACATATAACTTGTTCTCCCCTTTCAGCATAAAAAAGAAAAGAACAAATGAGAATCTGCTGCTGCTCCTCAGAAAGAGCTCAAACATCTCCAATTAGCTGATGAAGGAGACTATCAAGAGCGGGGGGATCGTCTGGAGCCGATGGTTGATCAGTCTCCATCTCAGGCTCCTCAGAATCAGAATCTGCCAGAGGCTCTGAGACAGATCCGTGATGAAGGGGTTAAGTTCTAGCTCCGAGCCTAAAATCAAGTAGCTGGTCACGAGAGTAGATATCGTTAAGGAACCGGTTATCTTCAAGAACTACGAGGGTGTCTTGATTTTTGGTTGTGGGAATTTTGATCCATTCTCGATACCCCTGATAAAATCCAATACCTGAGATAGCCTCATCCCCAAACTTCTTAGTCTCTACATACACCGAGTCGCGAAGGGATACTTGAAAATGTCACAAAAGCTTAGAGATAATACTATCGTAAAGAAGCAACCTATAGTTAACCCTAGGAATACTCAACATATGTCACAAAATAATGTATCTTAGGTTAATAGGGCGCTCCGTTAGAAGACTATCGAGTATCCCAACATTCATTCGAGTCATCTTATCTGAATGCCCTTTCTTAGGAGTGAGAATATGCTATAAGATGGTATGTAGAATTCTAAATTGTAACGGTAACAATTGGGATCTAAAAGGTAGGGAACAAATCTCGTCTGAGAGATCCAAATGCCTACATATGTTTCTAACCCCATGGTGATGGACAAAATCGGCAAAAGATAACTCCTTTCTAGAAGTGTAAATCAAATGCCCAGAATGCAAAAGTCTTAAAATTTGGTTCAGATCCTCAACATCAAAATCCATAGGAACACCCCCAACATGGGTGACTATCCTATCTAGCCTATCTGCGGATAGTTCCATGTTCGAGTAAAAAGCACAGACTAAATTGGGATAAATCATCTCCTCTAAGTCCAATGTAGACTCCCAAGGCAACAACATCTCCCTCACACTCCTACCACAAACAACCAACTTCGCAAAATCATACAAATCCACAAAGTAGGAATCAATTATCTTTCTACCCATGAAACAGGTTTCTAAGCATTTGGCCAGTGGAGCTGTTGGAAAATGCATCCTTTCGAACTCGAAAGTCTCCTTAGGTGGTATTAGGTTCCTATTGGGGACAGATTTCCTCTTGCAAGTAGCCCTTGAAGTTTAAGCCATTGTTCAATCTTTGAAGATTTGAGATTTTTAAGAAATGATGAAAATGGAACAAATAGAACTGATTACAAGGTCAATGGAGGGTATAGGAAGTGATTAAGAGGTTTAATTTAATCAAAAAAATGACAAAAAATGGTTTAAAAATGAGAGAGACGGTTTGGCTGCTCTTAGGGTTTTGAATTGGGATTTTGTGATTTGGAACTTGATTTGGTGTTTTGGCTTGATAAATCTGTTCTAAAGATGATTACAAAGGTTTCTATGGGCTTAATTTTGCAAGAGATTGCAAGAAAATTGAAATATTTTAGAGAGAGAGAGAGAGAGAGCTTATGGTTCGCTGGTTTGAGAGAAAATGGTTAAGGGGTAAGTAAAAATGAGGAAGAAGAACTGAAACAGATTGTATCATACGAAAACGACAAGCCGTTTTTCTTAAATGGTTCACTGATAATTTCTAGAGAGCTATCAGAGTGTAAGCCTGTCACCGTTTAATAAATCGAGCTCTCTATTTTTAATTGGTTAAACGTTATACCCCTAATGATGAGCCGCTAATTTTCAACACTTATTCTTATGTTTCTGTAATTAAACGGTACACCATTTATTATAAAACAGTAATTCGTTTATTTTGACTATGATTTTGCACATTTGTTTTAATCTATGGCCAATACTCAATACATTTCTAAATTATTTTATTGATAAAAAATGTCTTCAAAGGCCAATATGATGCATGATTACACAATTTAAAACATCCAATTCAAACAAATATCATATTATAGAAAAACAAAGAAGATATTGTATAAAGTAATACTGTTGTGCAACATTTATCATTCCAAGCTAATGCCTAATTTTAGCAAATTGTTCTTCGCCAAAAGGTTTAGTAAAAATATCAGCAAGTTATTTTTTTGGTTGAAATAAAATTCAATGAAATATCCCCTTTTTGAACATGATCTATTAAGAAATGATGTTTTATCTCAATATGCTTGTTTCCAGAGTGTTGAATAGGATTTTTGGATAGATTTATGACACTAATATTGTCACACATAATAGGTATATGATCAAGATTGACACTATAGTCTCTATGGGTTTGTTTCATCCAAAGTGCTTGTGCACAACAACTACCGGCTATAATATATTCATCCTCGGTGGTTGAAAAGCACAACCGAGTTTTGCTTCTTACTGAACCAAGAGACAAGTGAGTGACCTAGAAAATGATAAGTTCTATTAGTACTCTTCCTATCAACCTTATAACTAGTAAAGTTGGCATCTAAACAACAAGTTAAATCTATATGAGTTCCTCTAAGATATAAAAGGCCAACAACTATGGTTCCTTTCAAATAACGAAAAATTCTCTTGACAGCAGGCAAATGAGATTCCTTAAGACATGATTGAAATCTTGCACACAAACATACACTAAACATAATATCGGGTCTACTAGTAGTTAGGTAAAGTAAGGATCCGATCATACCTTAATATGTTTTGACATCAACTTCTTTACCTTTTTCATCTTTGTCAAGCTTGATTGTTGAACTCATTGGAGTACTTTTATTCTTTTCATCTTCAAGTCCGAATCTTTTGAGTAAATCTCTCAAATATTTGGCTTGATTGACGAAGATTCCTTCTTTATTTTGTTTTATTTGTAATCCAAGAAAGTATTTCAATTCTCCCATCATGCTCATCTCAAATTATTTGCTCATGCAAGATGAAAATTCCTTACATATAAACTCATTAGTAGAACTAAAAATAATATCATTAACATAGATTTGAACAATAAGTATATCTTGATTCTTATGTTTAATAAAAAGCGTATTATCAACTCTTCCCATTGAAAAATCATTTTTCAAAAGAAATTTACTAAGCCTATCATACCAAGCTCTAGGTGCTTATTTTAATCCATACAAAGCTTTTGACAACTTATAAACCTAATTTGGAAATTTTTCATTTTCAAAACCATAAGATTGTTTCATATAAACTTCTTCCATGATATAACCATTTAGAAATGCACTTTTGATATTCATGTGATACAAAATAAAATTCTTATGACATGCAAATGCTAAGAGCATCTTAATGGATTCCAATCTAGCTACAGGTACAAAAGTTTCATTAAAATCAATTCCTTCTTCTTAGTTGTAACCTTGAGATAGTAGTCTAGATTTATTTCTTACAACCACACTAAATTCATCCATCTTATTCCTAAATACCCATTTAGTGCCTATGACCGATTGATGTTCCGGTTTAGGAACTAATTTCCACACATTGCTTCTCTCAAATTGATTTAACTCATTTTACATTGCCACAATCCAAGATTCATTATTTTCCACATCCGTAAGGGATTTTGGTTCAATTTGAGATATGAATTCAGTATGTGCACATGTGTTTTTAAGTGATGATCTAGTGGTTAAACCTAGTGAGGGATCACCTAAAATTAAATCTTTAGGGTGAGAAGAAACATTCCTCCACTCTTTGGGAAATGTTTGAGAATTACCTCCATTTTGCTCCATATTAGTTTGTTCTTCTTGTTGCTTCTCTTGATTCTCATAAGATAAAGTATCTTGTTTGGTATTCGAAGGTTCTTTTAGTTGTATTTCTTCATCTGCATCATTATCAGCAACAACTTTCTCCATAGACGAGGGGTTAGATTCATCAAATATAACATGCATGGATTCTTCAACAACCAAAGTTCTTTTATTGTATACTCTATAAGCTTTGCTAATATTTGAATATCCAAGAAAAATACCAACATCCAATTTTGGATCAAATTTAGCAAGATCGTCTTTAGTATTCAATATAAAACATTTGCATCTAAAAAATTTGAAGCAACCAATGTTGGGTTTTCTATCTTTCCAAAGCTTATATGAAGTTTTATTAAGAAATGGTCTAATCAAAACATGATTTAACACATAGCATGTGGTATTAACGGCTTCGGCCCAAAAGTATTTTAGTAATGCATTCTCATTCAACATGGTCCTATCCATCTCTTGAATAGACCTATTCTTTCTCTCAACAACTCCATTTTATTTTAGAGACCTAGGTGATGAAAATTGATGTGTGATACCAAAATCATTACAAAAATTCTTAAATGCATGATTTTCAAATTCTCCACTATGATCACTTCTAATGCATATAATAGAATAACCTTTTTCATTTTGAACCTTTTTACATATAACTTTAAATGCATCAAAGGCACCATCCTTATTAGCTAAGAATAATACTCATGTATGTCTAGAATAATCATCCACAATTACAAGTGCATAAGATTTACCACTTAGACTATCATATCTAGAAGGTCCAAACAGATCCAAGTGAAAAAGTTAAAGCGGTTTTAAAGTAGAAATATGATTTTTTTTTAAAAGAAGTTTTGATTTGTTTTCCAAATTGACATGCTTCACAAATTTTTTCTTTTTCAAAACCAATTTTCGAAAGACCTTTAACTAAATCGTTTTTGGAAATCTTTGAAATTAAATCCATGCTTGCATGTCCTAATCTTCTATGCCATAATCAACTATCATCATGTAATGCGGAAAAACATTTATTATGAGTAAATACATATTCTATGTCTATGGTATAAACGTTTCCGCATCTATTTCTAACAAACAAGATTTTGCTAACACATGTATTCTCAATAACGCATATAGTTTTATCAAAAATAACTTTATAGCCCTTATTACATAATTGACTAATACTAATCAAGTTGTATTTTAAATTTTCAACCAAACATACATTTTCAATGAGAGTTGAGGAAACTTTACCGACATTACCGATTCCAAGAATCTTTCCCTTTGAGTTGTCTCCAAAAGAAACATCTCCACCATTTTTTATTTTGGTAAAACTTGAGAATCATGTATAGTTTCCAATCATATGCCTTGAACAACCACTGTCTAGATACCATTTATTTTTCTTTTTCCTCGAACCCTGGAGAAGAAATCTCAAGTCCTAGGTAACCAAACCTTTTTTGGTCCTTCAGTATTTGTAATAGTTCTTTTTGGAACCCAAACACATTTTACTTCATAATATGCATTTCGTTTAACAGGACATCCAAACTTAATGTGACCATTTTGATTGCAATAATGACATATAACATGTTTGTTAACAGATGTGTTTTTCACAAAATAGTTCTTGTAATATTTTTGTTTCAAATTTGGCTTATAGCCAATGCCTCCTTTGTCAAACACACATTTTTGTGAGCTGAGCAATGGTGTGAATTTTGACACAATCTCATTGAGTTCATTACTCTTCTTTTTAAGCTCTTCATTTTCCTTGATCAAGTCATTAACATGTAATTTATCATTTTCATGTGAAATACTTTGTTTACCTTTTAAAGATGTAATCCTACCATGCAATATTTCATTATCTAATTCTAGTTCTTTGATCCTTTCATTTAGTAGATCATTGCATTTTTGCAAGGCATCCTTTTCATTTGAAAGTTCTAGCACTTTTTTTTCTAAAACATGCATTTTTCTTACCAATTTTCATTATATCACTATGCAACTCTTTAAAAGCATCATCCAATTCATTATAAGTTGGAAGATCATTTACCTCATCAAGTTCATCTTCTCCTATCGCCATGAGTGCTAAGTTTGACATTTCTTGTGATTGTTTTTCGTCACTTGATTCTTCATCACTATCATCCTATGTTGCCACCATGACTTTTTTCTTGAGTTTGTTGAGAAGAGGGCACTCAGATTTTATATTGCCTGGCTTCTTGCATTCATAGCATATGATTGCTTCCTTCTTCTCCTTTTGGTTTTTGAAGTTTCTAAACTTTCTTTGCTCACCGAATTTCTTGAAAAATATCTTGAATTTTCTAGCTATCATAGCCATCTCTTCATCACTTTCAGGTTTTGATGCTTTCAAAGCAATGCTTTTCTTCTTCTTATCTTTGTTTACTCTTTCAGCAGCCAAATCCTCTTCATAAGAAATAAGTGAGCCAATTAAATCATTAATAGACAAAGTATTTAAATCTTTAGCTTCTTCTATGGCAATTCTTTTAGGTCTCCATTCCTTTGGTAACGACTTAATGATTTTTTTTACCTTCTCATTATTTGAAAAGGTCTTACTAAGTGCTCCTAGAGTGTTTACAATGTCTGTAAATCTTGTATACATGGAGTAGACACTCTCATTTTGTTCCATTTGAAACAATTCATATTGTCTAGTGTATCTACTAATTTTAGACTCTTTAACTTGGTTTGTTCATTTATAAACTACTTCAAGTTTCTTCCAAATCTCATAAGCATTAGAACAACCTGAAACTCTATGAAATTCTTTCTTATCTAGGGCACAAAATAGGGCATTCATAGCTTTGGAGTTTAGAGAAGCTTTTCTCCTTTTCAACTCATTCCATCCATGTGAAGGTTTCAAAATATCTTCTCCTTCTTCGTCTTTAGTAGTAGGTATGAATGGACCATCATAAACAATTTCCCATATTTCATAATCTAAAGCTTGTAAGTAAATTATCATCCTAGTTTCCCAATATAGATAATCATTGCCTTCAAAGAATTGTGGTCTAGTAGTGGATTGTCCTTCTCTAAAGCTAGAATCATTTTGGGTTGCCATGAATCTTTTACTCTTAGACGGTTAAGTTTTAACAAGAGAACCTCATTCTGATACTAAATGAAATGCTAACTAGGCTACCCAAGAGGGGGTGAATTGGGTTCTTAATCAAAAATTAAAAACTAAAAACTTAAAGAAAATAATAAACCAATTAAATAAAAAAAAACAATTAATGATCAATGATTAATAAAGAGATAAGGTAAGAGAGAGCAAACATGTGATTTTTTATGTGGTTCGGCCAACCGTGCCTACATCCACGCCTCCAAGCTCACCGAGTTTGAGGATTCCACTAAGAGAGCCTCCAAGGCTTCAACAACACTTATAATTGACTTTAAAGGTGTCAACAAACTATTCCAACAAGAGATTATTCTTAATCTTTTAACCCAAGTGTATCCCAACTTTTAGAATCACTCAAGAATAAAAATACAAACAAACAATCTCTTACACAATGTATATGGTTATCAATGAAATCTGAAAGTGTGAATCAATGAAATAAAATAAGTTTAAAGCTCAAAGGATGATTGTATGCTCAGAAGCAATCTCAATGATAACTGTTGGATCTCTTATGATTTGAATTTAATTGAGCCATTTTATAGTTGGAGCTGAAAACTAGCCGTTGCTAACTTTCTGGGAAAAATCGGATTGCCGTTTAGTGCTGTCTGTTAACCGTTTTGATTTGTCCAAATAGTCATTGTGCTTAGATTTTAAATAAACGGTTTACCGTTTAAAATTATTGGATCACCGTTTATTTCCAAAATCCTGCAAAACAAACTTAGATATCTATTTTCACTAAACGGTTCAAGATTAGAAACTATCTCTTCTCTGTAAATTATCGGTTCACCATTTTAAAATAAAGGGTTCACCGTTAATTTTCAAAATCTTATCAAAACAAGTCAAGCTAACCGTTTTTGATAAATGGTTCACAATTAAAAGTCTCAATTCCTTTTTGTAAATTATCAGTTCACCGTTTATATAATAATCGGTTTATCGTTAATTTTCAGAATCTATATTGTAACAGCTTTTGTTTAGAGAAAGATTTTCCAACTCATGTTACTAGTCATTAAGCTTCTTTAAATATGTCTATGGTTTTAAAAATTTCATTTTAATAGCTCCAATATTTTAATCAAGAACATATAATTTTTATTATCATCAAAATTAATATTATAAAATTAACATGTGTGTGTGTGTGTGTTCTCTAGTAATGGCATTTTCACTTTATTAAAGTGAGGATGCCAATAAAATATAAAAAGACACATGTTTCAATATACTACTAAAAAAAAAGATTTTAATATATTAAAATCTATGTTTTTTTTGTACTTTAGTGACATTCTTACTTTAATAAAATGAGAATACCCTCACTAGTATGGACTATGTTACACACAAATTTTTACATAAAATCTCAACCCTTAAATTATAATTAACCTAATGGTTGAAATTATTGTTGACTTAAATTTGTTTAAAAAAGAAAAATTACAAAAATTGGCTCTCACCTAATTAAATATTTTATTCTTTTTATTTTATTTTCCTCTTTTTTCTCGCTCATTATTTTTCAATGCTCCATATTTTTCTTCTCTTTCCTATGCAATCTTCTCCATTAATTCTTATTCTTCTGTTTCTTCTTCCTCGTGTAAGTTATATATAAAAAATATCAAAATTATAACTCGCAATTGAATAAGAGGACTTTTTATCTTTTCTTAAAATCAATAGGTAAATATGAAATTAGGATAATCACTCACAATTACTGATCCAATTATACAAGGTAGTTTTTTATGGCTAAGATTTGTATAAAAAATAACAAGAAAATTGTTAGAGTATATTGGGACACAATTTAATCTTTTTTCAGCTTCTATGACGCGCAAATCACTTTTTCTTCTACTATTTAATTTAAATTTCTTTATTATTTCCTATCAAAAAAATTATTTATTATTTGTTTATGATACACACTGTTCGTTTCTTCTTTTATATTTTGTTGCTATTGAAAACACCTATGAGAGAAGATATGGAGGAGAGAATTAAGGAGATGGTATTAAGAATAGATAAGATAAGTAGAGAAATAAGGAAAGTAGATTTTAAAAAAGTTAATAGTAATCAGAAAGAATAATATTATTAATTTTGGTGGGCCGAATTTTTATTAATTTTTCATTAAAAAAGAAAGTCAAATTAACATTAGTTTGGGCATCAGCTTAATTATGATCTAAAGATTGAGATTTTGTTTAAAAATTTATGTTAAAAAAGCGGGCCTCCTAATTGTGACCTCTCTCTTTCTCTCTCTCTCTCTATACAGAGCAGCTAATGTTCAATTAATTTAAAGATCTTCTATGCTTGAAGAGTGACTTTCATGATTTTTCATTGACCGGTCACTCAAGTTTAAATCATGAGGAACCAATGGGCCTTTGGCCCAGTGGGAGAACTCTTGCACTTACAACTGTGAGAACAAGGGTTCGAGTCTCCATAAGGATATTATGGAAATTAATTTAAAAATAGCCTCCAAGGGCGTAGCCGAGTTGGTTGGCAGTGCAATCTGTCGCCCCTCACTTGTGTGGACTCGGGTTCGAGGGTTCGAGCCTTGGGGGTGGGGAGGGGGTAAAAATTGATTTGGGTTTGCCCACCCCCTTTTCTTTAAAAAAGAAAAAAAGAGAAAAAAAAAATAAAAAAAGTTTAAATCATGAGGAATATACTTTTTAAAGAAAACAATATAATGTAAAAAGCATCTAGAAGTGACATTAAACCATTTTGTCTTTTAAAAAGAGAGAGAGAAAAAAAAAAGAAACTATTTCTATTTAGTAGTCAACAAACGAAGGTGATTGGGTTAAATTCTCTGTAATTGGCCCCTAATTACCTAAGATAATAAGATAACAAACAATATACATTTGACAAGCATTCCCAATTCTCCACAAGCACTCCCCGTAATTAATACGATGGCACACTTATTGACTGTAGTTCCGGCGGACGGTTTACGCGCATAATTAGGGTTTACCGACACGATTGATGACAAGCCTAAAATTAATAAAGCTATATAATGTAGTTAGTTTATTTTATTTATTTATTTATTTTTCTAAAGCTTTAGTTTATTTTATTTATTTATTTATTTTTCTAAAGCTGGTCAATAAAGAAAAAGAATGGGATTTTGATTTTCTGATTTCGCTTTGGATTAAATAAAGCTAGCCCAACAAAGAAAAAGAATGGGATTTTAGATTTTCCGTTTACGCTTCAGATTAAATAAAGCCAGCCCATGAAAGAAAAAGATGTTTCCCTCTTTGTTCTTTTCATTGTATAATCTCTATCTAGTAATAAATATGGTTCACTTTGAATAATAATCATTCTTTTATTCGTTTGATTTCAATTCTTTGTTTTATTGGGAATCTTCAAAATAACTGCTCCTTTTTACTTGCAATCGTTATCTAGTAGTAAATATGATTCCCTCGGTATAAGAACAATTCTTTTATTTGCTTGAAGATACGTAAAAGTATTTTTCTTTTCTTTCATGGAAGCTCTCCTATGGAAGCTTAACATCTAACTCAGACAAAAATTAAAGTTTGTTAATGAGAGTTGGCGGTTGGCCCAGCATTTATGTATGTTTTCTTCTTTTTTTTTTTTTTAAAGGAAAGGAGGGTGGACAAGCTCAAATCAATTTTTACCCTCTCCACTCCCTCAAGGCTCGAACCCGAGTCCACAAAAGTGAGGGGCGACAGATTGCACTATCAACCAACTCGATTACACCTTTGGGGGACAGCATTTATGTATTTAGTACATAAGAATTATACTAAATCAGTGCGAAATTATATTTCTTAACATTCCCATTCACATGCAAGGCAGACTTTCTTCCTGAGTAATTTTTTCATGTAGAAATGTAGTGTGAATATATTATCCTTTGGTTTTCATATCATATAGAAGCACGTTGGTTTTGTTCTTAGGTTCTGATATTATACATTGGCTTAACACATCATACTCAAGCGAGCACGAAAAGTTAGGGTTGCACAAAGATTTACTTAACTAAAAAATTATTCCCAAGTGAATGTAAGATTTTTGCTCCTAACCAAAGGTGGACTTAAACTTTGGCTAGTACAGCCTGGTATAGTCCAGAAAAATTTCATTTATACGTCTTACTATTAATGATTTTCATATAATAATAGCTTTTTATTAAAAAAAATTCAAATATGTCCCCATTTCAATTCCGCCCCGACGATTAGAATTACAGAGTTATTTTAGAAAAAAATTAAATTATTTTTTTATTGAATAAATTTTTTATCATTAGCAGGCTAAAATATTAGTATTGCTTTAACTTAGTAAAATAAAAAAAAAATTGTGATTTGGTCTAATTGAAAAAGAAAGTAGGTCAATATGTTGTAAAATGATCACTACACTAGTATTTGAAAGTTACAAAAAAATATAGTAGTAATTAACAGTTTTTCATAATTGCATAGTTTATCTCCTTCATAATACTTGTTGTTTTTCTTTATATTAAATTAAATTATTCAAATATTTCACATTTTCTATCACTGAAATAATTTTTTTTTTAATTTACAAGTTGATAATTTATATTATAAGCTTGTTTGTTGCTATCATTCTTTTATTAAATATTTATATTTTACTAAGAATTTTGATGTTGTATATCTATCTATTTATCTATCCACTATTTGTCTATCTCGTATATATATGTGTGTAAATATTTTCATTAAATTTATAAATTAACCAGGAATACTAAAAAAAATTTAAGCCCGCCCTTGACCCTAACGTGCTAAAATCGTCAAAAAATTATTCTCAGTCAATGCAGTATTTTCACCCTAACTTGCAAATTAAATCCAAGAACTCTTCTCAGTTACTTTAGTTATTAAGATTATTCAGAACTGAAAGAATCTCTGAACCCAATTCAATGCGATTCAATGTTTTCTTTTCTTCATCTTCGTAAAAATAAAATGCCTCACCTTTAGTCCCTATCACAACCGCTGGAATAACTGTTAATGACTCACCAGGGTGGTTTCTCATATTTTTTAGTAATATTTTATGTAGTGATTAATAAATATGATCTCTTCTGTGTAAGAGAATCATTCTTTTATTTGCTTCGGCATCTGTAAAAGAATTTTTCTTTTCTTCATGTAAATTATCCTATGGAATCTTAATGGTGTATCTCAAACATACTTGATGTTGTTCATTGTAATGTCTATATCAAATCCCAACACTAGAAAGCTCGTTTAAGAGATGTTGCCCAAACATTTATTTACTTAGTCCATGAACTATTCTAAGCTAGTGTAGGATTATTTTGTTAATATATCTCCATCACATGCAGGACAGATTTTTTTGAAAACGAGAGGAATTAAGTAAAAGATTTGACTCTAAATTAAACAACAAATAAATCCTTTAATATATAGTATTAATTAGAAAAAAATTATATTTTAGATGTAAAATAATGGCTAATAATTCACTTTTCAACAAATATGTAATTTTCATAAGGGCCTTTCGAGTAAGGTGGGGGCTAAGGGTGGAGTCAGGAATTTTTATTTTTTTTAATAAAGCTAGGATAAAATTGTTTAAGATACAAGATCCTTTTTTTAAAAAAAAAAAATTACAACTACAAGAAATCAATGCATTCCGAAGAAGGCACATAAAGCATACCATTAAAACTTGTATTCCATAAAATGAAATATGTAGTATACAAAGAAAAAAAATTAGTTATCCCTAGGGTTTGACCAAGTGATTTTTAAGTAGTTTTAATTGATTGATCACCTGATTTTAAATCATAAGAGAAGGTAGGAATTAAAAAATTTATTTAGTTGGATATTTCCCCAAACCTCTACCTTTTTACAATACACACACACACACACACATATATATAGAATCAGAATTCCCATATAGTAGCCAAGTATCTTCAAATTACTCTTAAAAATAATTATAAAATGGAAGGGGACTACGTTCCAATTAGTTAAACACTTTATGGAAAGAAATATAAATGAAAAGAGCAACAAAAATTTCTCATCAGTTAAAGCACTAAACTAAATCATATTATTATATTGAAAAATGTACTTCAGATGATTACAAAATAATAAAATCTTTAATTTTGAGAAAAAATAATAAAATTCAAGCAATTGCGCTTTTATTTTTTTTACTATCAAAATTAGAGTGTAAAAGCAAGAGGCTAAGATAAAGGGAAAGGAATTGAGATTCATTGGTTAATATGAATAATGCCTTTTAATGTTAGACTCATGTACAATTAGGACTACACTATCTTTTTATGGGATAAGGACTAGGTAAAAATACTTGGAATAGTGTGAGTTTACTTGTATGTAAGTCTACCTATTTTACTCTATAAAATCTCATGGGCTAAATTCATATTCAAAAGCTAGCATCACTCATATTCAAAAGTTAGTAAGGTTTCTTAAGCTTATATTCTTAATCTAAAAATTAATATCAATGACATGGTATCTCAACAAACAATACTAAGATGCGTCGCTAAACATTTTGAATAAGTACTAATTTTTGAAATGTTGATACGGGGTATACTTTTCACTTAGAACAAATTTCGGGGTACTGTTGTCCATTTCCCTTCCAAACAATTTTCTATATAAATTCACGGCAACGCATTAACGAACTAGATAGCATACCTAAGGGAAGCAGACACTTGCAGAAGCTTATGGCTCCGAAGTGTTTCCTCATAGCTTGTTTACTTGCCTTTACACTAGAAATTTTCTTCTCTTCTCCAGTATCATCTTCAGCTTCTCTTCTGTCGAACTCCAAGTGCAGCTGCTCGATGAAGGTATTAATTATTAACTAAAAGCTGCTTAACTAGTTATTAATTTGTTTGGTCGAGTTCATAATTAATTAAACTCATCCTGTATGTAGGATTTGATTAAACTTGGAGAAGGATGTGTGAACCACCCAGAGGATGTTTCCGTTGTGGTTAGAAAGGGTGCGCTATATACAGCTACTAGAGGTGGTTGGATCAAGTATTTCATCCTCCATAATGAAACCTTGGTTAATTGGAAGCATATAGATAGTAATACTTTTCTTGGAATCACAACAACAATGGAAGGTGATGTAATTGTGTGCGACACTGAGAAAGTAAGACAACTTAATTACCTCAAGCTTAATTATTGGATATGTGTGCGTGTGTGTGCGAGTGCGTGTGTATTCCAAGAAAATTAATCATCTTCAATTTATTATTCAATTCATGTGATCTGCAGGGTTTGCTTAAGGTTAGTGAAGCCGGCGTGGAGGTTCTCGATCCAGATGTAAGGTAACAATTTCGTTCGATCAGAGCATGTATGTATGCAAATATAATGCAACAGCGGGAGCCATGTATATCTATACGTTACATGATTATATAAAATATCTGGTCCGGGATCCCACTCTTTACAAAAATGGGGATCCCATTTTCACAACATTTTCAGTGTGAAAAATCCGTTTACAAATAAGTGGGATCCTGGAATTTATAAAATCTATAGGATCACGGATTAGAAGCTTACTCTCTACTTATCAATAATTTATTTAAATTGTACATTAATTTGATTTGATCGATCAGGTTTACAAATGATGTGATAGAAGCATCAGATGGTAGTTTATATTTTACTGTATCAAGCACAAAATATACACCCGCAGAGTACTATAAAGACCTGGTGGAGGGAGAACCTCACGGGCAGCTGCTCAAATATGATCCTAAATCGAATAAAACAACATTTTTGCATGGGGGTTTCTACTTCGCTAATGGCGTTGCACTCTCGAAAGATGAACGTTTTGTGGTCGTTTGTGAATCATGGAAGTAAGTACTAATAATTGAATTAATATATAGCATAGCATGCATGCATGAACAATTTAATTAGCTAAGTATCTGGTCAGACTAATAATTAATTAATAAATAAATTTTCTTTCAGATTCCGGTGTAGAAGATATTGGCTGAATGGCGATCATCAAGGAAGATTAGAAAATTTCATTGAACACCTTCCTGGTGGACCCGATAACATCAATCTCGCCCCAGATGGCTCTTTTTGGGTTGCTTTAATCAAGGTATACATGCTATATAGAGTGTAAAACAGACTTTTAAAACAGCCAGTGTGAATTTTTCTCACCTAAATTTTGTCTTTCGTGTAGTGTTTCATTCAATTTTAATGTAATGTATTTGAGTTTTACAATGAAAATGTAATTATATACCGTCTTTTCTGTATTTTACCTAAAGCCAACTGAGACCAATCACAAATTTTATTGAGGACGAATGCAAAGTTAGCTGAAGAAAAGGAAAAAAAACACTTGTTGCAAAAATTACACTCAGCTGGAGCAGCTGCACACGCTGGGAATTTGTATTTCCTAAAATGTCTTCGTGCATGCAACTATCTATCTAAATAATTAACTAACTTGGTGCTTGGTGCTTGCAGATGAATCAAACTGGGGTGACGGCTGTCCAAAGTTGCCCTGACAAATGGAAGATAGTGGAAGCATATCCAGAACTGATCAACCTACTCATCCCCTTGGGCAATGATGCTGGGGCACGAGTAGTCAAAGTTGACATACATGGAACAATAATTGAGGACTTTAACGATCCTAATGCAACCTACACATCCGTTGTCACTTCAGCGGTCGAATTTGAAGACAATCTATACATGGCTGGCATCCAGTCCAAATTCGTTGGGAAACTGCCACTTAATGCTTCGAAATCAGAACTGGCTTCAAAAGCTACCATTTAGAAATAGCATGCATCACCCACCATGCATGTTTAATGCTTCTACTAAATTACAATAAGTCCGTTTCTGCGAGTGCTTTGCTTTGGTCTGTATTTTACTTTTGGCGTGTCTTTCTTTGAGGGGGTATGGCTCTGTGTTCTCCCCTCTTGCTTGCTAGTTGTTTTTTTCTTTTTCTGTGCTTTTCAATAAAGTACTCTACTTGATGTTTATGTTATATGGCCCGATTGTAACTCCTCTCTCGTTTCAGTTTTTAAAACTGATTAATTCATAAAAACGAAAGAGAAGAATCCATCAATTTCAATCACTAGTCAAACGAGATCGATGAGAGAAGAGGATAGTACGTGATTATTAACCCTTCACAAACTAAATAGATTCCTCACTTGGAGATGAATTTCATGGTAACTCACACGCTTCCGAGAAAATAATGACCATGTTAATTACTAATTTCTATAAAATAGGGAAATGTTCTGTAGATATTGAATGGTACATAAAGTAAATGATTTTTTTAGGAATAATAATATAAATTTCATTCTTCTTTCTTTCTTTCTTTCTTTCTTTCTTATCTATGTGGGTAGAGGTTTGAGTACTCCATTGAAATAATAAATATTAATTCTGTTATCAATATTTAGCAATAAATTTAGCCTTTTCTATATCCAAATATTTGACCTAAAATATTTTAGTAAATTCTAGTAGTAAATATTGGTAAACAAATAACATGATTCCTCAAAAAAAGCCAAGTACGCAATTCGTTCTTATCACGTGCATTTTTATTTTCTAAATTAAAGTGTGAGTAGAATAAGAACTTTAAACCTTTTATGTATACTATCCAATTCTATTATAATTGTTAAATTGATATTCCCATCCCAAAGGGTTACTTTCATTATTTTGTTTTGCAATCTTTCGTGACAATATTAGTTTATTAGAATTATTCAAAAATAGTATTAAAAGAAGAGGTCTTTGGTGCTCCATGTGCATTACTTCTTTTCCATTCACTGATTGCAATATATGTATAAGCATATCATATCATATATGAATTGAAATTCGGTGCTGAACTAATTAAGTGAACCCGACCGTACGAGAGAAATTTTATTAATAAAAAATAAAAAAAAAATTACGAGAGAAATTTTATTAATAAAAAATAAAAAAATTATGAGAGAAATTTTATTAATAAAAAATAAAAAAATTATGAGAGAAATTTTATTAATAAAAAATAAAAAAATTACACCCAACTAGAGGGACGTCTTATTCCTAAAATCTAGCAAACTTGATAATTAAGAACACCAATTGCACCCCGGAATAAAAAATCCAAAATAGAATTCAGTACTGAGTCCAGCAATTAAGTGAAGGCACTGCACTCAAAGTAACATTCATATTGGCAAGTTTATAGGCAACATGCCTACCTTCACGATAAATGTGAGTGCAACGAACCTCCATATCAAACAATAGATGGATGCAATTGACAAATTATAAGACAGTTAATTTCTTGATAGACGAGCAGCCATTGTCATCCCCATCTTATAAATGTAGAAGAATGAACTTTAAATAAAAGATTAATTGACAAATTACATTTATATTTTAATTTTAAATAATAGGGCTAATATGCAAAATGTTTCACCTATATGGCCCCCAAGGGTAAGGCTAAAATTGTGTTTTATGAACGACAAACTTAAAAGTATACTTTTTTATTTTAAAAGCTTTTGAAGAAAGATATTATAAAATTTTATCTCAATTTCATACTAATAATGTCACATGTGATGTCTTTTATCAAGTAGTTAATAATTTTTTACGAGTTCAAAGTGAATTAATTACATTATCTTACCATCAACTTGATAAATGCCATGTATAACATTTGATGAAGAATAAACTTTAAATAAAAGATTAATTGTAAAATTAAATTTATATTTTAAATTTAAATAGGGCTAATATAAAAAATATTTCGCCTATAAGGCCCCAAGTGTAAGGCTAAAATTTAGTTTGGTGAACGACAAATTTAAAAGCATAATTTTTTAAAAATATTATAAAATTTTATCTCAAATTTCATCTTAATAATGCGGCATGTGATGTATATCTTTCATCAAGTGGTTGCTAATTTTTTATAAATTTTAGGTGATCAAATTAATTACATTATCTCACCATCTACTCGATGAATGTTATGCACATCATCTGGGATGAAATGTTGAGATTAAATTTTGGGAAGTGTAGCGCTATTCTTGCTGAAAAGATATCTAGCTGAATAGATAAAATAATGTAGGATTCACACAACAAATAAAATAAATATGTAATTTTGATTTTTTTCCTATATATCTGAATTTCTGTATGTATTTAATTTATAAATCCTATATAAGTATTTTTAAGTCTTAATTAGAAGGGCATAGATATCAAAGCACTAGCTTTTATACGTTTTTCAATTAGAAAAGTCAGGTGTTGAAAAGCAAGAAAACAAACATGTCAACAATAGAGAAATTATGCTAATTTTCCGTTTGTTAACACCATTAACTTTTGAGAATGTTAATAAATATTATTATAATTGTGAAAACTGTTAAGTGTTAGTAACTATCATTATTATTTTATCCAAAAAATCATTATTATTGACTTATTTTGAAAATCTTTTTTTTAGAGGTATAAATTTTAAAATATTGATAATTAATGGGATCGATGTGCTAGTCTTTTCAATTATAAAAGCTATGCTAGGCCCTATTTAGTATTGTGGTGCAAAGCTATAGTTACTGTAGAAAAAAATTATAACTATAAAATAAAATTTAATAGTATGTACTAATTATGATTTTTAAATAATAATTTTTATAAAATTAATAAAAATATAATAGATTTTTTATCGTACAAGTAAAAATTCAAATTAACTTAGCTATTAAGCAACAGCAGCTAATGTTTACTAAATACTTTAGTGCTGTAACTTAAAATCTCAATCCCAAACAGGGCCTTAATCTTTTATTATTTTCTTAAAATATTATTTTAAAGCTTTTGCTTTTACTCAATGAGAAGGAAAATTGTAAACTTATTCTAAGTCATGCGTGGTGGGTGATTGTGGAAAACCATGATGAAAATGAAAGAATTGGAATTTTAGTTAAAATGCTTTTAGAGATTTTTAAATTTTATTAATTGGAGGATTCTGCTTATCTTCTTTATATTTTGAATCGATAAACAATATGCAAAGCATAAAAAATATATCCTCCACCACATTTTTCTTTAACATATTTGGATAGACAAGAAGTGAAAAAATAAGAAGAAGATAAATCCATTGAGAAATCCTCTTCATGCATGTTTATTTCCCATAACATACACCGGATTACAATTGCTAGCACAACTGTAAAAAGGATTAATCAATGACACTCGTGAATGCACTTCCTGAAATATATGTTGTCAAATTTATTAGAAAAGGTACATACACCACAATCAAACAACTTTTATTTATCCTCATTTGTACATATTGACATGACACTATATGATATAGGATGGTTGCATGGAATGAGTAGGGTAATTTCTAGAGGTCATAATTTGGGTTATTGGTGTCTGTTTTGGGTGTATAATATATTATTTCAGAGCTTTTGACAAGATGAACCAAACTCAGCCGCTTGTGTTGTTCTGCCCTGTGGTTGAGTAGAAAATTCTGGTTATTTCTTGATTATTTTTTAGTTTTAAGATATTTTCATATTTTTCCTATTTCTTTTAGAATTTTTTTTAGATATTGGATTTAAGAGCCGTTAGTTTTGGTTTTCTTATCTAGATTAGAAGAATTTTATTATAAAATAATATTTTAGATTTACCTATTTTGGTAAATTCACGATAATTAGGGGTTCATATAAAAGAGGCCTAAAATTCTAGTTTTGTTAATTCAGACTTTTTGAATAAAATTTTCATTATTTAGAAACTAGCTTCTTCTATCAATCAACTTTTTTATGTTTCCATATTGTCACTATGTAGCTGGATGAGTGAAAATAAAAATTTATTTCAATAAATGAGAATGAATATGTGACAATGAAAGCTTTTTTCAGATTGCATCAATGAACAATTTCCCAATTAATAGAATTTGTAATCTTCACAAATGAACAATTTTTACGGGGATTTCATAAGTGAATCTATTATGAAAAAAGATAAAAATAGTAAGCAAGACAAAAGGACGACATAAGAAAATTTCGTTTCAGCCTTTAGAAGAATAACAATAGCATAACTTTTAGAAGCTGTTAAAAAGCCGTTAAAACCCCTACAAATTGGTATCAAGCATGGTTTAATTAGTTAATTCTAATTAGAAGATCTCATAGTTTATGAAGAGAATAGAATATCTAGATTTAACACTTGGAACTTATCATAGTAAAAAGACAACTTTAGATAGATATAGTATAGATTGTAATATAGAAGGTAATTTTAGACATGACTTACATACAGAAAATTCTCAGTTGAATAGTTTAGTAGACTTGATAGTTAATTTAGGAAGAAATTTGAAATTAGAATTAGATAAGATTAATAAAAAAAATTAAATTATAAGACAGTTTTAGATAGTTTAAGAGAAAACAAAATAGTCTTTAAGAATCTAGAAGAAAAATTAGATTTTATAAAAGATCAAAATATAACAGAATTAGATAAAATCTCTAGAATAGAAGGAAGAATAAAGTTTAAGCAAATAGAAAATAATAAGAGTTCGGAAATAATACCAACTTCACAATTAGAAGATTTAACAAGAAGATTTGAAAAGATTAAAATTAATACTGATTTAGGAAACATTTAGCCTAAGAAAAGTAGGAGCTATAGATATTACTAATGGATGAAGGAAAGCAAACAGTTAGTAGTAGTAAATTAGAAGGTAATTATTTAAAAAGAATATTTAGCAAAAAGAAAGAAGATAAGGATGTTAAAATAGAAAGTCTTATAGATTTAGATGAGCAAATAAAAAGATTTAGACATAATAAATTAGATTTAATTAATCCAAATGTAATATATAAAAAGTGAAATTTATTTAGCAAATCTTTCCTATATCAAAATTATAGTGAAAGATGTGTATCTTGCACACATGAAGATCAAATTGTGAAATTAAATTTAATAGATAAGCATTCATATAATCAGATTAAAGACAAAGACCTTAAATAGGCCCATTTAAGATTAGTCATAATAAGAGTAAAAGGATTACATAGGGAGAATTTAGGTGCAAAAGCTTTAATTTACAAATATAGAACAAGGATTTTTAGGTAGCATAGAACTAGACATGAATAATAAAGGATGAATAGTATATTTTACCTCATATTATTTAGTAAAAGCCAATACTTTTTACAAAAATTTAAAAATAGGAATTAAAACTAGAGATTATCAAATGAAGAGAAATGAAGATAATTTATTGATTTGCACATGATTTGTAGGAAGACTGAGTGAAAATAGCACAACTAAATACAAATTAGATAATAATCAAATAATAAATATTTTAGGAACTAGAGGAATTAAGGCTATCCGCACAAAAAGATTCTTAGCATAAACAAATGCAGGATTAGATTGGAAGTTAGAAAATTTCATAGAAAAACTAATTTTAGTACCAAAAGATAATGTAATCTATCATAATAATGATGGTACAATTGATTTAAGATTTGGAAATTATATTTATCAAGCAGGCACAACCAGTAGTCAAGATGATGAAATAGAAAGTACCTTAATGGCTACAGAAGAGGAATTTACGTGGAAAGAAATGAATAAAATTCTTGATGCTAGATATGATGAATTGATGTTACAAATGAGTCATGATCAAGCAATAGAAGTTATAGAGAGAGAATATAATACTTAATGCATAGATGACATAATAGAAGGAAAATTAGAAGCAACTATGGTATTTAAAATATAGGAGTCTATCAAAGTACATGAAGAATTCAGTAGCAGTATTACTGATCTACATACACTTGGTAGAATAGATTTTAGCTAGTCAGCACCCAGGGACGCAACCTATAGCTTAGGAGGAAGATATCCATTTTTAACATAAGAGACTGTAAAGAAAAAGATAAAGATCATAAAACCTACGGTAGAAGATAACCTATACATGAGATAAGAACATTGCCAATAGTAGGTCAGTTTGGTAGTATATTAAACTTAGCAGCTTGGGATCCACAACTATGGCCAGAAGTCATAGATAGATGGGAAGCCGATGTAGTAAGAGCTTGACAAAACCAAACTCATGGTGATGATATGTGGGAATATTTAGAAACATTATTAGGAGAAACAATAGAAAATTGGTACGATACTTATAAAAGAGATTTTTCTAAAAGAGTCTTAGAAACTAAAGCATTAGGAAACAATTCATATAAAGCATTAGGGATATATGTATAAGGTTAGATCCAACTAGAGGTAATATTGATTTACAGAATCTAGCTTTAGTAGACCTTGACCAATTATAGTTTTCCAACTAGAAATATCTTAGAGAGTTTAGTAATGATTATGCAGCAATTAATTGCCAACAAAACTGGTAAGTCATTTAATGAAGAAATGAAAGATAAATATTTTAGAAAATTACAAGGAATCTTAGGAAGAGAAATAGAAAATGAATGGAAAAATATGAAATTTAGAAAAGGTTTAGGAATAAGACCAAGAATAATATTTACCTATAAAATAGTCAGATATAAATGCATACAAGTTAATATTTAGAAGATGCTCAAAAATCAATTTTATGATTTCTATAAAAAGGTTATTTATACTCTACAATAGTATAGAGACAAAAAGTATAGAAAGAAGAAGTATAGAAAATATTTTAAGCCTTATAAATATAATAAAACAATCCTTAGAAAAAGTTGAGCATATAGGAAAGGGAAAAGAGATGATAAGTATTTTAAAAAGCCTAGCAAAAAGAAATGTACTTGTTTCGTCTGTGGAGATCCCAAACATCTCGCAAATGCTTGCCCTAGCAAAAGAAAAGAACGTTTCAAAGAATGTGTCAATCTTGTATGTAACTTAGAAGAGGATGTGGTAAGTACAAGTAGTGATGATAGTGAAGCTTATAGTATAATTAGTGATTATAAAATTTTAAAATTAGAAGATTTAGAAAATTTAAATTTAGAATTTGATTCTGAAGAATTCATTGATTCGGAAGATGAAGATTATCTTTTTATGAATATGGAAATAAAAGAATTAAACTTAGAACAATTAGATGAAAAGGTAGAATGTCAACATGAATTTGTACATAGACATGGATCTAATAATATTAGATATAATACATGTAAACTATTTCCTAATATAGAACTTAGATATAAGTGTAAAAATTGTAACATTGAAATTTGTAAATTTGTAAAAACCAACCAGTAGAAATACAAGAATCTAGGCAAACCACAGAATCTCTAGACTTAGAAATAAAAAGATTAAAATTCAAAATAGAAAGGTTAAAATTTCAGTTAGAAAAGCAAGAATTTGAATATATGTAAAAGATCCAAAATTAGAACAAAATCAAAATAGATAGAAGGACAAATGGATTACTGAGGCAAAAGAGGAATACTCTAGAACAACATTCCAAGACATTTGATGATCAATTGCCTTTTAATAGGTCCTCACCTTTTATACCTCAAACTGCTTTAATTAGTATTATTAGTAAAATTAAATTTAAAAATGGTCACACGATAGAATTATTAGCCATGATAGATACAGGAAGTAACAAGTCTCATACAGATATTAGTTTGGTCCTAATAGATTGTTTGCAAACATTGTCTCAACCAATATTTCCAAAACAAATGGATGGAACTAGATTAAAATATGATAAATGTATTAGAGATGCATAAATAAGTTTTTACATAGTAGAAAATGCATTTGATGAATACTATCCTTTGCCACAAGCATGGGTAAGTCCAATCAATCATTGATATAAGTTCATTTTAGGATTAAATTTTATACGTAGAGGTAGAGGCAACATGTTAATTAATAGTAATTATGTTTCATTCTTTAAGTGAACAATTGTCACCTTAATTGATTTTAATCTTTCTCATTTTCCACAAAGTCAACATATTCAATTAGAGTTGCATGTAGAGCCTGGTGGAACCAATAGTAGTTATAGTTATTTTGATTTTGATTTTTGACATGATTTAGAAATAAGAACAAGTAGTGATTTTTCACTTGATTTAGAAATAGGAACAAGTAGTGATTCAAACTTCCAACATAACCCAATATAATCTAATAAAGAGATTATAGATAGTTTTATAGAAGATTTAGAAAGACCATACGTAGATAGAAATGTAGATTTTTGTGACTTAGAGTTAGAAGAATTTTGTGACCTTAATTTTATATTAAAAAATATAGATATATAGACTAGAAGACTTAAATTTAAAAGGTCTAAAAATAAGATTTAGAAGAAATAATTAGATTAACAAAACTACACAAGTTTTAGGACAAGACTCAATCAAATATAGGGATAGGAACAAATTTAAAGCCCATTTACACACAAAAAAATGTAGAGTTTACTCTTAAAACAATTAAAGGAGACTATAGTCCACAAGACATAGAAGAATTTAGCATTTAGATAATAGAATTGTTAAAATTATGAGTAATTAGGTATAGTAATAGTAGGCATAGAAGTACATTATTCATGGTTAGAAATCATGTAGAAATTAAAAGAGGGAAGGTGTGAATGGTCTTAAACTATAAGTGTTTAAATGATAATACATACGAAGATCAGTATAAAATCCCTGATAAAGATCAGTTAATTAATTGCATTCAAAATGCAAATATATTTAGTAAGTTTAACTGGAAATCAAGATTTTGGCAAATAAAGATGGATGTTGATTCCATTTTGTGGACCGCCCTCAGTTGGCCTGAAGGACATTTTGAATGGATCTTTATGCCATTTGGGTTAAAAAATGCCCCTTTCATCTTTCAACGTAAGATGGATCAAATATTTAAAAAATATAGTAAATTTGTTCTAGTATATATTGATGATATATTAGTATTCAGTTAAAATTTAGAAGATCATTATAATCATTTACTTGTAGTTTTTATTGAGTTTGTAAATAATGAATTCATAATTAGTAAGAAGAAAATGGAACACTGTAAAGAATACATAGAATTTTTAGAAATGAAAATAGGAAAAGGAAAGATAAGGTTACAAGAATATATAGTAAAGAAAATATTAAATTTTTCAAATAAAATAGAAGATACTAAAAGATTACAAGCCTTTTTAGGAATATTAAATTATGCTAGGATGTACATAAAAGACCTTAGTAAAATAGTAAGACCTCTGCACAGTAAAACTAAACCAAGAGGCCAGAAATTCTTTAATTCCTTATATATAGAATTAGTTAGAAAAATAAAAAAATATTTGCAGGGAATTACCAGAATTAACTTTACCTTTAGAAACTGAGTATAAAGTTATAAAAACATATGCTAGTGAGAATGGATGGGGAGCCGCATTACTTTCTAAACCAAGTAAATATGATAGTAAGAGTGCAGAAAAAATTTGTAAATATTCATCAGGTCTCTACAAAGAATAAAAAAATAGTTGAACTAGTCTAGATTATGAAATTTTAGGAGTTATAAATGCTTTAAATAGTTTTAGATTATTCCTCAATCAGCCTTTCACATTAAGAACAAATTGTGGAGCAATAGTTAGATTCTATAATAAGAATAATGAGAAAAAGTTAAGTAGAGAATGATGTTAAATTTTGTTAATACAATAATAAGTAATGGGTATAAGGTAGAATTTAAGCATATCAAAGGTGTAGATAATAGATTAACTGATTACTTAACTAGAGAAATTCATTCTAACTTAGTTTTATGATTTTACAGATGGAAGACAAAAAAATGACCTTCAGACAATATTCCCAAAAGGAACTAACTTGTCTTTCAAACCTTTACCCAATAACCAGATAGATAAATCACAACAATGCCTTCTAGTCAACATCTGGAATGCAAAGGGTGATAGTAGAAAGATATTAATATCTTTAAACGTATTAACATTTTATTTTTCAAAAATCCAAAACAAGCCTTTAGGCAAAAATTTTAGTTTTTATGTGGTTTTTAAAGGATTTACGCCAAGTATGAACCATACGTGGCTAGAAGTACTTCCTTAAATAAAATTTTTTACATGCCTCACTGACAAGGATTTTTTTATTTTAAGTCGGCCCTCGATGTTGCAAAATAGCAAATTGGACTATGCTTTTTCATAAGTCCATTAGCAAAAGGCATGGCTAGAAGAATAGCATCTTTGTCTCAACACCTATCACCATATATTCACAATACACATGGTAGTGGTGTCACTTCATCCTCCACTAACATTTTTTTTTTTTTGTGATCATTGCAAAACAATGGTAAAAAATTTTAAGAGTGCAAAATGAGAGAGAGTAAAGCCTTTTTCTTTACATATACAGAGCTATCAAAGCTACCCCACTCTAGCAAAATCATTATTAAAGAATACGTAGCCAAAATGCAAAACGACAAAATAGAGTTCATTCAGAGTTTCCTCCAAGATCATGCCAAACATAACTATAAAACTCTAAGATTTGCCTAATAGGTAGTGGATTTCTTTTCTTATGGGAAACTTAATATGGTAATACTCAAAAAGTTTGCCCAAAAATTGATCCATTCTATCAAGAAATTCCACTAAAATATGCAAACCGTAAGTGCCATCTCACTTACAGTATTGCAAGAGTCAGCATTGATCTTGGATTATGCAAACTAATAGAGCTAAAATAAAAAAAATTCACTAATATTAACTCCACTATTATTATTATATTATTGTTTTCTTAATCAAGTAATTGTTCGAGACCTGGAGCAAACAGAAGCATTTGGGAAAATGTTAGTGATAACTCTATGAAATGAGAGTTATCATGATACTTTTAGACTTGAACTAATGTTACTTAGAGAGTAAATGGTGCGGTTTCATTGTATTTTCAGTGTAGTTTTCATGAGTATTTAGTTAACTTTAATTTTTAATAAGTTAATCTTATTTTAGATCATTTGGTGCTCTAATTATGTGTGAATTGTAGGTAATCAAAAGTCTAAGTTTCATGGATGGAATGCTACTACAATAAACTTACAGAGATGACAAAAGAGCTGGGCTACAGAGGAATTGAAATAAATTTGGAATAGTGAAGATGTTGTAGCTGATGTCATAGCAATCTTGTAGCAACTGTAGAGAAGATTTCGCGTGAGATAACTAAAAGATTGCGATCCAAGGTTTGCAAAAATGGCAAATATGCAGCCACATGCTTCTGGTTGCCCTAATTTTAAGTAATAAAAAGAGCACGCACAAGAAAAAAGAAAGAGAGATGTCATAAAAGAGAAAAATAAAGAGAAAAACAAAAAAAAAAATAGAGAAGAAGAGAGATTTGAAGGGTTGCAATAGAGAACTCAAGGAGAAAAAGAAGGAACTATCACGCAATCAAGCATAACTCAATCTCTTATCTTTTTTTTCTTGTTTTCTTCTATTCATGTGGATTTATTTGATGGCAAAAATGATTCCTTTGCTATTTTATTTCAAATCATGAACTAATTTCATTGTGGTTGAGTGATAAATGAACTTAATGGATATTTGACTGATAAATGTGTGTTGCTATGAATTTGTTACAGTATTTTATCTTAATTTTATTTATTACAATTCTCTATTTTGGCTGACCACCTATTTAGTGGATATTAAGTAAAAAGGTGTCTAAAAAAGGACTGATTTAGCGGAACAAATTAAGACAATACATGGTTTTAGATTAAGTTTCACAAGCTGAGTTAATATCAATTTAAACAGAGCCATGCTTGATCTAAAATTAGTGAAGAACTAGATATAGGAATTCACCTTGTAGGACAATAAAAACTTAGATTGTATAATATTATATCATATGTTGGCATAACAACTAGTCATTGTTAGGTTGCATATAAGAAGAAATCTAAAAAACGACAGCTGAGGATGCAAGAGAGATTTTGCCCAGTGCTGTAGTAAATGCTATAGCAATAGAATCTTAAATGAAAAAATAGTCAATACCATTAAGGAAGTTTAATCACTCAACTACTCTTCTTCCATTGAGTTTGTCCTTGTATTTGACTTTAGATTTATTTTATTTCATCTTTAGTCCTTGCATTTTTTATTTAGTTAGTTCATTAATTTTATTAATTATTCTATTGAAATTGCACTACTAGGATTGCTATAGCAAAATTGATAACATCAATCCCTATGAAGACAATTTGAATACTCATCAGTATGTTACTTATTGTGTACACTTACACATTGACACATATAGTATGTATAGCACACATCAGTTAGAATCAACCATGCTTAACCTAATGGCCATGGGAAAAAAATTCGTAGTAGCTTATATCCAATCTAAAGCACCAGAATGGTGATTTAAGGAAGATGTGTACTATGAATTTTAAGCACAACATTCCATTTTTCTTAGGGGACCTAACATCATTAGAGAACTTGACTGCTTGGAAGGCTTCAAAATTCCTTGGATTTGCACTAATTGATGTGCTCATAATTTATCTATTATTTTAATACTTCTTTGACTTAATTTTCTATTAACTAATATTTTATTATATTAATTTTATTCTAATTTTTATATTTTGTTATTGTAGGAATATTGGGAATATTCAAGTGAAAGGAATCTTAAAGAGGAAATAAATTAGAGTTTAATGAAAATAATTGCAGATTGTGAAAGAAAAGAGGAAAGGATAATGCTTAAAGGAGAATTATTAGATTTATTACCAAATAGTTTTATAGATTTATTGGCTATTTGTACAAGTCACGTGCATAATTACATAAGCATTGGCCTTTGATTAAAATGGGCTTCACATGCGTGCATGCACTAAAGTGGCGGCTTGGCTTTTGTTTATAATCCTTTCCATACAAGGATTTAGGGTGCAAAAGTTAAAAGTATTATAAAAGGGCGGCAAAGCCATAGAGCAAAAAAGGAGAGAGCAGCCGCAAAAAATTGAAAGCCAAAAGGAGGAGGGGCGAGCGAAAGCCAAGATTAATTATTGAGTTTTTCTTTCCCTCTTTCTATTATCTTGTTTGAAAGTTCCCTAAAAAATTTATTAATTCTCTTTATAATCCCATGAACTAATTTGTTTTGCTAGGGCTACAATGTAGCCTAACTATGAAGATTTAATTCTATAAATCTGTTTTACTTTTATTTTATTATTTCATAATTGAGTGTTCGTTATTGTGCTTAATGCTTTTAAATATCTAGCTAATATTTAAATGATTTGAGGATACATAATGAGACTAAGAGGAGATTTATGTATTTTTGCTTTGTGTAATGGATGCCATGAATTGAACAAAAGACAAAGACACGCCAACATGATTCGTGCAATTTTATAAGAATTTCTATAGAGCTTAATGAATTTTTACATATTTAAATTCACATAGAGATATATTAAGTTAATATGTGAGGATCTTTTTAATATTACACAAGAGAGGATATTGAATAGATTAGGAAAATTCACTATCATCATGGGTAATAAACTTTAATAAAATAGATGGAGGATTAAAATGGATTAGCTATGGTGAAATAAGATGTTCTGGTGTCTTAATCTCTTGGTGGTTTCTATTACTACTTGCATCTTTATTTAATTTCTAGTTATTTTATTTTACTTAATTTTTAATCTAAACTCAATTATTTGGTTATTCAAATAAATTAGGGTTAGAATAATTTCGGTAGCTAATAGGATATACAATCTTTGTGGGAAAATACTCTACTTTTCATTATATAACTTGTGCCGACTAATACATTTGCTAATTTATGCAACACTAATAATTCATTAACTAAGCAAATTAGACATTGGAGAAGTAGAGTAATAGTGAGAGAATTTGATATTAGGGAGTTCATTGATCGTCCAAAACTAATCACTGAAGACTTTAATCAAAAGATATATTCTCGCCAAAATATACCTGAAGTTCCTTTTTTGTCTAAGACCACTCACAATCAGCTTGTAGATTTTTTATTGTGAAAAATATAAAAAAGATATGGAAGCCTATAAAGCTTTTATAAATGACAGGACAGTCAAGCGAAGAAGATGATGGTAGGGACTACTACAGTAATCTAGATGATGTCGAGGCCCACAATCTCGACAATATGCTAGAGGCATGACTCGGCAATGGTCCATTCTCTAATTGTCACCCTTCACCCACTACTATTTTTAAAGCACAACTTTAAAAATGGAAAAGCTATGATGATAATTTTGCAGACACTCTTTCAACCACGAGAAACATTTCAGTTTATGCACTTTGAAAGTAAAAAATAAGAAAATCGTAGAAGATAAAGATAAGGAGTTAGCCAGACATCTATAAATAGAAAAAAATACTCATTTGTTCAGTATCCAATCATCAAACATTAGAAGCATCAGTAAAAAACTAAAGCATCCCTCTTAAGTAATAAATCTAATCTTGTAATCTATAGCAGTTTTTAAACTTCTGTTAAGATCTTGTTATAATTAAGAGGATATTTCAAGTTAGTAATTTATTTAGCATGTATTTTAGCTAAATTACTTAGTTCTTCTCTGTAGGTGCTATATTCCAAATGGCACCAAGCCATACCACGTGTCCATGTCCTATTAGATAAAAGAAGCTATTCTAGGGAAATAACACTTAAGCTATTTCGAAAAAAATAGCACCCAAGCTATTCCGGGTGAATAACACCCAAGGGAAAATTCCTCTAGAGCTTATAAAGATGGCAAGAAAAGGGAATTAAATTGAGGGCTCCAAGTAAAATCCTAGATCTACATCAATCATCATCTGTAAATAGAGACCCATCTCTAAGAAAAGGGGTCTTTGACCTCTAAAAGCATTGTTTATACTTAGAGAGAGAAACCTATCTTCTCTATCTTTCTTCTCTCTTTAATCTTAATTAAATACTAACTTGAGCGTCGCAGTACCTTTTTCAAATAGTCACCCCATCGGATTCGAGGCCAATGATCATACCAAGTTCTCCACAAACTACAAATACTTGTGAAGGTAAAAATTCCTGCCCCTTCATTGGAGTCTTCTGTGGGGAACAAGCTTGCTAAAATATTTTCTCTCTAAAACCCACATGAACACTACTTTATTATCATCTTTCTAGACTAGATCTGGTTGGGTATAGTTGAAAAATGATGTGAATACTCAGACATGCTTATAAAAAATGGGTTTATATGTGAGACTAAAAACTCAAACATGCTTAAAAAGGCATTAAAGTAAAAAATCCAAGATAAAAAATGGAGATCTCTCCTTTAAATGATTTGTCAGAAAAAAAAAGAGAGAATAAAAAAGATGAAGAACCCATTTGGTTAACATAAAACTTTGACCAAAAATAGGAAGTCAACAATAGTAAAAAAGGGTTAAAATAGTCTTGATGACTAAACCAAACACTAATTTACCATTTATCTTATTTTATCTTCATTTTCTTTTTAATTATACTCATTCCTAATAGCTACGTTGACTTATTTACACTCCTACCATTCTGTTTATTTTAAGGTACTTCTTTATTTTTTCCCACAAGTAAGGCTAAGGAAAGCCTGAGCATTCACCTTATCTGGGCGATATGCAGGGTGTTAAGTCGACGTGGATTAACATAACTCTACGTTTTAACCTAATGATTATGATTCCGCATTTAACATATTAAGACATTTTATTTTTAATTTTCTTATATCATTCCTAACTGTATTTTACTTACCCACGAATGAAGCTAAGGAAAACTCAAACATTCACCTTCTGATGCATAATAAACAAATGGGTATTCTGCCAATATATACTAATCTAACTTTCCTAAATATTATGGAACTGAGAATTATATTTATATATCTAACCTTTAAATTTCCACATTTACTCTTTAGTTATTTGTAAATTTTATAATGTTAGATGCTGATTCTGGGAGAGAGTGGAAACTATGGAAAACCAAAAATTAAAGGCCAAATTGCCTACCCTTGAACAATTGTAAAAAAAGTAAGCCTAGAAAAACTAAAATAGGTAGAGAGACAAATTAGCCCATCAAAAGAAAGGGTCGTAACCCATGCAAAATAAACTCAGAAAAGCACATAAAGAACTAATATTGATGATGAATGAAGGTTTTAAGAATGCATACAGAATGAAATTCAAAAGATCTTAAGGAAATTTTAGAAAGAATATCCAGATGGCTTCCACAATTGATGATGACTAACCTTGAACAATAGTTAAAAGAGTAGCCCAGGAAAAACTAAAACGAATAAAGAGGTGAATTGACCCATCAAAAGAAAGGATTGAAACCCACATAGAAAAAACAAACTCAAAAAGTCACATCGAGAATTGATAGTGATAAGGAACAGAGGTTCCAAGAATGCTTATAGAAGGGAATTCAAAAGATCCTAAGGAAACTCCAGAAAGAATTTCTAGATGGCTTCCAGAGCAAATGTTGCCATGATATTAGCCCTCTAGAGAAAAAGCTAAAGTCTATTTGAGTCACATTATAGACTAATCTAAATGCTTATTTAGATTGATAGCTTGTAGATGAAGAACATTTTGTTTTAGCTAATACGACTATATGAATGATTTCAACTCTTATAAATGTTGATCCAATTGATAATGTACAACTCATGTGCTCGAGTGATAGATCACAAATTATGAAAACTATTCTATAGTCTCAAAAGACTCATGCATTAACATTCATATCTATGAATCTCACAAGAATCCATATTCATCATTGTTTCATGAGCGCTCATGATCATCTCATACATTATCATATATATTTCCAAAAATCTTGAAATCCATTTTAGAACCAACCAGATTGACTAGGGAAAATTCTCATTTCTCGCTAGAACTTTAATATATGAAAAAGTTCAAAGAATAAGAAATATTCCTTCTTACATCAAGAGAAAGGAAGATTTCTTCCTCGAACTTCTTTTTAAGGGAAAAATTCAAAGAACAAAAAATATCTCCTACATTAAGGGAAAAGAAGATTTCTTCCTTGAACTTTAACAAGGGCAAAATTCAAAGGACAAGAAATATTCCCTCCTACTTAAATAGAAAATTAAGTTTTGTCCTATAACTTTAGTTCCAGAGAAAAGTTCAAAGAGCAAAAAATATTCCCTCATACGTCAAGGGAAAAGTAGATTTCCTCCTAAAACTTTAGTTTAAGGGAAAAGTTCTGAAAATAATTAATGTTCCTTCCTATGTTAAAGGAAAAGTAAATTTTCTCATAGAACTTCAATTCAAGAGAAACATCTAAAAACAATTAATATTCCCTCCTACTATATTTCCCCCAAATATTCAAGTTCAAAGGAATAGTTTAGTGGAATAATTTACTTTTCTTTACTCCAAATATGGAGAAAAAAATTCCATAATAAAATTTCTCTGACATACCTCACTTTTCTGTAGGGCAACGTAGAGTACCCTAGTGATATTCCTCTAGAATAGTTTTTCTATAAGCTAACAAAGAGGAAAAACTTCCTAGCCCAATAAAAGGAAAAACTTTCCTAGGTTAAAAGGGAAGAAAAAATCCCTAGGCAAACAACAAGGAAAAGCTTTCCAAGGTCTACAACAAGGAAAAACTTTCCTAGATTAATAAGGAGGAAAAATTCCCTAAGCCAACAAAGTGGAAAAAATTTCTTAGGCTAACAATGAGGAAAAACTTTCCCAGACCAATAACAAGGAAAAACATCCCTAGACCAACAAAGAAGAAAAGTTTCCTGTCAGTATTCCTCCAAAGTAGGTCACTTTTTCATATTCCAAGAAAAAGGAAAAATTTCATATGCCAACAAAGAGGAAAAATATTTCTAAGGCAAACAACAAGGAAAATTTTTTTAGACTAAACAGGCAGAAAAATTCCCTAGGCAAATAACAAGGAAAAACTTTTGAAGTCCAACAACAAGGAAAAACTTTCCTAGACTAATAAGGAAAAAAAGATAAACCAATAAAGATGAGAAGTCCCATGATTATTACCTTTAAACATTAGTAACAACAACCTGATTGTTACTAATTTGAGAAGAAGTAATATCTTATTAAATATTCAGTATATCGAAAGCTTAAGGCTACCTATGTTTGATGAAGAAAATTTCCACAAGCAATATTATCGGACGATAATATCCAAGATTGTAACAACCTCAATTTCATAAAGAAAAATTTCATTAGCAAAGTTCTTAGATGATTGAAATTCTACTATCCAAATCATCATAATTAGAATAGTGCAATCATAGAAGGAAACTACACAAGTTTTCAAATGTGCACAACCTTTAAGTTTAAGAATGGATTTGCCTTAAATCGAAAGAGACATGGGGAAGCAAAACCTACCATTGGAATAAAAAGTGAAATTGAGAATAATAGACATCTGGAATCAGAAGCTACATTAAGAATTTTAAAGGCACTTAACCTATGCCCCCCTTAAAAAAAAAACAGAGAGCCAACGGCCAATAAGATAATCAAAGGCTAAGGAAAAAAACAAAGGACAGAAGAGCAAGCCAAACTAAGAAAAGGCCATTTTTCCTTGTTTTGAGAAGGTAGAAAAACTTCTTAATAATAGTCTTACGGAATCACTCAATTTTTCCTTAGTTAAGAATGAGAGAAAACTTTCCTAGACTAACAGTAAGGAAAAGTTTTCCTATGCCAAACAAGGAGGAAATGTTCTCTAATAACATTTACTTAAAATAGCTCACTTGTCCTTAGGCCAACCAAAAAGGAAAAATTCCCTAGGCCAATAAGAAAAAAAAATTCTGTAATAATATTCATCTAGAATAGGTTACTTTTCCCTCTACTAAGGAAAAATATCCCAAAGGCCAACAAAGAGAAAAACTTTCCTAAGCCAATAAGGAAGAAAAATTGCTTAATAATATTTTTCTAGAATAGTTCCATAATAATATTCATCCAATGTGGTTGCTTTTTCCTCTATTAAGAAAAAAATTCTAAAGGCTAGCTAACAAAGAGAAAAAACTTCCTTAAGCCAATAAAGAAGAAAAATTCCCTAACAGTATTATTCTAGAATAGCTCGCTTTTCCTTTACATGGATAAGGAAGAAAAATTTCATAACAATATCTTTTTGGAAAATATTTCACTTCTCCTAAAACTAATGACGAGAAAAAACTTCCCTAGGCCAATAAGAAGAAAAAGTTTTGAGATAATATTCCTCCAGAATAAGTCATTTTCCTTATGCCAAGAAAATACCAATGCCCTATAAGGCAATCGAAGGTTAAGGAAAAACCTAGGCAAACAAAAAGCAAGGCAAGAAGAGCATACCAAGCCATGAGAAAGCCAATGCCCAACAAGATAAACAAAAGCTAAGGAAAGACCGTGGAAAAATTAAAGCATCCCTTTGAAGCAATCAACCTAATCTTGTAATTTGTAGCAATTTTTTAACTCCTATTAAGATCCTGTTGTAATTTAGAAGATATTTCAAGTAATTTATTTAGCATGTATTTTAGCTAAATTACTTAGTTCTTCTCTAATAGAGAAACCTAATCTTTTTTAAACTTTAATATGCTTATAAATCTTTCATTATGAATCAAGTTTCTTTTTAGTTGTCCATAATGAATGTTTTCTAGATGTGAAGAATAAAATCAAACTTTAGAGAGAAACTTAGGTTTCTAGAAGAACTCAAAGCCTTAAAGAAAGACCTTTGAGTGCGTAAGTTTTACTTCTAAAGTACTATTTTAGCCAAATAATAGGTGATAACTCTATGAAATGAGAGTTATCATGACATTTTTAGACTTAAACTAATATTATTTATAGAGTAAATGATGTGGTTTCATTGCATTTTCAGTGTAGTTTGCATGAGCATTTAGTTAAGTTTAATTTTTAATAAATTAATCTTGTTTTAGATCATTTAGCGCTTTGATTATATGTGAATTTTAGGTAACCAAAAGCTTAAGTTTCATAGATGGAATACTGCTGCAATAAACTTGCAGAGATGACAAAAGAGCTAGGCTACGGAGGAATTGAAACCAATCTAGAACAATGAAGATGTTGTAGCTAATACTACAATAATCCTGTAGCAACTGCAAAGAAGATTTCATGCGAGATAATTAAAAGATTACGATCAAAGGTTTTAAAAAATGGCAGATATGTAGCCGTACACTTCTGGTTACTCTGATTTTAAGCTATGAAATGAGCAAACGTGAAAAGAAAATAGGGAAAGTTGTCATTAAAGAAAAATAACAGAGAAAAATAAAAAAAAAAGAGATTTGAGAGGCTGCAATCGAGGATTTAAGGAGAAAAAGAAGAAGCAATTGCAAGATCAAGTAGAACCTAATCTCATATCTTTATTCATATAGATGTATTTGATGACTGAAATAATTTTTGTTACTGTTTTATATCAAATCATGAACTAATTTCATTGTGATTGAGTGATAAACAAACTTAATGATTATTTGACTAATATATGTGTGTTGCTCTGGGTTTATTGTAGCATTTTGTCTTGATTTTATTTATTGCAATTCTCTATTTTGGTTGATCACCCATTTAGTGGATACTAGCTAAGAAAAAATGATTGACTTAGTGTAACAAATTAAGACAATAAATAGTTTTAGATTAAGTTTCTCAAGTTGAGTTAATCTTAATTTAAATAGGACTATACTTGATCTAAAATTAGGTGAAGAACTAGATATAAAGATTCACCTTATAGGGTAATAAGAACATGGAGTGTATAATGCTATGTCATATATTGGCTTAACAACTAGTCATTGTTAGGTTGCATATAGATATAAGATATTCAACAAGAGACAACTAAGGATGCATGAGAGATTATGCCTAAGGTAGTAGTAGATGCTATAGCAACAGAATCTTAATTTGAAAAATAGTCAATATCATTAAGGGAGTTTAATCACTTAACTATTCTTCTCCTATTGAGTTTGTCCTTGTGTTTGACTTCATATTTTTCTTATTACATTTTCATTGCTTACATGTTTAATTTAATTAGTTCATTAGTTTTATTAATTATTTTATTTTAATTTAGAGTGAAATTGCACTGTTCAGATTGCTGTAGCAAACTTGATAATATCAATCCCTATGGAAGCAATCTGAATACTCATTAGTATATTACTTGTTGTGTACACTTGCACACTAACACATATAGCATCTATAACACACGCCAATAGGCGTTTTAGGGAAAAAGGGAAGCTTTGTGTTAGGATTCCCATGCCCCTAATAGGAAGAAGGTTTTTTGAAAAAATTTTGGTTTTAATTAAAAAGTTTGATTTTAAACTCTAAACTTTTAGGGAACAATTTTTAGAAAAAGTTTCAAAAAGAAATTTGATTTTGGTTGGTATTTATGACAAAGGGATTTGTTATCCAATCGATTTGACAAAAAGTTTGCAAAAAAATATGGAGTATCTAATAGAGAAGAATAATTGTCTATAAAATTTTTAAAAATCAGAATAATCTTTCATGCCTTTAGATAATTATACTTTTTCACTTTATAGCATTATTCTAATGAAACATTTAGTGAATATCTTAAACAAGTAGATAATTTAGGGAGATTAGCTCTAATAGGAAGCCATATAGATTATAATATTAAACCTAGAATTATTGCTAATAGAAGAGTAGAAATAGCATTTAACTAGGGACATAGTATAGGATATAATACAAGAAACGATAATTCTGAATGATTAATTTAGAAGAAGTTATAATTAACAACATTATAAATAGTAAGTCTTTGGCATTATTTACTTTTCTCTGTTCACAACTTAGTAGACTTGAGCTAGTAACCATACTAGAATATCTTAAAAACAACCTTTTCTAATACATAAAGCAATCCCAATTATAGAAATCAAAATTCAGGTGGTTAAAGGGTTAATAGGAGAAGTCTAAAATTGAAGGCAAATAAAGAAAGTTAATAGAAATAGAAGGTGCTAAAAGATATTATTTTTTGTCTTCATTTTGTCTTCCTTTTATTCATTTAGTAGAATTCATCTACTATTTTCGCTATACAAACAGTTCCTTTACAAAGCGATGACGTGGAGCCTGCAAATTTTTAATCAAAAGTCTTTTGTAACACCACAACAACTAGAGTTTATATGTAAACCAAACGTTAACACCAAAACCATCACATGTCTTTTGTACATTTTCTAAAAACACAACAAAACTTGGAACAGCTCTATCTATGTTCCTATCTGGATCTGGAAGGGGCTGTCTCATCCTCAACTAGTTGTTTTGGGTTGAACAAATTGTACCAAAAGCAATAATTAGTATTATTAGCTTATAACTAGGCTCCGTTTAATATAGTTTTTCAAATAGAGCTTATTTAAGTAGAGCTTTTGTTTATAGAGGTTTTACCCAAAAAAATTTATTTATTTGGTTACTAATGAGAGCCTTGATTAAAAATTATAAAATTACTTTAATATTCAAATTTTTAAAATTATGTTATAAAAAGAATAAAATAATATTGTCAAACAAGTAGAATATATTTTAGATATTTTAACATTTTAAAAAAACTTTTCAACCTCTATTCCCAAAAGTCTAAAATTTGAATTTTTACTAATAGAGGCAAAATAGCTTATTCAATTTTCAAAAACTCTACTAAAAAGAAAAAAGAATAGCAAAAATTTTAATAAATGCTTGTAGGATTAAAGAAGCACTTATGACTACTAGATGAGCCGTAACAAATAGGCACTAAGAAAATAAGCAGCATAAAGTATTATTGCGACACATTGTAGGATCTAAAAACACAAGCCTCGTTTGGCTTAACTGCAAAGCAAGTAGGCTATTGGTTAGTTAGAGTTTGAAAGTTGGTCTAGCTATTTCTTTTTAAATAAAATAAGTTTAATTTTATTTGACTAAAGATATTACAAATACAAATTATTTCAAAAATTTTGATGATTATATCTATAAATATCATCAAATTTTATCTTGTAATTATCAATTTATTAAACACTCAACAATAACTATAGTTTTCTTTTTTCCTTTTCCACAGAAATTGTATCTTTTAATGAGATACATTATCTCAATACATGTTATAGCTCGGTGGTATTGCTATATACCAAAAAATGTTCACTTCATCACTTATTTTCTCTTTCAATAATATAAGTTGTGACATTGGACCACTTTGCAGAATCTCTACAGCCCATGTGTGAACTTCGTTGTGTATCTTCGATAATAACCCTGTAGTATTAGCTTCTAAAGCACATACCAAAATTAAATACTTCTTTATAGCAAGAACATATCTAACTTTTTTTTTAATTATTTTTATCACTTTATTGAACGTATTGACCTAAACTACTCTTATCGTCATTTTCGCGATAAGGTTGACCACTCGTTATCACAACCATACCAAATTCTAAGTCATGAAAATCTGTAAACAATTCCATGAAAGAACACAAACGATAGGTTGCTCAGGTATCAAGTCACCACTTGTTCAAACTTGCCATATACATCATAAGTGTAATATTCAATGAATAGCTAATGTTACATGCCATGTTTTGGTGATATTGGTTACTTCACATCTTTCTTCTGAGCCTTCAGGCAATCTTTCCTTTAATGGCTCTTTCCATAACAAAAGGCACACTTGTCTTGAGTAATTCTGCTTCTTAATTCAGGTCGAGAATTTTTTCCACTATGTTTGATCCTTTCTTTTTTGCATCCATCTTCATTGATTAAAGCTTCAGACAATGCTCATTTAGAAAATCTATTAGTATTCTAAATCTCTAAATTGGTCAATGTTGAGTCGACATCTTTGAAGATGATTGTACTTTTTAATACAACAGTGTAATCATAAAATAACTGTATTCTTCTAAAAGTGAGTCTAAGAAAATCTTAGCCTTAACTTCACCCTTGATTTCTTTGACAAGATTCTTCAAATAATATTGATACATGCGTATGCATTGACACTTTAGGCTTCGTTTAAAAACCATACAATTGGCTTATTGTATGAATGTGATTTTTTGGCATTTTAAAATTACTCTTCCTCTAAAGTAAGCCACAGAGCAATCACTCACTTATCATCTTCAACCATTTATTTCGCTTTTTTGAACAAGCAAGACTTAATTCAGTCAAAAGTCTTTCCATGCACATGATCTTAAAATGTATTCATCACACTTGTATCTTTTATCTTTCATAACAACCTCAAAATCAATTTGAATTAGGGAATCCATAACCTCACACTCTACATGTTTGAAGTTGTTTCCATTGAGTTTTTCAAAATCGATCTTCTGACTTCCTACAACTAGTGCTACATGATAAGGTGACTAGTCTTGTCTTTAAGAATACTCCTCTGATTGAACATTTGTACAAACAACTTTCAGAATAGTTAGGTAGATCTCTCATTCGCCGTTTCTACCATTTCAACAATCATTCATACTTGAGAAAAAAAATAGTCTATTTTATATCTACTCGTGCGAAAAATGCATTAGGAAAATTTCCAAGAAAGATTGGAAAGGTCACACCAGTCTTACTTAAAACCAAGACTCCTTAGGTGTTTTGCCTTTTTGTTAGAACTTTCCCAGACATGCATAAATCACCACTACTATACAAACTACTATTCCTTTCAAATACGAACCATTAGCTCCACCGTATTCACCAACGGTATTATATACATGAACAATGTTGTACATGTGAAAGCATTGTATACCTCAAGTATGAACCGCTGCTCTATCGTATTCATGAATAGTATGTATAGATGAACAGTGACGTATATCCCAAGTACAGACCATCGACTCCACCATATTTATAAATAGCACGTATACATGAATAGCGACATTTGCCCCAAGAACGAACAATCAGTCTGCTGTATTCATGAGCAATGTGCATATGTGAACAGTGATGTATGCCCTAAAAACAAACCATCAGCTCTTATACCACTCATTTTGCTGTGGAAACATCATTTGTTGTAGTCCAATACCACTTGTGTGCAAAATATAGAATCAATACGTACTAAATATTCACCATAAAATAAATGACATGAGATTGAACATGGTTTGACAACAAAGCCTATGTCTATGGCGGCAAGAGAGAATAATTATTTTATTAACAATTAATAGAATATAAATTTGAGTAATGAAATCTCATTTCCCAAATATCCAAATGCACCCAATATTCTCACACACCCTTGAAGGAAACAATTTCTCCAAGGCACACATTCTCTCACATCTCTACATATAGTGCAAAACCCAATTGAGCACCCAAGAAAATGGACCCGTAAAGTTTCTAAGAGCTCACTTACCAATACTCCCTTTCTCTGGACTCTTTCACAGAGAACTCTCTCTGCACTCTCTTAGAGAGCTCTTCACCTAAGCTCTTGCACTCTAGATTTTGGGATGCTATAGCTTTCCGAAATGAAACTCTATTTATAGTTGAGCTTTACCACTTAATATATTTAAAAGTCTCAAAAAAAGGGCAACAAAAGTCTACTAATTCGGCAGCGAATTGAAAAGCAATCCATGCATGCGGCTCCACCAGCAATTTGTCAATTTTATATGGCCAACAAATTGAATAGTAATCCATCGAATTTGACTTTTCAGCAGCGGCCTAAGGCTAGCTGCCTTAGAGATGCTGAGGAGATGTGCCAACGGCTTAGTAAACAAACTTTTGTGAACTAAATTCCAAATACGTCCAGTCCAAACAAACATTTGTCATGAAAAATTTAGAATGTCAAAAAAAAATCAAATTTTGATAAATTTACAAAGAACTCTGAAATCTGCATCATCAGCAATATATCATCCAATATTTCTGAACTTTCCCATCATTCTGCCTGCTGCACATTGTAGTATGTCCAAAAAGAAAAAAAAATTAAAATTTTCTAAATTACCTGTTATGCTTGTTCTACAAATGGAAACATAATCTTGCTTTTTCGCGGCATAAAACTATAAAATATTGATAAGGGGACGCGCAAGTCTTTGCTTCTGTTAATTGAATGCTTTTTTTTTTCCTCTTTTTACTTCGTCAAAAAGTACACAAATCAACAATTTAGAGAATTATGATGAAGAAAGTAATCTGTCATCACAATTTTTATTATTATACCTCCTAGTGTGTGTACTTTCAAGGTGTCATATTTTGTTGATTTTTATTTACTTTCTTAAATATATGATACTACATATACCGAGAAATACTATATCTCCAGATCAACGACGTTATGTGCGAAGTTTTGATGAATTAATAGCTATCATGCTTCTTTTGCAAATGGCAGATATATTTTGCTTTTCTGCGGCATAAATTATAAAATATTGATAATAGGATATGTTAGTCTTTCTTCTCTTAATTGGAATTTTTTGTTTTGTCTTTTTTGGTAAGAAGCTAGGCAAATTAATAACTTATGATGAAGAGATTGGCCATCATATTTCGGCCAAACTTGACCATTTTTGACAACTTAAATTGTTTCCTCAAAGTCACGACTGCCATATAATAGTTATCTTATTCTACTACAATTCATTCTGCTATTTTTCTCTGTATAGTGATTTTTTTTTTCTCACAGCTCAAATAAATTAACGATTTTAATTTTTTGCTATATATTTTAATTTCCAAGTTGAACAAATAAAATAATAAATTTATTTTTGATTGTTTGCTATATATATGTTTAAATTTCAAAGCTTTAATTTATAAAATCTATTTAACAAGTACTTATAAGTCTTAGGCGGGCTCATAAAGATCAAAACACTTGCTTTCATATGTTTTTCAGTTATAAAAATTAGACATCTGCATTCAGATCTTTTAAATTCAAATGTATTTAAATTTCAAAAAAACAATGCTACCTTGTTATTGCCAAACAATATGGGGATTATGCTCATTTTCCATTTGTTGACACCATTAACCATTGCGAGTACTGTTAGTAACTACTATTATTATTGTGAAAAATAAAAATAAAACAGTTAAGCGCGTTAGGGACTATCGTTATTAATTTATCATTATGAAAAAGAGACCGCAATTTTTCTTTTCTCAACGGTATAAATTACGATATATGGGAAAATGAGTATAACCCCCATGTTGCTTGGTTATCAAAACCTCCCGTGATATTCTAAAATAAGTCCTCCATATCATCATAATGGTGTTAACTTTATTAAACATTTTACTATTTTACTTGTTGTCTTAATGTTATTCATGATAAAAGATTTCCATATCGGTGTAACGTCCTCAGATTCCTTAAGCACCAAAAGCAAAATGTTCATAGTTTTATTGTTAGAAGCAAACTGAGAGAACAGTTTTACGGCACTTGCGAGGATGCGGGTGTTCGTTTCGAAAACGTTGGGAGTTTGAGTGGAGTGGAGATGTTGAAGGGTGAATTTGAAGAATTCGAGGGCTTTAAGGCCATTTGAGTGAACAGCCAAGAATGTCCTTTATGAAAGTTGAAGGTGAGTCAGGTGATTCATTCGATTTCGGAAGATTGAGATGTGGTTGATTTATAAGATAAAGAAGATAAAAAAAAAAAAAAAGTGGTGAGTAATTTATTTTTCTGATCATTGGTTCGATTTGGGAAGATTGAGGGCTCACCTGGGATTGTTTTTAGGAGGCTCAAAAGTGATTTTAAAAAAATAAAATTCAATTTCAGTGTTTCCGAAATTGTTTTAGAAACCACTTTTAGCAAAATCATTCCATTATATAGCAAATTTTGTAAAAGTAGGGAAGGAATAGCTTTTCAAAATATGAATTTGATAATTACTTTTTTACTTAATGCAATTCTATATGTCCTCAAATATATTATAAGAATTCAAAATTATCCTTATTAATTAGGAAATAAAATCATTAACCTTAAAAAGACTACCAATTGTATTGAGATATCAAAATAAAAAATAAAATAATTATATAAAATATTTATTAAAGTTATCAATTAGTAAATATACAAAATAAAAAATATTTTATATAAATGTTTGAATAAATTTTATTCAATATTATGTTTAATTCAGTCATTTACAATCTTATAACAATTTAACAATAAGATTTACCAAGCACATACAACTGCTTTTAACACTTACAGTACTTTTAAAAATAAATTTTACTAAATATTTAACTAATTCCATTCACAACTAATTATTTTTATAAGATAGCCAACAATGATTATTTTGAACTTATGGCATTACCAAACTGGCCCTGGGTAGCCATTGATTATGTTCACAAAACATTAAAACTCTATGTCAAACATCAAGACAAGGGTACAATAATGATATGATCAGTAAAGTTACCATCATTATATTGGCAGAAAAATTTTACTTAGTTTTACCTAACAACAGAGGTGTTATACTCGTTATTCCTATAAAATATTGATAATGGGATGTATTAGTCTCTTCAATTACAAAATCTTGACCATAGGATGTGGTAATCTTTTCTTATTTTCTTAAAATATTATTTTAAAGCTTTTGCTTTTAATTAGGAGTGATAATGAAACGGAAAATTTGGAAACTTACGGAATAGGGAATAAGAAGCAAAATGAAAAGTCTAGTCATGTGCTGAGGGCGTGATTGTGGAAAACCTTGATGAAAAGGAAAGAGTTGAATTGTGGTTAAATGTTTTTAGAGATTTTCAAATCTATTATATTGGAGGATTCTGTATATGTTTATGCAATTTTACTTTGAGAGAGCCTCACTACCAAAAAAAAATAAAAATTGTTGATTATTACAGTTTTTAAAATAGATACATGAATTCTTAAGATTCGAAGTTTGTAACCTTAAAAATAGAACTAAAAAATTTTAATAATTGCAAACCGAGTCTAGCTCCTCTCTTACCTTTAGCTTTGCGCCAGCCTTGTCCGGTTGTAATTCCAGCAAAGGTAATCATATGGTCATAATCTCTTTTGAATAAATAATATTGAACAAATTTATATGATCCATATTGTTAGGGTTATTGGCATAATTGTGTTGATAATATTGTAATTTATTTATTTCTTTTATTAGGGATTTATTTTCTGCTATTAGAGATTTATTTAGTCGTGGGAATTATTAAGATTTGATTATGTGGAATATTGGAGAATATTTTTTAAGGAATAAAAGAAGCAAATTGGCGTGTAAGAGGATTGCATATCAAAGAGTTCTAATTAAAGATGACTACTGCATTAGTAAGCATATCAAGTATTTATAGAATATTGAAGGTAGTATATCCTAGTATTAAGTATTTATGAAATATTGGATTCTTAAGGGAGTATATCTCGATATTCCTCTACTAGGGTTTGCGGGAAATACTACTCCTATAAAAAGAGAAGTATTTCACACATTGGAGTGGTGAAGAAGACATATTGTATTTTATATGAGAAAAGCAATCAATGCAGAGAATGAGAAGAAACCTATTTGGTTGCATATGATATTTTATCTCTATGATGTTTTAGTTTTCTTTATCAAGTCTTTATCATATCAAGTCTTTCATTAAACATTCTTTATATTTACTTTGATCTCTTTTGGATGAAGAGTGTGTTTTTTGTATTGAGAGAATCTCAAGAAAAGTAGCAAACACAATTGAAGATGAGGGTGAAGATGAGGGGTTCTCACTAAGCAAGGTTGAGTTAGTTAGATACAACAAGGTGACGGCAAGAGTAAGAGGATGTTTGAAAATTGTGTAGGAATCCAATATGTTGTAACCTTTTCATTACTTAGTGAATTACTTATTGTTTGTACATGGCCCCGTGGACATAAGATAGTGATCCAAACCACATAAAAATCCTCTATGTGCTTTACTTTCTGCAATTTACTTTTTCAAATATATTTATGATAACTTGAACAGTGCAAAACATTAAACAATAACTATGAACAGTAACAACAAACAATAATTTCAAACAGTAATATTAGGATTAATTAATTGGGGTAATTAATTTATCTATTGTTTATTCAGCCTACACTTGTTAAAAATATATCTAAATTCTTTACATGTATGATTTGCTTTTTTTATTCATATTTTTAATTAATAAATATGTAAAATATTACACAAAATATATTCTCCTCCACATTTTTCTCTAACATAGTTGAATAGACAAGGAGTGAAAGAATAAGTAGAGAATCCTAATCCATTGAAAAATTCTCTTCATGTATATTTCTCATAGCATACTCTGCATTATACAATTGCTAGCACAACTTAAAAAAGGACTGATCAATGACACTTCTTAATGCACTTCTTCAAATTTTAAAAGGGGATTTTCTTATATGGCCACTTTTAAAAATTCATTATCAAAATTGGCCAAAGAACAAAATGTTTTAAAATAATAACCACACACATTTGTTATGGACTAAATTACCCCTATCTATAGCTCCTCTCTCATTTCATGCCAACAAATAAACACAAACTCCACAAAACTCCTCCCATTTCACTTCTCAAACTCCCTCTAACAATTAAATACAAAACTACTTCGATTTTATATGCATCAAACAACAATTGTTAACTAACACTGAAGACAAAATCAATCAACACCAAAAAGAAAAAAAGCTCAAGAAGGAATTAAGGTTACTGTTTTTTGAAATTTAGATTCTACGGTTAATTAAATTTTTATATATGTGTTTTCTAGATATTTGTAGAAATAGATATCTTTATCAATTTTTATTATATTATGGGTAGATATTTTCTTGTGTGAATCCAAAAATTAGTAAAAGTCTAGTAAATTTTATGTTTCTATAATTGTAGAGAAAACCCAAATCGTGGGCGAAGGTTAGCATTGCCCACCCTTCTCACGGGCTAAGTGCGAGCGAAGGGTGGCATCACCTGGGCGATTCAAACCTTCTCTCGTAATTCTTAGGGGCAAAGGCATCCATCACCAGGACAATGGCATGCTTCGCCGGAAGTTCTTGCGGGCAAAGGCACCTATCGCCCAGGCAATGCCACCTTTCGCCCACCCTTCTCGCAAGCGATACCAGTCATCACCTAGGAGATAGATTTCTTCACCCACACTTCTTACTTTCTAGCCATTGCCCTGCACTTCTCACAGGCGATGGCGAGCGATGATCTCCATCAATCGGGCAATGGCATCATCTAAATGCGGGGCACCTCATGTAGCTGTATTTTTAATGTCAATTGTTTGTTGTTAATGATATTGTTAAAGAAATAAAATTGTTTTTTAGTAATGCAATTATATTTATTTTAATTTGCTTTAGGTTTAATAGAATCAACAATTGTGGTCAAGATGTGTTATGATGGATCATGGAAAACTTATGTTGATGATCGTATGGAATACAAGAATGGAAAAGTTAAAGCATTTTTACTTTGAAATGATGCAACTTTGAAATAATTTATTGCTAAGGCATGTCAAGTGATGAAGTTAAGTTCAAAGGAATATTCTGCGACAGTGAAAACATTTTAGGGCACAAATTGTCCTATGCAACCCACTGCTTCTTTGTCGATGGACATATTAGATGATGAAATGGTAAACGTTATTATACGTAAACTCTGATCCAATAAACTATGGTAGGCCTTCTATTTTTGTAACTATATCACCTAAAGTTACAATGAAAGCCCTTTTAATGTCGTCAACTCAGTCGTCAGCCTTTGAGTGCACATTTGGCTATGGATCCATGCCAAACTATGGTAACGACTTCTTCCCTGATATTGAAGAACAAATTTTTCCAACTACGAAAAGCTAATCTCTATTCCATGATGATGTAGATTGCGATCATCCATTAGATGGTATGGAAGCAATGCCTCAGTTTCAGGAAGATAATGATCCACGTCAAATTTAGCCCCCAATATCAACTGTAGTTGACCCATTACAATTGGAGCTTCCAATTATGCCATGAGATTGGGAGGCTTCAGATACACTTACAGTTGGAAGTTGTAATTCAAGCGGTATTTATGTTGGGCAACCATTTAGCATGAAGGAACAATTATACACGGAGCTTAGCATTGTTGCCATTAGAGACAAGTTTGAATTCAAGGTGGATAGGTCCACAAGCATATGTTCGGAGGCTTGTTGTGCTGTAAAGACATGTAAATGGCAACTTCGAGAAATGATGGTGAATGACAAGGAGAATGTGAAGTGGTTAGTGAAGAGATATGACATGGTGTATACTTGTCAAAATGATATTTTCCATAATAGTCATCGTCAAGCAAACAGTCAGGTTGTCAGTGAAATTATAAAGCAAAAGTTTGTTGATTCTAAGTGAATATACACTCCAAAGGATATCTTTTTCGAATATTAAGAATGATTATGGAATTAATTTATCATACCAGCAAGCATATCGGAGTAAGGAAAAGGCTTTGAAGTTAATACGAGGAGACCCAAGAGAGTCATATAATTTACTTACCAAATATTCTCATGTCTTGTAAGAGCTAAATAGCTGTACAACAATTCAGCTTATGGTGGATGATGATAATAATTTCTTGTATTATTTTCTTGCTCTTGGATCTTGCATTAAAGGTTTAATGCAGTCAATCAAGCGAGTGATCGCAGTGGACAAGTCTCATCTGAAAAGTAAATGATTAACACTAAAAATTGTACATTTAATAAGTCTAAACTTGTTAGTTTTTCAATTATAGTGTTGATTAATGCGCTCATTATTCCTAAATTATCTTAACACTCTCCTAATAAAATTTTATGTTAAAATTAATTTATAGTATGTTAATTTTTTATTATAAATATTTTAGGAATAAATAAGGAATTGGAATTGAAAGCGGGAACAAAGAAGAATTGTTGGAGTCACTGGAAGCCATTATGGAGGAGATGTAATTAATAAAAATAAATATTTAAAAAAAAGTATGATGTGATGGGTTAATATATAATAATATAATATAATATAATATAATAAATAAATAAATAAAAGAAACAAGTTGCATTCGTTGCCTATAAAAGGCGTGGAAATGCAATGCTGCCAGGGGGAGTTAAAGAGCCAGAGAATAGAAAAGAAAGGAAAAGGAGCTAAGAGAGAGAGCTGGGGGTTGAATTGAGAGTTGAGAAATTTTTCTTTCTTTCTTGTTTTATCAATTCTCTTGTAATATATTTCAAACGTTTGTTAAATACACTGAGTGTTTTGTTTTTCAATATGAGTGGCTAAATTTTCTAAGCTAAGGTGAAAGGTGAAACTCTTCAAGTTATTAATTAATTACTATCACAAGTGAGTTTTAAAGTTCATTTTATTTGTTGTATTTTTTTCTTTCTCACTAGTTTCTTTCATGTCATTATAATTTATAGATATAGATCTTTTTCGATTTGTATGGTATTTTAACATAATATCGACACTTCAATATAGTTGTGTCACATTAAGTACTTGATCCCATATTTATCACATTAATGGTTAATCAAGAATTAAATGACATAATAATTAACTAGTAGAAAAAATACAAAATACAAGTATAAGAGAGTTGTTTTAATCATAATTTGAAATCTGAGAGTGGATTCCATAACTTTAGCCTATTTTTAAACTTGATTATTTTCCTGCAATTAATTTTCTTTATTATAACAAATTGATTACTAGATTTAAAATTCCCTATGGTTCAACCCCAGACTCATCGGGTTATATTATAACTAGACACTCTTATACTTTGGAGTAATAATACTTTTGAGTCGTGTCAAGTTTTTGGCGCCATTGCCGGAGTGTTTTTAAAATTTGTTGTCAATTTGATGTTTATTTTTTTATTCTCTTTTCAATTATTATTTTTATTTTGCATCATCCGTTACATCACTCTTTCGTTTGCTTTTAATAATTCATCTTATAAATTTTCAGTTAGCTCCCTTCTCTCTCCTATAATCATAAAATTAACATAAAACTTATGAAAATTTTTATTTTAACTTAAAAACTTTGCAAACATTTCAATTTGACCCAAAAAAAACTTTGCAAATCATTCCCTAAACCAAATTGGAACTTGAATATTTGGACTTTGCCTTATTCTTTAGACTTTTAGACTTAAATAACTTGGACCTTTGGACTTTGTGGACATAATGGATATAGACTTGGACTTTCAAAAATAACTATTAAGGCCCCATAATTGTATTTTAATGGGTTGGTAAAAAAAAAATTTTTTTCTTCTTTCTTTATATTTCTGCAATTTACTTTTCGCATTTGTTTTTATGGTCGATTTAACTACCTAATATTTTAATTTCAATCAATTAATTTTTAGTTTATTTATTTTTATTTTGCATTTATTTATTTTTAATTTTTGTTTATTATGTTCTTTGCTTATTCAATTTTTATTTTATTTTTAATTGTGTAATTTCTATTTGGTGTTGTATACATTATTCATTTGTTTGTGCATCATTTTTTTTTAATTTGGCACACACTTACAGATTATTAGCATTGCATGCAACGTTGGTCTCATACAGACAGTGATAGACTAATTAGAAAATCACCTTCACCACCTCTAGATATGGCCGACATCAGAGTTGATAATTTTACTGAGCACAGAGATAATCAAGCCTTGCAAAATCTTCATGGACAGCCTAGGACACTTAGAGATTTCATGCATCCTACTAGAATAGGGTCACCATCACGCATACTTTTTCCTCCTAATGCATTTCGTTTTAATTTCAAAACCTGGTATCATTCAACTTTTGCCTACTTTTCATGGTTTTGAGTCTGAAATCCATATTTGCATTTGAGAGAATTTGAAGAGGTTTGTAACAACTGTACTGATCAAAATTGTAGCATGAACATAACCAGACTTAAGTTTTTTCCTTTCTCATTAAAGGAAAAAGTTAAAACTTGGCTACAAAATCTTATATCATGATCTATTAGAACTTGGGATGAAATGCAAGTACAATTTTTGAAAAAATTCTTTCCACCCTACAGAACAAATTCTTTCAAAAGATAAATCACCACATTCAATCAAAATCCAAGAGAAACCCTTTACCAATGTTGGGATAGATACAAAGAGTAACTTAACATTTGCCCACACCACGGTTTTGAAACATGGAGGTTAATATCTTATTTCTACGACAGACTAACACCCCAAATAGATATGTCATTAAAATGATGTGTAATGGTGAGTTTAGAGACAAAAGTCCTGAAGATGAGTTAGATTACCTTGACCATGTAGCAAAGAATGCACAATACTAGGACACAGTTAGGTCTTATGAGTCATCAAGTAAACCCTAGTCTTCTCCCTCTGGTAGAGGCATGTACAACCTTAAACAAGACCATGACTTTCAAGCCAAATTTACATCTTTAGCTAGAAAAGTTAAAGCTTTAGAGTCCAAAAAGAATGATCATATAAAATATGTTCAAGATATTGCACGTTTTGTTTGTGATTCAACTGACCATTTTATGCAGAACTGTCCAACATTGCCAGTACTAAAAGAAAGTTTGCATGAATAAGTAAATGTCATTGACAATTTTAAAAAGCCCAATCTATACTCCCAAACATATAACTCTAGTTTGAGAAATTCACCCTAATTTTGGTTGGAGAAATGACAATCATGCACAACCTTCACAACCAGCTCCTCCACGACAGAATTTCCAAAACTCCCAAAGTTACCCACCATATGTCCCACCTCCAAGGAAAAATCTGGAAGATACATTGCATTCATTCATTGAAAAACAAAAGGCAATCAATAATTAAACCATGCAAACCTTGACTAATCTGACAGAAACTGTCTCCAAACTTATATCAACCCTCACCTTGCATGAAAAAGGTAAGTTTCCTGCGCAACCTGAGCTAAACCCCAAGAGTCAAAAACATTCTCAAATGGGTAATACAAGAACCTAAAATATGAGTCAAGTTAAATCGGTTATAACCCTTTGTGGTGGTAAAATTATTGAAAAACATATTTTGGACCCTTGTGAAATTAGCAATGATTCAATTTCAGAGAATAGGGAAAAGTCTGTTGAACCTTTAGCCCGTGAAGAAATAACCAACTCTCCTCCTGTACCCTCATTTCCTCAAGTACTAATCAAGCCAAAGAAACTAAACCACAGTCTAGAGATCTATGAAGTTTTTAAACAAGTGAAAGTTAACATTCCTCTGCTGGATGTCATAAACAAGTACCTTTGTATGCTAAATTTATGAAAGATCTATACACTATGAAAAGGAAACATAAGGTGCAAAAGAAAGCATTTCTAGCAGAACAGGTAAGTTCCATTCTCTCAACCAATAATGCTTTGAAATACAAGGATCCTGGTTGTCTAACAATTTCTTGCATTATTAGAGACCATAAAATTTGACATGTTTTACTTGATCTTGGTGTCAATCTGTTTCCATACTCTGTGTACCAACAACTTAATCTTGGTGAGTTAAAACCAACTTCTACCACTTTTTTACTTACCGATAGGTCAATTAAAGTGCCAAAAGGAATAATTGAAGATGTACTAGTCCAAGTCGATAAATTCATGCATCCTATGGATTTAATTGTTTAGGAAACGGAACCAATTACTAATGAATGCAAACAAATTCCTTTTATATTGGGGTGACCATTTTCAGCTACTGCTAATGCTTTAATTAATTATAGGAACGGAGTCATGAAATTATCTTTCGGGAACATAACGTTGGAAGTCAATGTGTTCAACTCGTGTAAACAACCTCATGACACTGAAGATGATGATAGTGAGAATGAAGAGATTGATCTCATTGATTCAATCATTGAAAAAAAAAATTAGGATGAGAAATTGAGAAACTATATGGAAAATTGTTTTGCTGATTCTTTTGAATCTAGTAAAGAATTAGAAAGTAATACTATAACATATGCTTAATACTTGATTCTATCCATGTACCTAAAGATGAGACTGGCCAATTAAACTTTGAAGACATTATACACCTTGAAGAGCTATAGGAAAAGGAAGATCCAAAATTGAAATTGAAACCTTTACCGGAAGAATTAAAGTCTATGTGCCTCGAAGATCAACAAGTCTATCCAGTGGTAACTTCTCATCGACTCACAAGCGACCAAGAAGAGAAAAATGTTAAGAATTATAAGGAGCGGATGGAAATCTGTCATGAAAAGCATATCAAGACGAAATCTTTTATACCAGGAAAAAAAGTGTTTTTATTTAATTCTCACCTACATCCATTTCCAGGTAAGTCACGTTCTCAACGATCTGGGCCATTTATTGTTCACACTATTTTTCCAGATGGGGTCGTAGAAATTGAGAATCCAAAGGACGGTGTCATATTTAAAGTTAATGGCGAAAGATTAAAACCATATCTAGAACACCAACCACGTGAACCAGACATAGAAATCAATTTAAGTGACCCACTAAATATTGATTAAGCATTTTTTTCTTTTTTCTATTTTTTTTGTAAATAATTTAATTTTTCATTGTCATTTTTCCGATTGAATTGTTTGACTTTTTTTACGCATTATTATGCTCAAGTATGTGTAATTATTATATTTCCTTTTGTCATTGTATATCATAAGTATCTCAATAAGAAAATTCTTTTTAAAACGTCTTGGAGAACTTTAACGAAAGTTCACTTGAAACACCTGATATAAAGTTGTAAATCATATCCGATTTAGGATCAACAACCACCAACATTTGTGTCCTATGTTGAGGATTTGGAAAGCCAACTCAGGGCAAAAGAGGATGCGATATATGACTTTCAATTAAAACTTGAGGTTAACTCAATAAGAGGATGAATGTAAGTTCATATATATATATATATATATATATATATATATATATATATATATATATATATATATATATAAAGGAGAGAATCGTTTCTCAGAAGCCGAAGGAATATAATGGGCTTTGAATAGATTTAAACAGTGAATAGCATTAGGGGTTAAGATTTCTGGGCTTGGGCCGAAATAGTTCCACCATTGTTGGAACCAATTTGGAAGGCTTTGAATGGTTATTTTTGAATTGAAGAAAAATAACCAGGAATGGGTTCTTTTAGGGTTTTGGATAAAAAATGTGTTAAACCAGGCTTGTTGGTAATCCCAATAGGAGAAAGACAGACAATGGTTTAACCGCATTTGAAAATTAGCGGGAAAAGTCTTTGGTTTGTGAAGTTGGTCATCCTACTGTTTTGGACTTAAAACCTTTAGTATAGTAGCTGTGGAGTAGGCTGGCTCAATATGAGATTCACTAAGGAAAAAGTGTTTAAACTTGACAGACTCAGTGAATTCCAAAATGCTTTGATAGAAAGACTGGGGTTTTGTTAAATCCCATGGTTTGAAAAGCAACCTTTCGGGAAAATCTTTGAAATGGTTTGAAATGGATCAGAATGATAAAAACCATCTTCCATAGATAAAATATTTCGAAGATGAGTTTTATGAATCCAATCCGAAGATTTTTGTGAAAGCTTGGGTTGTGAAACAGCAATTTGAGAATTAGAGCGTTCACCAGAAAGAATTATGTTAGAAAAAGAAGATTTTGAAATATCTTTAGAAACAATTTTTTCTTGTTCTTTTAAAGGCATTCTAGAAAGGGCTTTATTTTGTGAAAAACTTTGAAGAGCTAACATGAGTTCTGGAGAGTTTGAAATGGAGTTCATCCATTCTTTTACTTGCAAATCGGAGGCAATTGCTTTAGACTGAGCATCTTGTTCATTAACTATGTCAATCCAGGATTTGACTGACATGGCTGAAAACAGTAATTTTTCTTTAGGTGGGGTTGTCTGAGGCTCTTTAGAAGTAGTTTGGGGTTCAGGGTCTTTAAGGATACCTTTCCCTTTGTCTCTCCGTTTTGGCGGCATTATCTGTTTTGGAGAAATTCTCTGGTTAGGAAATCGGGAATAGAATTTGTATCTCCTTTAATAAATTCAATATCAAAATCAAAAACACTTAAAATAGCTTGCTATCTTGCAAAAACTTGTTTTAATGCAATATTTTGAACGTCTTTTTCTAAAACATATTTTGCAGCTTTGCAATCAATTCTAAGTAGAAATTTTTGATTCAATAAATCGTTTTGAAATTTAGAAATGCACACTACAATAGATAAAATTTCTTTTTTAATAGTAGAGTAATTTTTCTGACATGCATTCCAGTGGGCAGAAACATATTGTACTATTTGTTGTTTATTATTATCAACTTGTTTTAATATTCCTCCATAGCCTAAGTCTGAAGCATCAGTTTCAACAATTTTAGACAAAGCAGGATTTGCAAGAAATAAGCAAGGAATTTCTTTAACATAATGTTTTATCTGTTTAACAACTTTAGTATGTTGATCAGTCCAGATAACAGGATTTTTTTTAATAGATCATGTAAAGGTTTTGAAATCCTATTAATATTAGGACAGAAATCAAGAACATAATTTAAACCGCCTAGAAATCGCTGCAATTGAGTTTTATCTAAGATTTTATCAGGGAATTTGTCTGCAAATGCAAGAGATCTCTCTATAGGCGTTATGGTTCCTTTGGAAATATAATGATCAAGAAACCTGATTTTAGTTTGAAACAAAGAAACTTTAGAACTGGAAATAACTAAGCCAGCTTTCCTAGTTGCTAAGTAAAAAGTCTTTAAATGTTTGAAATGTTGATCAATTGACTGAGAAAAAATCAATACATCATCAATATAAACAATACAGAATTCAGAAAAAGGATTATAAATATCATTCATTATTCTTTGGAATTCGGAAGATGCATTCTTTAAACCAAATGGCATTACTGTCCATTCATATTGTCCAAAAGGAACAGTAAATGCAGTTTTATATCTGTCTTTAGGATGAATTTGAATCTATCAAAAACCTAATTTTATATCAAATTTTGAAAAAATAAAAGCGGAATGCAGTTTTTGGAGTAAATCTTTTTTATTAGGTATTGGATATCTTATCCATTTTAACACTTTATTTAAAGGTATATAGTTAATAACTAATCTAGGTGTTCCTCTTTCTATTTTTGAGTTTTTATTAACATAGAAAGCAGCACAAGACCATGGAGACCTAGATTTAACAATGAGTCCTTTAGATTCTAAATCTTTGATTTTATTTTTACAATGTTGTTCCAATTCCATGTTCATTTGGATAGGACGAGCTTTAATAGGAATTTGTATATCATCAAAAAAGTTTTCATAAGGCAAATCAACCAAGTGTTGTTTTCGATTCCAGAAAGCAGATGGTAAATCGGCACATATTTCTTTTTCAATTAAAGTTTTAAAATCAAAAATTTTTCTCTTTGTAAATTCATTTTGTAATTGGCTTTCAATTCTCTGTAAACTCAAATCTTTTTGTAAACAAATTAAGTCATTCTATTTAGAATTGAGTAGGGCATTGATTTGGTTCTGGTAAACAGAACAGGCTTTTACAATATTTAAATTCTGAGTTTTAGGCTTTTCAATGAAAGAAAAAATAAGTTTTTTGTTTCTTGCTTTAAAGGACATACTATCATAATTGACAGTATAAGGAGTAATAAGGTTAATGAAAGGAGTTCCTAGAATAACAGTATGATGTATGTCATTTGTTAGAATAAAGGAAGTCCTGAATTCAAAATCATTATTATGAACAGAGGCATCAACTTTAGATTTGACCTTTAATTTTGAATTATTGGCCGCAGACAGTCTTTCATTTGTTTTTTCATAAAATCTTTTAGGAACAATGTCTTCTTTAATACAATTTAAATCAGCACCAGTATTAAAAAGAGCAATGGTGTCAATTTCAAAATCTTTAGAAATAATTAAGGTAATTTTAATTAAGTATTTTTTTGTGGTGATTTGTTTTAAAACAAAAAGAAAATCATTGGGTAAAGATTCAATGTTTTCAAGGTTTTGTCTTTTATCACCAGATTCTGTTTCTTTATCAGAATTATCCTCTAACTGTTTTTGTAACAGGAGTTGGATAGTGTCATAATCATTCTTTTGCTTTTCTTTTATGTCTTTTATTTCAATTTTGATTTCTTTTATTTCTTTTTGAAGATCTTGAATATTAGGAGTGGTTTTCTTTGTTTTCTTTTTGTCTAAATTTCAGTAAGATCATAAGCATTCTTTTTAATATTGGGGACTTTAGAGGTTTCTGTTTTATCTCCTAATTCTAAGGTTTTTAAAAGTTTATCAAGGTATTCTTTTTGAAGGATTGGGTCAGAAATGTGTTTAACTAATTCAAGAAAGGTTTCTTGATTTTTAGTTAACACATTTATTTTCTTTAAATATGATTCTGTGTTGCTTGCATCAGAATCACTATTACAAGTTACAGATGTATCAGAGTCAATTAACTCATCAATCTGTAAAGGCTTACTATCTCCTGTCATGGAAAACTCAGAGTCAGTCAACTCTACAAGTAAAGTAGATACTTTTGATGTAAAGTAGTACATCAAGGCCAAGCTCATGGAGTTTTTTGTTCATTCTACAAAAGTTCTTAGTATGGCTTTTTCTTCAACATTTAAAACAAGTAGCTTCTTTATAATTAAAATGGACTTTTGGTGTAGTTTTAGAATCTTTTCTTTTAGAGAAGTGTGCCTTCCTATAAGGTTTCTTATGGGAAGATTCTCTAAAGTCAGGTAGGGGTTTTCTATGGCTTTTTGATTTGTAATGTTTCTTATAAGGTTTTGAAGAACAGTTACCATTACAATCTTTGGAGGTGGAGGCTTTAAAAGGATCATAATTGAGCTGTTTGCAGAAACTGCCTAATTCTTGCTTAGATTGTCTAAGCTCCCATTTTAAGCGTTTTTGAAGTTTCAAGTCTTGACATATCTTTAAACCTTCGTTATTAATGAAACTGACAAGTTCACCATAAATGAGATTGTCATAGGGGATCATATCCCCATGAAAGGCTTTAATGGTATTTCTGACTTTTTCTCCTAAGAGAGTGGGTAAACCAGCAAGGAATTTTTCTTTCCAAGTAACATGGTGTGCATCATCTCTAAGGAAAAGTCTAGTGAAGAAAGTGGTTTTATAGCTTTGGAATTCACTAAGTTTCCTACATCTTAAATTGTGTAGTAACTCAGCATTTTTATCTCTAAGGTGAGAGGGGTCACCTATAAAATGTAGAGAAATTGTAAGGATCAGGGTGGCTAGGGCATCCTGAATAGGGCTATTAAATTCATGACAGATGGGTGCTCCAATCTCATCTGTTTGAATTGCATTTAAGATATCTAATTGTTGCTGTTTGGTGAGAAGATAATCCCACCAATCTTTAAGTTGACCAGTAAAACCAGTAATGAGGATCTCTGCAATGGCTTTGTCAGAGATTCACGGCTGAGTTTTATAGGCATTAGCTGCCATGGTCATTTGTTGCAATAATCCTAGAATGTTATATTTAGACATACCGTCAATATTCCACTCATAGACAGAGGACGCATTAAATCGTGATTGGTTTAATGCGCTTGGTCTGTTGTCTATGGTTAAGTCAGGTGGAGAATTGATAGTAGGAAAGGCTAATTCCTAGTGAATTTTATTGGCTTTAGGAACAGGGTCATCTTTAAAGGCTTCTATATCTGAAGAGGCGATAGATGTTTGGTCTTGATCTAGCACACCAATGGTTCTGGATTAGGCACTATCAGGACCTATTTGGACTTTGCTAGATGAAGAACAAACTTTTATCCGATCAAGTTGGTCTCTAATGGCTTTAACAAAATCTGATTTTGATTCTTAAATAAGCTTTTGACTAGTTTTCGAAACTTGGAAGGGTTTGAAAATAGGTTCTTTAAGCTTTTTGTTAGGATCAGATTTGGATGAGGTAATAGGAGAAACAGCTATTGTTGATTGCTGGAACTGGTTTTCTATTCTAGTCAATTGTTTTCCTATTGTATTTAGGTTAGCATTATAGAAGTTATTCTGTTGAATAATGCTTCCTAAATTGGTTTTTATATCATTTGTTTTATGGATTTTATAAGGTCGGGCTTTAATCTGGACAGGAGGCACACCATGGTCAATGGTCAAACTCCTAAGGGGTGGATGCTCAGATTCAACGGTCCTATCACTGTCAGAAAGATTCCACTCAGTAATCTTTTTCCTAACTGTAATAGGATTTGATTCGTTAAAGGGATAAATAATATTATTATCTGAAGAATACATTTCGAACCAATCAAAAAACAGTATATGAAATTTTTGTAAATTAACAAATCTATAATAAATTTCTTTACTAAATCTATAATGAAATAAACTTTTTTGATGATTCTTTACTAAGTAGTATAGAATCAAGTCTCTGTAAAGGTCCAATTTCTTTTAGCTGTTACCCAAACATAACAGTTTCCTTAAAAGACAAAAATATTTGAAAAGTATGATTTTACAGATCAAAACTCATAATTACCATATAATTGAAGGATCTGTTCCAGTTGCCTTAATTTTCAAAATTTCTTACAAAGCCGTGAATTCTGCGTTTAATACGCAACATAGATTTCAATCAAAAAGAGATGAGACTCTTCTCTTGCAGACTGACCTGTCTAAAGCCAACACTATTGTTCCAAGACCAATCCAATGGAAAGATGTTAATCCTCCTGAAAAATGGATTCTTGAAGAAGCCACTAAACCAGTGATTCCCAAACAACTAGAACCTAATACAGAGTTACAAAATGTGACTCAGTATTCTGATGGTAAAGTCAAATTGTCCTTTAGGAGGTCTGCATCATCTAGATTTTCCGATAAAGATTCAAATCCTAGTATTCCGTCTTTAGAAAGGAGATTTTCAAGAATTCCTTCTGTTATAAATCTTCCTTTCCAATCTGTGAAAAGTCAACCTAGGTTTTCCACATCGGATATACCTAGCTCTTCTATACACTCTGTTGACTACACTACTAGTGTTCCACATCTTATTTACACTAGACGTCAACAAGAACAAAGCCAGGAAGAGAAGGAACCTTCTCCTCCAACTTCTCCTACATTTTCTGCTGTCACAGAAAATGTAATTAGTGTCCTTGAAAAAGAATTTGAACTTGATAAAACCCTTCTTCATAAAGATTTTTATTCTGACAACAATAAAACCAAAAGACTTTGGTTTTTCAAACATTTATTAAATCAAAGAAAAGAAATACAAGAAATTTATTATAGATTTATTAATTTACATAAAGTTCATATACTATTTTTTGATTGGTTCGTAATGTATGCTTCAGATAATAATATTATTTATCCCTTTAACGAATCAAATCCTATTACAGTTAGGAAAAAGATTACTGAGTGGAATCTTTCTGACAGTGATAGGACCATTGAATCTGAGCATCCACCCCTTAGGAGTTTGACCATTGACCATGGTGTGCCTCCTGTCCAGATTAAAGCCTAGCCTTATAAAATCCATAAAACAAATGATATAGAAACCAATTTAGGAAGCATTATTCAACAGAATAACTTCTGTAATGCTAACCTAAATACAATAGGAAAACAATTGACTAGAATAGAAAACCAGTTCCAGCAATCAACAATAGTTGTTTCTCCTATTACCTCATCCAAATCTGATCCTGACAAAAAGCTTAAAAAACCTATTTTCAAACCCTTCTAGGTTTCGAAAACTAGTTAAAAGCTTATTCAAGAATCAAAATCAGATTTTGCTAAAGCCGTTAGAGACCAACTTGATCGGATAGAAGCTTCTTCTTCATCTAGCAAAGTCCAAATAGGTCCTGATAGTGCCTAATCCAGAACCATTGGTGTGCTAGATCAAGACCAAACATCTATAGCCTCTGCAGATATAGAAGCCTTTAGAGATGACCCTGTTCCTAAAGCCAATAAAATTCACTGGGAATTAGCCCTTCCTACTGTCAATTCTCCACCTGACTTAACCATAAACAACAGACCAAGCACATTAAACCAATCACGATTTAATGCCTCCTCTGTCTATGAGTGGAATATTGATGGTATGTCTGAATATAACATTCTAGGATTGTTGCAACAGATGACTGTTGTGCAAATTTTGCTGAACTCGCAAGCGCACGAATCTATTGTAGAATAGATCAACGGTGACGAGTGTCGATCCCACGAGGAGGTGAATTTTAATTGTACGTAGAATTAATTTTCTGAGTTGGTGGTTGGATTTATAATGAGAATGATGTAGGCTATATATTAATTTGAAATAAAGCGATGGGAATAAACTATTAAAATGAAATGCTTGGATCTCCGGATCTGTCTCAACATGCACTATCGACTTAACATTCATTATTAGTACCAATTAAATCATGAAGGAGGAACTTCCACTCATCATGAACCACACTCTAATAGATATGGTGCTAAGGGCTACCCGTGCCAAATAGTAATAACCTTTGCCTAGGGAGACGGGAATCCCAGCCAATATCTAGACAAGATTATTACTATCTGTCAACGAAAAGTCAAAACAACCACATAAATTAAAAGGGAAGAAAAAGTAAATTTACCAAATTAAGCCCATAGAGCATGTTGAGACTTCACCTTCAACCCAAGCATGAAAGAAAATTAGCTACTCATAATTGAACTAGGGGTAAAATGAGAATTTTATTAAAATATGTAGAAAATACAAGATGGAGATGGAATTAGAGAAAATAGAGTCCAAAAATGGATTTAGGGGTGTCAAATTAGGGGGGGAGCCCCCTTTTTATAGATACACTGAGTAAATCATGGCCATCGGATTAAAACAATTTGGACGCTCAGGATTGCGCCACGTGGCAAGTTCCTATTACATGGAACACATCATCAGGGCTGTCATTCCGTGTATATGCATGTACCGTACATACTTTTTTCAGTCCACTAACATTCTGCCACGTCACCGGTCAATATTTTTTGTCCAATAGGATCATGACACGTCATCAGTCAATGCCACATAAGTGGTCAATGCCATATCATTCGTCCAATCAAAGGTCACCACGTCATCGTATAGTGCCACGTCATCGTACAATATAGGTGAACGATCGCGTGAACAATGTCGGTATGCGATCTTGTATATATCAACCGTCATCGTATGTATGTATGAACATCCATATATGTGAACAAAGATCTGTATGTATGAACGATCTACCATATATGTGAAGCGATCACTGTTTATGTGAACAATACTATTTATCTTTTTATGCTCCTCCTAAGGTTTTCGACTGTCCTGAGTTCAACATTGCTGTCCATTTTTCTATTTGATCTCTCGTTCATTGTGAAATGACCTTGATATCCCTTAAAATACATGAAATACTTAATTAAAATAAAACATACATAATTAAATCACAAGAGACTTTAAGATATAAAAGTAGGGATGTAAGTGAGACTTGGAGTGTAAAATGATGATTTTCTTCATTATAAATATACATTTTCTAGCACTCAACACACCCCCTAACCAGCTTGTTGTTAGTCCCTAGCAAATTAAGCGAAAACAAAACTCAAACAAAAATAATTTTTTTTTAAACTATGGTATTTATTCAATCAGACTAATGATAACAATCAAATAAAAGTATAAGTATTATCTATAGTCTAAAGAAATATCATTCCCACATCAACTCTCCACATGAATCAGTCTAGAAAATTTTGTCACAATTTCAGTAATCGAGTCACTTTTAAGAATGACATGCAAACCCAAAAATCTCAATGGTAGTAGTAATACGCTCACAAAGAAATTAAACCCAAAAATAATCACTCCAGTGAATGGTAATTTGAGTGAAAATAATAAAGAAGTAATATCACACACTCTCACCAATGTGACAAACATATGCCCTCAGCTTAGAAATAATATGATTTTAATTAAAAAAAATGCTACTCAAACCAATGTATTCATCATTCTTTTTTTTTTTTTAAATATGCACTATCACATCTTTTCAGCCTATATAACCAGTTTTTATTTCTGACTATAGTTCCCTAAAATCAAGAAGGACTTTTATTAGCACGTCACGTAGGCTAGGGACGTGGCTAACAAAGAAAGGATAATAGGAAAAATAAAATATATGTTTGAAAAATAGAGAACTTTAGAGATTGTAAGGTCCTTTTCACTTGATTTTTTTATGTTTTTATTTTTTTATTTTTTTATTTTTTTATTTTATTTATTTATTTATATACATTTTTTTTTCTTTCTTTTTTTTATAGCACCTTTTTTTTGTGAATACAAAATTATCTCTATTTTCAAACATAAATGGGTGGTGGAAAATACAAAATATAAGGTGATACTCCACATTGGAGTGAGATAAGATAATAGGTTACCAAAGAAGAAAAAGTCTTTATTTTTATTTTATTTTTTATTTTTTATTTTTAAGGCTCAAAGGGGTTAACTATGGATACATATTAATAGGGTTGGCTAGAAAGGCTCAAACGGACCAAAGATGGCCTTTCTATCATCTTTTAGGGTTCTAAATAATCTTCCATATCTACTAATTAGATGGACCTTCAGATGTGGCAACACACACTTTAGTTTTTTTTTATTTTTTTTATTTTTTTTATTTTAAGAAAATCTAGAGATAATGTATAAAGCAATAAACTACTAAGCTGAATGAAGAATGGGCAAAAAGGGTTACTCTCCAAGAAAAATGACAGGCTCAAAAACTCACTTGGAAATTATTATGACATGTGCATTCTTTTAAGCAACTTATATTTGTCTCCAACATCAACACGTAGAGTAACAAATATGGTGTAACATAACTCAAGACCAAAGATAATACAAATACTAAAATTTGAAAGTTATCATGTCATCTAATGTAAAAAGATCACACAAAATGCTTTTGTTTTTTTTTTTAAAATTCTACCCCCAAACCTATTCTTAGTCATAAAAATTTATGCATGCAGAATGGTGAAAATGACATAGAAAAACTAATTGGAAAAAGAAGTTAGAAAAATCATACTTAAAATGACTGTCAAGCCAAGAAATGTCTGAATTTTTTTTTTTTAAGAAGATGTGTTTCTAGAGTCACTACTCTCCATATTCAGCAAAAATTAGTAAAAACTACACCAAGATTGAGATATTCCACAATTATCAACTATTCCCTCCCCCCAACCTGAACGGAACATTGTCCTCAATGTTTGAAAGAAAATAGGGTTTAGAAGACATCACTTGAGTACTGCATCACAGAAGAAAATATTTACAAGCGGAGAGTTAAATCTAATTTGTACTTCTTACTACGGCTACTGTTACCATCATTAGGTGGCCATTCCAATACAAGGGTCTTGAGATCTGGCTCTGGTCTATAAGCTTGTAACAGATCAAGTAACTCGTTAGCAGTATGAGCACAAATAAAAAATTTTTTCACTGTGAAAGGGATGAAATGGTTTTTTATTGCATGGTTAAGAAATGCGATGAAGCCATCATAAAAGTTATTGACATTTAACAAACCGATAGATTTCTGATGAATGTTCAGATGGGCCCAAGATGCTAATGTGATTAGTGCCTCTAGACTTGCAAGATCTCCTAGTAGGAAAATAAAAGCATCAGCATGATTTAACAATTCAGTTATTCGTTCTTGCATACCTGAGACGACTAACTCTTCTCCAGTTGGTGAGTCAGATACACAACCTAACGGTTTTAAACTTCTTGGGATGATGCCTAACACTTGGCTCCCTCTGAGATAAGCAGCTTCTGAGACCATTTTTGATAACCCTCGGTCACCTCCTCCATATACCAAATGCAAATTTCTTGCTGCTATGCTTCGACCAAGATCTATGGCTGCTTCAACGAACTCTTTATGTTTGCCATAGTTAAATCCAGAGAGAACACAAATGTTATTGAATTGTTTATTGGGAGTAGCTGCCATTGGGATACTTCTAAAAAATAATTTGCGAGACTAAAAAAAAATGATCATATATCAAGGATCTTGGTGACAATTGTTTACAGCTGTATAGGAGGTAGCATGTCTATGTCAATTAACGCGTAAAGCACATGGCTCGAGAGTCAAAAAGGAAATAGTAAAAGAAAAAGCAATTAATTATTAAAGACAATAATGCAATTGATAAAACAACAGTGAAATAAAACAACAGTAAAAGGATATTTACAAGTAGTTGTGATTGTGGCTCACATCTTCCTCTAGTTTTACGTCCAGAAACGGCTTGAACGCCCTCTATGAGTCGAGGATAGGCTTCCCATCCAGTTTTCTTATAAACTGGCAAACAGGGTCGTTTATAGTCAGAATACTAAGACTATATCGTACATGCTCTTTCTGAAATAATGGCCATAACTGGAGAATTGCTCTTTGTACGTATCCACTGGGATGCGTTTCAAGAGACAAAAGGACATCATCCAATGACTCTTTATTCAAGCCATCCCTAATGAATTGAATCTTATCTTCGCTGTTATCAAACATCATTCCTAAAGAACAAGGATTTTTATCGCATTTCATCCTGGCACACTTATGACAATCAACATGAAGTTTTTTAGCTCTTCTTTTTCTTGAATAATTTCCTTTACCACAACCAGGCATGTATGCAATAAATTTAGGAGGTAACTCACCTGCTAAACGTACTTTAGCCTCGATTAACCAACGAATGTCAGCAGGGACATTATTGCTCATAAGCAATCGCATGCGAGCGGACCGAGCTTTATAGATTGTAAAGAGGGCATTCTGAGGAAGTGAAGGAAATCGCTTGTGAAGTTTTGCTAAAATTGTGTTTCTGTCCATACCTTCTTCTCAGAATATCAGTTATTATGGGAAACTGAAGTAACCGACTTTGATTATCACAGAGTACCGTTATCCGCCACTTATACGGGAAAATAAATCAAAACACACTAAATAAAGAAAATCAAATCTGTAAAATGGAATCAAAATGAAAGTGAACAAAATAAGAAAACACACAATAAAAAGAAAAATGAACTTACATTCGTCCTCTTATTGAGTTAACCTCAAGCTCTAATTGGAAGTTATATATCCCATCTTCTATTCCTCTGAGTTGATTTTCCAAATCCTCAACATAAGACACAAATGTTGGTGGTCGTTGATCCCAAATCGGATGTGATTTACAACTTTGTATCATGCGTCTCAAGTGAAATTTCACTCGTAAAAATTCTCCAAGACGTTTTAAAAGATATTTTCTCATCGAGGTTGTCATGGTGTACAATGAAAAGAAAATACAATAATTCAACACTTAAGCATAATAACGCGTAAATAAAAGTCAAACAATTCAATCGATAAAGTGAAAGCAAAAAGTTAAATTATTTTTAAGAAAAATAAAAAACAAAAACTTTAATCAAAATTTTGTGGGTCACTCAAATTTATTTTGGTGCCCTTTTTCATATGGTTGGTACTCTAGATATGGCTTCAATCTTTGACCATTAACTTTAAAAATTACACCGTTCTTTGAATCCTTAATTTTAATTGCTCCATATGGAAAAATAGTGTAGACTATAAAGGGACCAGCCCATCGAGAGCTTAACTTACCTGGGAATAGGCGCAAGCGAGAATTGAATAAAAGTACTTTCTGACCTGGTGTGAAAGATTTTCTTATAATTTGCTTGTCATGAAAGACTTTCATTCGGTGTTTGTAAATCTTGGCATTTTTGTATGCATCATTACGAATTTCTTCAAGTTCTGCCAGTTGTAATTTTCTTTCTGAGCTAGCTTGCTGCATGTCAAAGTTGAATTTCTTGATGGCCAAGTATGCACGATGCTCGAGTTCTGGTGGTGATTCTGATGATGGACTCGATTTCTTCTCTGATGGTGCTAGTTGTTCCACTCTTGACTTCCATTTGTTAATGTCCATGGATGGTGTTGAATCAAGTAGGACGTTAACCTCATCTATTGATCTGTCAATATTAAAATTCAAACTAAAGTGAGTTAAACATGTCTGTAAAGGGTCACATTAAGGTTTGAAAGAAAAGCATTATCAACTAATTCTTCAATTAAATCTACATCAACAATTTCATCATCTGCATTGGGAGGTTGTTTGGCAATGTTGAAGATATTTAACTTCATCATCATATTGCCAAAGGACAACTGCATATTTCCAGTCCTGCATTGAATGTGAGCATCGGCAGTTGCCAAGAAAGGTCGTCCTAAGATAATAGGGATCTGCTTCCTTGAATCCTGGACTGGTTAAGTGTCAATTACAATGAAATCAACAGGAAAATAAAACTTATCTACTTGTATAAGCACGTCCTCCACAATACCACGAGGTTTTTTCATGGACCGATCTGCAGTTTAACAACACCACCTGAGTTGGGTGTAATTCTCCCAGTCCAAGTTTCACAAATACTGAGTAAGGTAACAGATTTACACTAGCTCCTAAGTCCAACAAAGCATTCTCAATTGTGTGGTTCCCTATACTACATGAGATAGTGGGAGAGCTTAGGTCTTTGTATTTTAGAGGAATTTTATGTTGGAGTATAGAACTAACATTTTCTGTTAAAAATGCTTACTTTTAAACATGAATGTTTCTCTTTTTAGTACAAAGGTCTTTAAGAAACTTGGCATAAAATGGTACTTGTTTTATAGCGTTAAGCAAAGGGATGTTAACACTTACTTGTTTAAATATTTCAAAAATCTCACTTGTAGATTTTCCCTTCTTTGCTTTAGCTAACCTCTGAGGAAATAGAGCTTTTGGAACGTATTCTCGTTGGTTGGTTTCTTCTTTCTCCTCTGATGATGAGTCTTTTGCATTTACCAGTACAATTTGAGTTGTTTTTGTCACCGGTATCTCCACTGTTAATCTTATAATATTGATTTTGATGATAACAAAACTTATATGTACTTGATTAAAATGTTTGAGTTATTAAAATGAATTTCTTAAAGTCATAAACATGTTTAAAGAATCTTAATGACCGTTAACTTGAGTTGGAAAATCTTTTTTGTACAAAAAGTTAACAAAATATAGATTCTGGAAATTACCCTTGAACCGTTTATTATAAAGGCGAACCGTTTATTACTAACGGTGAACCGTTTATTATAAAAGGCGAACCGTTTATTCACGAAAAGTTTGAGCATTCGGAACTTAACGGTGAACCGTTTATTATTAACGGCGAACCGATAAGTTCCAGATAAAGAGATAGTTTTTACTCTTGAACCGTTTAGCAAAACGGAGAGCCGATTTCTGTTTGCAGTTACCGGAACTAAACGGTGATCCGATAATTTAAACGAAACCGCTTATTTGAAATGAAAGAGCAACGGCTAGTTGAAAAGTCAAAACGGCTAACCGATAGAGATAACCGGCGAACCGATTATTCTCAGAAAGTCAATAACGGCTAGTTTTCAGCTCCAACTATAAAAAGGCTCAATCAAATTCAAACAACAGAGATCCAACATTTTGATATTTGAGCTTCCTCTTGAGAAACAATCTTCTTTGAGCTTCAATTGTGTTTCATGTCATTGCCTCACACATTAAAATTTCAATTGTAATCATTTGGAGTGTGTGAGAGATTATTTGTTATTAAATCTCTATCATTGAGTGATTGTAAGTGTTGGGAAACACTTGGGTTGAGAGATTGGGTTTAATCTCTTATTGTAAAGGTCCATTGACACCTTGGAAGTCAATTGTAAGTGTTGGGATACACTTGGGTTAAGAGATTGGGAATAATCTCTTGATTGTAAAGGTCCATTGACACCTTGAAGTCAAGTGTAAGTGTATTGAAGCCTTGGAGGCTTGCTTAGTGGAATCCTCAAGCCCGGTGAGCTTGGAGGCGTGGACGTAGGCACGGTTGGCGAACCACGTAAAAATCACGTGTTTGATTTCTCTTCCCTTATCTCTTTAAATTCAAGCATTGTTAATTATATTGTTTTAAAACATTAGTTTTAAATTGTTGTGTAATTTTATTTGCTTAATTTTTAAAGAACCCAATTCACCCCCCCTCTTGGGTAGCCTATATAGAATTTCAATTGGTATCAGAGCTTGGTTCTCTTGTTAGGACTTAATCGTCTAGAGTAAAAGATCCATGGCAACCCAAAATGATTCTAGTTTTAGGGAAGGACAATCCACTATTAGACCACCATTCTTTGATGGTAATGATTATCCTTATTGGAAAACTAGGATGAGAATTTACTTGCAAGCTTTAGACTATGAAATATGGGAAGTTGTATGTGATGGTCCATTCATGCCGATAACTAAAAATGAAGAAGGAGAAGATATTCCTAAACCTTCACGTGAATGGAATGATTTTGAAAAGAGAAAAGCTTCACTAAATTTTAAAGCTATGAATGCCTTATTTTGTGCCCTAGATAAGAAAGAATTTCATAGAGTCTCAAGTTGTTCTAATGCTTATGAAATTTGGAAGAAACTTGAAGTTGTTTATGAAGGTACAAACCAAGTCAAAGAATCTAAAATAAGTAGATACACTAGGCAATATGAATTGTTTCAAATGGAACAAAATGAAAGTGTTTACTCTGTATACTAGATTTACGATTGTAAACACTCTCTGGGGCACTTGGTAACACCTTTTCAAATAATGAGAAGGTAAAGAAGATCATTAGGTCATTACCAAAAGAATGGAGACCTAAGAGAACTGCTATTGAGGAAGCCAAAGATTTAAACATTTTGTCTATTGATGATCTAATTGGCTCACTTTATTTCTTATGAAGAAGATTTGACAAAATGAAAGAGGAGATGAAGATAAGAAGAAGAAAAACATTGCCTTGAAAGCATCAAAATTTGAAAGCGATGAGGAAAGTGATCTTGAAGATGAAGAGATGGATATGATAGCTAGAAAGTTCAGGAAATTTTTCAAAAAATCCGGTGAACAAAGAAAATTCAAAAACTTCAAGAATCAAAAGGAGAAGAAGGAAGCAATCATATGTTATAAATGCAAGAAGCCTGGCCATATAAAACCGGAATGTCCCCTTCTCAACAAATTCAAGAAGAAAGCTATGTTGGCAACATGGGATGATAGCGATGAAGAATCAAGTAAAGATGAACAATCACAAGAAATATCAAACTTGGCACTCATGGCAATAGGAGAAGATGAGCTTGATGAGGTAAGTGATCTTCCATCTTATAATGAATTATATGATGCTTTTAATGAGTTGCATAGTGATATGATGAAAATTGGAAAGAAAAATGCATGTCTTAAGAGAAGAACATATTAGAACTTTCAAATGAAAAGGATGCTATGCAAAAATGTAATGATGTGTTAAATGATAAGATTAAAGAGCTAGAATTAGATAATGAAAGATTGCATAATAGAATTGCTTCTTTAAAAGGTAAACAAAGTACTTCATATGAACATGAAAAATTACATATTGATAACTTGATCAAAGAAAATGAAGAACTTAAAAAGAAGAGCAATGAACTAAATGAGATTGTTTCTAAATTCACAAATGGGCAAAAGAACTTAGAAAAATTACTTGGTGCCCAAAAATGTGTGTTTGATAAAGGAGGGATTGGTTATAAACCTAATTTGAAACAAAAATACTACAAAAGCTACTTTGTTAAGGCTACTACCAGTAATAATCATAAAATTGTTTGTCATTATTGCAATAGAGATGGTCACATGAAAAATAGATGTCATATTAAGAGAAATGCTTATTATGGAGTTAAATTTGTTTGGGTTCCAAAAGGAACCATTACTAACACTCAAGGACCCAAAGAGTTTTGGGTACCTAAAATTTGAGATCTTCTCTGCATGAATCAAAGAAGAAGGGAAAGAGCAATAAATGGTATTTGGACAACGGATATCCAAGACATATGACCGGTGACTATTCATGGTTCTCAAGCTTTACCAAAATCGAAAATGGAGGGGATGTATCTTTTGGAGATAATTCAAAAGGAAAAATCATTGATATTGGTAATGTCGGTAAAGTTTCCTCAACTCTCATTGAAAATATATGCTTTGTTGGAAAGAGGTGTGTTAACGTTTATAACTATTGATATAGATTGTGCATCTACTCATGATGATTTATACACTATCTTCCTTGTGTTTCTATAATATGATAATCGAATGTTTGTTTGTCTTTGGATGCGTTTTTAAATTTTGAATCATGCATTATATTGACCTTTAAAGACATTTTTTATCAACCAAATGGTTTAGATATGTATTAAGTATTGGATATTTCGCACAATATTCTCATATTTTGGATTTGGATACTTTTATGTGTGATGGATTGTTTCTTGTTTTTATGAATGCTTGTGTTATATATGAGACTTAGCATTGATTTTACTATGATTTTAGCATTAGTTGTAGTTGTTTTAATATTGATTTTGATTTTTTGGGTATAAATTTTGGTAATAGTTTTTGAGGAGATGCTTAATATTCAAGGGAGATTCTACTGAAATTTTTACTTGTCAAAACGTGGCTATTTTTCTTTATTTTTTTCTTTTTGATGCTGAAGGGGGAGAATAGTTTTCAGTTATATTTCAAAAAGGAAGTTAACAAAAATGTTGTTTATTTTTCAAGGGAGCTTATTTTCAGGGGGAGTTAAAACAAATTTTTGTGTTCTTTACATACAAAGTTTGTCATCATCAAAAAGGGGGAGATTGTTAATCTTATAATATTGATTTTGATGATAACAAAACTTATATGTACTTGATTAAAATGTTTGAGTTATTAAAATGAATTTCTTAAAGTCATAAACATGTTTAAAGAATCTTAATGACCGTTAACTTGAGTTGGAAAATCTTTTTTGTACAAAAAGTTAACAAAATATAGATTCTGGAAATTACCCTTGAACCGTTTATTATAAAGGCGAACCGTTTATTACTAACGGTGAACCGTTTATTATAAAAGGCGAACCGTTTATTCACAGAAAAGTTTCAGAGCATTCTGGAACTTAACGGTGAACCGTTTATTATTAACGGCGAACCGATAAGTTCCAGTAAAGAGATAGTTTTTTACTCTTGAACCGTTTAGCAAAAACGGAGAGCCGATTTCTGTTTTGCAGGTTACTGGAACTAAACGGTGATCCGATAATTTAAACGGTAAACCGTTTATTTGAAATGAAAGAGCAACGGCTAGTTGAAAAGTCAAAACGGCTAACCGATAGAGATAACCGGCGAACCGATTATTCTCAGAAAGTCAATAACGGCTAGTTTTCAGCTCCAACTATAAAAAGGCTCAATCAAATTCAAACAACAGAGATCCAACATTTTGATATTTGAGCTTCCTACTGAGAAACAATCTTCTTTGAGCTTCAATTGTGTTTCATGTCATTGCCTCACACATTAAAATTTCAATTGTAATCATTTGGAGTGTGTGAGAGATTATTTGTTATTAAATCTCTATCATTGAGTGATTGTAAGTGTTGGGAAACACTTGGGTTGAGAGATTGGGTTTAATCTCTTATTGTAAAGGTCCATTGACACCTTGGAAGTCAATTGTAAGTGTTGGGATACACTTGGGTTAAGAGATTGGGAATAATCTCTTGATTGTAAAGGTCCATTGACACCTTGAAGTCAAGTGTAAGTGTATTGAAGCCTTGGAGGCTTGCTTAGTGGAATCCTCAAGCCCGGTGAGCTTGGAGGCGTGGACGTAGGCACGGTTGGCCGAACCACGTAAAAATCACGTGTTTGATTTCTCTTCCCTTATCTCTTTAAATTCAAGCATTGTTAATTATATTGTTTTAAAACATTAGTTTTAAATTGTTGTGTAATTTTATTTGCTTAATTTTTAAAGAACCCAATTCACCCCCCCTCTTGGGTAGCCTATATAGAATTTCATCCACTTTGTTGTCGACTTCTTTTCCTTTTCGCAAGGTCATAACGGCTTTGACCTCTCCATACTGCTGAGGTGAACTGGTGCTTACTTCATGTATTCCTTTAGGATTAGGCACTGGTTGACTTGGGAATTTTCCTTTCTCAACAGTCATTGCCAAGGTTTGAATTGACGAAGCAAGTTGTCCCACCATTTTTTCAAGGTTTGAAACTGATTGGGTTTGTGAATTGAAACCCGCTCTCATCTCATTTTACAGTTCATCAATGGTGCGATTTTGTTGCTCGATTTTGGAGTGAATAAGATTCTTGAAATTCTGGAATGCATCCTCCCATGGTCTAGGCTGAGAATAGTTTGGGTTCTGATTATATGGTCTAAATGGTGGTTGAGAGGCTTGAGGATTTTGAGGAATTGGTTGCATTGGTGGAGCTGGAGCTGCTGGTCCATTTTGTTGGAATCCTTGAGACCATGAAAAATTGGGGTGGTCTCTCCATCCGGGATTGTACGTGTTGGAGTAAGGGTTGTAGTTTGATGGCTTTCTCATTACATCTATGGCATTGGCTTGATCTGAGTATGAGTCCTGGTCATGTGGTTCCGTCAATTTAGCAGCTATTAACGATGCTATTTGTCGAGAAAGACCTTTAACTATCTCTTTGACTTCTTTAATTTCTAAACTTGACTCGCCAATGTGAACCTCATTCACTCCCTTAACTCTTCTAGTACTCCTGAGTGAACGACTCCGTTGTTGGGAATTATCCGCTTGTCGCTGGAAGAAATCTCAAATCTCTGATGCACTTTTTGACATTAGCTCTCCTCCACTTGTTGCCATTAGCCATTCTTGCAGATTCAGCAATAATCCCTCAAAAAAGTATTGGCATTGGTGCCATTTTTCGTACCCATGATGTGGACACTTTAGGAGTAGCCCATTGAATCGCTCCCATGCTTCGAAAAACTGCTCATCTTCTCTTTGGGTAAACTCTAAAATTTCCCTGCGAATAGCATTGGTTTTATGCACTGGGAAATATTTATTCAAAAATTTTGTTACCATTCGTTCCCATGATGTAATGCTATTAACAGGCAATGCATTGAACCATGAACAGGCTCTATCCTTTAAAGAAAATGGGAATAATCTAAGCTTAACATCATCATCTGAAAAATTCTCATATTTAAAAGTTTGACATATGGCATGGAAATCATTCAGATGATTATATGGATCTTCATTTTCTAGGCCATAGAATGTTGGGAGACAATTTAGCACACTAGGTTTTAATTCAAAACTCCTAGCAACTACATTTGGGTATTGTATGCATGATGTGCTCAAGTTAGCTAAAGGACTGAAGTAGTCCTTAAATGGCCTCTCTTGTGGTGCTGGTTGCAAATCCATTTCAATTTTATTTTTAATTGCAACGTTTTTGTATGTGCGAAGTGTTTTTTCCAGTTCAAAATCTATATGTTCAAGATTAGGTAATTGTGATCTATGACCATGCATGCAAAGAAGAAAAAAAATAATAACAAAATTAATAAAAATAAAGAAAAATGGCGAAATTATGATACTAACCTTATCATACTGTTACAATTTTGCTATGAAAACAACTCAAGTGCTATAAAAAATAATAAATGCGTGAAACAAATTAATTTAAATTAATAGGAGGTAGAACTTGCCAATTTTAAAAAAATAACATGAAAATTAAATTACAAAACTTTAAAGAAGAAATAAAAATTCTTACCTCTCAACGTACATTCACTTTTTTTTCTTTCTTTTTTTTTAATAATAAAAAAAAATATTACAAGGAAACAACTAAAAATAAATAAATAAAGAAATAAAAATATTACGGTGCCAAAAACTTATTGTGCAAATTTTGTTGAACTCGAAAGCGCATGAATCTATTGTAGAATAGATCAACGGTGACGAGTGTCGATCCCACGAGGAGGTGAATTTTAATTGTACGTAGAATTAATTTTCTGAGTTGGTGGTTGGATTTATAATGAGAATGATGTAGGTTATCAATTAATTTGAATTAAAGCGATGGGAATAAACTATTAAAATGAAATGCTTGGATCTCCGGATCTGTCTCAACATACACTATCGGCTTAACATTCATTATTAGTACCAATTAAATCATGAAGGAGGAACTTCCACTCATCATGAACCACACTCTAATAGATATGGTGCTAAGGGCTACCCGTGCCAAATAGTAATAACCTTGCCTAGGGAGACGGGAATCCCAGCCAATATCTAGACAAGATTATTACTATCTGTCAACGAAAAGTTAAAACAACCACATAAATTAAAAGGGAAGAAAAAGTAAATTTACCAAATTAAGCCCATAGAGCATGTTGAGACTTCACCTTCAACCCAAGCATGTAAGAAAATTAGCTACCCATAATTGAACTAGGGGTAAAATGAGAATTTTATTAAAATACGTAGAAAATACAAGATGGAGATGGAATTAGAGAAAATAGAGTCCAAAAATGGATTTAGGGGTGTCAAATTAGGGGGGGAGCCCCCCTTTTATAGATACACTGAGTAAATCATGGCCATCGGATTAAAACAATTTGAACGCTCATGATTGCGCCACGTGGCAAGTTCCTATTGCATGGAACACATCATCAGGGCTGTCATTCCTTGTATATACATATACCATACACACTTTTTTCAGTCCACTAACATTCTGCCACGTCACCGGTCAATATTTTTGGTCCAATAGGATCATGACACGTCGTCAGTCAACGCCACATCATCAGTCAATGCCATATAAGCGGTCAATGCCACATCATTCGTCCAATCAAAAGCCGCCACGTCATCGTATAGTGCCACGTCATCGTACAGTATATGTGAACAGTACCGTGAGCATTGTCGTGTACAGTACTGTATATATCAACCGTACCGTATGTATGAACAGTACCGTATATGTGAACAATACCATTTATTTTTTTATGCTCCTCCTAAGGTTTTCGACTGTCCTGAGTTCAAAATTGCTGTCTATTTTCTATCTGATCTCTCATTCATTGTGAAATGACCTTGATGTCCCCTAAAATACATGAAATACTTAATTAAAATAAAACATACATAATTAAATCACAAGGGACTTTAAGATATAAAAGTAGGGATGTTAGTGAGACTTGGAGTGTAAAATGATGATTTTCTCCATTATAAATATACACTTTCTAGCACTCAACAATGACCATGGCAGCTAATGCCTATAAAACTCAGTCGGGAACCTCTGACAAAGCTATTGCAGAGATCCTCATTGCTGGTTTTACTGGTCAACTTAAAGATTGGTGGGATCATCTTCTCACCAAACAGCAACAATTAGATATCCTAAATGCAATTCAAACAGATGAGATTGGAGCACCCATCTATCATGAATTTAATAGCCCTATTCAAGATGCCGTAGCCACTCTGATCCTTGCAATTTCTCTACATTTTATAGGTGATCCCTCTCACCTTAGAGATAAAAATGTTGAGTTACTACACAATTTAAGATGTAGGAAACTTAGTGAATTCCAAAGCTATAAAACCACTTTCTTCACTAGACTTTTCCTTAGAGATGATGCACACCATGTTACTTGGAAAGAAAAATTCCTTACTGGTCTATCCACTCTCTTAGGAGAAAAATTCATAACTACCATTAAAGCCCTTCATGGGGATAGGATCCCCCATGACGATCTCACTTATGGTGAACTAGTCAGTTTGATTAATAACGAAGGTTTAAAGATTTGTCAAGACTTTTTTTTTCACATTAATATAGACCTTAAGTACTGAATCCAGATTTAGTACTTAAAACCCAAACCTTGTCTTGCTTAGGTTTGCTTTGTTTTTACATTACATAAGCACACAAGTGGTATATCGGCTGGAAACCCGAACGTGCGGGATATGGATCTGTTCTAAGTCAGATCTGGTCCCTAAAGCAGATTAAGTTCTGAATCGATCTGGTTTAAGAACGCCACGTACTACTTTATTTAACAACTTACTTTACTGTGGTATCAAAGCCTTTAAGGACTTGAAACTTCAGAAATGCTTAAAATGGGAGCTTAGACAATCTAAGCAAGAATTAGGCAGTTTCTGCAAATTGGTTTTACTGCCCTTCAACCAAATCGGGACTTATGACCAAATACTACCAGGGCACCCAAAGGTAACACCTTCACCACACTAGTAATGTTCAACCAAAACACAGACTTTAACCAAAAAGTCTCTATCCTATAAAACACACTACCCTCCCCCTGGCTCTGATACCACAGTTCAATACCACAATAAAGTAAGTTGTTAAATAAAGTAGTACATGGCGTTTCTTAGCCTTGGATTGTAGCCATACCTATAAGACTAAAACTAGATTATAGGTTTTTACCCATGGACTCTCTACTCTGTAGAGCATCATCTTTCTCTAGTTCTTCTTCTGGAAAGACTAGTGATTCAAAGAATGTTGTGAATTCAGAAGAATTCATAGTTAAAGACTTTAATAAAGCCACGTACTAGAGAAAGATGTGAACACTTTCGCCAAGCCGATGTGAACATAATTAAAGTTCTTTTCCTTTAGTCTTTTTAGAGAATGTTCTGAGAATAAGTGAATTGTTTTAAATGGCTTTGAAAGGGTTATGTCTCTTTCTTCAGATTTTATAACAAAATCAGTCTTTAAAAAATCAAGCTTTTTTGTTTTATAAATCATGTCTTTAGAAATTTTAGGAAGTTCCCAACAATCTATTACTTTATTAAAGTCTTCAACTACGAATTCTTCTGAATTCACTTCATTCTTTGAATCACTAGTCTTTCCAGAAGAAGAACAAGAGAAAGATTATGCTCTACAGAGTAGAGAGTCCATGGGTAAAAACCTATAATCTAGTTTTAGTCTTACAGGTATGGCTACAATCCAAGGCTAAGAATTGGTTTTACTGCCCTTCAACCAAATCGGGACTTATGAACAAACACTACCAAGGCACCCAAGGGTAACACCTTCACCACACTAATAATGTTCAACCAAAACACAAGCTTTAACCAAAACGTCTCTATCCTATAAAACACACTACCCTCCCCCTGGCTCCGATACCACAGTTCAGAGCATTAGAGGAACGTAACAGTTTATAAAATAAGTTTCTGATGCAGAAGATCAGCCTAGGCCGCAACTGTAGAACATACTTATGAAATTATAAATCTAAACACGAATTTAAACAATGCTTTAAATAATTATGTTCACATCGGCTTAATACAAGTCGGTATAAAACCTTTGACTAAAGAATGACTAAATACCTCTATTCTTGTCGTCCTCAGAGATGAAAGATTCATCTCTTTTGATGATTCTTTACTAAGTAGTATAGAATCAAGTCTCTGTAAAGGTCCAATTTCTTTTAGCTGTTACCCAAGCATAACAGTTTCCTTAAAAGACAAAAATATTTTGAAAAGGATGATTTTACAGATCAAAACTCATAATTACCATATAATTGAAGGATCTGTTCCAGTTGCCTTAATTTTCAAAATTTCTTACAAAGCCATGAATTCTGCGTTTAATACGCAACATAGATTTCAATCAAAAAGAGATGAGACTCTTCTCTTGCAGACTGACCTGTCTAAAGCCAACATTGTTGTTCCAAGACCAATCCAATGGAAAGATGTTAATCTTCCTGAAGAATGGATTCTTGAAGGAGCCACTGAACCAGTGATTCCCAAACAACTAGAACCTAATACAGAGTTACAAAATATGACTCAGTATTCTGATGATAAAGTCACATTGTCCTTTAAGAGGTCTACATCATCTAGATTTTCGGATAAAACTAGTATTCCGTCTTTAGAAAGGAGATTTTCAAGAATTCCTTCTGTTATAAATCTTCTTTTCCAATCTGTGAAAAGTCAACCTAGGTTTTCCACATCGGATATACCTAGCTCTTCTATACACTCTGTTGACTACACTACTAGTGTTCCACATCCTATTTACACTAGCCGTCAACAAGAACAAAGCCAGGAAGAGAAGGAACCTTCTCCTCCAACTTCTCCTACATTTTTTGCTGTTACAGAAAATGTAAGATTTTTATATGAATATTTAAATTCTTGTAATTTATTTAAAGCATTGTATGATTTAAATTCTTGTAATTTATTTAAAGCATTGTTTAAATTCTTGTTTAGATTTATAATTATGATCCTTTTATTAGTGTTTGTTAAATCTAAAGTTTGTTAAATCTATGGAATTGTTTGTCATAATTGAACAGAGGCTTTAAATATCCTTAAAGGCTCTGATATCACAGTAAAGTAAGTTGTTAAATAAAGTAGTACGTGGCGTTGTTAAACCAGATCGATTCAGAACTTAATCTGCCTTAGGGACCAGATCTGACTTAGAACAGATCAATATCCCGCACGTTCAGGTTTCCAGCCGATATACCACTTGTGTGCTTATGTAATGTAAAAACAAAGCAAACCTAAGCAACACTAGGTTTCTTTTTTTATGTTAAATAAAGTTTATGTATATATTTACATTGTGAGTTTTCTTACTTTGTTTGCTTTCACGTTTGATTCGATTTTGCAGATTTATTATCTTTGTTTTGATATATTTGATTTACTTTCCTGTATAAATGGCGGATAATGGTACTCTGTGGCTTTATAAGTCAGTATTTTTAGTTTCCCACTATAATTGAAACCCTAAAATAAAGCATGGAAGAAATACAACATAAATTGCACAAGTGATTTCCATCTCTCCCTCAAAATACTCTCGTGAAGATTTACAAAACTCGTTGTGAATGTCTACGTCTGTTAATGATCAATAGGATTTCTGCTGACATTTTATGGTTAATTAAAATAAATGTCCAATTGGCAAGTGAGTTCTCTAATCCATTTGTTTCTTACATGCCTGGTTTTGGTAAAAGTAAATTTACTAAAAAAAGAAAATCTAAACAGCTTGGCTTTAAATGTCCCAACTATGTAAGACATGCTTGCGTTAAACCACGTTGTAAAATTGTAGGAATGGCTTCTGTAAATCGTGAAGATAAAATCAAATTTGTTAAGGATGACATGAGTAAAGAATCATTGGATGATATCTTACGATCTCTTGAGACGCATCCAAGTGAATATGTGCAACGTGAAATTCATAATTTATGGAAGTTATTCCACGAAGAAAGTTCACAATTTAGTCTTGGGAATCTGACTATAAAAGACCCTATTTGCCAGTTTATAAGAAAACTGGATGGGAAGCCAATCCTCAACCTATACAGGGCATTTAATCTGTTACTGGACATAAAACTAGAGGAAGATGCGACCACAATCACAACTACCAGTAAATATCTTTTTATTTTATTTATCTGCATTATTAATTTTTTTTCTTTTTTCTTATTTTATCTTTAGTCGCTATTTATTTTTTGTTTGCTTTTGAATTACTAAGCCACCAGCTTTACACGTCATTTGACAAACACACCACCCCATTTATAGCTGTCTATCATTGTATCAGTCACAAAGATCATTAAATAGGTTCTCTTTTTTAGGCGCTCACAAATTATTTTCTTGAGAATTGTTTCAATGGAAGCAATTTCGAACAGACAACTTAAGAACATTTATGTCCTTACTGGATTTCACTATGGAAAGTATAAAGAGTTTGTTCAGGCAGCCATGGATCTTGGTCATGCTATAGTAAAGAGGAAACTACATCTTATATATGGAGGAGGTGACCAAGGGTTATCAAAACGTGTCTCAGAAGCTGCTTTCGTTCAAAGAAGTCAAGTACTAAGCATCATTCCAAAAGCCTTAAAACCTTTGGGATGTCTGCATGGTTCAACAACCAAAGAAGAGTTAGTTGTCTCAAGTATGCAAGAAAGAATATCTAAAATGTTAAATCATGTTGACACTTTTATTTTTTTGCCATGAGATCTTGCAACATTAGAGGTACTAATTGCATTTTCTTTCTGGGCTCATTTGAACATCCCTAAAAAACCTATCGGTTTGTTAAATATTACTAACTTTTATAATGACTTAATAACCTTTCTTAATCATGCAATAAAGAACTATTTTATTTCATCCTCAATAAAAAAACCTCTTTATTTGTGCTCCTACTGCTAATGAGTTACTTGATACTTTGCAAGCTTACAAACAAGACCTAGGTCTCATTACCTTGGCATTGGATTGGTCAAATGACGATGATGGTAGTAACCCTCATAAAAAGTGTAAATTAGATTTAACTCTCCGCTTGTAAATATTTTCTTGCAATGACCTTTCTTACAATGACCAGGTGATGTCTTCTAAACTCTACTCCTTTCTTCTAAGACATTAAGGACAATGTCTCCTTCGGGTTCGAAGGAGGAAATAGTTGACAATTGTTGAATGTTTTAGTCCTAGTGATGTTTTTACTAATTTTTGTTATTCCAAATTTTGGTATTTGTATTATCTTTAGCCTTGAGTTATGTTACACCATGTTTTTCACCTTGCAAGTTGAAATGTAAATTGAGAAATTTGATGAGTGAAACTAATTAAGCCATTTGAAGGAATGAGCATGTCATGGTGAGTCCAAGTGAGTTTTTTAGCCTACTATCCTTAGAGAGGAACCTTGTTTGCCTATACAACTTCACAGTTTATTATATAAGATCTCTATATTTTTCTTTAAAAAAAAATTTGCACAACTGCATTTGAAAGTCCATGAAACTAGTGGATATCAAAGATTATTTAGAGCCCTAAAAAATGACAGAAAGGCCATCTTTGGTCCGTTTGAGCCTTTCCAGCCAACTTTATTATTATATATCCATAGTTAACTCCCTTAAGCCTTTTCAAAATAAAATAAAATAAAATAAAATAAAAAGTTTATTTTTCTTGGTAACTTATCATCGTGTCTCACTCCAATCTAGAGTATCACCTTATATTTTATGTTTTCCACTTCCCAATTATGTTTGAAAATAAAGATATTTATGCATTCATAAAAAAAAGGTGCTATGAAAAAAAATAAAAAATAAACAAACAAACAAATAAATAAAATAATAAATTTTAAAAAAAGAATTCAAGTGAAAAACACCTTACAAATCTCCAAAGTCCTCTATTTTTCAAAATATATTTTATTTTTCCTATTATCATTTCTTTGTAAGTCATGTCCCTAACCTACGTTACGTCCCAATGAAAGTTCTTCTTGATTTTAGGGAACTATAGTTTAAAGTACAAGCTGATAATATGGACTGAAAGATGTGGTGATGCATAAAAATATAAATAAATTAGTTTGGCTAGTAATTCTCTTGACTTAAGATCATTTTATTTCTGAGCTGTGGGCATTATTTTTTTCATTTTGGTGAGAGCGTGTGATATTGCTTTACTATTCTCTCAATCTACTACTTCTTAGAGTGACAATTTTTTTAGGTTATATTTTTTCTTGAGGGAGTCACTCTTAATCGTGAGGTTATGGGATTTGACATATCACTCTTAAAAATGTCTTGATTAATGTAGCTCTGATAATTGATCATTTTACATGATTTTACTTAACTTATTTGTATAAGTGTGATTTTTTTTAGGCCGAAGATAATGCTTATTCTTTTATTTTATTGTTTCATTAATCCAATGAAAAAAATAAACTCAATTTTTTTTAAAAAAAGATTCTCAATTTGGGTTTTGAATTTTGCTAAATTTTTATCGCTTAAATTGCTAGGGTGTAACAATAAGCTAGTTGGGGGTGTGATTAATACTAAAAAATGTATATTTAATAAGTCCAAACTTGTTAGTTTTTCACTTATAGTGTTGATTGATGAGCTCATTATTTCTAAATTATCTTAACACTCCCCTAATAAATTTTTATGTTAAAATTAATTTATAGTATGTTAATTTTTTATTGTAAATGTTTCAGGAATAAATAAAGAATTGGAAGTGAAGGTGGAAGCAAAAAAGAATTGCTAGAATCATTGAAAACCATTATGAAGGAGATGTAATTAATAAAAGTAAATATTTAAAAAAATAATAAAACAAAGAAAAGTATGATGTGATGGGTTAATATATAATAATATAATATAATAAATAAAAGAAACAAGTTGCATTAAACAGGCGAGGAAATGCAACACTACCAATGGTAGTTAAAGAGCCAGAGAGCAGAAGAGAAAGGAAAAGGAGCTAAGAGAAAGAGCTGGGGGTTGAATTGAGAGTTGATAAATTTTTCTTTCTTTTTTGTTTTATCAATTCTCTTGTAATATATTTCAGAAGTTTGTTAAATAAAATGCGTATTTTGTTTTTCAATATGAGTGGCTAAATTTTCTAAGCTGAGGTGAAATGTGAAGCTCTTGGATTCAAGTTATTGATTAATTACTCTCACAAGTGAGTTTTAAAGTTCATTTTATTTGTTGTATTTTTTTCTTTCTCACCAGTTTCTTTCATGTCATTATAATTTATTTAGATCTAGATCTTTTCTTATTTGTATGGTATTTTGACATAATATCGACACTTCAATATAGTTATGCCACATTAAGTACTTGATCTCATATTTATCACACTAATAGTTAATCAAGAATTAAATGGCATAATAATTAACTAGTAGAATAAATACGAAATACAAATATGATAGAGTTGTTTTAATCATAATTTGAAATCTAAGAGTGGATCTCATAACCTTAGCATATTTTTAAACTTGATTATTGTCAATTTCTTTTCCCGCAGTTACTTTCTTTATTACAACAAATTGATTACTAGATTTGAAATTCCTTGTGGTTCGACCACCGACTCACCAGGTTATATTATAACTAGACACTCTTATACTTGAGAGTAATAACACTTTTAAGTCATGTCAATAAACATAAAAGAACCTTGTTGATGGCAACATTCTTGGATGGGAATAACCAAATGTATCATATAACTATTGGGATTGTAGACTCAGAAACCAATGCCTCTTGGGAGTGGTTCAAGATGAGCTTGCATGAAGTCATTGGAGACATGTCAAAGTTGGCATTTATATCCAATCATTGAACATCTATCCGTAGAGCAGTTTATAAGGTATTTCCTACTGTACTACACGACCTTTGTTTTTATCATTTGGAAGGTAATTTAAAGTCATATTTCAAGAATCTTAGGAAACTATGGAAGGTAATTTAAATTATAATCCTAAGGAGTTTGAAAAGCAAATTAAAGGGTTGTGGAGTACGCATGCAGGTGCAGCAAAGTATTTAGAGGACATAGGCTTTAATTATTAAGCTCGATCTTATTTCAAAGGTTGAAGGAATAGCATTCTGACCACAAACATTGCAGAGAGCATGAATGCTTTAATGAAAGAACCGAAAAAATCTCCCATTACTCAGTTGGTTAAACACTTTAGACTTACAATGCAACAATGGTTTTATAATAGAAAGAAAGCGGCCGAGTCAATGACAAATTGCCTTACATCAGGGCCACAAAAAATATACGATCGTAGAAAAGATATTACTAGTAAAATGCGTGTTTTCAATGTCTCTTCCCATCAATTTTAAATTAAGAAAGGTGGTACAAAGGAGGGTCTTGTTAACATAATGGACAAGACTTACAGTTGTAAAGTACTTCAACTCGATCAATTTGTGTGCACTCATGCAATTACTGTTTGCCTATATCTTCGAGTTGATCCAATAAGTCTTTGTTCTCATTACTACACAACGGAAGCATTGTTGATGGCATATTCAGAACCCGTTATTCCTCTTGATGAGAAATGGAAAATTCCATAACATATCCAGATGATGCTAGTGAATCCACTAGCTATACCATCTTGCCTTGGTCGTCGAAAAACACGAAGAATACCATCCAGAGGTGAGGATGTGTCTTAAACAACAGTAATTTGTCGTCGATGTAGGGAACATGGCCATAACAACAAGAAATGTAAGAATCTAATTTTGGCTAATTAGCATTTGCTAATTACTTGTTTTGTTTATGCAAGTTGTAATTGCATACCATTATGAATGTATAAATTTTGGAACTTGTAATCACATACCATTATTAAAAGCACAATTTGCTGCAATTGTTCTATTTATTTCAATTTACGTAATTTCCAACATAGAAAATATTTAAAATATATTTGCAGGGCCTGATTCAAAAACCGACCCATCTTTCTCGCATCCTTATATTTTCTCTTACAACCGTGCAAAAATACAACTCGAAACATGACAGTCACTTCGGCTCACTCCTGGGGCTTAGGCCATGTGGCCTGTGACCGTGGGCTGTCTTTTATAGAAAAGCACAATTTGCCGCAACTCTTTAATTTTTTACCATGCTATTCCGCATTTTATGGTTCTTAAATTCATTTCATGGCCCGCAATGCCCCTCTGTAAAGTTTGAATTCATTCCAACTTGCTTGCATATTTATTCTGATTTTTACAATTTTCAGTGGTAGAAAATATTAAAAAATACTTGTGAGGCTTGATTCAAAAATTGACCTACCTTTCCTATGTCCTTGTATTTTCTCCTACCACCGTGCAAAAATGCGGCTTGAAATGCGATGGTCACTCTAGCTCCCACCTTGAGCCTAGGCCATATAGCCTGCGGTCATGGGCTATCTTTTGAGGAAAAGCACAGTCTGCTGCAACTCTCAAATTTTTTACCATGCCATTCTTGGTTTTATGGTTTCTAAATCCATTTTAAAGCCCTTGATGCCCCTTCGCAAAGTTTGAACTCGTTCCGACGTGGTCGCATATTTATTTTGATTTTCAGAATTTTCGGTAGTAGAAAATATGAAAAATGTAGTTGCAGCCCTGATTCAAAAATTGATCCACCTTTCCCGCGTCCTTATATTTTCTCCTACTGCGGTGCAAAAATGCAGCTCGAAACGCGATGGTCATTTTGGCTCGCGCAATGGGCTGTCTTTTGCCAAAAAGCACAGTTTGTTGTAACTCCTCAATTTTTTACCATGACATTCCACTTTTTATGGTTTCAAAATTCATTTCAGGGCTCCTAATGCCCCTCCGCGGAGTTTGAACTCATTCCAACGTGCTCGCATATTTATTCTGATTTTCGCAATATTTTCCGGTAGAAAATATTAAAAAAGCACTTGCAAGGCTCGATTCGAAAACTGATCCACCTTTCCCACGTCCTTGTATTTTCTCTTACCATAGTGTAAAAGTGTAGCTTGAAATGCGATGGTCACTTCGACTCGCACTTTCGGCCTAGGCCACATGGCTTGCGGCCGTGAGTTGTCTTTTGCAAAAAAGCACAGTTTGCCAACACTCCCCAAATTTTTACCATGCTATTCTGCTTTTTATGGTTCATCAATTCATTTCAGGACCTCCAGTACCCCTTTGTAAAATTTGAACTCGTTCTGACATGCTCGTATATTTATTCTGATTTTCGCAGTTCCGATGGCAAAAAATATTAACAAAATACTTGCTGGGCCTGATTAAAAAACCGACCCACTTTCCCACATCTTTGTATTTTCTCCTACAACCGTGCAAAAATGCAGTTCGAAACGTGACGGTCACTCTGGGTCTTGCCTTGGGCCTAGGCCATGTGGCCTATGGACGTGGGCTGTCTTTTGTAGAAAACACAATTTACCGCAACTCCTCAATTTTTAACCATGCCATTCCGTATTTTATGGTTTTTAAATTCATTTCGAGGCCCTTGATGCCCCTCTGCAGAGTTTGAACTAATTTCGATCTGTTGGCATTTTTGTTTCGATATTCGCAAAGTTAAACTATTAAGTAAGCACATGAAAACTCAAAATATGAAATGAGTACATGATAGGGACTCCAACATTGTTAAAGATTAGGTCTTTTTAAACAATATCTCCCATAAAAAGATCTAAAGCAATCTTCTTTCTAAAGCAACCCGCAAGGCACTACTAAAAATAAGTGTACAATCTTACATTAAATAAGACATATACATTAGCATAAACACTCTACAATCACCACTGTCAGATACTTGTTGCAACAAATTTTTCCATTTCTTGCATAGCAAACATGCATCAGTTCGCTTTTCCTCACATGTTTTATAAAAACTATGCATACTAGCCAATGGGGGAAAAGAACTTTGAGCGGCAACGACTTCTCAAAATATTCATCGTCCTTGTAAAGCTCATGTGAGGAGTCTAGAAACCATATCTCCTTTTTATTAAGATTCACTTGGGCTAACAACCAATGCTCTTTCTTGAAGTTAACTAGAGTGTAGACCTGTATACTATATTAATTGAGCTGTAAATACAAGCTAATAATTATTGAGTAAATAAATTAAAATAAAAAGTAATAATTTGTGTACATATAATATCGACGTTCGTCCAAGGCCTAGACAACATGTTATCTCGACCATATTGATAGCCATTAATACGTTCATACTTTATTTAAGAAATATCACATTTCCCTTCATTCCACAACGTTTCCAAAAAAACATAATCATAATGTAATGATAAAATGAAAATCTTGGACAATCTCATCATGTAACAGTTAACTAATAGTAAGGTTACTTACAAAAAACCAATTATCTGTATGTGTACAACACTGAGGTAAAACATTCAGATATATTTTTTGTCACTTATTAAGCAAGCGTAAGTAAGCATGGACATGCTGTGAATCACTAGTAGAACATTAGATAATAATAGATTCAACAAGTTGAATTATGAAGATAGTATAACGATTAAAGACGCTAACCTTATCTCCTAACCATCCACGTAGACCACTTTTATTGTCACACAAAATTATCTCAAAAAAATATTTTGTAAAGGTAATATTGGAACTCAGAAAATAATATTGGATTATCAAGCACTTTCAATGGATCTATATCAACACGTACCGCATCATCAACATTTATAACTTCAATTGCGAGAAGATTTTCAACATTATGAGCTTTTGGCCTTTTAGGTGGGGGAATTGTGTATGGACTACTTATTAAATGCAACTTCTTCAGTTGACGTCCAAAGAAACTCACACTTGCTGGCTTTGTCAGAATACAAACACTTTCATCGTGGAAGTCCCTTTCTCAGCTGTATATTGGAGTTTTTCCTTTATCATTCACATCATATTAAAATGGCTTAATATTGGGATTATTTGATTTTCCAAAATTCGAAGGCACCTATTAAATATGGAGCACAAATATATAAGTGTTTGAATGTAGAGCAAAAAATTAAATAAGAAGCGTATTTTGATGTGTTCATAACTTGCATACCGAGTGTGAGCGTTGATATGAGAATTCACCATATGATTGTAGAAATGTTGAATTAGTGTGTGATGCAATAAATTTCATGATTGCATGTTTCATCTCATAAAATTCGGTCTTGACCTCTCTAAACACCTTTCGATCTTCAACCATTGCCATCTTGATGTCAACTACTTTCGACTTGATTTTAGGATCATCAAACTCAAGCTTATTCAATTTATAGACGATGTAATCATATCGATTCTTTGACCTCGACTGATGAAAATAACTTTAATAGGAAATTCCTCAGTTATTTATGACTGTAGATTGAATGTAAAATACCAAACAAATCTTACCTCGACGGTATCTAAGTCCTCTTGTTCGTGGAAACTTTTAGGTGGGTTGTGTGGCCTAAAGCCATTTATAGGTGATGGATGGTGCTCATCCGATGGCCATGGGGTGTCATTATGTTTTTTCTTTTTTACAAATTGCTTAAACTGCACAAAGTAATTTACAGTTTTCAGTTCAACAAAATGCATCGCAAGTAGTCAAAATTGTAAAATCTTTTAACCTCATTGACCTAAGTCGGAATTGTAGTGCAATATGTCCTCACGGATTGATGGTATGGTTCTTTGTTCTCTTTAATAGTATTTTTCAAAACTTGCTTCGATTTCATCTATGTGAGCAACTAAAAAAATTAAGGTTGCATAATTGTAGACAAATGTATACATAAAATTACATGCTTTGCCTTCACTTACAGTAGGTGCTCTAAATTTTTTTAATAGTTTCGAATGTTGTATGTTCTTTGCCACTGTCCATTTAAGGATCCGAGGACAATTCACTTTTGTTAAGGTACCATACTTTAATACGATTCCTCTAACAGCTTCAAAAGTATAAGCCTCCATGGAAAAAAAATACATTAAACAATATATTATATTTATGCATAGATATTTGTATTTATATTTTATGCACCTGCACTCCATAAGAAAAGCCATAAAAGTTATAAGTCTCATTTCTGTGCTTGTTACTAGCTTCTTTTCTTAAATTTTTCAGCCTTCCCATTCAATAAAGTATTCATTTGATCATAAACAATATTCCAAAAATATGTTCCCCTAGAAAAGTTGTTAAAACATTCTAAATCTATGATGGCATATAGAATAAATTTATAGATTGGTCTCTCATTGGGTCGTACACAAAAAACTCTATCCATAAAGCAAAATAAGGCAATTCTCAATGCATCCTTGTCGTTGATTGCAGTAAAATCAAAAGCTTTAAACCTTGTAACTAATTCTTAAAGCTGAAACTCATCATTGCTGTCGAAATAAACATTACGTATTCGCCAACCACTACCTATTTTTTTAAACTCTTCTAAATCTTGCAATTCACCACATTTAAGTCCTGTTATAAGGCATAATTCTCGAATCGAGAAACAACAACTCATCGCTAACACAAAACCATATTTGATATTTATCAACTTCTTGTACTACTTGTCTAAGCAACAAATTATGCACGAGCATGCCACTAAATCCAATTTCCTTTATTGTGCTAAAATGCCCGAATATTGATTTCTTGAACAACTTTTGTTGTTTGGCAGTCAACTTTCTTTGTATAAGGCTAAGCGCTCTCTTCATTTTCATCAAATTTGTGAGAACACCTAGAAAGTGATCTTCAGTTGGTATCTTTAAAGTCCAAGGCAGTAAATTATTGCAAGACATATCTGAAAGTTAAATACGATAGATATTAATTATTATTTAATCAAAAAAATCATTTCGGTCAATGCAAGGAAGTGCGACCGAAGCCCCCAACATGGACAGGCGATGGCCGCCTTCGCCTGAAGCCCGAGCAGGCTATGGCACCACATTACCTGTGACATAGCCACCAACCCTCTCCCATAAAGGCAAGGAAAAAGTCCTCAATGAAGAAGACTCTAAAGATGACCAAAAGGAGATTGATGCTAAAATTCAGGCAAAAATTAACAGGGCTACGCGAACAGCTGCAAAGAAACAGAGCCTGTTGGATATCATTGCTGAGAAAACTACTCAAGAAACTGTTCCAGGCACTTTATAAAGAACTCCATCAAAATCTCCAACAGCAACATGAGTTAAAAAGGAGGCTAGCAAATGTAAAGGAGCACAGCAATCCAAAGGTGCTACAGCACCAGAAAAGCCAGACCAAAATGTACACGATTACATCAATCCAAGATACCTGAGCCCACTAGTAACTTTCCTGTCATCTCCCCCACGCCCAAAAAGAGGAAATCATATGTTGCGGTAGCTGTCATTCCACAAGGGTCACCAAAAGACCGTCTCTGCAATGCCACCAAGAAGAAGTGACCTTGTGTTGAGCAGCCTATCATAATTCTACAATAGCAAAGCAGTGCCCCCGCCAGTTTTACTTTTTCAGCCCCTATCAAAAAAAATTTCTGCTATTTTTTATTTTGTTATCTTGTTTGTTTATGACTTTTTGTTTCCCTATTTACATGTTGGGTTTGTTTGGTTTGTTTGCTTTAAATGTTTGTGTGCATGTGAGGACACAGCACCTCTCAAATTTGGATTGAGTACCTAATGAGGATAAATTGAGTGTTGAGTATCAAATTTTGTGATTACCAAGTAGGGGTAGTTCAAAGACAAAGCCTGAATTTTTGTCTCAACACTAGACTTTGATTAAGTTTGGTGAGAATGCTATAGCAGAGCCATGTTTGCAAGGGTAGAAAATAACTCAAGTTTGAGGGAAAAATTTTTGTTTCATATTTTTATTAAACTGTATTGTATGGAAGTGAATAAATTCTGCTCTAATGGCTGAAGTTACTGAGTAACCAAGGCTAAATATGTACCCCATATGTAGACTTGAGTCCAAAGGTAAAAAATACTATGAGCATTGCTATAGTAGTGGCTGAAAAAAAAAATTATTTTACTCTAGGTCCTCTGTCTGGGATATTGAGTAACCAGGTCTGTTCATGAGCCCCATGTTCAGTCTTAAGTCAAAAGGTGTCTTGAAATAAGACCTTGTTCTGAGCCTTGCTGCAGCAACTCTGATTTGTGCATTGATTGAGTAATTGGGTGTCATCACCACAAGTGATAGATATTCACATGAAAAATCAATGATACATAGAAGAGAATTTAGTTATCAATTGACTGAAAAAAAAAAAAAGAGAAAATTTATTGTTGTAGCACAGTTTGAATTTATTATGATCTCTGCCCCTGTACATTAATGCATTAATTCCTGCCCTTGAGCATGTTGCAGTAGTTTTGCAATGCTGCAATATCTCTTAACTTGATTTAAGTGGCACACACACTTTGGATAGAATGAGGCCTAAGTCTAAAACTGACTTGTTGTGGCAATCTTGTACGATTAAAAAGTGTGATCCGAGGATAAGAAAATCCTTGCAAATGTGATAATAGAGCTGAGTATGTGTTGCATAATTGTGTATTTAGAATGTTTGTGTGATGTTATAACTTGAGGACAAGTAATGGTTTAAATTTGAGGGTGTGATAACTCTACAAAATGAGAGTTATCTATAGCACTTTTGAACTCAAATCAAGATTACTTAGAGATGATGTGTTTTAGTTTCATTCTACCTTAATTTTTCATACTTATCTATATTTAGTTTACTTTACTAAATTAAGCTGTTTTGAAAAAATGGTGTGCTTAGATCGTGTACTTAATTATAGGCAATTAGAAGTGCAATCTTAGAGAAGGAATGTTGTGCAATAGGCTTGGAAAAGTGAGTAAAGAAGTTGGCTGCAGAAAAGTGGAAATAAGTCTAAAATAGTGCAGTGTTGTAACAATCCTGGAGCAATCGGAGAGAAAATCTCATGCAAATCCTAGAAAAATTATGCGATTTGCAATTTTCTAATCTGAAAGATTCGTGCCCTAGACATCTAGTTTTCCTAGTTTCCAATTATAAAAGGAAGTGCACACAAGGAAAAAGAAAAAGAGAGAGTCGTCATTCATAAGAAAAACTTAGAAAAGAAAAAGAAAACAACAAAGAAACAGAAAATTACAGGTCTGCAAAAGAAGATTTCAAGCGTGAGGAAAAAAAAATAAAGAAACTAAAAGGGTCGCTCACTTTTATCTTATTATTTCTTGTTTCTTTGATTCATGATGATGTATATGATGGCTGAAACAATTTTTGTTTCTATTTTGATAGAAATTATGAACTGATTTTATTTTTGGTTGAGTGATAAACAAGCTTTATGGTTAATTGACTGAATTTATATGTTGTGCATGATTGTTATAGCATTTTATTTTGATAATGCTTAATCTAATTAACTATTTTGGCTGACTACCCATTTAGTGATACTAGCTAAAAGAGAGCCACAAAAGGGCATGTTTTAATGGATCATATCAAAACAATACTTGGTTTTAAATTAGGTTTCCCAAGTTGAGTTAACTCAATTTGAATAGGGTCATGCTTAATTTAAAACTAGTGAGGAATTAGACAAAGGGAATCACATTATAGGGTATTAAGAACCTTGATCTTATAATCCTATATCTTATGTGGCACAACAACTGGTCATTGTTCGGTTGCATATAGGCACAAGAGATCCAACAGGCAACAATTAAGGATGTATTAAAGTTCTGCCCAATGTATCGCAACTAAATTGTAACAGAAAAATAGTCAATACCATTAAGTGAGTTAAATCACTCAACTACAACATTTTTAGTAATTCCATTCTTGTGTGAGACGTGCTGGTTTATTTTATTGCATTTTATTTTCCTGTCATTTTAAATTGTTTAGTCTAATTTAGTTGTTAAAAGAATTTGATTTGATTGAATTTACACCATAAGAATTGCTATAACAACTCTAATAGCATCAATCCATGTGGAGATGATACTCGAATACTTATTACTTTATTACTTGTTGTGTACACTTGCGCACGAACATACACATATTCAGAATCCAACCAACAGTTGCCTAAATATCAGATGACTCGGATCATACATGTACTTTCGGAGCATCGAGACATGAAACACATCATGAATTTTTGATAATTCAAATGGTAGAGCTAATCGATAAGCCAACGGACCAATGCACTCTACAATCTCATACAACCCAATATAGCGTTTGCTTAGCTTCCCAAGCTTCTTAAATTGAAGTACCCTTTCCAAAGAAAAATATGTATGAAAACTCTATCGCCAACTTTGAATTCAAGTTCCTGCCTACGCTTATCTACGTAGCTCTTTTGTCTATTTTGGGCCACTTTCAATCTATCCCTAATAAGCTATACATTCTCATTAGTATCCTGAACTAATTCGGGACCATATAACCTTTGCTCACCAACCTCTGTATTTTCTACCATATAAAGCTTCATATGGTGCCATCTCGATACTAGCTTGAAAATTGATATTGTAAGCAAACTCCATCAAGGATAAATAAACATCCCAGCTACCCTTAAACTCTAAAACACAAGCTCACAACATATCCTCTATGGTTTAAATAGTACACTCTAACTGACCATCAGTCTATGGATGAAAAGTTGTATTGAAATTCAACTTAGTGTCTAAAGCCTTTTGCAAGCTAGTCTAGAACTTATAAGTGAATCGGGAATCTCTATCTGAAACAATAAACACTAGTACTCCGTAAAGTTGAACTATCTCAGCTACATATATACTCACTAACTTGTCCATTGAACAAGTGGTCTTGAATGGTAAAAAATGAGCAGATTTTGTAAGTCGATCAACAACTACCCAAACACTATCACGTTCACTCTAGGTACATGGAAGTCCCGTTACAAAATCCATAGTGATATACTCCTACTTCCACTCAGGAATAGAAAACGGCCAAGAATATCCTGCAGGCCTCTAATGTTCAGCCTTAATCTGCTGGCAAACTAAACACCAAGAAACAAATTCTAATATCTCTCTTTTCATGCCCTGCCACTAATAATGATCCCTCAAAGTGCGGTACATCTTCATACTACCAAGATGCATCACATAAGCTGAACAATGAGCTTCTTCCATGATCTCCTTTTTAAACTCCTTAATATCAAGTACACAAAGTCTATCACCCGTGATTAAAACTCCATCATCTCTCACCACAAAGTCGGTTCGTAAATTATTTTACACATCCTCTCTCAACTTCATTAACTGTGGGTTTTAATCTTGCATCTGATGGACTTTGTCAATCAAAGTTGGTCTAACTCGAAAATTAGCTATCAAAGCTCCGTAATTATCAGCTTTCAACTCAGCTCCCAAAGATCCCAGCTTGATCAACAGAGGCATATATGACACTCGTAAGTGAGCTATAAAGCTGGAGGACTTTCAACTTAGTGCATCAGCTACCACATTCCCTTTGCCCAGATGATAATCAATAGTTCAATCATAATCCTTAATTAGCTCAATCCACCTCCTCTGTCTCAAATTTACCTCATTCTGAGTAAACAAATACTTCAAACTTTTATCATGTGTTGGGTAGTTTTGCTCAGGCTTTTTAAGTTGTTTAAAAGCATAAGCCATTGCTTTCCCATGTTGCATTAATACACAACCTAATCCCTTCCTAAAAGCATCATTAAATACCATAAATCCTTTATTACCAGATGGAAGCGTAAGAACGGGTGCCGAGCTAAGACGTGTCTTAAGTTCTTGAAAACTCTTTTCACAGTTATTATTCCACTGGAACTTAGCATTCTTCCTAGTTAGTCATCTCAAAGGAATTGCAATCTTGGAGAATCCTTCCACAAATCTATGATAGTAACCAGCTAACCCAAGGAAACTCCTAACCTTTGTGACATTTATAGGTCGTTCCCATTTCACGACTGCTTCGATCTTTTAAGGATCAACATAAATGCCTTCAGCTGATATCACATGGCCCAAAAATACTACTTTGTCCAACCAGAACTCACACTTGTTAAACTTGGCATAAAGCTGCTTTTGTCTTAAAGTCTACAAAACAGTCCGTAAATATTCTGCATGTTCCTCCAAACTCCGAGAATACACCAAATATCATCAATGAACACAATCACAAACCAATCTAGATAAGGGCAAAATACCTTGTTCATGAGATCCATAAAAGCTGCCGTAGCATTAGTCAACCCGAATGGCATTACCAAGAACCCATAGTGTCCATAACGAGTTCTGAATGTTGTTTTAGGAACGTCAACCTCTTTGATTCTAAGCTGATGATATCCTGAGCGTAAGTCGATCTTAGAAAACACATTTGCTCCCTGAAGTTAATCAAACAAGTCATCAGTACGCGGAAGTGGATACTTATTACATACTGTAACTTTATTCAACTACCTATAGTCAATGTAGAGTCTAAGGGTACTATCATTTTTCTTAACAAACAGAACTGGAGCCCCCCACAAGGATACACTAGGTCTAATAAATCCTTTATTCATCAATTGTTGTAGTTGAACTTTAAGTTCCTTCAATTCATCTAGAGTCATCCTATACAATGCTATAAATATAAGAGCATTCCCAAGCACTAAATCAATAGAAAACGCAATCTCCCTGTTATGTGGCATCCTTGGAAGTTCATCTGGAAATACATTTGAAAACTCTTAGACTACTGGAATATCCTCCAATCTCAACTCTTTAGCTTCTATGTCTATCACATGTGCAAAATAAGCTGAGCATCATTTTCTTAACAACCGTCTTGCACTAATGGCCCATATGACACATGAAGGTAACAATTTACGCTCTCCAAAGAATCACCTCAGTTTTTCTGACTTTTTTAACACAACTTCCTTTTTGAAAGAATCCATAGTAGCATGGTGAGATGCAAGCCAATCCATACCCAAGATAGCATCGAAATCTTAAACGTTTAAAATAATCAAATTTGCCTTAAAGTCATGGTTACCCAACCTAATCATACAATCTCGATACACACTCTCGGTAAATAGTGAACCCCTAGTAGGTGTACGAACAACTAATCGATAATCCAATGGTTCAAGCTCTCACTCTATATGCATGGAAAACATACGGGAAACAAAAGAAAGTGTGGATCTAGGATCAACAAGAATATAGGCCTCGCGACCAAAGATAGATAACGTACCTATAATAATTTCTAGGGTAATATGAGCCTCCTACTATGTCAATGCAAAGACTCAAGCTTGGTATAAAGTCGACCAGGTTGACCTCTCTGACTCGGGGTAGCCGTCTGGCTTCGAAACGTAGATGTAGAACCCCTAGTTTGTACACCTCTCTGACCCAGAGCTGATCTAGAGTGGGAGTGATATTGTGGAGCTGTCCCTCAAGTAGAACTATCACTCTGAGGCAAAGTATAACAAAATCTCCTTATGTGACCAGGCTATCCACAAAGATAACACACTTTGTCTCCAACACGACACTGGCCCTAATGGTTCTTGCCACACGTAGGGCAAGAAGTCTACTGTATATTCGCTAACAATCACCACGGTGTCCTCCATTATTCCTATAAGATTGTCCCTGAGTCCTCGTATGACTCCCTACAAACTGTTGCACTGAACTGTGACAGGCAGTCTATCTCAGATCTCCCCTGAAACTTGTACCCTAACTCCTTTGAATGTTATCAGAGTAGCTGGCATGAGTGCCTCCTTTCTTAGATAGCCTACTACTAAAGTCACCCTCTATCCAACTCTGACTATGCTTTTGTTTCAAGGTTTGAATTCTGTATCCCTTCGAGATACTATGTTCTACTCTATTTGCTGCCTCAACTACCTCTTAAACTTAATATATTGTGATGCCGTCACGGTTGTGCGTATCTCAAATCGGAGACACTCCTCAAATCGCCTACATCTCTCCTTCTCATCACCCACTGTAGACGTAGCAAATCTAGAGAAGTCCATAAACTTCTTCTCATACTCCTTAACTATCATAGATCCTTGAACCAACCGAAGGAATTCATTGCTTTTAATATCTTGGTACACAACTGGAAAATAATGATCATAGAATTCCTTACGAAATATAGCCTAAGTAATTGTATCATGCCCTTGATATCGACGCTCAACTGTCTGCCACCAATGATAAGTTCTATCCTCAAGTAGGAAAGTGGCAAATGAAAGTTTATCCTCTTCCGAGCATCTCATCACATAAAAAATGTGTTCTAATTTGACAAATCATGATTCTGCCTCAGGTGGATCTCCAAAACAGTTAAAATTTTTAGCCCGTAACTTCTTACGCGCTCAATAGTATTAGCAGGACTGGCATGTGCATGAGTCTGATTCTGTACCACTGCAATCATAATCTGCGCTAGCCTATCAAATGACTTATCAATGTTCAACACATTCTCTGGTGCTTGCTATGCCACCTCATATGTTGAGGACTCAACTATGCCCTCGTTCACGGGTTTATTTTCCCCCGCAAGTACAATGCCTGAAGTCAACCCAGCTACTAGCCTAGTACGATCACGGCCACGGCCTCGACCACGTCTATTGCTACAACGGAGCATGATGGTGCTTACAAAATAATAATTCCCACTTTAATAACTATAAAATTTATTCTAATTATGATAATAAAATCTACAGAATCTAAAACCATGCTCTGATACCAAGTTAACATGACCCGCCCTAAATCCACAGGGTAAGTCTGACTAATTCTATTTAATCGATCAGAAATAATCTAATAAATAAGGATTCTACCAAAAATTCAGCAAAGTCTCCTCTAAAATTATCATATGACCAAATCTAAAAAATTATAAAACAAGCACTCCCAAAATAATTCCGAATACAACCAACTTTGTCAATAAATCTCCTCAACAAAATACCAAATTATTCAAATATCCAATATTAGATCAAATACATAGATTTGTACACAATCACCGAAATGTATCAAATTATACAATCCCAAAATATCTTAATAAAACATCTACGACTTCTAACTCTATCTCGAGGCCATAACTCCAAAATAATTATCATTGCTTGGTCGACTGTTATACCTGTGATTCTCCTGTGGGGGGGAAAATATAATAAAATGAGATGAGTAACTTAGTGAGCTTAGTGAGTGGATAATAGTTTTTTAACATAACTTTACTCTAAAATAATTAATCATATTAAAACATAATTTCATCAAAATATCATAAGAACTTAAATAACTTATTAAATTCAAATCAAGTACTCAAATAACAATATTACAAATATACTGCATAAATCAATAAAATCCATAATACTTATAACATCAATATTGCATACCGAAAACTATCACCAAAAACTACCCAAGGGAAATAATCTCATCATATTCGGACCTTAACGGACGGGCAATGACGTACTATTTGGGTAAAATCACGTCCCGGAGCTACACAGATAGATGGAGAAGTACCATCTCATATCTCATCATATTCAGACCTCAACGAACGGGCAATGACTTACTATCTGGGTACAATCACACCTCAGAACTACACGAATAGATCAAAAAATATCATCACATATCTCATAATATATCAGGACCTCAACAGAATGGCAATGACGTACTATTTGAGTACCATCATGCCCCAGAGCTACACAGATAGATCAAAAAATATCATCTCATACCTCATCATATCTGTGCATGCATAATCTGATCCACAAAAGACAAAGTCACCCGAGCACACAGCCCAAAGCCTCCGTTTGTACTCAGACGAGCCCCAAAAGCCTGTATCTCATCTATATCATTTGTATCTCAATATTAGTATCTCTGTATTCATCATACCACATGAATATATCATCTCATCTGTATCATTATATCTAGAGGGGAAGGGTACTGTTTAATGATTTGCAAACAACCATTTATATACATATACATAAACATATAATCTCATTTGAAATCTCATCCAAAGTCTCATATGAAATCTCATCCAAAGTCTCATCCGAAATCTCATTTCCTTTTTCGCTTAACATGCCTTAAATCTACTTTTCTTTTCTTTAAAAAATATTATTATGCATATTCAAAATCGGTAACCAAAATCACTAATCAAACACATTTTTCATAATAAATACCAAAACAATGATAAAATCTATTTTTATAAAATCATTAAATCAAAGCCTTTAAACTAATCTCGTAAACATGCTTTACCATATTTTAAAATCATAATAAACTACAACAAAATATGTTTTGTATATTCCACTCACAGTAACGGTGTTCAAACTCGATATCAAAAATGTCCGCAGGTTGATTCTCGTCCGCAGATCCTTCTAATTTAAGGAAATAATATAATTACTATCCGTAATGCAAATCACAACTAATAAACTCGAAACAACATTTATACGCAATAAAAAATTCTCAAATTCATAAAATTACCAAAATGCCCTCGACATCAAAATTTACCAAATTATCCTCAGAATCATAGATTACCAAACTACCCTCAATTTTTATTACAATAATATCAATAAATTCTAAATTTATAAAATTACCCCTGAAAAATATAAAATTACCAAAATGCCCCTAACAACGTAAATTACTGAATTATCTCCAAAATCTCAAATTACCTAATTTCCATAATCTGAAATTACCAAAATGTCCACTAATTTTAAAATTATTGAATTACCCCTAAAGTTTATGAAATTACTAAATTGCCCCTAACGGTCAATGATGATCGAAACTCGGTCAATGACAATGGAAAGCTCAGGTGTGATAGTTCTGACCTCGGCGAGTCCAATGGTGTCGGCGGTGACAACGGATTAAGCTCCCCAAAACAGTGAACTTTTTGCTGGTCGATCGGCGGCAATCCGGCCATTTCAGGTGACAGGGTCGGTCAAAAAATGATAAGGGGAAGCTGAGAAATAAGATCCAAGTGGTGACGTGGCCTAAAATTGTCAGGATCACGGCGGGTTGAAACGAGTTGGGTTGTAGGTATTCCAAGCTAGATCATCGGCGTTCTAGCCATTTTTCGGTGTCGATAATGGTAGGGGTACGTTGGCCAGGTCACAAGCTTCATATCGGTATCAAGCGTGGCCGGTGGGATGGCCAGAAATAGGAAAAAAGGCTAGGTCAAGCTCACGGGTCACAGGTCAACGGGTCTGTCAACGGCAGCTTCTCTCTCTCTCTCTCTCTCTCTCTCTCTCTCCTTCCATTATTTTTTGGAAAGAAAATGAAACGCTTCTCTCTCTCATTCTTTCCTTAAATAGAAACCGGCACTTTTTTCTTTTTTTTTTAAGCTTAATACAAATTAAGCTAATACCGAACACGAGTGTCAAAATGAAATTTGATTATGTGGCCATTAAATCGCGTCTGAAATGTTTTAATTTTTGCATTGCAACAAATTTAAATTATTCAAGCGCGACCAATTTATTAATCGTGTCTAATTACCTGCAACGATTTGTAAAAATTCCTATGACTTTAAAAAAATTTTACGACGAAATAAAAAAAAATCACACTCAATTAAATAATTTACGATGCATATGTTACACTGTGAGCTTGTATTTTAAAGTTTAAAGGTAGTTGGGATGTATATTTACCCTTGATGGAGTTTGCTTACAATAACAGTATCGAGATGGCACAATATAAGGCTTTATATGGTAGAAAATACAGAACTCCAGTTTGTTGGGATAAAGTTGGTGGGTGGAGGTTATTTGGTCCTGAATTAGTTCATGATACTAATGAGAAGATACAATTGATTCGGTTATATTAAAGGTGGCCTAAAATAGAAAAAAGAGTTATGCAGACAAGCGCAGGCGGGAACTTGAATTTGAAGTTGGGGATAAAGTTTTTATATGGATATCTCCTTGGAAAGGGGTACTTCAGTTTGGGAAGCACGCGAAGCTAAGCCCATGCTACATTAGGCTGTATGAGAATGTAGAGTGCATTGGTCCATAGCTTATTGATTAGCTCTACCACCTGAATTATCCAAAATTCATGACGTATTTCATGTCTCGATGCTTTGAAAGTACATGTATGATCTAAGTCATGTGTTATAAAGACAACCAATTGAGTTGAAGGAAGACTTGACTTACGAAGAAGAACCAGTGGAGATATTTCAAAGAAAACACTAAGTCTTGTGTTCTAGAACTATTCCTTTAGTAAAAGTGCTGTGAAGGAATCATGCAAAGAAGACGGCTACATGGGAACACGAGTACTTAATGAGAGCTCAATATCTTCACATGTTCTCATTAGATCTGTAAATTTTGAGGATGAAATTTTTATAAAGGGGGAGGATTGTAACATATGCACCTTGTTTTCTGTAATGGAGTGTTTTATGTATTTTTAATTTTTCATCGTTAATTTTTAAAGTCGTCAGAATTGTTACAAATTGTTGCAAGTAATTAAATATAGTTATAAAATTGGTCGTGTTTGAACAATTTAAATTTGTCACGATACAAAATCGAGACAATTCGGACATGATTCAATGGTCGCGTAGTCAGATTTTATTTTAGCACTCGGGTGTGATATTAGCTTAATTTGTATTAAGCTTTAAAAAAAAAAAGAAAAAAAGGATGGTGTCGGTTTCTATCTAGGGAAAGGGAGAGAGAGAGGCATTCCATTTTTTCCTAAAATAGAAAGGAAAAAGAGAGAGAAAGAAAGAGAGAAAGAAAGAAAGAGAAAGAGAGAGAGAGAGCTAGTAACCCAATCCAGCCAAATCTCCCATTTCCTACCACCTCACCGCTCAAACAAGGTACTGATCTAAAGATTGAGAGCCAACCAATGTATCCTTGCCGTCGCCATTGACACCGAAAAACCACCAGAACGCTAGCCATCTAGCTCAAAAACTCACGGCTAAAACGCATCACCACCGCCAACGATCTAGCCAAAATTAGGTTGTGCCACCAGTTGAGATTTGTTCCTCAGCTCACCCTCATTATTTTCTGATCGGTTTCGTCACTTGAAACAGCCGAATTACCGCCGATCGACCACCGAAAAGTTCATGACTTTGGGAGCTCGATGCGTTGCCATTGCTGTACGTGGCAGGTCACCATCGGTACCATTGGACTCACCGAGGTCAAAACTATCCAACCTAAGCTTCCCATCGCCGTTGATTGAGCTCCGATCACCGTTAACCTACAGGGGCAATTTGGTAATTTCATAAACTTCAGGGGTAATTCTGTAACTTTTAAATTGGTGGATATTTTAGTAATTTTAGGTTAAGGTAGTTGCGTAATTTGAGATTTCGGGAGTAATTTGGTAATTTAGGATTTCAGGGGAATTTTAGTAATTTCTCAATGCAAGGGTATTTTGGTAATTTTATAAATGTGAAGTTATATTATATGGATAAATGATCATTTTAAGTTTTATTGCATGGCGTTAATTGTGGTTCACATTTACAGATAGTAATTATATTATTTCCTTTTATTAGGAGGATCCGCGAAAGAGAATCAACCCGCGAACGTTGTTGATACCGAGTTTGGATATCATCACTATGAGTGGAATATACAAAACCTATTTTCATTGTTTATTATGATAGTAAAGCATGTTTATGAAATAAATATTTTAAAAGTTCAGTTTTAATGATTTTCCCGAAATGGATTTTATTTTCCCATATTGATTTGTTATTGAAAAATGTTTGGTTAATTGTTTTTCTGTATTGATTTTGAATAAAGCACAATGGTATTATAAAGATTACAGAGATACATATATTAAGTATGATGATACAAATGATATATAAGCTTTTGGGGCCCATCTAAGTACACACGAAGGCTTTGGGCCGTGTACTAGGGCGACTTTGTGTTTTGGGGACCAGATTATGCATGCACAAATATGATGAGATATGAGATGGTATTTTCTTATCTATCTGTGTACCTCTGGAGCATGATTGCACCCAGATAGTACGTCATTGCTGGTCCGTCGAGGTCCAAATATGATGAGATATGAGATGGTACTTCCTTGCTTATCCATGTAGCTCTGGGGTGTGATTGTACCTAGATAGTACGTCATTGCCCGTCCAACGAGATCCAGATATGATGAGATTGATTCCCCTAGGTACTTGTTTGGCGATTGTTTTCGCCATTCAGTATTGATATTATAAGTGCTGTGATTTCATTGATTTTATACAGTATTATGTAATAGTGCTATTTCAGTGCATAATTTAAATAAAATAAGTTTATTTAAGTGCTTATAATATTTTGATGAAATTGTGTTTATAAATTATATAATTATTTTTGAAGTAAAGTTATTTTTAAAAATTATTGTCCACTCACTGAGCTCACTAAGTTTTATACTCATCTCGTTTTATTATATTTTGTCCCCCCCACAAAAGATTCACAGGTAAAACAGTCAACCCAGCAACGATAGTTATTTTAGAATTATGGTCAAGTGATGTTGTTAAGAGTAGTGTATGTATTTATTGAGATATATTTGGATTGTTTAATTTATTACATTTCGAGGATTGCGGATAACATATGTATTTTATCTGATATTTGACATCTGAGTGATTTGGTATTTTGTTGAAAAGATTAATTAACGAAGTTGGTTGTATTTGGAATTATTTTTAGGAGTGTTTGTTTTATTAATTTGCAGGTTTGGGTATGATAAATTATAAGGGAGAGTATGCCAAATTTTTGACAAAATTATTTCAGAACGATTAAATAGATTTAAGCAAACTCGCTCTGGAGTTCAAGGCGGGTTGTGTCAAAGGTGTTGTTGTACTTTTCTCCTATTCCCAGTTCAAACATATGTTTCAATCAAAATTGGCACATTAGAAATCTACGACTAGCTTTCTCAAATGATGGGATTAATCTACACAGCACAGTTAGCACTACTTATAGTTGCTGGCCAGTCATATTAGTAATTTATAATCTTCTGTCATGGATATGCATGAAAAGAAAATTCAACATGCTGTCTTTGTTGATATTTGGGCCTAAACAACCTGAAAATTATCTAAATTTTTACTTACCACCCTTGATTAATGATTTGAAATTGGAAAGTTGGTATAGAAACTTATGATGCTTTTAGAAAGGAAACCTTTAATCTTCGAGCTATGTTGTTATGGACTGTTATTGACTTTGTAGAGTATAGGAACCTCTCCGACAGTATTGTTCAGAGCCATTATGCTTGTCCAGTTTGTGACCTAGACAAGCGATTAGTATGGCTTACACATAATAGAAAATGAGTATATTTAGGGCACTGTTGATTTTTACCAAGTAACCACTGATTTAGGTCACCTTAAAAGGTTTTTAATAATGAGGTAGATAAGGAAAAACCTTCTAAAGCTTTACCTGGTTATGATACTTTGAAATTAGCGGATGGTATTGATTATAAAAGTGGGAAGCGCAAAGGCACCAAGTGAAAGCATGATGATTGTGATGATGATAGTAAGAAATTGTTCAAAAGAAAATCAATTCTTTTTTATTCGAAATATTGGAAACATTTGTTAGTTTGTCATTTGTGTAATGCATGTTGAGAAAAATACGCGTAAGAGCATCTATGGCACACTACTTCGTAAACCTAGAAAGACAAAGGATAGGACAAAAGCTAGAAAGGACCTTATAAAAATGAAAATTCAGGAGAAATTAGTTCGTGGTGAAAATTAGAAAAATACTATACCTCAACATCTTTCACTATGAGTAAAGAAGAGAAAATGAAGTTCTGTCAAACGTTGTGAAAAACCGAAGTTCCGAAAGGTTATTCTTTGGACTTTAAGAATCTCGTTTCCATTAATGATTGTTGGCTTCAAGATCTTAAGTCTCACAATTGTCGCATTTTTATACAACAACTATTACCCTTAACCATCCATGATTGTTTGCCCGAAAATGTTCAAAAAGCTGTTGTTAGGATGTGCTTTCATTCCAATTCACCGTGTGGTAAGGTGCTAGGCACAGAATCTCTTGACAAATTGGAAAAAGATCATTTCATCACTCTGTGCTTTTTGAGCAATATTTCCTACCTGCCTTTTTTGACATAATGGTTCATTTGACGGTACATCTTGTTGACCAAATCCAATTATATGACCGGTTCACTTATGTTGGATATATCCATTTAAGAGAAACATGAAAATGCTAAAGGCTTATATTCATAACCACTGTCAACCCGAGGGTTGCGTTGCAGAATGCTATATTGCAGATGAAGTACTCAATTTTCTGCTGAATATCTCTTGAACCATGATTTCGTTGGACTACCACCTGATTGTATAGTTGATTATACAATTAAAAAGCCTTTAGGAGGTAGAGATATTAAGATGGTTGTTGCTGCACTACCAGAGCAAGCACATCTTTGCATTCTAAAATATACCTTCGAGGTGTAATCTTATATACAGTAAGTCATAAATTTTGATTAGAAAAAATGATGATAGTTTTTCCAAATCTCAACTAATAACAACTGACTTTTTCAATGTCGAGGAAGCATAAGCTTTTTTGCAATCAAAATTCTTAAAGCAATCAAAACTGGCTCATTAGTTAGAAACTGAGCATGCTCGTAGATTTCCGATTGGTTGCAAATGAAGGTTAGATTTTTACCATTTTATCCTTAATAATAGTTTTACGTTTGTCATTAGTAACTAATAATTTGTTCTTGAATTGTAGGTAGCACAAATGGTAGTAAATGGTTTAGGTGTTGATGAAACTATTAGGAGCTTGGCAAACAAATCTAGTTACACTGTGATTGCATATTCGGGGTATCATATAAATGGTTTTAATTTTGCCACGAGGAATTGAGATAAAAACTGTATTACACAAAACAGTAGGGTTAATGTCTCTGCAACAACCCTACAAGTCTCAAGCTTAAAGGATAAAAATCCTTTCACTGGTATGATGGAGTAATAGGGGGTCCTTGTTGAAATTTTAGAGCTACAATATTTCGTAGTTGAGAAAGTTGTTTTTAAGTGTGATTGGTTCGATAGTAGTGGGTTAAAGTTGATGATTTATGTTTCACTATAATTGATCTTAATTGAGTTGGTGATAAGTACGATTGCTTTATTCTAGCTTCACATGCAAAGCAAGTGTTTTATATGAAAGACCAAGTAGATCCAACAAAATCTATTTTTTGTTAAATGGGTCAAAGTGTCAATAAATCAATAGGTCTTGATGGGAGTATTAACATGGTGGTACGTGATCCTTTATCTAGAGAATATCCATCCCCTGAAATTGATATAGATAAAGATGATGTTGGCATTTATGAAAAACCAGATTGCGATGATGATCCAATTACTGATGACTTAGCAGAAGAATGACAACTATAGTAAGTTACTATTTTATAATGTCTTTATTCTTTTATTTTTCTTATACTGATTTAAGTTTCTTTATTTGTTTGCATATGAACTGAATGCAAGTTATGTGAAGCCGTGATTTTTTTTTAATTGTTTGGTTATACTAATTTCAGTTTTTGTATTTGTTTCGATATGAAGTGAATCCAATATGTCATGCTATCACATGTTTTTTTCCCTTATATTTGACTCAGTGTCTGTATTTGTTTTAATATAAAGTGAATGCAATGTCTCATGTTGTCAAATGCTTTGTTTTTCTTAACTGTGGTGAGTCTCTTTATTTGTTTATATATAAATTGGATGCAAGTTATGTGAAACTATCATATGCTTTTTTTTTAAGTAGTTTTCTTTGTTTGTAGATTTGTATGTCATGCTAGTTATGAGAATATGTTTCAAATATTAATTTGTCTGATCTCTGCCATAATTTTATAGATATGGGTGACATTGAAGACCAAAATAAGACTAATTTTCCTGACTTGGATGGGAAACGAAAGAGAAGAAAGCAGACAAAAAAGAAACAGTTGCTGAAAAGATCAGCTAACGATAAGATTATAGTGGAGTATAACCAATTGGAAGTTCTTATTGGAGACAGAGCGAATGATCTTAGAAGTTACATCGGTGTTCTCATATGAGATAATATTTCAATCTTAAATGATGATTTGCAACATGTTCCCTTGGAAATTAAGAACAACTTTGGGACCACTTATAGGTAATCTGTTAATATTTATTCGATTTTGTCGTTTAATTCATTTTTTCTTTTGTACTAATATTAATATTGTTTCTTACTAAATGGTGGAGCAAACAAAATTTTTACTTGGTATAAGGAGCAAAAAACATATAATTCAACCAATGGGAATTGATTTAAATAACTTCAAATGTGCATTAAACACTAAGTTTATCTAACCTAACTAAGGCAACTATAGTCAATTAAAGCCCCCAAGGGCGTAGCCGAATTGGTTGGCAGTGCAATCTGTCGTCCCTCACTTGTGTGGACTCAGGTTCAAGTCTTGGGGGTGTGGAGTGGGGTAAAAATTGACTTGGGCTTGCCCACCCTCCTTTCCTTTTAAAAAAAAAAAACTGTAGTCAATTAAAGCTGCCTCTATGGGAATATCCACAATTAGAAAGTTAAGAGTGGAAATAATTTCTTGACAAGGTTCTTGGTCTTGAATTTGAGGTGAATCATTCTGCAACAATGTTCATTTTTTATTACTTAGAAAACTTATTTGTTTTAATAGAAAATGATTGTTGCACACTATTTTTATCAAGGATAAGAGCAATAAAGGGCAGAAGATGCATGAACAAATCAAGTACAACCATCATTTGGGTAGTACAGGCTATTATGGCACGCTGTATAGAAAGGTATCTATCACATCCTCCTCAATTCAATTTGCTATATATACTTCAGATTTTCTTATGTCATAAAAATTAAGTTGTCCTTTGTGCTCATTAACATGAAATAGAAGGCTGAGATTACAGTTTCTGAAAAAGAGTTTGACCGAAGTCAGTAATGGTTGATGACCTGAAGGAACAGCAAGGGTGGTTACGAACCTGATGTGTTGTCAGTGCGGAGAAAATTGTTAAGGTTCATTGTTTATTACTTAAGTTTACTTGAATCTGGGGTTGGCATATGTTTGTGTATATTTGAACAGCAACCTTTTGCTTTATGCTGATTAAGTTTATATCTATATTGTTGTAGGAGAAATTAAAGAGTCAAGCCGACCAAGAATCATTTCAAACTGAATGGTAGCCCTTGGGAAGTAGCTGAATGGTAGTATAATCTAAGGAGTAGGGAAGTCAATCACTCCAACAATGTATTTTCACGTAGCCAATACTACATACTTGCTTGAGCAAAGAATGGCCATGGAAAGAAAGGTGTTGAAGAAAGGTTTCAGATGATGATGGAGATGATGGATGCAAAGCTAAATGCCACTAGTCGTACAGAGATTGGCAGTTATAGCTATATGAACGGTTTAAATCTCCAACAGGTGGAGATGATCACAAGAATGCTCAATCAAAGGCAAAGAGAAAGGTTATATGTTGCTTTTATTTATTTGCTTTGTTTCACACTTAATTTATATTTTATTCGACTAATTACTGTGTCATTTTTGCATATCGAATAGGCTACAGACATGATGGAGGAAGATTCCTCAAAACATGGTCAATGAAAGGCAAAAGGAAAGGTTATAACTTACTTTTATATATTTACTTTGTGTTACACTTAATTTTTATTCTACTCGACTAATTATTGTATCTGTTTGCATGTTAAGTAGGCTACAGACATCATGGAGAAAGAATCCCCATAAAATGGTCAATCAAATATGAAAACAAAGGTCATTGGTGTTACTTAATTTTTTTTTTTTTTACTTTATGTTATACTTTGAATAGGCTGCAAATATCATGAAGGCAGATTCCCATAAAGATAGAAAATTAGAAGAAACTCCTCCAGTTAAAACTGAGAAGAAGACTCTAAGGAAGACCCCTACAAAGACTCCAAAAAGGTCTCCTAGACTGAAGAGGACTCCAAACCAGCAAAGGAAACAAGAAGACCCTGTTGTTTTCTGTCTTGGTTCTAAAGCCCTTCCTCCCATAAAGCCAAAGGTGATTAAAGTTCCTACTAGCAGAAAAATAGTATTGTGGAAGAACATTAGGCTAGCTGAGTAAGAGAGAAAGAATAGCAGTGTAGCAATTAAAATGTTCTCGAAGCTTTTTTACAGAAACAAATATTGATTGAGCATGATGAATGAAGTGATTGACCTCTGGGCAAGGTAACTCACTGTCTTCTAATCTTACATTATATGACTATCATGTTTTATTCATCTTATACAATGACCTTTTTTTTTTTTTTTTTTAAAAGGAAATGTGGGTGGGCAAGCCCAAATCAATTTTTACTCCCTCCCCACTCCCAAGGCTCGAACTCGAGTCCACACAAGTGAGGGGCAACAGATTGCACTGCCAACTAACTCGACTACGCCCTTGGGGGCATCTTATACAATGACGTTCATTTATCACTATTTTACCATGTCATAGGTACTTACATGAGTCAATGGAGAATGATGAAGGGATATTTCTCGTGGGATTTGGTCAGGTTATGCTCGGTAGAGCCATGCCACGCCACGGGAGGAATATATAACTCAAAAGTCTCGTCAAGTATCTGAACAATTGCGAGTGGCTCTATCTGGACAGATTACATTAATCATATATAATCCAGGGTAAGGTCTTCTAGCTTTTTGTATATTGAACATTTAAATAATTTAAAACATCTAATTTTTGCTATGCTAATAGGCAATAAGTTGTTTTTAATCCATTAAAATTTACTTTGCATGACATAACAGCATGACTTAATTCTTTGCCATTTTGTTTTAATGTGTCCTGTATTTTGTATTGAGTTGGCGACTAGAAAGATCAAGTCTTATTATAATGAATGTTGTTGAAATTTAATATAAAATTAATCAAAACCAATTATTGTGTAAAAAATAAATTAAACAGCTGTGCAAAATAAACAAAATTATGTCCAAGAAGATGATTGCTCTAACTTTTAAGTTTCAGTTGATAGCATTCCAGCCAAGGCCATTCATTTACAATTGGATTTTATTAATCATCGTTATTTTTCTTGATTGGGATAAATAATCGATTTATCAAGATACTAATATTACCATTTGCCTATTTCAATTGTAGCAATCATTGGGTGTTGGTTACAATTGATATGTTAGTCTCCATTGTGTATTCTTTCGATTCAATAGTTGGAGAAAAGATTAATGTTGGTTTGGAGCAAACAATAAATCAGTTAAGTTTCTCTAGACTTATGTTTTAATGTTTCATATAGCTTACTTTTGAAATTATAGTATGTTGATCTCTATATTCATTGTGTTTATTACCTCTAGAGGAGTTAGAATGTACCATTCAACCAAGTTCAAAACCAAGCTAAACTTCAATGGGAAGAGTTCCAGTTAGTTGGTTTCCAGAAAAACCAAGAAAAATTGATAAAGATGGAAGACCAATGAGTTGGGGAGGTATGGTGCCACTAAGATTGTTGTTAGAAAGATCAATTGCTACCAAGCTCACGCACTGGCCAAGGCTTGGTGGAACGCGACCTTGAAGAACATTGTTACTTAGATCCAGTTTGATTAACATTTTTAACTTTCCAATAACAAGTGGAATATTTCCTGATAATTCGTTTCCAGATAAGTACAAATTCATTAAATTTTGGAGCTCTTCAATGGTAGTGGGGATGTTACCTGATAATTGGTTGTCCCACATGTCCAGTCTCTGCATATTGACAAAGTTACCGATCGCAGTTGGGATGCTTCCATATATTTTATTGCTGTTAAGGGTAAACATTTTAAGAGTGGTTGAGACGTTGCTAATGCATCTAGGTAGTAACCCTCCAAAATTATTGTTATTTATAATCAATAACTCTAGGCTAGTTGCATTAGTCAAAGAGCATAGGAATTTTAAATCATCCCGTCCCCCACTCCCAAGATTGTTTATTCCAATGAGGAGCAGAGAAAGTTTTGTAGCTTTTCCAAAGAAGGCACTTCCCCTGTTAGTTTATTTCGATTAACTTGAAATACTTGCAACTTCGAGGCATGGGATATAGAAGATGGAATAGCTCCAGCAAATTGGTTAAAAGCAACACTGAAAATTTGGAGATTTGGGAGAGTAAAACCTGTATCCAAAGGGAGGAACCCTTGAATTTGGTTCATTCCAGCATCAAATTCAGTGATGGAGGAGATATTGAAGATAGAGGAAGGAATAGTACCTGACAACCTATTTTCACTCAGATTCAACGACATAAGTTTCGTCAGTCTGCCAAAAGTATCAGGAATACTCCCATCGAAATAATTACCAGGCAGAGAAAGTCCATGAATGGCTGATAAATTTCCCAAAGAAGATATGCTTCCCGTCAGCTCGTTGTCGCTTGTAGCTAAAAATTCAATCTTTGACAAGGAGCCAAATTCGGAAGGAATTGTCCCCACCAACTGATTACCGGATAAACCAATCTTAATAAGGTTTGAACAACGGGATATATTGAAAGGAATTTACCCCCCAATTGAGTTGTTGTCGAGAGCTAGTGCTTGCAATCTCCGCAAATAACCAATTTCTCAAGTTTCCAATGTAAGGTGAAATAGAGCCAGCAAGGTTAAGTGACTCCAAGTCCAAGACTGTGACTCTCTGGTGCCTGCGACCACATGTAACACCGTGCCACTGGCAAAAGTAGATGGATTTATTCCATGAGCCTAAAACACCAAGAGGGCCATCAATGATCTTGGTCTTGAACTCGAGCAAGTCTAGTCGATCTGTCTCGTTCCCAAGGGATTTCGGAACGACTAGCTGCATGCGAAAGCAGAATACAAGGAACGCATGCACCACGAAAAATGTCAAAGGCACTCTCGTGCCCATGTTGGAGAATGGCAAGTTTTTTTGAGTGTGAAAATAAAAACTTGTATCTCTCAATAGTTGTGTTGGTGGTATCTGAGGCGTTGGTTTGTTAAAATTTGCACAAGCATTCCTGCTTTATATATACATCATTACTACGCTTTCTAACAGAACTTTGAGTGCGTTAATTTGGTAGGAATTTAAAATACTAATATAATCCTATGTTTAATGAATTTAGAATTATTGCATATAAGTAAAATATTTAAAAAGTTAAAAAAATAAAGAAACATCACCGCACCCACTGCTAAGGTGGCGGGACGGTCGTACCCAAATTTTTCTCCAAATTAACATTCCTTTGATGAATTAGTTGGTACTGCTTCTCCTGCAAATGGAAATATAATTTTACTTTTTCCTCGCATAAAAATATAAAATATTGATAATGGGATGCGTAAATCTTTTCTTCTCTTAATTGCGTGTTTTTCGTTTTTCATTTTGTCAAAAAGTACATAAATGGACAACTTAAAAGAATGATGATGAAGAAAGTGGCTATCATCACAACTTTTTTATTACTACTTTTTAAAATTTTTGTATTATTTTATTAATGAAATGGAAGATTTGCAACCTTAAGGATTCGATTGTGTAATAGCTTCGTGCTTAGGTCCCTACTTCCCTTCTTTTTTTTCTTTTTTTGGTAAACGAAAATAGTGTCCATTGATACCTAATAGTGATAGAGTGACCGTTTACCCACCTTGTAGTCAATCGCTTCCCATTACAACTATCAATGTATTGCTCCCCTACTTGTGCATTTTTACATCCTACAGCTTCTACTTATGCATTTTTACATCCTACAACTTCGGCATATTTTGTGGACTTTTGTTTATTTTCTAAACATCTAAAAATGTCCGGACTATAGAATACGATATCCTAGAATACTATAATCGGACCCCGTTTGCATTGGTCAACAAAGTTATGTGGGATGTTTTGATGAATTAATAGCTATAATGCTTCTTTTGCAAATGGCAGATATAATTTTTCTTTTCCGCATCATAGATTATTAAAATGTAGATAATGGGATGCGTTATTCTTTTCTTCTCTTGATTGCACTTTTCTTTTTTCTTTCTTTTTGGTAAAAAAGCTGGACAAGTTAACTACTTGTGATGGATGAAGAAATTAGCCATCACTTTGCGGCCAAACTTGACCGTTTTAGTCAACTTAGATTATTTCCTCAAAGTCTCAATTACCATGTAATATAATTATCTCATTCTACGATAATTAATTTTGCTATTTTTCTCCGTATAGCAAATCTTTTTGTTTAATAGCTCACGGTTCAATTTTTTTATTAAGTGAACCGAGACCGTACGAGAGAAATTTCATTAATAAAAAATAAAAAAAATTACACCTAATTAGAGGGACGTAAAGAGTTTTATTCCTAAAATCTAGCAAACTTGATAATTAAGAACACCGATTGCACCCCAGAATAAATAATCCAAAATAGAATTCAGAACTGAGTCCAACAATTAAGTAAAGGCACTGCACTCAAAGTAACATTCATATTGGCAAGTTTATTAGCAACATGACTACCTTCACGATAAATGTGAGTGAAACGAACCTCCATATCAAACGACAGGTGGATGCAATAGGCAAATAATCAGACAATTAATTTGTTGAAAGACTAGCAGCCATTGTCATCCCCATCTAATAAATGTAGAAGAATAAAGTTTAAATAAAAGATTAATTGACAAATTAAATTTATATTTTAATTTTAAATAGGGCTGATATACAAAATATTTCGCCTATAAGGCCCCAAATGCAAGGCTAAAATTTTGTTTGATGAACGACAAATTTAAAAGCATAATTTTTTTAAGATATTATAAAATTTTATCTCAAATTTCATTTTAATAATGTGGCATGTGATGTATATCCTTGATCAAGCGGTTGTAATTTTTTATAAATTTTAAGTGATCGAATTAATTACATTATCTCACCATCTACTCAATTAATGTTATGCACATCATCTGAGATGAAATGTTGAGATTAAATTTTGGAAGAGTAGCACTATTCTTGTGGAAAACATATCTAGTGGAACAAACAAAATAATGTCGGATTCATATAACAAATAACTTAATATGGAATTTTGATTTTTTTTGCTATATATCTGAATTTCTATATGTATTTAATTTATAAATCCTACATAAGTATATTTAAGTTTTAATTAGAAGGACATAAATATCAACTTTTATATGTCTTTCAATTATAAAAGTCAGATGTTGAAAAGTAATAAAATAAACATGGCACTTATATATTTACAATCAGACTTTTGTTTTCAAACTTCAGTCAAATTCATGGAACAATAGTGGAATTATGCTCATTTTCCGTTTGTTAACACCATTAACTTTTGGGAGCGTTAGTAACTATCATTATTATTAAAAAAAAAATCATTATTATTGACTTATTTCGAAAAAGGGGGCGAGAATATTGCTTCTTTTTCTTTTTCTTTTTCAGAGGCATAAATTTGATAGTATTGATAATTAATGGGAACATGTGCTAGTCTTTTCAATTATAAAATCTTGACAGTGGGCCATGTTAGGCTTTGTTTGATATTAAAGTGTTATAGCTTTTACGCTATAGTTGCTGTCGAAAAAATTATAATTATAAAATAAAAGTTAATAATATGTAGTAAATATAATTTTTAAATAATAATTTTTATAAAATTAATAAAGATATTTTATCATATAAGTATAAATTAAAATTAACTTAACTTTTAAACAATAACAGTTAATATTTATCAAATACTTTAATGATGTAGCTTAAAACCTCATATTTTAATATTTTATTATTTTCTTAAAATATTATTTTAAAACCTCGGACCTTAATCTTTTATTATTTTCTTAAAATATTATTTTAAAGCATTTGCTTTTACTCAATGGGAAGGAAAATGGTAAACTTATTCTAAGCCGTGTGTGATGAGTGATTGTGGAAAACCATGATGAAAAGGAAAGAGTTGGAAGTTTGGTTAAAATGTTTTTAGAGAATTTTGAATCTTATTAATTGGAGGATTCTGTTTATCTTCTTCATATTTTGAATCGATAAACAATATGCAAAACATTACAAAAAATGCCAATCTTGGACTTGAACTCGACCAAGGCTAGTCGATCTGTCTCGTTCCCAAGGAATTTCGGAACGACCAGCCGCAATGCTAAAGCAGAATACAAGGAAGGCATGCACAGCGAAAAATGTCAAAGACGCTCACGTGCCCTTGTGGGAGGATGGCAAAAGTTTTGTTCTTTTTGAATGTGAAGTCAAACACTTTTATCTCTTAATAGCTGTGTTAGTGGTATCTGGAGGAGTTGGTTTGTTAAAATTTGCGGAAGGCGTTCCCGCAATCCTGCTACATATGCATACATTATTACTAAGCCTGCGTTAATTTGGTAGGGATTAAAAAATGCTAACATAATCATATGTTTATTGGGATTTTGGTTAGAATTATTGCATATAAGTAAATAATATAATAAAGACCGAACACTAGACCCACCGCTAAGGTGGCGTGGACGGTCGTACCCAAATTTTTCTACAAATTAACCTTTCCTTTGATGAATTTCCTGGTAATGCTTCTTCGGGAAAAAAATACTTTTACCTTTTTCCCGCACAAAAATAAAAATATTGAAAGTGGGATGTGCAAGTCTTTTCTTCCCTTATTTGCGTGTTTTTCTTTTCCGTTTTGTTAAAAATTAAATTTGATGAGTAATAATTTTTTGTTTTGTAAAAATTGATGTGGTATGATTTAATTGATTGGGTTAGATATCCTTTGATCCACATGATTTATTTTTATTCAACCAATGAGTTAATGTCAAATTAGTTTGTACAAAATAAATTTATAAAAGAGTTTGTGGCTGTATCATCACTCAAATATTATTGAAATAAAAAATATATAAATTGTACCAAAAAAATAACTTATTTATGTTAGTCCTAGTAGAAGAGATATGCCTGTAAATATATCAAATTGTTAAACTTTGGACGAATAATTGAGGGGAAATGATTGTCCAACAAAAACAATATATATATATATATATATATATATATATATATATATATATATAAAGTAAAAGATTACAAGAGAAAGAAATACCAGTTTGCTTTGCTTGAAGGTTGCTTTACAACAGAGAATATTTGCTTTACAACAAAGAATATTTTACAACTGGCAAATTCCTTTGGAAAATAGGAAGAAGTGAAGATACAAAAAAACTCTTCCTCCCAAGGAAAGAAGAAAGCATATATATATAGACTTTCTTCAAGATCGCCCTTGCTTCTTTTCTCTGTAGCTTCACATGCCGTGCAAAAAGAAATATCTTTTTGCTTTTGCTGTAGCTTTACATGGGGATGTCTTTTGCTTTAAGCTGTATCCGCGTGGAGACAGCATCATCTACAATTAGTGGATGTCTTTTGCTTTTGCTGTAGCGTCATGTTGTGCAAATTTTATTGAACTCGCAAGTGCACGAATCTATTGTAGAATAGATTAATGGTGACGAGTGTCGATCCCACGAGGAGGTGGATTTTAATTATGTGTAGAATTAATTTTCTGAGTTAGTGGTTGGATTTATAATGACAATTATGTAGGCAATGTATTAATTTGAATTAAAGCTATTGGAATAAACTATTAAAATAAAATGCTTGGATCTCCGGATCTGTCTCAACATGTACCATCGGCTTAATATTCATTATTAGTACCAATTAAATCATGAAGGGGGAACTTCCACTCATCATGAACCACACTTTAATAGATATGGTGCTAAGGGCTTCCCGTGCCAAATAGTAATAACCTTGCCTAGGGATGCGGTTATTCCAAATAGATATCCGACAAGATTATTACTATCTGTCTACGAAAAGTCAAAACAACCACATAAATTAAAGGGGAAAGAAAAGTAAATTTACCAAATTAAGCCCATGGAGCATGTTGAGACTTCACCTTCAACCCAAGCTTGAAAGGAAATTAGCCACTCATAATTTAACTAGGGGTAAAATGGGAATTTTATTAAAATACGTAGAAAATACAAGATGGAGATGGAATTACAGAAAATGGAGTCCAAAAATGGATTCAGGGGTGTCAAATTAGGGGGGGGGAGCCCCCTTTTTATAGATAAACTGAGTAAATCATGGCCATCGGATTAAAACAATTTGGACGCTCAGGATTGCGCCACGTGGCAAGTTCCTATTGGATGGAACACATCATCAGGGCTTTTATTCAGTGTATATGCATGTACCATACACACGTTTTTTTCCGTCCACTAACTTTCTGCCACGTCACCGGTCAACATTTTTGGTCCAATAAGCTCGTGACACGTCATCAGTCAACGCCACATCATTAGTCAATGCCACATCATTCGTCCAATCAAATGCCGCCACGTCATCGTATAGTGCCACGTCAGCATACAAAGATATAAGTGAACAAAGTCACGTGAATGTCGTCAAGTGTCAGATCATCGTATATATCAACCGTCATCAGTATGTGTGAAACAAGATCTAGTATATGTGAAACGATCCATTTTTCTTTTTATGCTCCTCCTAAGGTTTTCGACCGTCACCGAGTTCAAAAGTGCTGTCCGTTTTTCCATCTGATCTCTCGTTTATTGTGAAATGACCATGATATCCCCTAAAATACATAAAATACTTAATTAAAATAAAACATACATAATTAAATTACAAGGGACTTAAAGACATAAAAATAGGGATGTTAGTGAGACTTGGAGTGTAAAATGATGATTTTCTCCATTATAAATACACACTTTCTAGTACTCAACACACCCCCCAACCAGCTTGTTGCTAGTCCCTAGCAATTTGAGCGAAAACAAAACTGAAACAAATATTTTTTTTTTTTTTTTACTGTGGTATTTATTCAATCAGACTAATGATAACAATCAAATAAAAGTATAAGCATTATCTACAGTCTAAAGAAATATCATTCCCACATCAACTCTCCACATGAATCAGTTTAGAAAACTGTCACAACTTCAGTAATCTAGTTACTTTTAAGAATGACATGCAAACCCCAAAATCTCACCGGTAATAGTGATACTCTCACAAAGAAATTAAACCCAAAAATAATCACTCCAGTGAATGGTAAATTGAGTGAAAATAATAAAGAAGAAATATCACACACTCTCACCAAGGTGACAAAAATATGCCCTCAGCTTAGAAATATTACGATTTTAATTTAAAAATGCTAATCAAACCAATACATTCATCATCTTTTTTTTTTTTTTAGTATGCATTACCATATCTTTTCAATCCATATAACTAGTTTCTATTTCAGACTATAGTTCCCTAAAATCAAGAAGGACTTTTATTAAGACGTAACGTAGGCTAGGGACGTGGCTAACAAAGAAAAGATAATAGGAAAAACAAAATATATGTTTGAAAAATAGAGAACTTTGGAGATTGTAAGGTGCTTTTCACTTGATTTTTTATTTATTTATTTATTATTTTTTTTTTGTAAACTTTTTTTTTTGTTTCTTTTTCTCTTTTTTTTTTTTTTTTTTTTTAGCACCCTTTTTTTTTTTATGCAAAATTATCTCTATTTTCAAACATAAATGGGTGGTGAGAAATATAAAATATAAGGTGATACTCCACATTGGAGTGGGACAAGATAATAGGTTGCCAAAGAAAAAGTTTTTACTTTATTATTATTATTTTTTTTTTTAAGGCTCAAAGGGGTTAACTATGGATACATATTAATAGGGTTGGCTAGAAAGGCTCAAACGGACCAAAGATGACCTTTCTGTCATCTTTTAGGGTTCTAAATAATCTTCCATATCTACTAGTTAGATAGATCTTCAGATGTGGCAACACACACTTTAGTTTTTTTTTTTTTTTTTTTTTTTTTTTTTTTTTTTAAGAGATAATGTATAAAGCAATAAACTGCTAAGCTGAATGAAGAATGGGCAAAAAGGGTTACTCTCCAAGAAAAATGACAGGCTCAAAAACTCACTTGGAAATTATTATGACATGTGCATTCTTTCAAGCAACTTATATTTGTCTCCAACATCAACATGTAGAGTAACAAACATGGTGTAACATAACTAAAGACCAAAGATAATACAAATACTAAAATTTGAAAGTTATCATGTCATCTAATTATGAAAAGATCACACAAAATGTTTTTTTTTTTTTTTATAATAAGAAGATGCGTTTCTAGAGTTACTACACTCCATATTCAGCCATCTTCGACTCAAAAATTTAGCCACAGTTAGTTTCTACAATACAAAATAGTAAAAACTACACCAAGATTGAGATATTCCACAATTGTCAACTATTCCCTCCCCCCAACCTGAACGGAACATTGTCCTCAATGTTTGAAAGAGAATAGGGTTTAGAAGACATCACCTGAGTGCTAGATCACAGAAGAAAATATTTACAAGCGGAGAGTTAAATCTAATTTGCACTTCTTACTACGGCTACTGTTACCATCATTAGTTGGTCATTCCAGTACAAGGGTCTTGGGATTTGGCTCTGGTCTATAAGCTTGTAACAGATCAATTAACTCGTTAGCAGTATGAGCACAAATAAAGATTTTTTTCGTTGTGAAAGGGATGAAATGATTTTTTATTGCATGGTTAAGAAATGCGATGAAGCCATCATAAAAGTTATTGACATTTAACAAACCGATGGGTTTCTGATGAATGTTCAGATGGGCCCAAGATGCTAATGTGATTAGTGCCTCGAGAGTTGCAAGATCTCCTGGTAAGAAAATAAAAGCATCAGCATGATTCAACATTTCAGTTATTCTTTCTTGCATACCTGAGACGACTAACTCTTCTCCAGTTGGTGAGTCAGACATACAGCCTAACGGTTTGAGGCTTCTTGGGATGATGCCTAACACTTGGCTCCCTCTGAGATAAACAGCTTCTGAGACTAGTTTGGATAACCCTCGGTCACCTCCTCCATAAACTAGATGCAAATTTCTTTCTGCTATATTCACGACCAAGATCGATGGTCGCCTCAACGAACTCTTTATGTTTGCCATAGTTAAATCCAGAGAGCACACAAATGTTCTTGAATTGTTTATTGGGAGTAGCTGCCATTGGTACGCTTCTCAAAAACAATTTGTGAGTCTAAAAGAAAATGATCATATATCAAGGATCTTGGTGACAATGATTTACAGCTGTATAAGAGGTAGCATGTCTATGTCAATTAACGCGTAAAGCACATGGCTCGAGAGTCAAAAAGGAAATAGTAAAAGAAAAAGCACTCAATTATTAAAGATAATAATGCAATTGATAAAACAACAAGAAATAAAACAACGAGAAAGTAAAACAACAAGAAAAGGATATTTACGGGTAGTTGTGATTGTGGCTCACATCTTCCTCCTGGTTTTACGTCCGTAAACGGCTTGAACGCCCTCTATGGGTCGAGGATAGGCTTCCCATCCGTTTTCTTATAAACGCAAACAGGTCGTTTATAGTCGATTCCCAAGACTATATCGGACACGTTCTTTTTCAAAATAATGGCCATAACGGAGAATTGCTCTTTGCGTATCCACCGGGATGCGTTTCAAAAGACAAAAGGATATCATCCAATGACTCTTTATTCAAGCCATCCCTAATGAATTGAATCTTATCTTCCCTGTTATCAGACATCATTCCGAAAGAACAAGGATTTTTATCGCATTTCATCCTGGCACACTTATGACAATTAACATGAAGTTTTTCAGCTCTTCGTTTTCTCGAGTAATTTCCTTTACCACAACCAGGCATGTATGCAATAAATTTAGGAGGCAACTCACCTGCTAAACGTACTTTAGCCTCGATTAACCAACGGATGTCGTGGGGATGTTATATTTCATAAGCAATCGCATGCGTTCGGACCGAGCTTTATAGATCGTAAGGAGGGCATTCTGAGGAAGTGAAGGAAATCGCTTGTGAAGCTTTGCTAGAATTGTGTTTCTGTCCATACCTTCTTCTCAGAATATTAGTTATTATGGGAAACTAAAGTAACCGACTTTGATTGTCAAGGAGTACCGTTATCCGCCAATTCGTCCTCTTATTGAGTTAACCTCGAGCTCTAATTGGAAGTTATATATCCCATCTTCTATTCCTCTGAGTTGTCTTTCTAGATCTTCAACCTGGGATACCAACTCTAGAGGTTGTAGCTTCCAAATACGATGTGTTTTGTAAAATCGTATTTGGCTTCTCAGATGAGATCGTATACGTTGAAGTTGTCTGAGATGTTTTAAGAGGATCTGTCTAATTGAGGCATACATAATTAAAAGTGATAAAAGAAAATTGAATGATTAAATAAACGCACTTTCACACAAATTTAAATCACCGAAAAGAAGAAATAAATAAGAAAAAGTCTCAATTCAAGTTTGACGGGTCACTCAAATCGATTTCGATGTCATTTTCATGTGGTTGGTACTCTAGATATGACTTTAATCTTTGACCATTAACCTTAAAAGTTACACCGTTCTTTGGATCCTTAATTTCAATTGCTCCATGTGGAAAAACAGTATGAACTATAAAGGGACCAGTCCATCGAGAGCGTAACTTACCTGGGAATAGGTGCAAGCGAGAATTGAATAAAAGTACTTTCTGACCTGGTGTGAAAGATCTTCTCATAATGTGCTTGTCATGAAAGACTTTCATTCGCTGTTTGTAAATTTTGGCATTTTCGTATGCATCATTACGAATTTCTTCAAGTTCACACAGTAATCTTCTTTCTGAGCTAGCTTGTTGCATATCAAAGTTGAATTTCTTAATGGCCCAGTATGCACGATGCTCGAGTTCCACAGGTAGGTGGCAAGCTTTTCCATATACTAGCCTATAGGGTGACATCCCAATCGGGGTCTTGAAAGCTGTTCTATATGCCCATAATGCATCATCTAGTCTTAATGACCAATCTTTTCTGTCTGGTCTCACCGTTTTTTCTAATATGTGCTTTATCTCTCGATTGGAGATCTCAACTTGGCCACTGGTTTGCGGATGATATGGGGTCGTCACTTTGTGAGTAATGGAATACTTTGTCAAAAGAGCTTTGAATGATTTGTTACAAAAGTGGGCTCCACCATCACTGATTATCGCTCGAGGGAATCCAAAGCGTGAAACAATGTTGCTTTTCGAAAATCTGATCACCACCTTGTGATCATTGGTTCTACACTTTAATCGCTTCTACCCATTTCGATACGTAGTCAACAGCGACCAATATGTATTGATGGCCAAAAGAAGGAGGAAAGGGTCCCATGAAGTCGATACCCCATACATCAAAAATCTCAACCACTAAAATTGGGTTTAGTGGCATCATGTTCCTTCGTGTAATGCTCCCCATTCGTTGACACCTATCACATGAAGAACAAAAATTGTAAGCATCTCGAAATATAGTTGGCCAATAAAACCACATTGTAATATTTTAGTAGTGTTTTCTTAGACTCGAAATGGCCTCCACACGCTTGTTCATGGCGAATGAAATGATATTTTGAAATTCATTTTCCGACACATCGTCGATAATTTGATCTGCACAATACTTGAACAGATAGGGTCATCCCGGAAGAAATTCTTTATTTCTCGCAAAAAAATTTGGCCTTGTCTGCTTAGTCCAATGCTCCTAAGTTTACCTCAGTAACAAGATAGTTAACTATATCAAAGATACCATGGTAATACTTTCACACTCATTAGTTGTTCATCCTGGAAATGATTCATTTAATGGAAATGGCTCTGTAATTGTATCAAAATTTAGGCGACGAGACGGATGGTGCCCGCAACAACATTTTCTCGCCCCTTCTTATCCTTGATTTCAAAGTCAAATTCCTGCAAAAGTAACACCCAACGAATTAGTCTAGCTTTTGTATCTTTCTTTGTGAGAAGATATTTAAGAGCAGCATGATCTGTGAAAACAATTATTTTACAACCAATAAGATAATATCGAAATTTCTCTAATGCGAACACCACTGCTAGCATTTCTTTTTCAGTGGTTGAATAGTTCAATCTGCATCATTTAATGTCATACTAGCATAGTAAATGACATGGGGAACTCGATCAACTCTTTGTCCTAATACTGCTCCTACTGCATAATCAGATGCATCACACATAAGCTCAAATGGTAAGTTCCAGTTTGGAGGTTGAATGATGGGTGATGATGTTAACAACTCCTTAAGCTTCTTAAATGCCACAAGACAGGAATCATTAAAGACAAAAGGTACATCTTTAGCAAGTAAATTGCATAAAGGTCTAGAAACTTTGCTAAAATCTTTAATGAAACGCCCCTGTAAAAACCCGCATGCCCAAGGAAAGATCTTACTTCTCTAACTGTTTTAGGTGGAGGAAGATTGGAAATAAGATCCACCTTGGCCTTATCAACCTCAATACCTTCGCTCGAAATGATGTGACCGAGAACAATACCTTGTTTTACCATAAAATGGCATTTCTCCCAATTTAGGACCAAATTCTTCTCTATGCATCTCTCTGTAACTAACGTTAGATGATGTAAACATTGATCAAATGAATCACCAAAAACAGAAAAATCATCCATAAAGACTTCAAGGAATCGTTCAACCATATCGAAAAAATGCTTAACATGCATCGTTGAAATGTAGCAGGGGGCATTACATAATCCAAATGGCATTCTCCTATATGTAAAAGTGCGAAAGGGCAAGTGAAAGTGGTTTTCTCTTGATCTTTTGGTCTTTATGAATCGATTATATCCTGAGTAACCATCTGTAAAGCAATAAAATTCATGACCTGCTAATCTATCAAGCATTTGATCAATAAATGGTAGAGGAAAATGATCTTTACGTGTGACAGAATTCAACTTTCTATAATCAATGCATACACGCCATCCTGTAGTTACTCTAGTAGGTATTAATTCATTATCAGCATTGGTAACTACTGTGACTCCTGACTTTTTGGGGAAAACTTGCACAGGACTGACCCATGAACTATCAGAAATAGGGTAAATGATACATACGTCTAATAGTTTAAGGACTTCAGTTCTAACTACTTCTTTCATGTTAGGGTTTAACCGACGTTGCATTTCCCTGGTAGGTTTAGCATTTTCATCAAGGTGAATGTAATGCATACAGTCCACTGGGTTTATACATTTTATGTCGGCTATGGTCCATCCTAATGCTCATTTGTGCACTTTCAAAACTTCCAACAACTTACCTTTTTGTTCTTTATTCAGGGATGATGAAATGATTACTGGTAGAGTGCTTTCTTCTCCCAAAAATGCATATTCCAAAGTGTCGGGTAATGGCTTGAGCTCGAGTTTTGGTGGTGATTCTGATGACGTACTGAGTTTATTCTCTGATGGTGCTAGTTGTTCCACTCTTAACTTCCATTTGTTAGTGTCCATGGATGGTGTTGAATTAAGTAAGGCGTTAACCTCATCTATTGATCTGTCAATATCAAAATCCAAACCAAAGTGAGTTAAACATGTTTGTAAAGGGTCATCACTGAGGTTTGAAAGAAAAGCATTATCAATTAATTCTTCTATCCAATCCACATCAACAATTTCATCATCTGCATTGTGAGGTTGTTTGGCGATGTTGAAGATATTTAGTTCCATCGTCATATTGCCAAAAGACAACTGCATATTTCCAGTTCTGCATTGAATGTGAGCATCGGAAGTTGCCAAGAAAGGTCGTCCTATGATAATGGGGATCTGCTTCCTTGAATCTTGGACTGGTTGAGTGTCAATTACAATAAAATCAACAGGAAAATAAAACTTATCTACCTGTATAAGCACGTCCTCCACAATACCACGAGGTTTTTTCATGGACCGATCTGCAAGTTGTAACACCACTGGAGTTGGGTGTAATTCTCCCAGTCCAAGTTTCACAAATACTGAGTAAGGCAACAGATTTACACTAGCTCCTAAGTCCAACAAAGCATTCTCAATTGTGTGGTTCCCTATACTACATGAGATAGTGGGGGAGCCTGGGTCTTTGTATTTTAGAGGAAGTTTGTGTTGAAGTATAGAACTAACGTTTTCTGTTAAAAATGCCTTCTTTTAAACATGAATGTTTCTCTTTTTAGTACAAAGGTCTTTAAGAAACTTGGCATAAGATGGCACTTGTTTTATAGCATCAAGTAAAGGGATGTTAACACTTACCTGTTTAAAGATTTCAAAAATCTCACTTGTAGATTTTCCCTTCTTTGCTTTAACTAACCTCTAGGGAAATGGAGCTTTTGGAACGTATTCTTGTGGGTTGGTTTCTTCTTTCTCCTCTAAGGATGAGTCTTCTTCATTTACCTGATTTGAGTTGTTTTTGGTGCACTAGCATCTCCACTTTGTTGTCGACTTCTTTTCCTTTTCGCAAGGTCATGACGGCTTTGACCTCTCCATGCTGTTGAGGTGAACTGGTACTTACTTCATGCACTCCTTTAGGATTAGGCACTGGTTGACTTGGGAATTTACCTTTCTCAACAGTCATTGCCAAGTCTCCGAATCGACGAAGCAAGTTGTCCCACCATTTTCTCAAGGTTTGAAATTGATTGGGTTTGTGAGTTGAAACCCGCTCTCATCTCATTTCGTAGTTCATCAATGGTGTGGTTTTGTTGCTCGATTTTGGAGTGAATAAGATTCTTGAAATTTTGAAATGCATCCTCCCATGGTCTAGGCTGAGAATGGTTTGGGTTCTGATTATATGGTCTAAATGGTGGTTGAGAGGCTTGAGGATTTTGAGGAATTGGTTGCATTGGTGGAGCTGAAGCTGCTGGTCCATTCTGTTGGAATCCTTGAGACCATGAAAAATTGGGGTGGTCTCTCCATCCAGGATTATATGTGTTGGAGTAAGGTTTGTAGTTTGATGGCTTTCTCATTACATCTATAGCATTGGTTTGATCTGAGTATGAGTCCTGGTCATGTGGTTCCGTTAATTTAGCAGTTGTTAATGATGCTATTTGTCGGGAAAGACCTTCAACTATATCTTTGACTTCTTTAATTTCTGAACTTGACTCGCCAATGTGAACCTCATTCACTCCCTTAACTCTTCTAGTACTCCTGAGCGAACGACTCCGTTGTTGGGAATTATCCGCTTGTCGTTGGAAAAAATCCCAAATCTGTGATGCACTTTTTGACATTAGCTCTCCTCCACTTGTTGCCATTAGCCATTCTTGCACGTTCGGCAATAATCCCTCCAAAAAGTATTGGCATTGGTGCCATTTTTTGTACCCATGATGTGGACACTTTAGGAGTAGCCCATTGAATCGCTCCCATGCTTCGAAAAATTGCTCGTCTTCTCTTTGGGTAAACTCTGAAATTTCCCTGCGAATAGCATTGGTTTTATGTACTGGGAAATATTTATTCAAAAATTTTGTTACCATTTGTTCCCATGATGTAATCTTTATTAGCGGCAATGCATTGAACCATGAACGAGCTCTATCCTTTAAAGAAAATGGAAATAATCTAAGCTTAACATCATCATCTGAAAAATTCTCATATTTAAAAGTTTGACAAATAGCATGGAAATCATTCAGATGATTATATGGATCTTCATTTTCTAGGCCATAGAATGTTGGGAGACAATTTAGCACACTAGGTTTTAATTCAAAACTCCTAGCAGCTACATTTGGGTATCGTATGCATGATGTGCTCAAGTTAGCTAAGGGACTGAAGTAGTCCTTAAATGGCCTCTCTTGTGGTGCTGGTTGCAAATCCATTTCAAATTTATTTTTATTTATAACGTGCTTATGTGTGTGAAGTGTTTTTTCTAATTCAAAGTCTATATGCTCAAGATTCGGTAATTGTGACCTACGACCATGCATGCAAATGAAAAAAAAATAATAACAAAATTAATAAAGATAAATAAGAGGGAGAAATTACAATACTAACCTTATCACGCTGTTACAATTTTCCTATGAAAATAACTCAAGTGCTATATATAGAAAAGAAAATACGTGAAACAAATTAAAATAAATTAAGAGGCGGTTGAACCTGCCGATTTCACAAAATAAAATAATAAAAAAAATAACAAGAAAATTAAATTACATAAATTTAAAGAAGAGAAGAAAAGAAAAGAAAATAATACCTACTTCAAAATGTAATTTCACTTTTTTTTCTCTCTTTTTTTTTTTTAATAATAATAAATAAAAAAAATATTACAAGGAAACAAATAAAATAAATAAATAAAGAAGAAAAAAATTCTACAAATTAAAATACTTACCTCCCCGGCAACGGCGCCAAAAACTTGTTGTGCAAATTTTATTGAACTCGCAAGTGCACGAATCTATTGTAGAATAGATTAATGGTGACGAGTGTCGATCCCACGAGGAGGTGGATTTTAATTATGTGTAGAATTAATTTTCTGAGTTAGTGGTTGGATTTATAATGACAATTATGTAGGCAATGTATTAATTTGAATTAAAGCTATTGGAATAAACTATTAAAATAAAATGCTTGGATCTCCTGGATCCGCTCAACATGTACCATCTACTCCGCTTAATATTCATTATTAGTACCAATTAAATCATGAAGGGGAACTTCCACTCATCATGAACCACACTTTAATAGATATGGTGCTTTAAGGGCTTCCCGTGCCAAATAGTAATAACCTTGCTTGCAGGGATGCGGTTATTCCAAGTAGATATCCGCATAAGATTATTACTATCCTGTCTGAAAAAGTCAAAACAACCACATAAATTAAAGGGGAAAGAAAAGTAAATTTACCAAATTAAGCCCATGGAGCATGTTGAGACTTCACCTTCAACCCAAGCTTGAAAGGAAATTAGCCACTCATAATTTAACTAGGGGTAAAATGGGAATTTTATTAAAATACGTAGAAAATACAAGATGGAGATGGAATTACAGAAAATGGAGTCCAAAAATGGATTCAGGGGTGTCAAATTAGGGGGGGGGAGCCCCCTTTTTATAGATAAACTGAGTAAATCATGGCCATCGGATTAAAACAATTTGGACGCTCAGGATTGCGCCACGTGGCAAGTTCCTATTGGATGGAACACATCATCAGGGCTTTTATTCAGTGTATATGCATGTACCATACACACGTTTTTTTCCGTCCACTAACTTTCTGCCACGTCACCGGTCAACATTTTTGGTCCAATAAGCTCGTGACACGTCATCAGTCAACGCAACATCATCAGTCAATGCCACATAAGCGGTCAATGCCACATCATTCGTCCAATCAAATGCCGCCACGTCATCGTATAGTGCCACGTCAGCATACAGTATAAGTGAACAGTCAAGTGAAAGCAGTCTGCAGTGTCTGATCGATCGAGTATATATCAACCGTCAGATGTATGTGTGAAAAGATCTGTATATGTGAAACGATGCCATTTTTCTTTTTATGCTCCTCCTAAGGTTTTCGATTGTCATCACGAGTTCAAAAGTCTTTGTCTGTTTTTCCATCTGATCTCTCGTTTATTGTGAAATGACCATGATATCCCCTAAAATACATAAAATACTTAATTAAAATAAAACATACATAATTAAATTACAAGAGACTTAAAGACATAAAAATATGGATGTTAGTGAGACTTGGAGTGTAAAATGATGATTTTCTCCATTATAAATACACACTTTCTAGTACTCAACACGTCACATGGGGATGGCTTTTTACTGTAAGCTTTTATCCTCGTGGAGACAGCATCATCTGCAAATCTTTGGAAAAATTGCCTTCACAGCTTTTTCCTTGTAGTAAAGATAGTGAGTGAAGGAAGACAATTTTTCAAAAGTAATATTACAGGGAATTATAATTACTTTTTTTTTTTCACAATCTTTTATATTTCTTTATTGGAGAAAGAACCCCGAAGCAATCATCTTCGTTGTCGTCGCCAAGGGAGATGAATGGTTCATCAACATCATCAGAAGAACTAGCGACAGATGGCTCAGATCTGGAAGCGAGGAGCTGCTTCATGACTTCGAAATATTCGTCTTCATTCTTTGTACCGGCCAAAAGAGATTGGGCCTTTGACCATTGAGTAAGGAATGTACTTTAGGCTTTAACATCTTTGATGGTTGATGTGAGGAGGCCTTTTGAGGAATGTCATGCTTGGACTGTGGCTTCTGAAAGCTTTGACTGTTCATCAAATTTAGACCACCATTTGACTTTAAAACTTCTCTTTAAAACCAATTGGGCTTCATGACTGTGGTAATGGAAATCCCACATCCAGACCCAAGGGAGGAAGAAATTTGTACATAAACAAAGAAAATGAGGAAACCTTTTCTCGGACTCTGAAGGAATATAATGGGTTTTAAAAAGGTTTAAACAGCGAGTAGCGTTTGGGGTTAGGATTTCAGGAATTGGGCCGAAATAGTTCCACCATTGATGAAACCAGTTTGGAAGGCTTTGACCGGTTATTTTTTAGTTGAAGAAAAATAACCAAGAATGGGTCTTTTTTGGGTTTTGTATGAAAAAGGTATTAAACCAAGCCTGTTGGTAATCCCAATAAGAAAAGGATAAACAGTGGTTTAAACGCATTTGAAAATTAATGGGAAAAAACTTTAGATTGTGGAGTTGGTCACCCCACTGCTTTGGGCTCAAAACTTGTAAGATGGTAGCCGTGGAGTAGGCTGGTTCAGTATGGGAGTCACTAAGGAAAAAATTTTTAAATTTGACAGACTTAGTGGACTCCAAAATGCTTTGGTAGAAAGACCGGGGTTTGGATAAATCCCAAGGTTTGAAAAACCAGTCTTTCAGGAAAATTTTTGTAATAGCTTGAAATGGATCAGTATGATAAAACCCATCTTCCATGGATAAAATGTTTTGAAGATGAGATTTGGGAAACCAATCCGAGGATTTCATTGAAAGCTGGCGCTATGAAAGAATAATTTGGGAATTTTAACTTTCACCAGAAAGAACTATATTTGAAGAAGCTTAGGAAATTTCTTTAAAAATAGATTTTTCTTTTTCAAAAATTTCTTTAAGGGGCTTTTTGCTTTGAGAAAAACTTTGGAGAGCTAATATGAGCTCTGGGGAACTTGAGATGGAGTTTATCCATTCTTTAATCTGCAAATCTGAGGTAACAGCTTTAGATTGAGCTTCATGTTGTTCAAACATATCAATCCGTGATTTGACTAGCATGGCAGAAGATAATAATTTCTCTTTAGGTGGGGTTGTTTTGGAGTCTTTAGGATGTGTTTGAGACTCAGGGTCTTTAAGGATATCTTTCCCTTTATCTCTCTTTTTTGGTGGCATTATTTGTTTTTAAAAAATTCTCTCGTTAGGAAATCAGGGATTGAATTTGTTTCACCTTTAATAAATTCAATATCAAAATCAAAAACACTTAAAATAGCTTGCCACCGTGCAAAAATTTGTTTTGATGCAATGTTTTGAACATCTTTTTCTAAAACATGTTTTGCAGCTTTACAATCAATTCTTAGTATAAATTTTTGATTTAATAAATCACTTTGGAATTTAGAAATGCATAATACAATAGGATCTCCTTTTTAATAGTAGAGTAATTTTTCTGATATTCATTCCAATGAGCAGAAACATACTGAACTATTTTTTCTTTATTATTGTCTACTTGTTTTAGTATTCCTCCATAACCTAAGTCGGAAGCATCAATCTCAACAATCTTAGGCAAGGCAAGGTTTGCAAGAAACAAGCAAGGAATGTTTTTAACATAATTCTTTATTTGTTTAACAACTTTAGTATGCTCATCAGTAAAAGCAACAGGATGTTTCTTTAACCTATCATGCAAAGGTTTTGACATTCTATTAATATTTGGACAGAAATCAAGAACATAATTTAAACTTACTAAAAATCTCTGCAACTAAGTTTTATCTAAAATTATATCAGGGAATTTATCAACAAATGCAAGAGATCTTTCGATTGGTGTGATAGTTCCTTTGGAAATATAATGACCAAGAAACCTGACATTAGTCTGGAATAGAGAAACTTTGGAGCTAGAAATAGCTAAACCAGCTTTTCTAGTGGCTAAGTAAAAAGTTTTAAAATGTTTGAAATGTTGATTAATTGATTGAGAAAAAATCAACACATCATCTATGTAAACAATACAGAATTCAGAAAAAGGATTATAAATATCATTCATTATTCTTTGAAACTCAGAAGGTGCATTCTTTAGACCAAAAGGCGTTACTGTCCACTCGTATTGCCCAAAAGGAACAGTGAAAGCAGTTTTATACCTATCTTTAGCGTGAATTTGAATTTGCCAAAATCCAGATTTCATATCAAATTTTGAAAAGATAAAGGCAGAATGTAGTTTTTGGAGTAAATCCTTTTTGTTAGGTATGGGATACCTAATCCATTTTAAGACTTTATTTAAGGGTTTATAGTTAATGACTAACCTAAGTGCTCCTCGTTCTATTTCAAAATTTTTATTCACATAGAAAGCAGCACAAGACCATGGAGACCTAGATTTGACAATAAGACCTTTAGACTCTAAATCTTTAATTTCATTTCTGCAATGTTGTTCTAATTTCATGTTCATCTGGATTGGGCGAGCTTTAGTAGGATTTTGTTTTTCATCAAAAGAGTTTTCATATGGTAAATCTACCAAATGTTGTTTTCTGTTCCAAAAAGCATATGGTAAATCAGCACATATTTCGTTTTCAATTAGAATTTTGAAATCATAAATTTTTTCCTTTATAAATTCATTTAGCAGTTGAGTTTGAATTCTTTATAGACTCAAATCCTTTTGTAAATAAATTAAGTCATTTTGTTCAGACTTAATAAGGACATTTATTTGATTTTGGTAAACAGAACAGGCTTTTACAATATTTAAATTTTGAGTTTTAGGTTTTTCGATGAAAAGGAAGATCAATTTTTTGCCTTTGGCTTTAAAAGATATACTATCATAATTAACAGTATAAGGGGTAATGAGATTTATGAAGGGAGTTCCTAGAATAACAGTATGATGTATATCATTTGTTAAGAGAAAGGAAGTCTTGAACTCAAAACTATTATTATAGACAGAGGCATTAACTTTAGATTTGATTTTTAATTTTGAATTGTTTGCTGCAGAAAGTCTTTCATTTTTTTTTTCGTGAAATCTTTTAGGAACAATTTCCTCTTTAATACAATTTAAATCAGCACTAGTGTCGAATAAGGCCATGGTGTCGATTTCGAAATCTTTAGAAAGGATTAATGTGATTTTTATTAAGTATTTTCTTGTAGTGATCTGCTTTAAGACAAAAAGGAAATCATTGGGTAGAGATTCAATGTTGTCTAGGTTTTGTCGTTCATGGTTATTATCAGAGTCTGTTTCTTTATCGGAATCATCCTCCATCTGTTTTTTTAACAGTAGTTGGATAGTATCTGAATCATTTTTTTATTTTTCTTTTAAGTTTTTTATCTCAAGTTTGATTTCTTTTATCTCTTTTTGGAGATCTTGAATATTAGGTGTTGTTTTATTTGTTGTCTTTTTGTGAAGGATTTCAGTAAGATCATATGTATTCTTTTTAATATTGAGGGCTTTAGAGGTTTCTGCTTTTTCTATCAGTTGTAGAGTCTTTAAAAGTTTATCAAGGTATTCTTTTTGAAGGGCAGGGTCAGAAATATATTTGAGTAGTTCAAGAAATTTTCTTGATCTTTAGTTAACACATTGACTTTCTTTAGATAGCATTCTGTAGTAGAATTACTAGAAACAGAGGTATCAGAGTCTATTAACTCATCAACCTGTAATGGCTCACTATCTCCCGTCATGGAAGATTCAGAGTCAAAAGACTCAATTAGTAAAGGAGCCACTTTAGAAAGTGTCTCATCATCAAGGCCAAGTCCATGGAGTTTTCTGTTTATTCTACAGAATTTTTTTGTATGGCCTTTTCTTCCACATTTATAACAAGTAGCTTCTTTGTAGTTGAAAGGGGTTTTGGAAGTGGCTTTGAAATTTTGGTTTTTTGAGAAGTGAGGTTTCCTGTATAGTTTTGAAGGTTTTCTTCAGGCGGATTCTTTAAAATCTGGTAATGGTTTTTTATAGTTATGGCTTTTTGACCTATAATGTTTTTTGTAAGGTTTTGAAGTGCATTTACCATTACAGTCTTTAGAGGCTGAGGTTTTAAAAGGGTCATAGTTAAACTGCTTACAGAAACTGCTTAACTCTTGTTTAGACTGTCTAAGCTCCCACTTTAAACATTTCTGTAATTTCAAATCTTAACAAATCTTTAAGCCTTCTTTATTAACAAAGCTGACTAGTTCACCATAGGTATACGATTGTCATAAAGAGCTTTAATAGAATTTCTAACCTTTTCTCCTAAGAGAGTTGGTAGTCCTGCAAGGAACTTTTCTTTCCAAGTAACATGGTTTGCATCATCTCTAAGGAAAAGTCGAGTAAATAAGGTAGTTTTATAGCTTTGAAATTCACTAAGTTTCCTACACCTAAGGTTATGTAGTAATTCAGCATTTTTATCTCTAAGGTGTGATAGGTCATCTATGAAATGAAGAGAAATTGTAAGGATCAGTGTGGCTACTGCATCCTGTATTGGGTTATTAAATTCGTCACAGATGGGTGCTCCATTTTCATCTGTTTGAATTACATTAAGGATATCTAATTGTTTTTGTTTAGTGAGAAGATGATCCCACCATCCTTTAAGTTGGCCCGTAAAGCCAGCTATGAGAATCTCTGCAATGGCTTTATCAGAGTTTCCAGACTAGGTTTTATAAGCATTAGCTGCCATGGTCATTTGTTGTAATAATCCAAGTATGTTATACTCAGACATACTGTCAATGTTCCATTCATAGACAGAGGAGGCATTAAAACCGTGATTGATTTAATACACTTGGTCTATTGTCTATGGCTAAATCAGGTGGAGAATGAATAGTATGGAGGGCTCATTCCTAGTGGATTTTATTGGCTTTAGGAATAGGTTCATCTTTAAAAGCTTTTATGTCTGAAGAGGCAACAGACATTTGGTCCTGGTCAAGTACACCAAGGGTTCCGGATTGGACACTATCAGGGACTATTTGGATTTTACTAGAGGAAGAAGAAGATGCTTGAGATGCTTCAATCCTATCTAGTTGGTCGCGAATGGCTTTAGCAAATTCCGATTTTGACTCTTGAACATGCTTTTGACTAGGTTTTGAGACTTGAAAAGGTTTGAAAATAGGTTCTTTAAGCTTTTGTCAAGATGAGTTGTCGTTGAGCCAATAGGAGAGACGGCTATGGTTGATTGGTGGAATTGGTTTTCTATTATGGTTAACTGTTTTCCTATTGTATTTAGGTTTGTATTACAGAAATTATTCTGTTGAATAATGCTACCTAAATTTGTCTCGATATCGTTTGTTTTATGAATTTTATAAGGTGAGACTTTAACCTGGACATGAGGTATGCCATGATCAATGGTCAAGCTCCTAAGTGGTGGATGTTCGGATTCAATAGTTATATCACTGTCAGGAAGATTCCATTCTGTAATCTTTTTTCTGACTGTGATTGGATTGGATTCTTTAAAAGGGTAAGGTATCTTATTTTTTGAAGCATATATTTCAAACCAATCAAAAAATAGGATGTGTACTTTATGCATCGTTATAAATTCAAAGTAAACTTCTTGTATTTCTTTTCTTTGGTTTAAAAAATGTTTGAAAAATCAAAGTCTTTTGTCTTTGTTATTATCAGAATAAAATTCTTTATGAAGAAGAGTTTTATTAAGCTCAAATTCTTTTTCAAGGACACTTATTACATTTTTCGTGACAGCAGAAAATGTAGGAGATGTAGGAAGAGAAGATTCTTTTTCTTCTTGACTTTGTTTATGTTGAGTGCTAATATATATAGGATGGGGAACACTAGTTGCATAGTCAACTGAGTGTATAGAAGAACTAGGTATATCAGATGTCGAAAATCTAGGTTGATCCTTTATATATTGGAAATGAAGATTTATAACGGAAGGAATTTTGGAAAATCTTCTTTCTTGTGAAAGAATGCTAGAAATAGAATCTTTATCAGAAAATCTAGATGAAGTAAATCTTCGAAAGGATAACTTGACTTTACCATTAGAATATTGAGTTATATTTTGTAACTCTGTATTGGGCTCTAGTTGTTTAACTAGAATCCATTCTTCAAGAAGATTGACATCTTTCCATTGGATTGGTTTTGGAACCACAGTATTTGCTTTTGAAAGGTCAGTCTGTAAGAGAAGAGTCTCGTCTCTTTTCGACTGGAATTTATGTTGAGTATTAAACGCAGAGTTCATGGCTTTGTATGAGATTTTAAAAATTAATGCAACAGGAACAGATCCTTCAATCATATTATAATTATGAGTTTTAATTTGTAATATCATGCTTTTTAAAATATTTTTGTCTTTTAAGGAGACTGTTATGTTAGGGTAACAGCTAAAGGAAATGGGACCTTTACAGAGACTCTATTCAATGCTACTTAGCAAGGAATCATCAAAGGAAATGAATCTCCCATCTCTGAGGACAGCCAGAATAGAGGTATCTAGACCTTCTTTAGTTAAATGTTTTATTCCGACTTGGATTAAGCCGATGTGAACATAATTAAAGTTCTTTTCTTTTAATTTCTTTAGAGATTGTTCTGAGAATAAGTGAATGGTTTCAAAAGGCTTTGAAAGGGTTATATCTCTTTCTTCAGTTTTTATAACATAATCAGTTTTTAAGAAATCAAGCTTTTTTGTTTTATAAATCATGTATTTAGAAATTTTGGGTAATTCCCAACAGTCTATTGCTTTATTAAAATCTTCAATTATGAATTCTTCTAAATTCACAACATTCTTTGAATCACTAGTCTTTCAGAACAAGAGCTAAAGAAAGATGATGCTCTACAGAGTAGAGAATCCATGTATGTTTAACCTATGTGATCTAGTTTTACAAGTATGGCTACAATCCAAGGCTAAGAGTTGGGTTTACTGCCCTTCAACCAAATCGGGACTTACGACCAAATACTACCAAGGCACCCAAAGGTAACACCTTCACCACACTAGCAAAATTTTAACCAAACACAAGTCTCGCAACACAAAAACTCTATTATATAAATTAGTATATATATATATATATATATATTCTTGGTTGAAAAGCATTTCCTCTCAATTAAACCAAAATCCAAAGCTAGTGACATTCCTATTTCTAATAATTAATAATCGAGCATGACCAGGAGGCCTTAATTCAACCCAAATAATAAACAAGATTGAGAGATGTTTAAACAATAAGCTAGATAGACTGGCACATTAAGAATTAAAGTCATTCAAACATGAACCTAAAATTGACGTTTTTGGGACTTCACAATTTAGCAAGTGCAAACTCTTGGCCTTCCATTGAAGCTAATAGGTCCTTAGTTTTGGGTTAAACCACTTACGTCATGGTGTTGTGTACTTCAAACAATATGAGCATCAATGGAGCAACACATTTATATGGTCGCCTGCTACCAAGCAAAAGCATTCTGATATATCTAATTCAATACAAAGTTTAGAATACTGAAAATCACTCTCAATTTAATTTGTTTGTTGTTTTAATTTGCTTAGGGAAACTAATTAAGGTCAGGACTATCTTGCTCCAGGACCTTTTCAACAACATTGAAACCATCAAATCTGGCATGAAAAGCGCTGGGATATATGCAAGTACGACCTCGAATTACTGTTGAAAATGTTTGATCAGGGGTAAATAACTTAAACCATTTGACTTTGTTTTGGTTTGCTAGTATGTGTATGCACATTGACATATTTTCCATGTACGAATGCTCTTCATTTGGACCCGATGGATGGCTTTAGTTATCCGCATTGACTTTCGGAAGACATCTCTGATGCTAAACTGATACAACCAAATGATCTTTGATGATGAAAATGTGAATGAAAATGGGCTCGAAGCAATTTTCTAAAATTTCCAATTTATCTTAACATTTAAAAAGAAACGAAACAAAAAGAAAATCTGATACTTCAGCCAAGATAATTATGAATAGTATAAAAAAGCAAAAAAAAAAAAAAATCACAACATTGCAGAGCTTAGGGATGCTGAGGAGATGTACACAGGGCTCACTAAACAAACATGTGTGAATAAAATCAGAAGTGTTACGTACAGCTTCCATTCTACTGTACATGAACGACAGTATTGACTTCTAAATTCGAAAGGTCACTGAGATAACACAACCGCATAAATAAAGAGATGGCATACAAATCATTTGAGATGAAATGTTAAAGATAAATTTTTGAAAAATCTAAAATTACTCCTGAAGAAAACATACCTAGTTAAACAAATGAAATAATGTATGAATTCACGCAACAAATAAAATAATATATTTAGTTTTGATTTTTTACAATATATTTGAATTTCTAAGTATTTGACTTATAAAATGGATACAGCAAGTATTTATAAGTCTTTAGAAGGGGATAAATAAAAAAATATTAGTTTTCATATATTTTTCAATAATAAAATGTGACGTTAGAAATTAAAAAATAAATATATTGTTGGGACATTTACATTTAATCTTTTCAAACTTCAGTCAAGTTTGAATTTATTTAATTTTTTTTGAAAGTTACTTTAATGTCGCGAAACAATAAAAGGATTTTGATCACTTTCCGTTCGTTGACAACATTAATTATTAAAAGTTAGTGAAAAAGAAAAATTAATCTATTAAACGTGTTGGTAACTATCATTATTATAACTATCACTATGACCTTGGCATTTTCCACGGTATAAATTGTAAAACATTGATAGTGCGATGTGCTAGTCTTTTCAATTATAAAATCTTGACAGTGGGTGCGTTTATCTTTTCTTATTTTTCTTAAAATATTATTTTAAAGCTTTTGCTTTTATTTAGGTGTAATAATGAAAAGGAAAATGTGGTTTTGGTTAAAATGTTTGTTAGATATATGAGTTCTTAAAATTCGAAAATTGTGACTTAAAAAAAAGTATATCAAAAATCGTAATAAATGCAAACTGAGTCTAGCTCCTCTCTCTCTCTCAGTCTTGTGCCAGCCTCTGTCCAGTTTTAATTTTATGAGGATCATCATTCATAAATATTTTTGTATAAATAACATTGCATCAACTAAGGTGACATATTATAATTAATTGAATTTATAAATATAATACGGCTCAGATAATTTATTTTTATTATTTAAATTTTCAAAAAACAGGCAATATACAAAACATTAAATAAAATATATCCTCTTTCACAATTTTTACTTTTAACATATTTCAATTGACAAGGAGTGAAGAAATAAGGAAATAATCGAAATCAATTGAGAAGTTCTCTTCCCGCGACATACTCTATACTACAATTGCAAACATACCCAACTTTAAGAATGACATATGACCCTTTTGAATGCACTTTCTGATAGAGTAAAAGATTATTATGTCGTCAAATTTATTAAAAACTATAAGTTACACAGTACACTACCATCTAATATAGGGATGGCAAAAAAATTCAGATTTTGCCCACATTCAGAAGGATCCGAAAGATTCGGATTTGGAAAATCCAAATCCATATTTTAAAAAATGCATATCTGGATTTGAAAAATCAAAACCTGCACGGATCTTGATGCCCTTGCATCCAGTAAACGGATATCCGAATCCAGTTGGTTTTTGTTATAAATTAAAAATTAAATTAAAATATATATTAACTTAAATTAAAAAAAAAAAATCTAATCCATGAATCCCAAATCTGTAATTTTGTATCACTCGCTAACTTGCTTCATTCAACTTTCACACACACTCACCTCACCAATAGCCATAAGTCATAACACTCAAATCTCGCTGTCGATCGGTCGCCGTCTTCCTCGCAACTCACCAGAGTCTCGCGTTGAAGCTCGCCTGAGCTGTCATTGAGGCCTCACCGTCCAAGCTTCAGTACTCGTCGATTTCATCAATATCCCACTATGCCACTCCTCACAATCGTCAAAGAAGTCTCGCGGTGCTCGTCGAAGCCTCGTCGTCATTGAACCCTTGTCGTCCAAGCCTCGCCTGATTGGAATTATTTTGCCAATAATTTGATTTTGCTCCCTTGTTTCAATTAATTTTTTGTTCTTTCTATTAATTACATGGTTTTTTTATTAATAATTTCGTATTGTGGTTAATTGTTTGATTGTATTTAATGAGTTTAATCTAATGTAAATTTGTTTAAACTTGAAAATTTTGCTGGCTTAATTTAATTTCTTTGTTGATTTATGTTTTTTATTTGTGGATTTTAATGGTTATGCACTTGAATTTAGTTATTTTTTATGTTTGATTTATGTTGTTATATTTTTATTTGTTGATTTATTTTTTTATTTGTTATATTTTTATTTATGATGATGCCGTATGTTATTTATGTTAAATTGTTAATTGTTAGATTATAATTAAATTTTATTTGATATTATTAATTAAATTGTTAAATTTTTAAAAGATATTTTAAATTATTTAATTTTAAGTTTTGCATATCCGGATATTTAGAATATTCACCCGCATCAGATGTGGATATTCCTCACATCTAGATCCGCACAAAATTTTATGGATCCGAATACGGATCCAGATATCTAAATGTAAATCTGGATCCGGATCTAGATTTTGCCAACCATAATCTGACAATTATTGTATCCGTTCATTTGTGCAAATTGACGTGACACATTGAGTAAAAGTTAAATTTCATTTCGACGAGAGCTTTTATTTTTTGGATTGCATAAATGAACAATTTCCCAGTAAATAGGATCGGAAATGACCAATTTCTGCGGAGATTTCGTGAGTGAATCTGTTGTTTCCACTCAACAATAACTTTTCAAGATACTTAAAGTTCCTTTGGAAAGTCACATGGAACGTGCAAATTTTTAACCCAAAGTCTTTTGTAACACCACAACAATTGGGAGTTTAAAAGTAAACCATACGGCAACCCCACAACCATCCCAAGTCTTTTGTACACTTACCAACACCACAACAAAACTTGGGACAACTCTATGTGTGTTCTTGTCTGACTCTAACAAGAACTATCTCGTCCTCAGCAAGAATTCTTTTGGGTTAAAAGAAACTACACGATAAGCAACAGTTAGAATTATTAGCTTATAATTAGCGAATAATCTGCTTAAAGTAATATTCCGACACACTGTAGATTCTACAAGCTTAAGCTCTCTTTGGTTTAACTACGAATTAGCTACGCCGTGGGTCAATCGAGGTTTGAAAAAGTTACAAATATCAAATTATTTAAAAAAATTTGATAATTATATTTATAAATATAATCAAATGTTATCTTGTACTTTTCAATTTTCTAAACTCAACAATAATTATAGTGGTTTTTTTTTATATCAGTTGTAGCCTTAGTAAGATACATAATCTCAACACAGAACGGGCCTTTAATTCTGGGTTAAATCACATGGATCATGGTGTTATGTGCACAAGGCTCACTGAACAAACATTTTGTGAATAATTAGCAGTGTTACATACAGTTCCATTCTCCTTTATATGAACAACTATATTGGTTTCTAAATTCGAGAGGTCACTGAGGTAACACAACTGCATAAATAAAGATTTGCTGTCATGAAAACACCCACTGAACAAGAATATATATATATATATATATAATTATTTTTAGGCGTAGATGTCTGTATTTTGTTTAATGCAAACACATTATTAAACCGTGCGGTTTAACAATGTGTTTTTTAACTAACTATTTTAAATCACACGATTTAAAAGCGTGTTCATATGAAAAAAAAAAATATAAGGACGCTCGCATTAGAAAAATACTATATATATGTAGAGAGAGAGTGAGGGTTCCTGCATTTTATTATTGTGCGAAACCAAATAGTACAATTAAGTCAAAACCATACTGTGATATTTAGCAACGACGACTAGACTAGACTAGTCTAGTGCTTGTGCTGGGAATGATGATAATGGGCTTGTTTCTGGACAAGATTTGATTTCCCGCACCCATATTTGCTGTGACCCTCGAGTAGTTACCAGCTAAATGATCATCAAACTGCGTTTGCCCTCCAGTACTGCTAGCGGTACCTAGCCTAAAATGCCTTCCAGGAGATGGAATTTGTGAAATTACAGGCTCTGTGATTCTCTCCGAGGCCGTTTGAAATGATTCTCAAGTTGTGGTTGCTCTGCTCTGGGGGAAGAATAATTCATAGTACAAGTGCAGTGAAGTCGATTCATTAGGCTAGGGAATGCATAAAACATCCAAAAAAAATCGTAAATATGAACCTCAACATATACAACCAAATATATTATGTTATATAATGCAGTGAAGGGATAGCAACCACCAAAATTTAAATCCCAATAACAAAGTGCTCAATATTACCAGCAACTTTATCCGCAAATCCAAGGCTGTTGGAGTAATATAGGAGTTTGTCTATGCTGAGCAACGGTATCAACAAGGCTTTCAAGTTCATTGCCATCAAATACAGGAGCCAATTTATAGGCAGCTAAAAGATGCAAGAATCCCAACACCTCAAATGAATTGCTTCTCCTACGATGCAAGCTCTTTCTCACGTTCCTCAACCAATGTTTGGACTTGCCCATGTTTCTTTGCTTTCAATTTAATTTCCTCACCGCGTTCTTTAATCGACTTCTCCGACATTTCTAAACCTTTTTGCTCCGCCCGATATTTCTTGATCAACTCTTCAGCTGAACTCAGCTCACAATTGCATTCTCCCAATCCTCTTTTGAACCAAAACCCAATTCTTTTCTTTCAACTCAACCTCACCATTTCATTCTTCAATCCTTTTTTTCCACCAAGACTAACTCATTCTCTTTGCTTTCTGAAGTGCTGAGAAAGAAACTTCAATCTTGCTTTCTTCAACACTCCCCAAGATCTCTAAGATTAGAATCAACAAGATGCTTAATAGATTATCTGAATTGCTAACAAAGAATCAATGAATTACAAAATGATTATTGAAACGGAAAAGAACAAGAAAGAACGCATCAACAGCCACAGAACAGAGCTATTAACGTGGTTCAGCCACAATACAATGGCCTACATTCACGAAGGAACAGATTCACCAGCTTTATTGATTGATTCAAGCCACATGTTACAGAGAATTTTATGAACACTCATCAGAGAACAAAAACTCCTCTTAATACAGATTATCTCTCTCTCTTGAATGCTCTCGAACTCTCTTCTTTCTCACACCAGAAGCAGCTGTGTAACAGCCTTTTAACGAACCCAAAAATGCCTACAGAAATGCACGTGTTTTTCACGTGAAATAACAGTCCCATTAACAACCTTACAAGTCACGTGTATTACACATGCTTCATTAATCTAAAACGGCATGAACTCTGGTCGTTTAAATCGGCAAAGTCATCACACATACAAACTCAGATTTTCCTTGTCGTTTTGTATCTGTCACAGCTTACCAAAACGCAAGTGACCCTCTGTCGTTTTGCAGTTTTGATTTGCTTCATTAATAAACACAACACTTCCAATCTCTTAAGCACGCTCATCTGTGAAGATAGCTCACCATGCTGAATTGAAGAAGCAAAGCCAATCTGCTGTTAACTCACGTGTTAGTAATGCCAAGTCAGATAAACCAGCTGTCAAGGGTGCCAAGTCAGACAAGCCAGATCAGCAGCAGCGATAGCTCAACTAATTCTGTTATACGTGATCTGCTCATGTGCTTAGAGTTAGTCAAATTAGAGTTAGCTCTAATAACTAATTAGTTACTGCATAGTTGATCTTTGTCATGTGTATAAAAATAACTCAAGTTCTGGATTGTTCTTTTAAGAAATAAGTAACAGTTTCATATAAAAAACAATTTTCTCTCAATTTCTCAGCTGCCAAACAGCAGCATTTCATTCAGTTTTACTTTTGTTTCATCATCTAACAACCTACTCTTCATATTTCTTGGATTTTCTTTTCAAGTGTTTTCGTTGTTTAATCAAAGTGTTTCTCTAAATCTTTCCATTGAAGAGTGCACGAAAGAACTGAATTAGCTTGTGCATCCACTTCTTTGACTCAGCAGCAACTCTCAGCTCCTCAGAAATATCAACACAATTCTACACTTAGTTAGAAACTAATTAAAACAAACCCAATTGAAAATCTACCGTGTAAAAGAAAATTAAGTATGCAAAATTAACTAAAATCAACAGTTGCAAAAGGTTAGGAGAAAATTAACGTGAAACAATGGGAAGCTATATATCTCACTGATAGTTAGTGGTTGATCTGTTGGTATGCTACTTGGAAAGTGTACAAGAGTTTTCTTTTTTTTTAAAGGAAAACATAACTTTCAATCATTTAACTCTGTGAATAAATATAAAAGATGGCCTAGTATGTTATCCAACCATAACACAAAGTCAGTGTAGTCTAAAGCTAAATTAGCAAGCGTGTGAGCAAAGCCGTTACAGGCTCTTGGAGTGTGTTGGATCTTGACTTGTTTTTATCTCTTCATCCTCTCTTGGATATTAGCTACAAACCAAAAAATTTCAGTCTTTGTGCTCTTTCTAATGAGACCCAATCCGCTGCTTCCTGTGAATCAGTCTCAATAATCAAGGGTAAACATCCTGTGTTTTCAGCTATTTTCAGGCCCAACTTTTTTTTTTTTTTACTTTTTTCTTTAAAGGTAAGGGGGTGGGCAAGCCCAAATCAATTTTTACTTCTCTTACCACCCCCAAGAATCGAACCCGAGTCCACACGAGTGTGAGGGGCGACAGCTACACTGCCAACCAACTCGACTACGCCCTTAGCCCTTAGGGGCATTTTCAGGCCCAACTTGGTTGCTTCAGCTTCTGCATAAATATAATCAACTTTGTCGGAACATTTTGTAGGCTTCATGGCTGCTGCTGCTGCTACGAGCTTGCCTTCTGAATTTCTGATTACACTACCCAAGCCTACTCTTTGTTGGTCTATCTTTACAGCTGCTTCAACATTCAGATTAGACCAGCCTGTAGGAGGACATTTCCAATGCTTCTGGGTTGCAGAATTCTGCTCTGATGTTGCTTGCATCTGTGGCATTTGAATTCTTTTATAGGACTGAACAATTCTTTTAGAAATAACAAGATTACTTCAGTGCCATATACTCCAACAGAATGCAACTATTAGCTCCATTTCAGTCTTGCTTCGTCTTCCAGCCACAGCTAACAGTAAAGTTAACACATCTTTACACTTTAGAGCCTTTACTTCATCTTCAAAAGGTACGAGCCTCCAAGTTTTCCAAAATCCTTTACATTCAAACAGTTTGTGGAAGATAGATAGACTCTCCAAAACTCCTGCATCTTTGACACCGGAGGGCCTGTACACTCTTTTCTTCCATAATTCTCTGTTGCGGAAAGCATGTCATTTGCTGCCCTCCACATAAAGATCCTCACTTTCTCTAGAATCTGCAAGTACCAAATTGAGTTCCATAAGCTTTTGCTTTCCTCTGAACAGGTAGGCTTGTTTAGGATCTTCACTTGTAGAGCTAGTTGACAACCACTTTTGATTGAGTAATCACCCTTATTATCATAATACCACAAAACTTGACTTGATCTTGATTGTCTTGGCAGAGGGACCTTAAGTATCCGGGCAGCATCGTCTTGCTGAAAATGTTGCTCTATTACAGGTTCTTTCCAGCAATGTTTCTCCCTTCTACTTCATCTATCAATTCTGAAACAGTAGTTCCCAATGGGAGGCTTGTGGGAGATATTGGTTTGAAGGTTACAGGTCTTGGTAACCAGCCACTTTGATGGAAAGTGCACAAGAGTTAGGTGGCGTTTGTTTTTTAACTTAATAACTTAAAGTGATTTAACTTAATTAATTAAGTTAATTAGATGTGTTTGTTTTTATAACTTAATAGGACTTTTCAGATAATTTTGACTTAATAAAAGAAGTTAATTTTTTTAGCTTTTTGCTTAATAGAAGAATCTGAATTAAGTCAATTAATTTCTAATGTCAAAAATATCCTTATTTTATAATTTATTTTTCATATATATTCCAAAACTCACCCATAAACGTTTATCCTACATAATCTCATCTTTACATGAGACAACTTTGAGATGAAATAACAAATCAACTATTTTAATCATTTTGCTAGTTTTTTTTTCTTATATTATGTACTATTATTCAGAATTAGTGATAAAATTTAAAATTTATGATATTTTATATATTATAATTCTAAAATTATTATGTATTCACTTGAATATAGTTTTACTTATAAATATTAAAATATTATGGTATTTAGTGTATTATTTATTTGACATTTAAATTTAATAAGGGTACAAATATAAAAATATATGTTTTCAGATTTTTAAGTTTAAAAAACAAACAACTTAATACTTATTTTCAGAGATTCAAATAAAAAAAACAAACACATTATTCAGATTCAGACATTCAGATTATTCAGAATTCAGACTAATTCAGATCTATTCAGATTTCAGACGGAAAAACAAACGCCACCTTAGTATCTCTATTTTCACTCATCTGAAAAAATGCACGTCAAATGGATAAAGTGGCATGACATATTGAATCTATTTAACTGGATTCACAACTTTCAAAATAATTTAAGAAGCTTTTTTTAAATGTGCGTGCATCATTACCGGTGTAATAGTGTTCGCTTAAATTTTTTACATAATTTTTCATGAATTGTATTTATTCAATCCAACAGTATATAAATATTGACTTAAATGCTACTGAAAAAACTAAGTTTAGGGAACCTAACTTATATTTATATGATAATAAATATATACAAGGGCTTGTCACATTCGATGATTTGTGTTATTGGGTATATGTTTTAGTAATGTTGAAGGTTGACAAATTGTAAATGGCCTCCAATTTTTTGTTATTTATATAAATTTCTCAATGATGTGATTATCAGTGAAATCCACTTCATTGGTGATTATAGATTTATTAGGCTAAAAAATAAGGGAAGGATTACAAAGATTTTGGGAATCAAACCCCTTGTGAGCCTCGAATTGAAAGAGGTTATTTAGAATAATATATACTATATGGTGGTCCGTGGAGCTCTTCAGGTCTGCCAGTGCTTATTTAGAATCACTTTCAGTTTTAAGAGAAATCATCTCTTTCCGCAACTCCCTCGAGTCAATAGCATACATAGGAAAAATTCTAGATACATTGGAGGTGATATGTATAATTTAATTAAATATAACTATTAATTATTTGATAATTTTTTAAAATAAATATACATATTGCATTCATGCATTAATTAAGTGTAGTGTTTTTTATGTACATTAGAGTCCCTCCACGTATAGATAATTACTGCAGTAACGTAATAAAGAAGTTTGAACTCCGAAACGATATAAGAAACAACCCAACAAAAAACGGCACGCAGATTGCGGAGCATTCTCTAATAACAACAGTAACAATTTACGGTTGCTGTCACCACATCAACAACAGAACCATTCCCACAGGGTAAAGAAAAATGAAGTTAAAAGTTGCAATCAATTCAAATTCAGAAATGAGTTTACACCACTCGAAATATAAAACATATAATATCAAATCAAGTCAGATTAAAGGCTTCAGCCGCACAACCAGCACCCCGGTGAAGAGCAAGAGCGAAAGCAATTCCTAGCGGTTGATACCCACGTCTAGAGAGTTAGTTCTATAGTGGATGCTCGACGATAGGACACTAATTTACATCTAACAACTTCTGACAGATTGTCAATCTTCTCAAAGATATCGTCACCACCCTCAAAACAATAATACCTTCTTACATCATATTGCAATTCACCATCCTCAGTTATACTCAGCGATTTAGTATGCTCTACCTTAACTTCGTTTATGCAATGTTGCCAACATGAGACGGGAAGGGACTGGCAGCACTGAAGAATCTCTCCATCATACGTTAGCTGCTTCTTGTATGAGATCTGAAAAGAAAGTGAATTGGCAATAAACATCATTGGTTACACATGAAAGAAAAAGACATTATTTTAGGCTCCAGTGATCATAATTAGAACAAGTAATTTCGTTTTGTTGTTTACAACAATAATCATGCATGCCGTAATTAGTGTTGTGGACTTATCAGGAATTCCAAAACCTCCATAACTAGTGTCATGGACTTATTTGAAGTTTTGAACTGTGCAGTTTTAGTTGTTCAATGAAATGCCCAGAAAAAACACGGTCGTGACACTAGTAAACCATAAATACAGTCAATTGAATGATTCAATAAATTCGACTGTCTTATTTCATCCTCAAATTATAAGTCTTGAATTAAATGAAAACAATTTAATACCTAAAAAGAAAACTTGTGCCGATGACTGTTTGGGGAAGAAATTGAATATCAATAATAAAGTGTCACATGTCGATGAAGGGTGCCATGACTTTAAATGATCACTATAAACACTTGGGGTTCCTAACCTACACCACCTGAGATACCCTACTTACACCATAAGTACTCGAGACACTCAGCATACACCGAGTAAACCTAGTGATTAAGAGGGTATGAGGGGTACCTCAAGTCAGATGCGAAACAATCAAAGAAAAATCTCCAGAAAAGTCTGACACAAGAAATATCTTTGTCGTCTAAAAGATAATCTTCGATTGTGCAGAATTAAATATTAAAATATCTTGATAAAAAATAGGGGACAGCCAACTGTCACCTCTACCAAAAAGTGAAGGACAACATGCCAAGGACAGTAATCTACAGCAACCAAGCCAAGCGACCTCTACTAAGGTATTTGCAACCACCTTGCAGCATACACCATGTGTCTTAAAGGATAAATTACACCATAAACCCCTTTTTTGCTCTCAAAGTATGCTCCTAAGAGTCCAAAAATCATAAAAAGGTAAAAGGATAAAAAAAAGGCTTAGAAAATGACAGGTAATAACTATTAGAAATGCGCCACATGGCAACCAGGGTACCCTGTATATAAAGACATTGAGGTTTTATTTTCATAATTCTGGACAAAACATATACACTCTATGAAAAGGTTGAGGTCTTCTTCAATCCTTCAGCCATTTTAGAGAGCTTATAAGCTCTCTAAACCGTAAAAAAGTTCAAGTAGCTAACTTGAGGGTCAGAGTGTGGTCGCCTGCCCACCCCGACTCCACCTCTAACCCCTTTTTGTTATTTTGCAGGTTTGAGGGAGTCCTTTCAAGCTCTCACACCTCCAGTCTAACCTACACCATCACTGCTATCCTCCCACTCTTCTTTATCTCCTTTAAATCCTAAAGCAACCCATATACAATGACTAAGTGAGGTACCTTGGTTTCCAAAAAAAAATTATTGTTTTAGCTAAGTTTTCCTCTTTTCCTTTGCACCTAAAATCTTCCTAAAACAATGACCATGCTCTATTGATACCATCTCTACATGAGGTGACGTCTAGAGCAAGCCATCCAAAGCATTTGCAATTGCAAAACGTGAACTGCGAGCCAAAACATTTGCAACTGAAAAACGCCAACCGTCCATCCTTACTGAATAGTTCAATTGCTTGACACTAGTCAATGGGAGAGATTGGGTTTGCCTCAGTTCTTGTGGAACAATCACACATTTTTCGGAAATAAATTTGGGGAAAAAAGATGGAGCGAGGGCTTTACAATGCATAATAATAAACTACTCAGTAAGGGGGAACATTTAACGAGGAAAAAAAAAACATTGGTAAGAGAGCATTGAGCCACTGACATACCTCACGTTCATGACATTATAGATTCAAAACCTTTGAAAACTTCTGAAACATATCCAGAATTTCAATATATTCAACAACTCATTCGATGTTGACCATAGAAGTGGAGGAAAAACAGAGAATTGATTCAAACAAAGACAAAGGATTTGAAGAGAACGATATCAGATCACCATGATATTTGAATATACTTAAATTAAGAGTCTCAATCTCCACTTGAATCAGTTTGTCACAGCATTCTAAGATCAATCTCTTAAGACAGGGACTTGAAATCCTAACACTCTTTAATATGTGACACTTAGTTATGCTCAAGTACTTTAGGAGTGGAAATTTAGAAATTCCATTGCAAAGCCACTCATTTTCTATGGGAAGACAATGAAATGTTATGCATTTGAGATTCTCACAAGAGCTTACATTGATCTCAATTGGAAATAGTCACGTTCGATGAATAGCTAGCGCATTGACATTTAATGTTTTGATCTCCACCCGTTTAATGTCAGAGGTGGTTACCAAAATGATCTCATTGAGATAACTAAGATTAACTAACTCTAGACTTCTAAACCCTTCACGGCTTCTTATTTGCTGGAATATGAACTCAATACTCATGACTGACATGTAAGATGTTTACTGTATGTGTGTATGCTATGTCATCTATCAAAGATTTGGGTTAAAATGACATGACTGTATCTATCATACAGACACATTAGTGTTGCACATGCAGAGCATGTGATGAAGGCTAATTCAGGATAACTTAAAATGGCATGAAATTTGGCGTTTTGAGATCACTTAAATAGCCACAAGTCTTGCACGTGTGTGAGGTTGTTATTGGTTGTTGGTTTTGGCGGGAAATCAATTAAAGTAACAAACCCAAAATGCAGAGTATAAAAATCTGATTCATCTCCAGCATCAGAAAAAGAAAGAATAGAATTGAGAAGAGAGAGAAAGTGTCAGCCATTTTTGTTCTAATCATCATCTATTCTTTGTAATCCTTGATCCCAATAATAATGAAAACTCACTGCTTGATTTCTCAGTAGATGTAGGCACCAACAATTGGTGCTGAACCACTTACACATGGTGTTTTCTATTTTTGGTTTGCTTAGATTCTTGATCTAAAGATTTGCATGTGAACTTTGATTGATTAATCTTGTATCTTGAATCAGAATCGGGTCTTGAGGTGAATTTGATCAATTATACAAAGGTCAAGATCACAACATTATTTCCAAATACTCAATCAAAGGACACCCAGAAATGAGACTTGCAATGACTTGATCATCAGCACAAACCTCCCTCAAAGCCAATTTCCGCAAGGAAAATAACTTTACATTTTCACTTGGTTGCTGCGGCTTACAATAACTTAACTCCAAAACATCTAATGATTCTGCATAAAACCTATTTAAGGTAAATTGCACCGTTCACGGCGCGAATGTACAAGTACCAACTCTTTATCTTCACAATTTATTGCCAATCCAAGGCATCGGCCTGCCATTGATGCGTTTTCTGGAGGATTTATTAAGTCCAACTCAAGACTGAACTTCTTAATTCTTATCATCTCCCTCTGGCGATTCAGCAAAGCTGGTTCCAAAGATGTCAGTATGTCCTTTGGCTTTCTAGGATTCGTGAAAATTCCACCGACTTCGACATCCGGGAATGTATGCCATACTTGTTTCCATATTTTCGACAACAAGCAAGTTTGAGCAACTTCTTTGACAGAGAGAAATGACAAAATGTGATGCAATATTGGTTCCGGAAGTGCAGATATCCTGTCCGCCTCAAGAATTCCACTCCCCATCATGATATCACAGCTTCCCTGAACGTTGAATAAGACAAGTTAGCCAAATTATATTTCACGTCAGGGTACATTTTTAACCGTTGTGCATTGCTGAAAATGTAAATACCCACTTTTACTTAGCAACTGATATTTACCAATAACCTATCTTCCTATACTTCGGTTTGTAGATCTTTGCAGATCTCACCTCTCTTTTATTAGCGGTAGATTTTCAAGCTATGCTTGATGCACCAAAATCTATTCTATGATTATATGGATTTAGACTTGTAATACCAGTTAATTATAATGTGATTTCATAAAATGAAAAAAGAAATTCTCAAACATACCCTTAGGTTGTTGTTCTTCAGGGAAAAAAAAAAAAAGAAAAAACATCAAAAGACTGATACATGGACTACGAAACTAGAGAACAGAGCAATCACTGTGAATAAAAGAGATACCTTTTTACCCGAAGGATCCCTTAAGTAGTAATTGAGAGATTTGCATCAACCAAGCAGTTGCTACAAGTCCAATAACGCTATGCAATTAAGGAAGAACCCTTTTTTTAAAAAAACAAAAATTAAATTTTTCTTCTCAAGATTTATTTTTGGAAAGCATTCCCTAAATTTGTAAGTGAGGCTAGAGAAGAATGGGCCGCGGCCCATGTGTCTGTGCATCTGCCTGAGGAGACGCATGAGGTACATAAATGAATGAAAGACCTTTAATTTCCTCGCTTCTGTGGCATATTTCATTTACTACCCTTTATGCTTGCTTATATTTTTACCACTTCTCTTATATTATCAATCTCACAAGCTTTGTAACAATTAGTTATTCTCCATAGTTTATGCTCATACTCTTTTAACTAATCTAGTTATTTAACTCAACCAAGGTTTGGCTCTCGCTATAGCAGGTTTAGCTTTGTTACCTAGTGTGTGAACCATTGCGGACGTCGATTTTAAAGGAGGATGGAATATTAGATTTCACATCAATTAAGATTTAATCAATAGATTATTATTAACCTTAAGGCACCCTTCTCTTTCAAATCGGTTTTTGTAGATAAGTCCTATCTTGCGGATTCATAACATTAATTTGCATCTTTCTTTTTAATAAAAAGTTAAGAGTGTTACTCTCACTGTTACTTGTAATGATATTATATATATATTCTTTTATTGTTTATTTTCTGATAGCAACAACGAAATCAAGCTTCTTGAAAGTTGAAGCTGGAAGAAATCAAATGTTGAAGATTAGAATTTGCTTGCATAAATCAGGACCGTAGACTACAAAAGAATCAAGACAAAATATTTCAAAAATAAAAGGCTAAAGATTACTAGAATCAAAACACTAGACAAGAATCAGAAGAGATTATTTGAAGACTGAAATTTTCTACTTCAACATTTAAGGACTTCACTTTTATCTCTCTATATGTTCTGTTTACGATAACTTTTATGAGCTTCATTAACTTGTATTTGTGGAAATTGCAAGTCAATTCCCTGGTGCCAAGTGCCAACTCCTCAAGCCACCCTCCCCGGTATGTTCCCTTCCATAGCCGCTAGCTTTGACTTTAATTTCATCTTTAGCGGTCGATAATTTGCAGTGGACAACAAAACTCCCCGAACAGAGCAACCATAGAAGCAGCTATAATTAAATACTAGTCAATGCTTATATTCAGAGAATGATCAATGATGCTTGGTACGTCATATCCTATAATAAATGATGTAGCATTCATGGGAAAAACCATAAATTATTTTAATAATTCAGTTCGAAATAAACTCAGTGACGTTATTATAGATGCTACCTAATTTGTTTTTTTTTTTTTTTTTTATCTTATAACGTAATGTTTATACCCTAAAATTTATCCCAAAAATCCTCAGATAATGTTGCTTTTCGTCATATAGGATTGTAACACAAGCTTAAAGCGATCACTTCCCATAAAAGATATTTAACAGGTTAAACAAAATGACCTCATGGCGCTTTCTAATTCAATGCTTATGCTTGTGAATGGATCGATCAACAATTCCATAATCAGTAATGTCTACATATTCACCTGGTGGTACAAAGTCGAAAGCATCATGTCCAATTCAATTCAAAACTACGATAACAAAAGTACTCCAGTTTTCCTTTCTAATTTTCTTTATTAGAAATAGTAATCTCTAGCCTGATCGTATCCCCAGTCAGGATTTCCAGTTTTTGTCTCACTTGTCTCGTCTATACTACTAGGCCTTTCTAGATCAGCACCCCCAGTTTACGAAGAATGACTTCTACATAACCCAGAGAGTCATTTGCTGGGCACTATGTTCTGGCATTGGCCTCTACCCCTCTAGAGTGCACCGAGGAAACAAGCTAAATAAGGAATTCATATCAATTTGAATGTATGTTATTAATATCTTTGTATGACTTTGCATTTGTTCCATTTAATTTCTATTTAACTTCAAAATCATTGGGCTCAAACGGGGCTTTGCCATTGGTGTAACAGGATCACTGATCCTGTTGTCCAGTTCAAAGCTTACCCAGACTATGATTCTATCAACAAGATCATGCCAGACTGTCAAATGACGTTAAAGCTACGTGAATGTTACTTTTCATAACTGTTAATTTTTATTTTTTTTTTAATTTCTCTTGATTATGGTCCTCCTCACAATTGTTTTGCGAGTTAATGCGTGCTTGGATATTTGCTGATTGAATGTTTCTTTTGACAGGCACTGATGGCATCCACCCTTTCTTGCTTCGTTTCTTATTTTGTTTGCGGTACAATATTCAAAAGCTAGCATCACTTTCACGGCAATCGCTGGTGACATATATGAATGTAAAAGAGTTCAAACATCCTTCTCTTTTTAAGTTTTCATATAACAGAATAAAAGCAAAAAGGTTTCCATACATTATCCTGCCAAAAGCATCTGTTCAATCTCATTTGCAAATGGCTTGGTAAGCTTTGAAGCTTAATCAGAAAGTGGACATCTCATCGTTTAGATGATCTAATCTGGCATTTTATACAATTACATGCAAGAATATACATTCATTCTAATTACTAATTGGGCCGGTGAGGAGGCAATTTGAGATGGGTTCGTACAATGGAGTGGTCTGGTCATAAGGACTTGAAGCATTTCCTGAAGTTCCTTTCGATGTTGATAGCTCAGAAGCCGGAGTACTGAAAACTTAGGGGCCTACTCTCAATTGTCCTGTAAATTACTTTGAATTTAATGCACATTAAGATAATGATCACGAGTTCGTAATCTAATCTCCCGTATATCTACTGTGAAACCTAATAAAGATCAAAGAGTAATTGAGAAATTATGTTCTAAAACTAAGCGATAAAGTTATTAACAGAGCTTGTAGGACGAGCGCACTCGCTGTTGGATCTTCTCGGTATTTAACAAAGAAAAGTGATGAGCAAAATGACACGTACATGGGCAATCAAAATTTAAATGCTTTGAATTTTATTCATGGAAAATGCAAAGTTCATTTTAAATAAAATAATAAAATTAACAAAAATAATATGTCCCATCATTAATTCTGATGTGTCAACATGTTATTGGCCAACAGTGCCAGAGAGTAGAGCTGTGGTGGCGCAAATCCAAACCCATTAAGCCAACTAACTTTATCGACAGAGGTTAAAAGGATAAAAGAGAGAGAACGTTTTCTTTTAAGCATTTTAAGAAACTCTCATGGCCCCAGCTACACCTACTTCCCTTAGCCCAAATCATGTTCTGAACTCTCCTTCACTTTTGAGTCCTTCAGTTTCATCAAACCCACTTACAGTTTCACAAATTTCAAAATTTCCTTTTTCTTTATCAGCAAAGACTGGTAGTATGTGTGCTCACAACTTGAAGCTAAAGCACCCACCAACACCATGTGCATCTGCTGAAGGTCTGTGTGCTCACCCTTTTCTCTCTTTTCAATTTTCATATTACCTTTACATTGATAATTCTAAAATGGGTTTTTTGTTTTTGTTGCTTTTGAATCGAGTGTTGAGCAATTAATTTTCTTTTACGTGTTACAGAAATTCCCAGTGCGTTACCTGAAGATTCAAAGTTTGTTCCTTTAAATGCTGATGATCCTATATTCGGCCCCCCTGTAAGTTGTGGTTAGTCCCATTCCAGTTCTCATGATAAACGCTTCTTTCTTTGACAATGTATTTTAATGTTTAATATTACATAAAATTATGTTATTTTAGTTTTTACTGCTATAAAAACATCTCGTTTTCAGGCATTATTATTGTTGGGCTTTAAAGTGGAGGAGGCAGTGAAGGTGAATCTTTTTGTCAAGTTTTATATTTGCTGACCTTTATATTCACTTATTTGCTTTGTTGGAGTGGTTGTAAATTGATTTGTAAGAAAATTGATTCTAAGTTACTAAGCAATTCTTAATGACTTGCAGATTCGGCAGTTTTTAAAAGAGATAGATGGTGAATTCTTGGAGGTATTATTTCAATTCAACTTTTTGTCATTTTTTATTCTTTCAAGAAGTTAAAACAGTGGAGCTTTTCCATAACCAAATGGTCCTAGAAAGTTTTCGAAACAGAACTGGTCTCCACATCTTTTCGAAGTTTCTGCCCGTACAATTTGTGCATTTTGCAAATTAAATAATCAATCCTATTGAGGTTGCTATATGTTCAGTTTTTTTATCTTCATCTGATCATTCATTATTGTAGGTTATTTTTTGCACTGAAGACATGATCACTCGTTCACTTTGGGAGGCAATGAATACAAAGCAAACCAACTTGGAAGCCATGAAGGTTGAAATTGAAATTATTCCCTTGCCGAAAACACAGTTTTTCTTGTTTCCCATCTTTATCTGAACATACTATGTGTTTACATAATGTATGCTGATGGGAGAGACAGTTACTGCCTTGATCAATTTGATGGGTTTATGAATGAACAAAGCATAGGGAAACTGGACTATTTAAACATTAGTTTGACCAATTTGATGAGCTTGTAAAAGAACAAAGCATACAGAACTGGACAATATAATTGGGTCTTTTTGGCTTTTGAATCGAGGTGTGATGTATTTTGCAGACATGCTTGTGAGCTAATCTATCTTTCAGCTACCATTAATATACTGCCATCTTAAGTTTTTTATGACCTGAGAAGACTTCAGGAGAAAAGTTCAAGTTTTGGGAGCTGATAGACTGAAAATCCTTTCATATGATATGATGACTCTTGTTAAGGTTTATCTTGTATTCATTTTCTTTCTTTATCTAGATTACAAAGTGTATTTCGTACCTCAGGTTGCAGAGTCACTGCCACGGATATGCTTCTTATCTGGCCTTAGTGGGGAGGAAATGATGATGTTCATTGAAGCATATCCAGAGACAGGTACTTGATCTTCTGTTGAAACACCACTGCAGTATCATGTTTCAGACCTTGAAGTGGATTTATTTGTACAAGGCTGCTTATAATGATGAATCTCTCTCCTTTCTAACAATGAAGTTGAAGATGATAATGTTGCTAGATTGGATTTGTATATCCATCGTGCAAACAGTGTTAAGATCTTGTTTTACTTCCATGCAGGCCTAGAACCAGCTGTGTTTGCAGCTCTTGTTCCGAATAGTGCTCATAAGCCATTGCAGGAGTTGATAGAAGAGGTTATGGGTGATCATGAAATGCTGGTAAGCTGATTTTTTATGTCTTGACATTTACATGTACAGTTGCATGATCAATTCTGTATCACCAACCTTGTATTTGAATATACACGCAGATTGGACAACACTCCAGTTGAGCACTGGCAGATGCAGGTTAGATTTATTTGAATATCAAAGAATATGGTAGCAAATATTGAAGTGGTAACTTCAATTTATTTCCTGTTCAAGTTTATGTTAACAACGAAACATCAACAAAATGATAACATAGTAAATATTGGTTTCCAGATATCTGCACAAGAGGAAGATGCTCAGTTCTTTTAGCAGAACAACGGATCATTATCTCTTGTAGCAACTTGAGTTTGTGTAACTTCATTGTAATGTACTTGTTATTGCATTTGCTTGGTTATTTCTTGTTAGTAATAGATGATGATAAAAATGAGCAAGTTTCTCAGGTTATTCGTTCAGGATACAGCATTAATGGTCATGCAGAGAAGTAATATCCTCGACTCATCCAATTTCCATTTCATAACAACTGTACATCAGTTTACAAGACATGGAAAAAATCTAATCTAATACAAAACCTCACTAAACACTGAAATGAAATTGCTACAAATAATTTTAAAGAGCGAAATAGGTACAAGAAAATTTTTTCCACAAGAAGCTGTTCATACTGGAGTGATGTCCTCACTGAAACTTTGACCTCATGTTGTTAATAAAGTTGGACATCAAGTAGATCTTCCGTGGTCTCCAATCAGTGGTTCATTCATTGCAGCTCGTCGACTAATAATCCAAGTAGTCAAATTCTGTAAACAAAGAAAGGAAGCTGGTCGGGTAATGAAGAGCAAACTAATGATAAAATATGTCATCCCTCGCACATTTATTTAAATGCAAAACAAGTTACAAACTTGCTAATCAAAGTCCTGACCCAAAAAAAATTAAATTAAAAAAGAAAGTAGAGGAAAAGAAACAGAATGAAGAGAAAATTGCGAATCAGATTGGCAATACATCAATAACTCATATCTACCGTGTACATGTACTTATTCAAATTGAAACCCATTTACATAAGCCTACTGTATAAGCAAATACACAAGAGGGATTTATAGCTCCAACATCATTATAAGATGTCAAAGAAGAACCACTTTTCAAAGTCTCATATGCCGCCAATTAATTAATTGCGCAATATCTAGAAGAGCATCCACATGCTGCCAACCGACTCCACAATTTGTAGAACATTCTAGAAGACTTAGTGCCTATCATAAATACTACATATGTTGAGAAGCAATGATTACAGATAGAATCATTAACATCCAACATTTTGATTTACTCAGAATCATATCCCTTGATATGCAAGATTTGATGTGCAATAATTATACTTTTTTTTTTGTTTCACATGTAAACTAGCATGAGGGTGATAATAGATGAGCAAAAGGTTGATAGAACATTTATGTCAATTTTGTGTTCATCTATCATTACTCCTAGCATAAATAAAGATAGTCTGTGGCAACTGGTTTAGAGCCAAAGAAACGAGTTAATGTAGGGGAAGGTGGAGAACAAGGTGACCTATGGAAGATGAGGGTAAGGATGCAGGCAAGAAGACCACATGACTACAGCAAGTCACATGCTATTCAGAAACTTAGATGCGCAACCTTAAATGCTCAACTAGGCAAAATTGGCTCTAAGTTACTGGCCTTCTCTATTTATATTAGTAGAGATTTTACAAGAATTGCATATCAAATCCCAATGTCAAGGGATATGATTCTAAACATCTAATCCATAATCATTGCTTCTTTACATATTTACATAAGCCAACTAAGTGTTGTGCACGAAAAGCAGAATCAAGCGCACCAGACATTCACAAAAAAATAAAGAACACAAGAATTAACTTAGTTCGGCAATTATGTCTACATCCATAGAAGCAAGAGAAAATAATTGTTTTACTAACAATTAATAGACTACAATATTTGAATAAAGAAACCTTGTTTCCCAATACCCAAATACGCCAAGTACTCTCACATACACTTGAAAGGAAAAATCTTTCAATTGCTCACACTCTCTGATTGCTCACTCTCTGAACAATTCTACACTTGAATTCTTTCATTCAAATTTAGGATGCAAAGAAATGACCAAAGACCCTTTCTTTATAGGCAACAAAGCTTGCACTATTGCATCGACAAAAAAAAAAAAATCATTTAATTTGCGTGCAATTTTTTCAAAATTCTCCCACCAATTTTAATTTGTTAAAGTTAGACTAGCATTTATTATGCTTTAAAGACTTTTGCATCCTTTAAAGACTTTTGCATGCATTTGAAGAATTTTCAAAGGTGGTAAAAGTCTTCAATGCATACAAAAGTCTTCAAAGCATAATAAATGCTTGTCTAACTTTAACACTAAACCTTCTAGAATGTTTCTATATAAAGCCATTTGAAGAGATGTGCACGTGTTCCAAGTATTCAATAAAAGGCTTGGAACATATGGGGCACGGCACATACAACATCCCAATACCAAGCATACCCTAATGCTGGCCTGATGACTAGGTTCTTGTTCATATGATCTAATTACTTAACCAAACTAGCATCCAAACAAGTGTCTTGGAAGTTCAATTACAACACCTTGAACAACCAACAAGAATCCAAGCTAATCCTCAAGCAATGTCATTCATGTTGCTGAAGTGAGCAACACAACAATCCATTAATTGATACTTATCTATTTAGAACATTCATACGACCAATGTTTCATAAACAGATAGCGTACCATGGTGTAACCCCCTTTTTTGTGCATCAAATGAAAATGAGTAAGATAAGTAGTAGTCTAATGACATTTAATGCTCATGCTGGCACAGAAAATAAAAGGTGATACCATGACACAAATACCCCCACAAGTCATAGACAAGCTTCACATATTGCATGAATAACACTTATCAACAAAGTCTGTCATCATTAAACACTTATCCAGGGTCCTCACAAAGTGAATACATGGTAAAAGGGTAAGGGCTACCTAGTTTGATAGATTATATTAACCAGACATCTTAGCTCTCAATTACACGTACATTTTTCAATTTCAGTATAAATACTAAACACTGAAATAATCTATGTACCCAAAGTACTTCCCCATCACATTTCAATTTATCCTACATATTTTACGAATGCAATTGCAATTTTGCAGACCTCAAGCAGTGTCATTGTATCAAACAATCATGTCAAACTTCATAATGATATGGACACTAGGAGCATTTTTTCAAAGCATTTGATTATTGATAAATTCTTTTATATAAGCATTTTTTAAAATCAGAAATTACTTTAAATTCTTTTTGAGGAACAACTTAATAACTCCTTTCTTAAGTAGCAGTTTCAAGCACTTCCATCGAACAAGCTCTTTCTCAAAAAGCCAGAAGCACTTGCTATTCAAACATTTCCAGATCACCGTTAATTTTACATGACTCAATTAAACAACCGGAAGAAGCACTTTCTACTGAACCACCGTTACTTTCACATGACTGAATAACAAAGAAGCACTTTTCCAACTTTTAATATAAGCACTTTGGAACCAGCATCATTTTCACACGACTTAAATAAAACCAGAAGAATTTTCCAACTTTTAATAAAAGCACTTCTGAACCACCATTATTTCAAATGACTGACTTAACAATAAGCACTTTCTAACTAATAATAAAAGTACTTCTGAACCTGAAACACCATTAGTTTGTTTATATAAGACAATAAAACAATAATCACTTTCTATAAAACTACTTCTGAACCACCATTAGATAAAACAAGAAGCAGTTTTTATAAAACAAACAATTGCAGTACCTGTAAAATCACTCCTCCTCATCACTCTCATCACTAAAATAACTCACTCTCTTCGTCTTCTTCCTCTTCTCCTCACTCTCATTCTCCCCCATTAGTAGCAGCCTTTCCTCCGCCCCGCCATCCACCACCGACGCCCAACCCCCATCATCAAATTCACTCTCATCCTCACCGTCCGATCTCCTCCGCAACTTCTTCGGAATCGGCCGCTCTCTGGGCCCCAGCTGATTCCTCGGACACTCGTAACTCAAATGCCCCTCATCCCCGCACTCGTAGCACCTCGACTTGTCCTTGTAGACCCTCTTCTTAATGAACGACGCCGCACGGCCATTATCCGCTGCAATGCTAGCGGTGACGGTGCGACCGTTCAGGACCTTTCCGTGGATGGCACGCGCGGCGGAGAGCGCGTCGGGGATTTGGACGAACTGAATGAAGGCGACGCCACGTGACTTGCGCGTGGCACGGTCTTTGAGGACGGTGACGCGGGCGATCTTGCCGAAGGCGGAGAAGAGCGTGTGGAGGTCCGAGTTCGTTAGGGCGTAGTCGAGGTTCGAAACGTAGACCGTTGATTTGGATGGGGCCAATCCGCCCGAGCCCTTCGATTTCTTGTGGGGTCCACTTGCAGTGATGTCAACCGATGACGACGACGATGGGTTTGTGGAGGCGGTGCCGGTGGAGGCGTAACGGTAGTAGAAGGTGTCGTCTTCTTCGTCGCTGTCGCTTTTGTTTTTCTTTTTCTTCGCCATTTATTTATTTTTTTTCTATTTGCGAGGGAAATGAAAGGAAACCAATTAAAACGAAAGAGTTAAATAAGATACCGCAGCCCTAATTTAAAATGAATATATTTACATAGAGATCCCCAGTTTGTATATTTATTACATTCATGGTGAACATTTCGGAGAAATTAACACAGAAAACCTTTATGTATTGTTGTATTTCTAAATTAATATTAGAGATTTTTCAATTAAGGCACACCAACACCCGTTTGAGATAATTTTTTAAAAGGTTAAAAGTAATTTTAAAAATTAAAAAATTAATTTTAATGTTTGATAAAAAAAAAATCATTTTTGTCAAAATTAACATCTCTTACAACTGATTTTAAAAAATAAGAAATAGCAATTTTTAGATTTTAATTTTAAGAATAATTTTATTCTTTAATATAATTCCATAAGTATCTTTACATATATTATCTAAACCCAAACTTATCCTCATTTAAATTGGAAATAAAATTAATATTTTAATAAATAGTTATTATAATTCATCAATTCCTTTCGTTTATCCTATTTTTTTTATATATTGTATTAAATCAAAAGTTCTTTATGGTAATATAGTTTAAATTTTATTTTTAATTAAAATTATTATAATACACAATTAAAATTAATATAGTATAAAATTTATTTTAGTTAAAATTATTATGATACACAATTAAAAATATTATATATTTTTTTTTATATGTGAAACTAAATTTCATATTTTATTATGTATATTTTAGTCATTTATTTTATCATAGCAGTTTAATAATAAAATTTATCAAACACAAATAACTATTTTTAAAATTCACAGTACTTTTAAAAGTAAAATTTACCAAACACTTAACTAATTATTTTTACAGCTGATTATTTCTACAACATAATTAGTAACAATTATTTTAAAAGTTATAATATGCCTAAATTGGTCCCAAAATTGCTAAGTATTTCCCAAGTGTTCCCACTGCAAAAAGAAATATCAGAACGAATACATATTTGAGTATTAGTGAATAAATTATAACCAACTGAAATTGAGGTTATTACTTATAATTTTAAATAGATAATGTATAGTTTTGGGTGATAAGATAAATGATTGGAGATTAAATTCTTTTGGACCGGCGTAGTTTAACAAAGTATTGACACCTGGAAAACATAAACTCAAAATTATCGATTATGACAAAAATAAGGGGTGAGACAAGGAAGAGCCGAGAGCAAAGGAAAGCAAACGAAAGCAAGGGGAACAAAACAAAAAATTGAAGGAACAAAGAAAGAAAGAAGCCAAGCAGCAAACAAGCTAAAGAAGCCAAGGCAGCAAATAGTTCGAAGAAGCCAAGAAGTCTTCAGAGCAAGAACAAAAAGGAAGCCAAAAGAGAAGCTAAAGAAGATGAGGAGAGAAACCAATCCAGCAAGCTCAATTCAGTATAACAAGCTTCATCAATTAATTTATTAATATTTTTTAAATTTATTTTTCAGAGACATAAACACAAATTTAGATAAAAATGACACCGTTTCTTGTAGTTCCACACGCAATGCGACTATTTTTTTACACGAAAAAAAAGGGTCTTTGTGATTGTTTTTTAAAATAAAGAAGTTATATAACTATTTTTCAAACAATAGGACGTTTATATCCTTTTTCTTAAATATGTAATGGATTGAATTGACATTTTTCATCTTCATCATGTTATTATTGACCTTTTGGTGGGATCTGCACTTCGCATCCAACAAACGAATAAAAGCTTAAAAAATGGGCGCAAGGAAGTGTCGAAAATGTCCATGAAAATTGAAAAACACGTGACAAGTTTTTGTCTCTTTCTGCCGTTTCAACTTTGACGCCTATGATGACGACTTGTAATAGGAAGCAAGTACAGAGATAAGAGAAAGCGAGACAGTGGTAACCGACGCGAAGAGAAGCTGGACTGCAAGCTGCCTGAATCTGTCTGTTTCATCTTGAAGATAAAAAATAAGATAAAATCTCCAAATAAAACAAACCCCAGAAGATCAGGAACCTCGAGATTCTTCTTTGCATATTATGCTCCTAGGGATCTCTGTGAGTGAATCTCTTTCTTCTTTTGTGCTTTGTCTTATACTTTTGTTGAATTGAGTTGATGTCTCTGAAGCTTTAATGAATTGATAGGAAATGATGTTTTGAAATATGGGTTTTGGTTGTTTTTTGATTTTCTTATGTGGGTATTGAAGAACATGTCTGATCTTGAAATATGATGACCCCGAAAATGCATAGAAATTTAATAGATTTCTAATGAAGAAGGTTCTGTTATTGGGAATTAGCTGAAGGTTATTGCAATTTATGACCTTCGTTATTGAAACTATCAAGAACAGTGGCTATTTAATTTGTGTTTTTTTTGCTTGTGGCTTAATTTTCTTTAATGTGAGTCTGGAAAACTTTATTTAATGGAGTGTAGCTCAGATGTGTGGATTAATGAAATTGAGATATGTTCTTTGTCGTTTCCGAAGCTCTTTTTTTATTTTTATTTTTTCCCCCAGCTTCCAATCCCGGAGTTGCTTTCTGACTGCATTTTGAAAATAAGATTTTGTTTTACCAAAATTAGTGCTTATAATAAAACTGAGTGGAAGATGTTTATTTTGTTTCTGAAGAATGATACCTGGAAACCAAACAAGTCTCTACTTCTGTTTCTCCAAAGACTTTCAAGTTTCACCCTAATTAGAAACTGTCATTAGCTATAAAAGCTAATGGTGTGACAAATTGAGTATTTGCTATTTTTGCATTATTTGTAAGTTGTGGATCAGAAGTCTGTTAAGACCTCTGAAATTCTCACACCAAGTTAAGGGAAAACTGAGATCATTGCCAAAGTGAATTCTGATGCTTTAGTGTTAAACCTGTAATATCGATGGTTGGCAGAGTTGTTCCCCCAACAGCCAATGATGTTCAGTAATCTATAAGAATGGAGAAATTTATATTGTTTAAACAAGATTGAATGTGATAAGAATTTAACTTGTTTGGTAGTATTTATTTGCTTGAACTTGTAGTAAGGAGGTTTATTGCTGCATTTTGGTAATGTAGAGCCACCCAAAGCCTAGAAATGAATGATCTGATAGGTGCTCTTCTAAATGGGAGCAACCTGATGCAGAAGAAGATATTACCCATATTTAGATACGTATTTTAGGCTTTTGTTATCTAAGAGAAAGATTTTACTTTCCTAATATCTTAGGTTCTGATATTCTTTCTTATTTTAGAGAGAGATTTTATTTCCTTTTATAATGTTTTCTTTCTTTTAGCAGTGGAAGCCTGTCTAAAGGGCCTTGTTTTTACTTGTTGCCACATGCAAGTGACCCAATATTAAGGTACAATAGTGAGAAGTGATATTCTCTTCTTGTGTGTGGACAAGATCACATTTTCATGGTTGTATAGTTTATATACTGGTTAATGTAGTGGTTCGCTTATTAATTAATGATTATTCACAAAACATTCTAAGCAATGTCTTCATTGTAGAAATCTCCTTTCTTATGTTCTGGTTCACTACCTCTTTTTCTTGTCTGAAATGCATCTGCCTTGGTTTTTTCGACACATTAGTGATGAACTGCCATTCGCCTTCAGCAAGATGCATGGGTTCTCCACTGTAGATGGTTTTGTGGAGATAACTGAAAGCTTAGCAGAGATGATAAAATATGTGGCAAATGAACCTTCAGTAGGGCTTTTCTATATACAGCAGCACACTCAAAATGCCGTACCAAACCTTGTTAATCTCAAAAGCAATGTGGCGGAGAAGTCTCGTGAAACAGGTTTGCACACTGAAGATTTGGAGGATTCTGTCTCCATGGTGAGGTCAATGAACGAATGTGGTTTTTCCATAGCCGATGATATGATAAGAGACATTAGGAAATCTCTATCAGTAATGTCAACAAAACAACCAAAGAGAGGATTAATCCAAAAACCAACTTTCAATTTTCAGATGGGAAGAACTAGCTCCTGGGGACCGGTTGCATGGGGCCGCGGTTCAGTTCATGATCGAAAGGGTGATGAACAGAATAGTAGTTATTTTTCAAATGTATTCAAATCAGCTAGACAAAAAGCCGTCATTTTCAAATGGCCGCAACCTGATTCCATAGATATCACCTTGGCCCCGGGGGAGAAGCTACTACCAAATCCTACTCCGCCGCTATCAGTTGCATCTGCTAGTACTAGTTCTTCTCGGCAAGATATGGAAGTTGATGAACTGCCTGTGTTAAGTCAGGTTGCAGATGAGCTCCATGTAGAAAAAGAAGCAGAAGAAGAAGAAAAAGAAGGAAAAGAAAAGGAAGTTGCTGTTGTCGATTTATCTCATCATAATTTATCAATGTTGTCCGAAATTTATGATGATTTTAAGGCAGATAAAGAAGCCAAACTTGAAGAATGGTTGGAAGGGACTAATGGTAACCCAGAAAATGTCAAGAGTGCAAGTGATACATGAGGTCTTCATCCTGTATATACCGGTTGCTGAAAAACATCCATGGATAATGGTTGTATACTGCTGATTTGTTGGCCACTAGATGTTCATTTAATTCGTTATGTCAAAAGTGCACTTTACCTCTTTATTTCTTGTTGGTTCTTTGATCTCTTGACACCCCAATCACAGGACTCATCAGAAACTGATGACTACCTTGATACACGAAATCCGTTGTTCACGTACAGGATAAAGATATCTGAAATAGGCACTGGGAATACATGTCTTGCTGCAACATGATCAAATATGATTATCAGATTATGGATTCTGAAGCAAAACCATCTGTGAAATGGGGATGTTATTTGTGTGTTTTTCTTTCCCCTGATTCTCCCTGCATTCAGCTCTTATTATTTGAAAATGATGGGGTATTGGTAAACGTGCTAAAACCCAAAGCCATGCAGCCAAGTATGGATTACATTCTTTAACAGCCAACATTGCCTTCTTTTGACTTCGATATCTGAGAACTTCGATACCTTTTCTCAGATGTGTGCTTCTTGAGTTTCATTCAATTATCAATTAGATGTAGCTATAGACTTCGCCTTCCTTTTTCAACTCAGTTTCCAAACTTTGCCAGCCAACATTCTGCAAACTTTGCCAGCCAACATTCTGCAGGCTAGCAATGTCATGTCACAAATCACAACAATAGTTGACTAAAAACTACAACTACTCAATACTGACTGGGCATCGTTTGCAATCCAGATGTGATAGTGCAAAGCTGCCAGATGTCCAAGAAAGGTACCGTACAAAAACAGAGGATTTGCATCACTATTTGCTTAACGGCTAATTCTGGCCATTTCATTTAAATCAATTAAAATTTATTTACATGAAATTTTGCAAAGCTCATACACAAACAGAAAGAGCGTGGCAACATAGATATAATGGTGTTCTTAACAAACGGCCTATGAAATCACATCAAGGCCAGCTGTTCGATGGCAGAGTTGAAGGTCCTTCCACAATTAACTAGGCAAATCTGGTGAGTGCGTGACACTAGTGTGCCTTCAGCAGCGCCAACTGAAAGTTTGGTAATTAGAGCAGTTGTCCAGGTCAAACAGGTTGCATATTTATAGGTAATGGCTGTAGGAGGGAGCACCAATGTCCAGCACCAGCAATCCTTCCCCACTACCCAGATCCTATCAATCAGCTGGTAAAAATAAATATAATACAACAACCTCAGAAAGATCCTAGGTTCCACCACTTTCAGAAAAATCTTCAACTTGACATCTGTCCCTTATGACATCAAGCTGCCAATTTCATGCGTTCTAGGCAACTGCATAGCCCAAAAGCATATTGCTAGTCAGCTAGATCACCATCTCCAATAAAACCAGGCACCTGAGGAATGTTGGTTCTAGACCGGTATTTCGTAAGATATCTCATCAGTATAGAGTCCGACCATCAGGGCTTCTGCCAGTGATCCAACCAAAACTGCAAACAACAAAACCTAGTCAAAGTTTGCAATCTAACCTTTGTTTAAAACAAAAAGGCTCCTATCCTGTCTTCCAGACATTTGCTAAAATCTGGACCATGCAGTAACAACTATTGAATGAGTTCAACAATCAGAGTGCTGCCCAAGGCATTTTATTATATTACAAGAATTCAAATAGAAAGGCAGGCAATGCTGCATGCAAGTTCGTGCTATGAGCATTTAATGCCCCCCTCAGACTTTAAAAGTTAACTTTAATTAACACTCATAACTTTTACTTTTTTTTCAGTATCTCTCTTCCTAGTGCACTTTTATTTACTCCTGCACCAGACCTATTCTAACTTAAGAAATTTTGGCTCAACCTATCAATATATATATATATATATAACAGCTATTTCTAATTTAAAAAGCAAATCATGTCTATTGTAAACTAAACATTTTTAATTAATACTGTTTTGGTGTAATTGACATTCTTTTATTCATAAATGTCACATTTTATTTTACTTGGGTAGTTTTCTATACCTTGTGCAAAAGTTCTGGTGAATGAGATCATCCAAACAATTATATAATGAATTTTTTTTTAAATGTAGCATTAGTATTAGATTTAATGCTTAATCAACTGCAAAAGTTGTATGTGTGTGTTTTTAAAGTTTTTAACAAAATACATTAATGTTACCTTAATGTCAATCATAAGGATTCAAAAGAATAGTTTAGGAAAATTTGTACAATCTTTGAATAGAATTGCTAGGAAATATTTGTAGTATAATGTACAAGATTTTGCTTTTGTTGTAACAATGTTTATTTCAAATGTATACGTATCACAACATTTTATTCACATGTAATATTCCAATTAGAAAAATGACTTGGCAAAGAAAAGAAGAAAAAATATGCCAGGAGAGCAACTGATTAAATTTAGTTAATAAAAAACTGTAGCAAATCAAGTTAATAATTACCATGTGCTGGGAGCATTAAATGCCTCCCAGAACAAAACCTTACCAACAACCTTGCGATTTGCTAGCAGTTGCCCACTTTTGTTTTTATTATATTTTAACAAATAAAACACACGTTAGACCATTGCATAAATTCAATGGTCATTATAAGATGGTCTGGATTTTAGCAAATGTAGAGGAGATTAAATAGGAGCCTTTTTTATGCTTAAAATTTCAGATTTAAAGCTATCAAATTTATAGATGAAAAGGCACACCAATCTACCAGATTTGCTGAATCAAAACAGAAAAGGGTTACTAAATGACATCTTACCACTTGCATGGAACTCTCAACAGTCAATGTTCTAGGGTCCATAGAGTTTCAACATTACATCTCTTAACAGGATGGGCCAATCTGCTCATTGCTTTAGAATGTCACGTGTATGTTGCCCTAACAAAATAAAAATCAATAAACTTTAGACGAGAAACCAGCGAGGTGGTTATTTTGGAGGGAATCAATATGGTGGACAAATATGGGCAAACTTGAAGCATATATCATTTAAATTCAAATTTTCATGGTTTTGCAAGCAAATACTAATCCTGTCAAATCAAAATTCCTGGCTGAAAGTCACAGCTGCATATGACCATATGAAATACCCAACAGGACAGGGCAAAAGCTAATTTCAGTCAATTTATGCTTTAGGAGAAACTATTAGTGATCAGTGATTTGTCCAAATATCCAACTGCACCAAAATTAATGGTCTACACAAGCAACTTAAGAAACCCAAGTATATACCTGAACCAGATGATGTAGGAGGCACTTGATTTGTGATCATACATTCATTTGACACTTTCAAATTAGGAGGAGGTGTCAACTTATTAGGAGATGGCACTGATTTTTTGACATTACGCACTATTTTCGCCTTTCTGATAAATTTTCAAAAATAATACAAATATATCAATTAGCAAAACAGATATTCGGGATGATAGACGAAACAATGACATCAGGACTTCAGCTTATACCTGATCATTTTCTGCTTCAAAGTGCCTGTTTTTAGCTTTGAAATACCTTCTCAAAATTCCACAAAGTTTCATTAGAAGTTTACAAACTGCTTGAGGGTAATATGGAGGGTTGGAGGGGAAAAAAAATAGAAGGTTAAGATCCCACAACTCTCACCTAACTTTGAAGCTGAAAATGTTGAAGTTTGTTTGCGAATGCCCCTCTCGGCTTTTATGGAAGAGATAACAGAATCAGCAATAGATCCCAAACCTTTCCTCCCAATCAGCTTCACCCCCAGCTTGTCACAGAGGTAGTTCAACCTCATTTCATCTCCTCCTCTCACCTCTCTCAGATCAAGCACCTGTTGCCTTGTTAATAAAGTGTAAACATGTAGCTGTTGTTGCTGATTAAAATGTGACTGAAGCTGCTCAAAAAGTCTTTTATTTGAATGAGATTGATCTCCATGACTCTTCTTTCGCGGATCATTAAATATCACCCTTAATATAGATGGTGACTTTGGGTCAGGATTTTTCCGGCTAAAAATAACAGAAAAGCCCCCAAATTCTAAATCAGGTTCTCTGAACAGATCAGTGAGAGCAGAAGCACAAGAATAGGCACTCTTTGATGGGATTTTGCCTACTTTCACCTTCATCCTCAAGGCTCGTGCATTAGCACAGTGAGCCATCTTTGCAGCTTCCCTCAGCCCACTAAGAAAAGCACCATGCATAGTTGCAGGGTATCGCCTAATTGTGGCCTCTCCTGCAAAGAAAAGTCTTCCATCCCCCACACTCTCTGCCATTATATCATAATCATCTCCGGATGCTCCCACTGCAACATTAGAGTAAGAACCCAGGCTAAAAGGATCACCACCCCATCTGGTACAAACAGTTTGGATTGGCTCTGGGACATTGATTCCTTTTGGTTCATATATGCCTGCATGCATTTATGCCCACACTGTCATAATGATTATCACTGATCAGCTAATCCAAGTTACATGTTTTCAACCATTCAATCCTCTACCCAGTTACATCCAGATTTTATATATCGCCTAAAACAACCATAATTAGAATAGAAATTCTAAAAAATTTAAAGTATCCATTCGAGTAAGCATGTTTCTTTTTAAAATGAGCCTTCCACACTACATCTTTTTGTATGACATTTACAGCAAAAAATCATCTTATCACTGACAACCTGTAAAACCATCTGACTACTCGGTAAAAGGATAGATATTGAAACATGAGGCACGTGTCCGAGAATTTAAAGAACTTGCAACCAGAATTTGAATAAATTCACCACGACAGACAGATTAACAAACTAAAAGCATGCACACAAAAGTGGATAACTTACCTTTAAGAATTTGAAGAACCTTAGTAACAGCATCTGTCGGAGGCATGCTCTCAAACTTATGTGCAGCCTCTCCTGCAACTAAAGCAATCAAGAGAGGACCACCAGCAACTGTTGCATAGCTGTAAAATAGAAAGAACTCCCCTCTACTGCTCGAATCATCAGTCAGATGCCCAAATGTATCAAGATCTGTTTCCCAAAAAACATAAGGAAAAAGCATCGCAACTTTGTTCAACAACCCATATCCCAACCTCTTAATTGCATCAAGCTTCCTCTGAGGCAACTCTGGAATAAATTTAATTGAACCGCTTTTCAAAACTCCAAGTGGAACTGTACACAGTACCATATCACCCTCAAACACCTGACTCCCAGCAAGCACCTGAACCCCATCACTACCATACCTAATAGTATGCACAGTCTTCTCATACAAAATTGGAACATTCTCAACCAATGCCTGAACTAACCTCCCATTCCCTCCGGGCAAAAAACAATGATCACCGCCCATATCATATGGATCATCCTGGTCCCAAAAAGCTAAAGAAAGCTTAGACAACAAGCTTGCGTTTGCATATTCCAAATTTGCCAAATGCCAATTGAACAAATTCATTGCTTCTGCGTTTCCACTGTCCCAATAAACCCTCCAAAAGGTCTCTAATGCAGAACCAAGAGACACATCCATTGCAACCTCCCCCATCAACTGCCTCAACCTACTAGCTTTGTCCAAAAGCCTGTTAAAATCTGCCTCAACCTTCATATCTATCTCTGGATCCACAGAATTCCCATCCAATCTATAAAGTGGACACTTATCTCTTACCTTGTGAAGCAAGGAACCTAACTGCTTAGCCAAGATCCCTAATGGATTTCCCAACGTCCCTGTCAGCACACTCCCTCCCAAATCTGCAGAAGCACTGATTCTATTCCCTGCCCCTCCCTCCATCTTCTTTGTATAAACTCGTCCACCCGCTCGTTTCCTACCCTCTAAAACTGTAACCCTAAATCCTAACCTCATCAACTGTCGGGCTGCAGCCAGACCTGCCAGCCCCGCACCAATAACCAAAACTCTCAACTTATTACTACTGGGTTCCACTGGAATCTTCTCCTTGATTTCTGGTGCAACCCCAAAGTTAATGTAACCATTCGAAACCAAATAATTATATGCAGAATCTAACAAACTGTGGCAATGTTTAGGGACTGATTCAGTAAACATTTCTTTACTCACCCAACAAGAAACATTTTCACGCCATTTAGATATAATGTGGTTGCGAATGAGAATGTAATTAACTTGCTCTATGCCACCGACTACGCGGCAGACACCGAAGTTGATCTCTTCATCAGTCAACGAGTCAGCTGGAAATCCAGAAGTTAGCGCAGTTAGCGCCTCAGAGGTTGACTCTTTGTTAATGACAATAATCTCCTCGCCAACATCCGGCGTCTTTTTGGGTAAAGAATTAGAATTAGAGTGGGGGTTCAGGCTAGGGTTAGGGTTGGGATTTGGATTATTTTCTAATTTGCTTGATAGTGGGGAGGTGGTGGTGGTGGTGTTGGTGAGGACAGGAACGAAATAGAACGAAGACGACGTCGTGTTGGGGTTTCGATGCGGTTGCGATCTGCCGCGGCGTCGTTTTCGGGGGACAGGGACGGAGAGGAAGTGGTGGTAGTTTGGGATAGAGGGCGGCGGGGGTGGTGGGCCCGGCGGGTGTGGAGATGGGACTGCGGTGGGGCTAGGGTTTGGTGACGGTTCGAAGAATTGGAGGTGAAGAGGAGGGAAGTGAGAAAATTCGTCAAGGGAGGAATTTTGTGGGTCCATTTGTTTATAATTATGGATACTGCGGCGGTGGCTGTGGGGGTGATGGAGAGAGAGAGGGGAGGAGGAAGGAGTGCTTCGCTACCGAGAAAATTGTAGCGGTAGTGATTACGTACATGTCGGTTTAACTTGTTATCCTACCAACGGGCTGTGTGCGCTGCTGTGTTTCTTACCCTCTTTATTTAGGAAAATTAATATTTCATCCTCTTCACTTTCAATAAAATATAAACTTTAATCACCATGATTGGACTGAAACAACCAACAAATCAATGTTTCAGCTCTCGTATCAAAAAATTTAGGGGCACTTTAAAAATTTTATAATTTTTAAAATAATTATTATTAATTATATCATAAAAATAATTAATTATAAAAAGAATTAGTTAAATATTTGATAAATTTTATTTTTTAAGAGTACTTTAAGTTTTAAAAATAATTATAGACATTTGATAAATTTAATTATTAAATTATTGAGAGAAATAAATAATTAAAATATATATATAATATAGGATAAAATTTATTTATATATATAAAAATATGTACATTTAATATTTTTAATTGTGTATTATAATAATTTTAACTAAAAGTAAAATTTATAATATTTTTTTTTATTTTTTATTTTTTTCCTTAAAATAATTGATAATTAAATTTATAGTATAGTGAAAAGAAATTTAATAATAATTGACCAAAATTTTGATATTAATAAATTTATGTTGATGAATTATAATAAAGTTTTATTAAAATATTGATTTTGTTTCTAATTTGAATAAGGATAATTTTGAGTTTAGGTAATAATTTTAAGCATATTTATGGTATTGTATTAAAGGATAAATTTGATTATCAAAATTAGAATTTAAAAGCTGCTCCTTCCTTACTTTTTAAACGTGATAAATTTGATTACTCATTCCTTGCTTTTCAAAATCAACTGTAGAAATGGTTGATTTTGACAAAAGTGATTTTAATTTTTTTTACCAAATACTAAAATTAGTTTTAGATTTTGAAAATTATTGTGCAAATTTTATTGAACTCGCAAGCGCACAAATCTATTGTAGAATAGCTCAACGGTAACGACTGTCGATCCCACAAATAGGTGAATTTTAATTACATGTAGAATTAATTTTTTAAGCGGGTGATTGGTTTTATAATGAAAGTGACGTAAGTTATCTTATAATTTAAATTATAGCGGTGAGAATAAACTATTAAAATGAAGTGCTTGGATATCTGGATCTGTACTCAACATGCACTATTTGCTTAACATTCCTTATTAGTGCCAATTAAATCATAAAGGGAGATTTTCCACTCCTCATAAACCTCCATCTAATAGATATGGTGTTAAATACTTCTCATGCCAAATAGTAATAACCTTGCCTAAAGAGACGGTTATACTAATCAATATCTATACAAGATTATTATTATCTGCGTACGAAAAGTCAAAACATCCACATAAATTAGAGGGAAAGAAAAAGTAAATTTACCAAATTAAGCTCATGGAGCATTTGAGACTTCACCTTTAACCCAATCTTGAAAGAAAATTAGCTACTCATAATTGAACTAGGGGTAAAATGAGAATTTTATTAAAATACGTAGAAAATACAAGATGGAAATGAAATTATAAAAAATGGATTTAGAGGTGTCAAATTAGGGGGGAGAGCCACCTTTTTATAAATACAATGAGTAAATTATGGTCATCGAATTAAAGCAATTTAGACGCTTATGATTGCGACATATGGCAAGTTCTTATTGGATGGAACACATCATCAGAGCTGTCATTCCGTGTATATGCATGCACCGTACGTACGTTTTTTTGGTCTAATAACATACTGTCACGTCACCGGTCAATGCCACATAAGAATTTTAGTCTAATAGGATCGTGACATGTCATCAATCAACACCACATCATCAGTCAATGTCACATCATCAGTTAATGCCACATCATCTGTCCAATCGAACACTGCCACATCATCATACAGTACCACATCATCGTACAGTATATGTAAACAGTATCATGAACAGTACCGTAATATGTATAGTGTCATGAACAATACCGTATATGTGAACAGTACCATTTATCTTTATAGGTTCATCATAAGGTTTTCGACTGTCCTGAATTCAAAATTGTTGTCCGTTTTGCTATCTGATCTCTCGTTCATTGTGAAATGGCCATGATGCCCCCTAGAATACATAAAATACTTAATTAAAATAAAACATATATAATTAAATCACAAGGGACTTAAAAATATAAAAGTAGGAATATTAGTGAGACTTGGAGTGTAAAATTATGATTTTTTCTTTTATAAATACACACTTTCTAGCACTTAACAAAAATCACTTTTAAGTTTCCTAAAAACAATCCCAAACGGACCCTTAATCTTTTGGAATGGACCCCTTTAATTTGTGATTCAAAAACATTTTTTGAAAATTAAAATATAATGTAAAAACTTGAGTAATATTTTAAGGCTCTGTTTACTTAGTGTTAATAGGTTAATCAAAAGATTTTGAACGTATTTACAAACAAGTTAAAGTGGGGATGGATAAAATCAAGTTTGGATTAACCCATTTGTGTTTCAAGTTAATGATGTTAGAAAAGAAAAGTCATTCAAACTTAACTTAAACCTATAATCCAATCTGATCCAATTACAACATGTTTGGATAAAACCGAATTAAAAAATCAATTAGGATTAGATATGGTTTGGATTAGATTCGGATCAAATCAAGTAAGGGGCAATTTTGAGCTCTTTTTTTTTTTGTTCATTATGAGTTTTTTTTGCAAATTAGAACATGTTTGGATAAGATCGAATTAAAGAATTGGTTAGGACTAGATATGGTTTGGATTACGTTCGAGTCAAATCAAGTAAAGGGCAATTTTGAGCTCTTTTTTTTTGTTTATTTTGAGCTTTTTTGCAAATTATTTAGTTATTAGAAGATTGCTTTTATATACTCATCTCATTTTAGTTCGTTTTTACAAATTTTCAAAAAAAAAATGAAAAGTAGTAATCTATTATTATGAAATCAAATGAATAAAAATTAATATTAACACAAAATCTAAACTTAATAATCTCTATCCAAAGAAAAATGTCCAAATAGTCTTTAAAGCACAAAGTGACAAAGTTTAAGCATAATTAAATAGCTTCTAAAACACAAAGTCGAAACACAACAAAGCTTGAACATAAACACTAAATAAGTATCTGATAGATACAAAATAAGCTTCCTCTACACCAGAACTTGGACAATTTCTAACTCTAACTTCTTATACTCTAAGTTGGAGCATTGATCCCTTAGAGAAGAATTGAAGAAATAATATATCGTAACTATTTTTTTAAGCCGCATCACAAATAAAGGCACACTAAACACAAATGCTTACATATTTAAGCAAATACTTTGAAGGTTCAAAAAATCCAAAAAAGAAAAGGAAAAAAACCAAATAAATAAACACGGCCTAGTGTATTGTTAAGTTGAAGAAACATAAACAAATGTGAAAAAAAAAAAAAGCACTCGTCATTAGCTAATATTCAAGTGAATAATAATAACGCAAGCAAAAGGGATGTTACGATCTTTCCATTAAATCATTAGCATATAGCATGAATTCTTTCCCAGAAAAAGAACATATATATCTAATTAACTATTAAAAAATTAAGTTAATAATGGTATTACAAGGCATTCATCATCAAGTCGAGTTAATAATAATCCTAGGCTATTACCATAACTAAAACAATTACAATATTATAATTAGACTTAAAATTTAAAACTATAACAATTATAATTATAGTTAAATTACAACATAAAACTATAACATGAATATCTATTAGGAATTACCTTCCAAATTTCAATAATATCAATGTTAGCACTCGCTGCTAAAAACGTTGAAGCTTTTGATCTTACAAACTCTTTAAAAAAGAAAAGAAATAATTGAAGCTAATAAGTAACTTAAGGGCATGTTTGACAACCCTTATTACATGGTATTAGCACATAGCACTCCTTATAGTATATTAGCACATAGCACTCCTTATAGTATTAAAGTATTATAGTATCATGTTTGGTAACTACTCCTTATTGTATTGTAATATAGTAAAAATGCTTGTAATGCAATTAAACCCTGCATAAACCAAACCTAGGTGAGAGTCAGGTTTATATAGGTTTGTAATTTTTTTCATAATAAAAAATCAGTTTCCCTCTCTTGTTCTCTCTATCATCTTTACACTACTACTTCATATATTCATTGGTGTGCCTCAACAAATAACACCAACTTAACACCACCACTGTTGTGTGACACCAACTCCACCACCATGTGTTCTGCCTTCATTGTGCCACAACAACTCCACCATAATGTGATCTACCTCTGCCACGAGATAGCAGTTTGACCACGACACGATTTACCTTCGTCGCGCGATACCAACTCCACCATGATGCGATTTGCCTTCGCCACGTGACACCACCACGCGACATCAACACCATCCCACCGCGTGACACCACCAACAATCTGGTTTGATTTTATCCTTTTATACATTTATCATGCCAAGCTTTTCATCCCAAATTTTAATAGTTTTGCTATTTATTTTATCAAATTTTTTTTTTAACAAAAACTACTTGATCAAGCACTTATCCACCGAGAAGAATAAGTATTTATACATTTGTTTGTTTCTGGATTTGTTTATAATTTTCTAGAATAATGCTTGGTATTTTTGCCTATAATCACTAATTTCTTGTGTGAAACCTAAAATCAACAAAACTATCGATCTTCTTCTCTCATTTAAGGCCTCTTTACAGATTTCAAAACCTAAAATTCTTATCTCCTATAATTCTTTAAAAATCATTTCACTCAAACTAGGCCCTCTTAACTTGTTAAGCAATTGCATCCCTTGATGGCTTGAGTTTGATAGGAGAAATTAATAAGTCTTAATTTTCCCAATTATGGCTTGAATGTGATGGGGGTAATTCAAAGTTATTGCTTTTACTAAGGATGATGTGAAGTTTGTATAGAAAAAATGGTGTGATTTTGAAGAAATTAAAAAGCATTAAAGCGGCTGAAAATTTTAAGAATGAGATAAGTAAGTCCATTAGATTGACAATTGTTTTGTTCTTAGAGAAAGTGACTGAAGATATTAACAATTATTGTGACAGTTGATACTGTGTCGAATTTAGGAAATTTGTGAACTATCAATTTTAACTTTACTAGATGTTGTTTTGTTCTTGTTGTTGATGACATTATAAGCGCTTTGTGCAATTTATGATTGTTAACACTTCAATTTATCACTTGTTAATTTATTATTTTCCTATTAGGCGATTATATGGTGTGCAATTAGGTCATTAATTTTTGTTAATCTAAACAATGTGCTTTTATTTGTCTTTAACTTATCATTTTTTTGTTAAAATGTTTCAATGCCATGAAATTAACTTTCTTTGTTGAATTATTGTAAATCTTGTTACTTTAAACAATTATTGATAACTTTTTTTCCCTATTTAACCAAAATATGTTTATGAGACATTATTTAGACTTAGGCATAAACATTTAAAAATTTCATGTAATTTCTCCATTAAGATTTGATAGAATGGCATATGAGAGTAGATTAATTGGCTTTGTAACTTTTGCTAGTTGAAGGATAGAGGCAAGCCTTCAAGAAACGAATTCAAGTTGTTAGTACAACTACGTGATTACTTCCTAGCTCAATTGAATGCCACTTTGAAATAAGGCAAGAGTTAAGTTGCACAATAAAGGCTAGGTTGGCCATTTGAAAAAAATAAGATGTGAACTCCATTACGTGTAACTAATGTTTTTATCTTTTATTGAGATTTATTTTATTTGTTACTCGATGTAAAATCATCTAAATAGCAAATGGTCTCAAAAGTTGTTTGTGTTCTAACTTTGTAAATAATATGTTTAAAATTATTTTAACATATTTTTTAATCCATTATGAAAACTATTTCTTTATGTTGTGATATTATTTAGAGGTTATTTGAATAAATGATTTGATTCTATCTTTATTTCATAGGTTACACTTTTGGAAAATTCTAAAAAATAAATGTTTTGGTACTGAAAATTTATGGCCATGAGCTTTGATCTTTATGAAGAATTATGATATTTTCCATAAGCTTTTATCTTTATGGAGAATTATGGCATTTTTTAACATTTATATTAAAAAATAATGTTAAATTTCTAAAATTCAATACTTTTATATTTAATACTTTTCCACTAATAAATATTATTTTCTAAATTATCTAAATATATAATTTAAATTAATTACCAAAGAAATTAATACAGTACAACGCAGCACCAAAAATAGTATAATTAAAAATCAATCAGTGTGGTACAATGTTTTTCTAAATGTTATACAGCATTATTATAATATAGTACTAATGCAATACAACATAATATAATATATCTATATTAAAATAATACAATACAATATAATACAATACAGTATGCTATGTGCACCCTAAGTACACATGGATGTTACTTATAAGTTATAAAGTTATAATATATTTTAAATATATATGAAATCTTTTCTCCTTAATCTTTTTCTAAAGGTTATAGATGGAATTAACAAAAAGTTTAGATTGTAACTAATGTTCAATATATATCAATGGTTCAATCATAGGAGACAAAAAAACTCATATACTCATTAATAGTACGACCTGTAATGCTAAATGTAGACTTAAACACCACTATGAATATTTGAACAATAAGAACATTCTTTGGAATTTTCTCCAATATTAGATATTTTGATCCATTCACTTTCTATCAAGGTAAAACATTGAGTTTAAGATTGCTAGGATCTTCAATTACATCAAGCAAATATCTTTCCACCTAAGATGTTGCTTTCTTGTGCCTATTCTAAACAAAACTCTTTTTCGCATGTCCAAAGAAAAGGTGAACAACTCAGAGAGTATCATCACCTTCACCACTAGCAACCTCCACCAAATTAACCTCAATTGTAAAGGTGGAGAAAACTTATATCATTATAACTGCCATTAGGAATACTTTAACTATGCAACGATAGTGTGGAGAACAATGTACTATATAAATTATAAAGCTCATTTAACAAGTCTTTTACTACTATGGTCATTTCTTTAATCTTTGAATTGTTATTACCAAAAATCATTGCAAAAATATGTTTGGTAAAATCCATATAATCTGTGAATTAAGAATGGGGACAACAATCAATATTTTATTTGTCTTTTCCATGAACACCCAATGTTTATCAAATTTATCCTTTATGGTAGATGCTATAGAAATCACTTAAAGATCTTTGTTTGTCTCAATATAGTCAATGAATTCTCAATTAAGCTAATAGTATCATAATGTTTATCCACAATTCGTTTAGCACTGCCAGTCTTCGGGTCTTAATAGGCCCACCCTTATATTATTATTTTCTTACTTATAAAAATATGTCTCATAAGGTTTATCCACTTTTTCCATCCTGTGAAATGTTACTTGAAACTTCAACGCAGTCATCAATATCGAATAGATGTAATTCCGCCTAGTAGGATAATTTAAAGCCATAGTTCCATTCAGACATTTCATTTACTCAACACATTATTTAAATGTCAGCAACCTTGTAATGAAGGATCTCATATAATTTATAACATTTTGAATAACGGCACTCGTATGGAACTCGCTTAACCTTGAAACAATAATCAAATCTAAATTATGTGCACAACAATACGCGTGCAAATACATTCCCTAAACACAAGTGCATCATCATTCTTCCAAGCAATTGCCTATCCGTATAACTAACAACAACATCATTTGCAGTGGCATTATTAATCATCATTACAAACTACCTCTCTATTCCCCAATACAATAAACAAGCCTCAATATTTTTACGGATTATTTTCCCCTTGTGATCTTCAATCACACTAAAATTAATAATCCTCCTATTCAAACACCAGTAATTATCAATAAAATGAACTGTGATCACCATGTAACTCACGCTTTGAATAAAAGTCCATATATCAGCTATAAAAGACTAATACTATTATATAACCTCAATTTAGAATTTTTTTAACATATACTTGGTGTACATTCGGCAAAATTAAAGATGTAGATGCAAAATGGTTCATTTAAATCAACACACTATTATTAGATAAATTAATTCTAAATACTAGATCATGATTATTTTGCCTTAAATTTGTAAATAATCACTAAAATTCAATTTAAAGTTGGTAATTACTCTAAAGGTTGTCTAAAAAAAATCGTAAAAGAATCTTGGTTATTAACTCCTTGTTTTTTATCCTCTGGGTGCTTTCAATTAAGGAAAGTGAATAATTAAGCTAGAGGAAGTTTAGACATTTGCACATAGTTGTTAGTGCTTCATGCCATCTTTAGCTATTTCCCTCAAGGTTGCCTGTAAATGTTTTATTTAAATATGAAAAGCAGTAAAGATGAAAAATCTAGATTTGTAATATTAAGTAAACAAATAGATTTACGACTTTTATAGTTAAAAAAAACATTGCCCTTTTTAGATTTCCTATGATATATATGTTTAGCATGAAAAATTATGTGTAAAAAGGAAAAAAAAAAAAAAAGAAGCCGAAGGATCTTGAAATGTTAAGTTTGGCTTTCTTTCGAAGCATGAGTACCTTGTTATAAATAAAAATCTTATATCCAAATTGAAGAGAACAGAACAATTTATATACAAATCAACCAAGTAATTATGTGAAAAATTATGTGCAATTAAGATACATCTTTTAACCTGTTAGATGCTCAAGTTAACTGAACTAGAATGTCATGTTCTATTTTGTCTAAGCTAAAACCTAACACATAAAAATATCGTGAATATTTTTCTCTTAAACTAATTTTCAACTAATTTTACCATTTTGAATCTTAATTTATGGTCTCACTTGGACTAGTCACACTAAAAATCTAGGGACAAGTTGTAATGTCATAAACATGTTAAGTTATGTTGCTCAAGTTGAAAATGCATCCTAGTATTTGAGCTACAACAATATTGGGTAAATATATAAAGAACACTTATAATAGAATTCAAACCTCTGTCTCATTTAGAAGTTTTGTTGGATTTACTTTTCGAATAATGATTTGAGCAGTTTCAATAAATTTTTCCATTCTTTCTACAAAATGATTAAAGAAATGCAAAATGAATAAGCAAATCACTTTATATTTATCTTATTAGTAATTCAAAAATCAGTAATCAAATCATAAACACAATTACTTACAATTTTTTGCTCAATCAAATATCTAAATATAAAAAATTATTATGACATTAACAATTTTGGTAGATACTTTTTCGGATCTGTTGAAACTTTCTTCTTTTGCTGTCTTCCACCAACATTAATCCAATAATCACAATCATATGTTTGCCATAAACTAGGTGAGAAATTTTTATTTATTTACTTTTTTGCTTTTGGGCTTACATTTCAATTTTTTTAAAATATAATTTTCTCTTAATTATTTTTTTTATAGTAATTGTCATTATCTTAATTTATATAAACACACTCACCACTTCAAACCCATATTTTTCACATATTTACTTTCTATAACTTCTGATTCACACGTTATTAATTTTTAAACCTCCATCCCCACCACAAGGGCCAGAGGAAATTGGGTTGCCTTTGGGTAAGTTAAAAAAAATAAACTAGTATACAATGCACATTTTAGTGAAATAAATGATTACTAGAAGTGCTCATCAAATATGATCACTATAAATGCTCATTCTAAGCTATCATCATTTTGACATGACTACGACTTCATATGAAGTTCATTACTAGACTAAGAAAAAAATGAAATCCATTCTTTGTCAAAAATGAAATTCATTCTTTGTCAAATTTTTCTACAATTTTTATAAATTTCTTATCATGTGTGTTTTGAAATTGTAAAATGAAAATACATTAAAAGTTTAACATTTAGTTTTACTACAACATATGGGCAGAAGAAAATTGGGATGTAATGAGAGTGGGATGGAGATGTGGAATTGTTAGGACATATATTTTATTTTTCAATACGGATTTGCATATTATTTATGAGATTTTTTAAGATTTTTTTTACATAGGAGGATTTTTATTTAAGAAATAAGTGATTTTTTTTAAGGCTTACCTTATTCAAAGAGGAACATAACTTGTATAAGGAATGCTTCTCTTAAAAGAAATTATTAGTTTGCAAGTAGAATGATTCTAATGTGAGAAATAGTTAGTCTATTGAAAGATTGAGTATTATCAAGGTTTTGAATGTGAGGAAAATATTAAAGTGATTGTAAGAATTATTTATACAATAGATTTTTCTCTCGTTATTCTTAGTGACTATAGTTTTTCTTACATATAGGAATTTACTACTTAAATTCCTATGTTGTTTGATTAGTTTTATTCTTTATCTATATTTTATGTTTATTATTTATATTTTTACTTGCAAGATCTGGGTGAGATTAAAATTTCTCAACAAGAATTTGACTCTTATTCCTTAAAAAATTTAGTAGTTTTGGATGAAGAATCCTTATGTGGAGACCAATTTATCTATCCTAACCTATTTACCAATTTTATAATAGATAGTGATGCCTACTTTCAATAAAATAAAAATTAAAACAACCCAAATGAAACCATTATTAATATATTGGAAAGAAAAAAATTAACTCTAACATATTGTAATAATACGTTGAAACAATTTCAAAATTGTAAAATATTTTGGATAAATAAGAATTATTATTATTATTATTATTATTATTATTATAAACAAGATTGGGTTGTGGTCGTGGTGGGTAGTTCAAAACCAAACTGTACTCTATCGCATTAAGAATTTGAAGATTGAATTTTTCCCAATCACCAAATATTTTTCAAAATTCATCCCTTTTGGAATGAGCCTCATTGGACCTCAAATTGGTGACGATTTTGCCAAACTAATATGTCCCCAATTAGGAGTATTTGTTAAAATTCGGGGTACTTGTTAGTAAATTAAACTTAAGGGTACTTCGACATTTTCAAATTTTTAATTCATTAGTAATAAATTTCTTTAATAATTCAGGAATTGTAATATTAGTCGGTCCGGATGATCCGATGCCTTTACCTTGGATGCTCCGTTTCCCCTTTCTATTTTCAGCAAACAGTAAAAAGGTCAAAAAGAAATTTACTTGGTATGATAGTCCCAGATATAGCTCTTTGTTATCTCATCTTGGCTTTTGATATTTCTTCGTAGTTTTAGACAGAGATCTCCATTTACACGAGCTCGGTCTTCTTCAACTGCAGTAACCGAATCAAAACGACGACGATTCGTAGGTGCCTACCTCTAGAAGAAACTCTACTTGGTTCTCGAAACCGAAATCTCGTCTCTGTTTATTCACATTTCCGCAATTCAAAATTCATTCTCGTTTTTACCGACAAACTTCTTTCAAACTCTAATTAACGGTGTTATCACTTCATTTCTAGGGTTTAAGATTTGAGTTTTTGGTCTAATTGTCTGTGATTCCATTTCGTATTAGTCATACATAATGCAACGTTTCTATTAGTGTTTGTTTATGAGAGAGCTGGTTGCTATATTGCAGTTGGAATTCGGGGTACTTTGTGATGAGTTGATCAGATCGCTTGCAGTTTTCTGACGTTCTCGTAAGTGAAAGGCTTGAAATGGATATTTTCGATGGATTGCCGATTTCTCCTGAGAAAGCAGTAATTATCCTAGCTTACTTTTATTTTTCCTTTTGTGTTTGTATTGAAAATTATCTCATGATTGGTTGGAAGGATCTGAAGTTTTATATGATAGTTTCCTAATAGGTATTCACGGGTATTAATGTGAAGCATGCAAGATTGGTGACGTTTAGTTGCCTGGGATGAATCCATTAGATACATTCATGTCAGGAAGCTGTATTAAACATTGAGAAATGAACTATTCCGTTGGATTACTAGATTCTTGCATCTTATGCCAAGTATTTAAGTCCTTGCATATGCCCAAACATTTTCGGAGCTGGATGGCTAGATGCCTTATGTTCCGTAGGTTCATGAAAATAAGATTGAGTTGTTTACTACTGCCTGGTGTATTCCGATCCTGGATGGCTGATGTGATACAGAAACTTCCTTCTGTTTATTTGCTACATGAATAACGATTGTAGTTGAGGTTGTTTTTGGTAAAAAGAGGACAGCAGAATCATTGGAGAGTACTGTTTAAAATATTTATCTTGGCTGATAAAATTTGGAATTATAGCTATGGTCAATAAACAGGGCCTTCATTTCCAAACTGAGTTAAAAATTTGATAATTGATTTTTTTATTTCTTTCTCCTTTCAGTGGTCTTGTAGTACAAGTTAGATGTTCACGCATTAGTTGGCACCTCTTTGTACCATTTCTGGAGTAAGCTTCTATAGTGCATGTGTATATTGTTCTCATTTTCTGCTACATCTTACAATGAATGCAGTATTTAAGGGAGGAGCTTGCAAGAATTGAAGTGAGTTGGGTTGCTCCACGTTTTGATTCATTACCCCATGTTGTCCATATTTTGACATCAAAGGATCGCGAAGGTGAAGTTCAAATTTTGAAGGACCAAAATGATGTCATTGAGGAGGTGGTGGATGAAGTAGTTCATGCATATCACACTGGCTTCAACAAAGCAATTCAAAATTATTCTCAGGTTTCTTAATAGTGTTTTTTTCTCATCTTCCTTGATTTAAATAATTTATATTTTTCATGTAGTAATTAGTTTCCTTCTTTCTTTCCTTTAATTTTTTCTCTTTTTTTTAACTGCCTTCTGGTCAGAGCATTTTGGTTTAGTTATTAGTTACAATACTTCCTTTTATTGAGTTTGATGGGGCTATTTCTTTTTTGTTGAATATGTTTGCTTGGTCTATATGTTTATGGTTGAGGGATTCAATTTTAAAGGGCTTGTTCACATTTTACCATAAGATGAAGCGTGCACTTTGATAAATTGCTAATGGGTTGTTGTTTCATCTCTCTCTCTCTCTCCCTCTCTCGCTCACATTAAGAAGAAACTGTATTGAATTAAAAGAAGGGGATCTACAAAATGTAAACAGTCCATTGAATCTGAGAAAGCAAAATGAAGAAATATACTGGGAATACATGTCAAACGGAGAATAACTCCAACAGTAATTCTATCAACCTCTTGGATCAAATTGTTGTTCATCTGCCAAGATCCAGATCATAGAATCTTTTGTATACTGATTCTATATGTTAATTGGCATACTGAATTGCTTAAATCCTATTATTTTGCTGATATATGTGGCTGGTGATCTTGGTTTTTGTCGTTTTGGCTCTTTGTTGTAAGCCATAATTGTTTTAGAAGGATAGCTCATCCACAACTATGCAGCAATTCTGAACTTACAACTTTCAACATTCTGTCGCTAAAATTCTTTTGAGATTATCAACTTTAGTAAGCTAGAAGACTCTGCAACCTTGTCATGTTTTGTCCTATTATTTTGCTGATATATATGGCTGGTGATCTTGGTTTTGGTCATTTTAGCCATAATTGTTTTAGAGGGATAGCTCATCCAAAAATATGTAGCAATTAAGACATGGTGGACCTAAACTCCTGCAACTTTCAACATTCTGTCACTAAAATTGTTTTGAGATTACGAAGTTTAATAAACTAGGAGACTCTGCATCCTTGGCATGTTTCATTTATCTGCAGAATATATCTAGACATTACTAACTTAGTTGCATCTTTATTTTCATGGTTTCTTCTTCATTTTGTTGTTTCTAACTGCTTAGATTGTTATTAAATTCTATTTTTCTACTGTTAATTCGTTTATAAGGAGTATCTTGTAATTAGATCGGGAATACCTATTTGGATATTTTAATGGTTCTGCAATTGATGAATTACTTTTAGATAAGGGATTGGATGGAGGAATAAGGTGTGACATTTGATGTTAGTACCAAAACTAGAAATGACCTGTATAATTAGCTCAATTTCTCAAACATTTTTATATGCTAGTGCACTAAATTTCGTAAAGGAGCTTAAAATGCCTGTTTCCTCTCTTTTCTCTTTCTTAAGGAAAACTCGACTTGATACTTTCATCCTAATTCGTTATCCGTTCATTTCTTTTCCCTCAGATATTGCGGTTGTTTAGTGAGTCTGCTGAAAGCATCAAGGAGTTGAAGGTTGATTTGGCTGAGGCAAAGAGGCGTCTTGGCACCCGCAATAAGCAGTTACATCAATTATGGTATCGGTCTGTTACATTACGGCACATAATCTCACTCTTAGATCAAATTGAAGGCATAGCTAAGGTTTGTCTGTTGCTAAATCCAGAAACATATTCGATTGAATAATAACTTTATGATTGGTCCGTGATGAGATTTCAGTACTTGACTTATACCCATACTTGCACATCACAGACCTGGATCAGATTGCACTATTCTCATTGTACTTGAGCCTGCCTTTTTTCTTTAACCTGGAAAATATACTCATCCTACATGACATCATGCACGTGTATTACAATTCCTTGAAATTAAGTTGCTATCCATGTGTGATTGTGTTCGAAGAGAAGAATTATTGTCTTTTTTTGTTTTGAAATATGGCTTAGGTTCCTGCTCGTATTGAGAAGCTCATTGCAGGAAAGCAGTACTATGCTGCAGTTCAACTGCATGCACAATCAGCATTAATGCTTGAGCGAGAGGGCCTTCAAACGGTTGGTTTCTAATTTCTCTCTACAAGAATGACCTTTGTGGGCTTCCATTTATAAAAAATAAAAAATAATGAAGGAGAAAGAACCTTAATGTGTTTTTGAGGGGAAAAAAATTAAGTTGATTGAAAATATAAAAATTTACAAAAGGAGAACAAGGTGTCTACTACCGCCAAAAACAGCCAGAGTATAGAAATAAGAGCGTAGTTTCTAACTTGGAGGGGCTTAAGCAGTATCAACATCTAAAACAAAGGCAAAAACCTTCCCAAAAGACAAAAGCTACCTAACCTAAAACTCCTTCCCAAAAGACAACATCTGAACCTTTATGTTTTTTTACTGTTCGGTTTAGTCAGAGACTTTGTTGGAATTTTGAACTCCAATTTCTATCTTTTCTTGAAACAATTGTAATTTATTTTATATCATAGTTCCAATGGAGGCATAATGCTTCAGTTTTACCATTTTACCTTTTAACATTCCGCTTTCATACATACACAACTTTGGAAGTTTGAGCTGTTGATACACAACCCTGGTGAGGCCTCTCCTTACTCCTTTATCTTTCTAGATGCTGGTTCAGGCATAGGAATCAAAATAGATGGTATAGCAGAATAGATTCATATAATTCTGAGAACTATTATGTTTCTATCCATCTTGACCAATTTCCCTCCTCTCTCCTCTTGGGTGGCCAGAAGACCAGCTAGGATTTTCCTTGGGACAGAATGTTTGTGTATATATCTTGTTTTCCAATTATGCACACATCATAATATCTTGATTATTTTGGTGCAGGTTGGTGCTCTTCAAGATGTCCGATCTGAGTTAACAAAATTGCGAGGAGTACTTTTTTATAAGGTTTTGGAGGATTTGCATGCACATCTTTACAATAAGGGTGAATATAGGTAGCTTATTTTTTTTGGGATCCAACTTCAAACTTTATTCTTTAACTTGGATACATATTTAACCGATTTGGAGCCATTCAATACTTTTGAGATAATTAGAAAGCTATTCTTGCTGATGCTCACTCTGGCTGTGTAATTTACCTCATGATTGAGATGGTGTAGCCATGTCATATTATTGATTTACCGTCTCAATTATTTTGTTTGGAATAGATAATTCACTGAAAAATGTCTTTAGATAAAATTTGTATATTTACCTCTTTCTATATTTTGTCTTGTGTATGGGGAAGGCAAGTGAGTGTTTTCATAAAGTTATCCAGATTTTCTTGTGTTATTGTTTAGTCCAAAAACACTGTAGAAGTTTTGAACAAAAACACGACCATTATCTTTGAATGTATTCATCTATTATATAGCTTTTCCCTAAAGCAGAATTTTTCGTGCAGCTCAGCTGTCTTAAGCATGCATGAGATGGATGATGAAGTTCCAACTACTGTAGCTGTTGCATATACAACAAATAATTCACAGCCTCTGTCTAGAAGAACCAGGCTGAAAGGTGACAATCAGTTTGGTGTCCATGGACTTGCAGATGGATCACATGGGTAAGTTTTTGTTGATGGAATACAAGTTTTAGAAATTCTTTGTTCCTGCATTTTACTACTTTTGTTGGTCCTATCTGCTTACTACCTGTGCGTTCTTTAAATTTTCTGTGTTTCATGTCTTGTAGAAATGATATCTAGAAATGATATCTAATCATAAATTATGAACGAATCTGGGTGCTAAAATCCACTGATCCAGTTTTCCTTTTAAGAAAAGAAAAGAAAATTTAAAAGCCACAGCTCTTGTCATTTGCCCTTTTTCGTAGCTAGTAGATTGTTGGGAACCCATAAACCGTTTGGAGAATTTTCTTTTCAGGATCTTTTGTTACACTTGCTTTGAATTCTTGTATGGCAAATATTTCCTGGATGAGTTTCAATATTTAGTAAAACTAATGTAGTAAAAAAATCTAGCGCTGGTTGCTTGCATAGCTATGCTAGAAGATTGATTACATCTGAGTTAATCACTTAGCATTATCTAAAATTCATAAAAAATTTGGTGTTGCAGTTCAACATTTGATGGGCATGATGAAGATGGTTCTTTGGAAGCACATGACGAAACTGGCTTGGATGGGCTTTCAATTGGATGGCTTGCAAATTCCACTCCAGATGAATTTGTTGTAAGTACAGTGTACTGAACTTCAAATCATAATTCTTGATGTTTCTTGTTTTCCGGGCTAAAGTGCTGTTTGGTTGTATTTGAATATAGGAAGCTATCAGAAAGAGTGATGCTCCACTTCACATGAAGTATTTACAGACCATGGTGGAGTGCCTTTGCATTCTTGGCAAAGTTGCAGCTGCTGGTGCTATTATATGGTTGGTTTTCGGACTGATATGCGTCCTTGTATCCATTTCTGGCATGAGTAACAAACATTATCTTGCAGATATGCATTCAGATATAGTTTTAATATCTTGGGTTCAACACCTTATAATGTCATAATTGATTATGACAATTTTCTCCTGTTAGCTTTATTGATTGTTCTCTTTTAATCACTGCCAATTGATCCTAAGAGTGGGAGCCTCTACAGTTTATTCAGAATGCCGATTCCTTTGCCTTGTAGATATTCACATTTGTTGAATAGAAATAATTGTATCCCTCAGTTAATAACAAATTATTTAATTCCTCTTTGTCATGAGTAATACAACATATATATGTATTCATGCATTTCCTTGCAAGAAAACAAAGAGAGATTGTAAATTGATATGACAATGTTTACATGCACTGAATCCTAATTTATTTATTTGTTTGTTTCCACTCTTTCATTATTTTTGTGCCCAATGAATTTACGTGAGGGAGTTCTGTACATGTAGTATTATTGATTATTCATTGATTTTGTTTTCTGAAAGCCAAAGATTGCGACCAACAATTCATGAGATCATAACATCAAAGATTAAAGCTCATGCACAGCTCATAAATTCTTCGAGATCTGGCATTGGTCAGGCTGCTCAAACTGGTACCACAGGTCTCCATTATATGAAGGGACAGTTAAAGAGCTGTCAGTTGCCAAAACAGAAGCGTCAAAATGGGATATCTCTAGCTGGGACTCTATCAGCAGTGAGCCCTGTCTCGGCATTGATGGCACCCATGGGAAAAGCACAAGCTGCTGCAAAAGAGCTGCTCGATTCAATTTTGGATTCTGTTGTCAGGATGTTTGGTAAGAGAATGACTTCCTATATTATTTGCTATATTATTATTTCAACTGTGAAGCTAAATTTAGCACGGGAATTTTTCAGAGAACCATGTTGTTGTTGGAGAGCTTCTGGAGTCCAGGTCCAGCCGACATGACATAAACACTCCCAAGTCAATGATAGCTGATGCAAACTGGAACCCGGACTCTGAAGCATCAGTTACTGGTGGCTATAGTATTGGCTTTTCCTTGACAGTTTTACAGGTAGTCTTTATGCTAGTTTGCTATAGTTGACTGTTTGCTTTGCACATTACTTTGAAATTCCAAAAGTTTTGTAATGTACAGTTGTGCATTTTGCCTGAAGTCATCTTCTTCTGTCTACTTCTCAATCTTATTTGTTGTTTTCTAAAAATTATGTGGAGAAGAGTGAATGCCAACAACTCATATGTGAGATTTTGAGAGCAACTCCTGAAGCTGCATCTGCAGATGCTGCTGTACAAACAGCTAGGCTTGCAAGTAAGGCCCCTTCCAAAGAGAAAAGGCAAGTAACTGTAGTCTCATATTCCAAAAGAACATAAAGTTATCCTCCGCTTATGAATTTTTTCCCTTATTAGTTTTCTCTTTTCCATAAGAGCATAAAAATATCCTCCGCTCATGATTTTTTCCCCCCTCATTATGTTAATATCGAGCTCTTTTTTGTATTTGGTTATACTTGCTTGTCATTTCCCTCCATATTCTTGTGTTATTGGCTATGAACTAAAGAAATTGGTGAAAATTGGCCATGAGATAATCAAGAACAAGACTTCCAATAAAACATGTGTTAGATTTTTCATGGCATTTTAAGGCCTTGTTTTGGTGTTTCTGATTTTTCTCTTCTACTTTTTTTTTAAAATTTCATATTTTGGGAGGAGGTGGGGGGAGGGAAATTGAGGGATGGATTTGATGACTTGGGCGGCCATTTTTATGGTGTTAAAGGTGAAATTCAAATTGCCAATGTTGAATGTAGTGGGTTTCTTCATTTGAAGTCAATCCATGGTTCCACTTCTTCGTAATGAATTTCCTTGTAACAATTGTTGAAACTGCAAAATGTTATTGTATCAAGATTCTTTTATTGAAAAACTCGGGATCTTTTCAAATGCCTTTGTTTTTCAGTTACATGTAGCTATATGTATGATATCACTCAATGAAACTGCCATTTGTCTGATCAGATCTGTCTTATCTTATATGCAATCATGAGCTATTGACAGTTATGCTTACAGGGATGGGTCAGAAGATGGTCTTACATTTGCTTTTCGCTTCACAGATGCTACAATATCAATTCCTAATCAGGGTATGCGAAAGATTGTAGTAATGTGATTCTTCTTTTTTCTGCATTTTAATCATTGAAAGTTGTATTTTTTTAAGACATCTTTTCTTCATGGTTGGTGTGAACTCTTCTTTATGTTCTATACCATTGATTGTTGTTATATAGACAGATGGTGGTCAGTTTATCATGTTACTTCTTGGAATAACCATGTATAATACTCAATGCTATGTATGTGCTAGTGTCAATAGAAAATATGATAAGTTGTCTAAGCTATGATTGTCTGTGGTGACTGGAGTCACTGTGAATGATTGTAATTGCTAATCTAATTGAGATTTTATAATTGGCAATTTGTACTACTATTATGTCTAGATTGTATTTTTTATTTACTGCATGAACAGAACCCTGGTAAAGGTGTGAAACATTTGCACTTAAAATTTGAAATGGTTGGAAATGTATCTCCCTTATTTTATCAGGGACTCTGTAGATTGTAACTTTACCTTTTCACATAAACAGTTATCTGAAAATATGGCTATTTTTGGGTATGACTTAAACTTTTACCCTTTTTGTCTATATGTCCAGACTGATCAGTGGGCCTGCTGACTTGTTAGCCACATTCAAGATTTATTATGCAATCTTGGGATAGCATGTTTTTGTTAAATTATTCTGCTGAAAATTGTTTTTCTTTTTCTGTAAAATTATTTATTTATTTATTTATTTTTAGGAAACAAAGAAGCTTGTATTGAAAAGAAATACATGCACAAAAAGTGAACAACATGTCCACAAAAAAGAACCCCTTAGGATCGCAAAAAGATCCATACAACAGAATACTAAAATATATTTATATTTTCATTTGTTCTTTTCGGCAGTCAGTGTAGGTGCTCCATCTTGTAATTTCTTTTTCATAATATTTTATTACATTTTTCCTTTATTTTTTGTACTTTGTGGATTCTTTTTTAACTTATATATTATACTGTGGCATTCATTATACAGGAGCTGATCTAATTCGCCAAGGATGGAGTAGGAGGGGTCCTAATGTGTTACAAGAAGGTTATGGGACTGCAGCCGTCTTGCCTGAGCAAGGGATATATCTAGCAGCATCTATATACCGACCTGTTCTTCAGGTATGGGATTGTTTTGGTCCATGCTTTCAAACATGATATATTGCCTATTAAAATATGGATTCTCAGTTTCATCTTTTGATACATTGTGCTCTGCAGTTTACAGATAAGGTCGCTTCGATGCTGCCCCAAAAGTATTCCCAACTTGGGTAAGTCTGTATACCCTTTTGCATTTCAAGTTCAAGAGATGAAATGATTTTGGATGAAGGACATATGTGTATGTAAGACCAACTGTTAAGTCTAGACCTTCTCCCTTGCTCTTATATTTCTGCATCATTTTTCATATCTGAACTTTATATAGAAAAAACTGAATTGTTGCTTGGGCTGGGAATTGAGACACATATGGGGTAGAAAAAGCCTTTTAACCTATGTGATTTTATTGATTTTGTAACTGCGTACCTATCCAAGTAATAGGGATCGAAGGCAGTAAATATTGTGCGGATGACTTCGAACTTTTTTCAGATTCTGAGTACAGCTCTGTAGTGTTGCTAGTGTTTTATTTTTTATATGTTTCACAGAGGTAATTTGAAGATTTAATACCACAGTAGCTATTACTTCTATTGGCTTCGCTGCATACATAATTATACTGTTTCTCTTTCTCCTTTCTTATTATTTGATGCCTTTTAAGATTTTGACTGTATGTGTTTATGAATTTGTATCTTGGGCCTCTCTATTGTTTATTTGATATTTTCAGTAATAAATCTCCTGTTTGAAGCTGGTCATTTAATAGGTGTAGGATGTTTGTGACATGTTTATGCATGGACAATTGTGCTTCCTTGTTTTTTTCTTTTCTGTCAGATCATCTGGTATTAATTTCAACTTTTGCTCATTTTGTAAGATCATATTAATTTTTTACATAGATGGTTGCATTAGGTTTTAGCTTTTTATCCAAAAATCTTCATTATTTGATTTTGGTGTTTCTTGTCTTCTTAAAACTGCAGTAATGATGGACTGTTAGCCTTTGTGGAGAACTTTGTCAAGGACCATCTTTTGCCAACTATGTTTGTAGATTACCGAAAAGGTGTGCAGCAAGCTATATCAAGTAAGTTCCATAAACTAAATAATCTCAGTACTTCCATAGCAATACTTTGGGAGTCCTAATCTCTTGTTAGATCATTATTCCTATTAACTTATGGGCTGGACCTCTATTCATCATATAATCCAACTCACTGGTATTTAGATTGTGCATTCATAAGTATGGTTGTTTCATTATGTTGCTTTTGTGGTTAAGGGATTGAAGGATCTATTTGAATTTGAGATGTTTTTCTCTTACACTTGAGTTTCAGTGCCTAATACAGTTAAACTGGCACAATAACTATTTGGAAGTAGATTGTGCTCACACATACCCACCCATCTACCCCCCCCCCCCCCCCCTCCGCCAACCCCCCAACACACATGCGCAATCTAAAGCCTTGGCTTCTCCTATCTGGATGCCTGGACTTTTCTAAAGATGTGGATGTTCACTATCCAATGGCTAAATTTAGTTAAGCCAAAGTCAATGAATTTTCTGACGTAACACATTGAGTTTCAGTGTCTAGGTACTGTTAAACCAGTACAATGACTATGCATAAGACAGGGAGCTCATTGTTCTGGAGATTAAAGTCATCCCATATAGATGTGTCACTGTTCTACAATGATGTAGTCACAATGAAATATAGTGTACTATCTTAAACATTTTGATAACAAAAGCAATTTTATTAAGAAACCATGCAATTTATGTGATTAGTGGGTAGAGGATAATTGAATCTGGCTTATCACTTCACAACCATAGGCAATTGGTTCTGTTATATTACTCATATATAAAACTCTGACTTTCAGAGGCATTCTAACAGGTCCTGCTGCATTCCGGCCAAGGGCGCATACTGCAGCTTCTTATGTTCCATCAATTGAGAAGGGTCGACCTGTCCTACAGGGACTTTTGGCAATTGATTTCCTGGCAAAAGAGGCAAGCATAGTTTGTACTTGTTTCATAGACAAAAATCTTTCATCTCTAAATGTGCAACTTAGTTCAGAGTTTCTTATCAAAACAGAACTTCACAGTATGGACTGATAAGCTCGATGTTGAATTTTTCTATATTTAGGAGAACTGCTTGATTTTTGTATTGGAATTTTAACTTTGAGAAATATTAAACTCACTGATTGAGAAGCTATTACAGATTAAAAGTAGAATGTTTTTAAAATTTCTTATTATCTTTGAAAACTCTTTTTGCCACGTTTCATTATTTTTTCTTTTTCGTTTGTCAATGTCTACTTTGCCACTAATATTTTACAAATTACTCTCATCTGATTATTTTTGTACTTTCTCACCCAACTGATGATTTTTGTACATTCCACTCGACTGGTGGTTTTTGTATGCTCTCTCTCTCAACTGATGATTTTTGTACATTCCACTTGACTGGTGGTTTTTGTATGCTCTCTCTCTCAACTGATGATTTTGTACATATTATAGTTTATTGTATAACATATATGTTCTAATCACACGGGATAAAATTGCAGTGGTTTGTCAAAAAATTTATTGGTTATGAGAGTACTAAATTGTTGAATAATTTTAAAGTCAACTGTATCTAATTATAAATTGTTATCTGCCCTAGGTTCTGGGTTGGGCTCAAGCGATGCCTAAATTTGCTGCTGACCTTGTGAAGTATGTGCAAACTTTCCTGGAGCGAACATATGAAAGATGTCGGACTTCATACATGGAGGTAGAACCGTTTCTCTGTCTTATTACCTAATTTCATAGAAGTTACAATATTCTTTTTAACTGTTTTATTTTCTATTTTCTACTTATGTTATTTGTATGTTATTGATTCTGATTCGTCAACTTGTGCTTTGTGTTCGTGTGATTCTTTATACATATTTTAATTTTTCATATCCATTAAGATACTGCTTACACTTGAGTAATGAAGTGGTATATGTTGGTGGGGCTGGAATCATTGAGGGTTCAAATATTTTAGCTCTAAAATCAACTAGTGGTTCTGATAATGTATTGATCTGGAGCTATGGTGAATAGGGCTTTTGGAGTGAGTAAGGTACGATGGAAATCAGGATGTCTAAGATCTCTTATCAAATGATTTACAAACTTTGTGGGGCTATTTTTTTCCAAGACTCTGACCACTTAAAGATACCATTATTATTGGAGGAAATATTACATGATAATAGTGCACTGGGGACAGCCGTACAGGTTCATGACATTTTATGAGAAATTATTTGGTTTGCCATGATACAAAAGCTTTGATGGTGACTATTGAATTCACCAGAAAATTGAGAAGTTAACTGTGGATAAGATAACAAGTTTGTTTGGTTGGATGGAGAAGGGAAGGATCCCCAAGGGGAAGAAATGAGGGAGAATAGAGACCTCAGTTTTTGTTTAATGGGAAGAAGCGGAGGGGAAAAAGAAAAGAACAAGGAATGTTTTCACCTCCAATCTTCTGGTATCAGTTCTCGGTAAAGTGGAAAGATCGAAGGAAAAGTTAGGATTCACTAAAAGTAACATTGCCATTGCAATTTTACCCTCTATCGTCCTGTCTTTCCCATCCACCAAACAGATGGAATGATGGAGATATTCCCTCCCCTTATTTTTCTTTTCCTGCTGGCAATGCTTTTCCTGTTTTCTCCATCTCTCTTGTTAAACAATGTATGAGATTTTCCGGTGAAAATAAAATTGCAACAATAATGATAATGCTACGTCAGGACTCTGTAGAATTGCAATTGCTTGATACTGGGAATCAACAATACAGATGCACAACTGTTAACCCATATGGTATACAGAAGCAGATTGAAATAAATAAAGTTGTGCTGTCTCATTGATATTACTATAAATCTTATCAACTTTTTGTTTCCCCTTTATTTGTCAATGTTGAATATGATTTGTTGTGAGACTCATCTGTTCACTAATTCCTTTGGTAACATCACAGGCAGTTCTTGAGAAGCAGAGTTATATGCTAATTGGTAGGCATGATATTGATAAATTGCTGCGGCTTGAGCCAGCTAGTGCATCTTTACCAAATGGTCAGTTGGACAGTGTTAGTAGTGTCAACAATGCTGAAACTGCCGGTGTTGAATCAGAACTGAGCGAATTATTCTTGAGTTTGCGGCCTATCAGGCAGGTAGGTTTATCTGGTGGCTGCTTGTTTAAGTTCTATATTGAAAGTTTCTTTTGATCTTAAATTATGTGCCTCCTATTTAGCCTTTTTCCCCTTTCTCATCTGAGGTTGTTAGACCTTGACTTCTGAGCAGAATTTCAAACACACATTCTTGCTGTTAAACTAGTTTCATCACATTTTCTTCATTTGTCTTTTTTACAGGAGAATCTAATTCGTGATGAAAACAAACTAATTTTGCTGGCATCACTGAGTGATTCATTGGAGTATGTTGCCGACTCCATTGAGAGGCAAGTTTTTTCACATGGTTGCTAAACATAGACATATCCCTTTCTTTCACTCGTTTTTTTTTTGGGGCCGCCGGGGGGGTTGTGGTGTGGTGTGAAACATCTCTAGGCTGTAACTTGACATGAGGAAAATGGGAAGTAGCTAACAGAGAATAAAGTTTATTACCCACAATTTAATCAGAATACAATAGTACAAATATATAGCTTTACAGTAAACTAATTTAGGAAAATATCCTAGCTAATTGAGGAAACTATCCTAGCTAATTGACAGCTATACATGCAGCTATTCTAGGAAACTAGATCAATCCTAATAACTCTATTTTTGGTACAATCTCCTCTGGTTTGAATTAATATCTTGCAACACTCCCCCTCAAGCTGGCTTGTAGATGTCCTCCATAGCTAGCTTGCTGACTAGTAGTTCGAAATGTCCCTTGTGTAGTCCTTTGGTGAATATGTCTGCTATCTGTTGTGCGGTTGGTACATAGGGAACATAGATTACCCCATTTTCAATTTTCTCCTTGATGAAATGCTTATCAACCTCAATATGCTTAGTTCTATCATGTAGAACTAGATTGTGGGCAATTGAGATGGCAGCTTTGTTATCATAGTAAATTTTCATGGGAAGAGACACTGAAATCTTTAAATCTTCAAATAGTCTCTTTATGCATATTGCCTAACAAATTCTATGTTCGAGAGACTTGAATTTTGCCTCAGCACTACTCCGAGCCACAATGCTTTGTTTTTTGCTCCACCATGTAACGAGATTTCCTCCAATAAAGGTACAGTATTCTGAAGCTGATCGCCTGTTAATTGAGCTACCAGCCCAATCTGCATCTGTATAAACTTCAATTTGAAGGTTGTCCCATTTTCGGAACATAAGACCCTTTCCAGGGGTTCCCTTTACATATCTTCATATCCTATAGGTTGCATCAAAGTGTTATTGTACTGGTGAATGCATGAATTGGCTTACCGTGCTTACTACAAAAGCTATATCAAGACGCGTATGTGACAAGTAGATCAATTTCCCTACTAGTCTTTGAAATTTCTCCCTATCGATCACATCTTCAGCTTTAGCAGGATTAAGTTTTAAGTTGACTTCAATGGGAGTCTCAGCAGCCTTACAACCTAGGAGGCCTGTCTCTTTGAGAAGATCAAGGATGTATTTTCTTTGGTTTACAAAGATACCTTCCTTTGATCTTGCAAATTCCATACCAAGGATGCATTTTAACATACCCAAGTCCTTGATCTCAAAATCTCGTCCCATTCTCTCCTTGAGATCTGCCAACTCTTCAAGATCATCACCAGTTAGAATTATATCATCCACATAGATAATTAGTATTGATATCTTACCTTTCTCTGAGTGTTTATAGAACATTGTATGATCAGCTTGGCTTTGATGATAGCCATAACTTTTCACAGCCCTTCCAAAACATTCAAACCACGCCCTTGGAGATTGTTTAAGGCCATATAGTGATTTTTTAAGTCTGCAGACTTTGTTTTGACCGAACACCTTTTCAAATCCTGGCGGTAGACTCATAAACACTTGTTCTTCCAAATTCCTATTTAGAAAGGCAGACTTGATATCTAACTAGTGTAATGGTCAATTATAGTTTGCTGCTAAGGATAATAGGACCCGAATGGAATTTATTTTGGCGACAGGGGCAAAGGTTTCTTGGTAATCAACCCCATGTGTTTGAGTAAACCCCTTAGCCACGAGTCTAGCTTTAAATCTCTCTAGACTTCCATCTGCCTTGCACTTCACTGTAAACACCCATTTGCACCCAACTGTTTTTTTATCCCTTTTTTTATCCATGGGTAGGTCAACAACTTCCCATGTCCCACTTTTCCTCAGAGCATTCATTTCTTCCATCACTGCTGATTTCCAATCAGGATCATTAAGTGCTTCCTGTATGTTTCTCGACACACGCAGGTTAGAGATTTTAGATATAAAGGCATTGTATTTTTTCGAGAGTTTACCATAGGATAGATATTTGGACATAGGATGAGAAGTACAAGAGCGTTTTCCTTTTCTGATTGCTATTGGAATATCATAATCGTTAGAATTGATATCAGGCATAGGTTCAGATATTTCATCAGGGTTAGGAACAATATTATGTGAGGAAGTATCTAGAGTACCTGTATTTCTTTCAGATTCTTCACTCAGGGTGTCTGGTTGGCCTTGAGCTAAAGGGATAGTAGGTCTCTTACTCTTTGTATGGTTCCTCCTTGAATAAGTAAGAAACTCTCTATCTTGTTTCTTGAGAACAAAAGGTAGTATTTCTCCCCTTGTCACGGTCTCAGAAGTGTTTGGAAAAATAGTCTTGGTATCACTAGTTTCAAAAACAACATTAGGAATAGCAATTTCCTTTTTAAAAAACTCATTTTGAGGTATAGGGTTAGTAATGCAATCTACAATTTTAGGCAGGGGATTGGAAATAACATCCCAAAAATTTCCTCCTTCTCTTATGTTCTCCCCCTGAAGAGAAATTTTTTGAAAAAAAGGTTGATTTTCCAGAAAAATGATATTCATAGAAACAACAGTTTTCCTAGTTTTTGGATTAAAACACTTATATCCTTTCTTATTTGGTGCATAACCAATAAAAATACATTTTTCAGCTCTTGGATCGAGTTTAGACCGGTTTTTATTAGGTATATGAACATAAGTTGTACATCCAAAAATTTTCAGAGGAAGATTAGATTGAATTCGGGATTCAGGAAAATATTTTTTAAACATTCAAGTGGTGTAATGTAGTTTAGAACACGGGTGGGCATCCTGTTAATTAGATAGGATGTAGTTAAAATCGTTTCGCCCCAAAGATATTGAGGAACATTCATAGAGAACATAATAGCATGAGAAACTTGTTGGAAGATCATTTACGAGAAACTTCAAGTAAATGTTTATTTTTACGTTTAGCAATACCATTTTGCTGAGGTGTATCAACAAAAGTAGTTTGATGGTGAATACCTTTTTTTGCAAAAAAAGTTCCAAGATTTTGCTTAAAATATTCAGCTCCATTATCAGTATGAATAATTCCAATTTTAGTTTGAAAGTGGTTTTCAATCATTAAGTAAAATATTTTAAATAAGTTTTGAACCTCATATTTTTCCTTCATTAAATAAACCCAGCATAGGCGAGTGTGATCATCAATAAAAGTGACAAACCATTTTTTCCCTGAAGAAGTATTAATTTTTGAGGGACCCCAAATATCACTATGGATTAAATAAAAAGGCTTTGAGGCTTGATAAGGCCTTGAAGGATATATAGTTCTATGACTTTTTGATAAAATGCAGTTTTCACAATGGAATTCAGAACAATTCAAACCTTTAAATAAACTAGGAAATAATTTTTTAAGATAAGGAAACTAGGATGCCCTAGCCTATAGTGCCAAAGCATAATTTGATCCTTAACCTGAGTAGAACTGATACTACTAAAGACTTGAGCTTCTTTATTCTTAGATTCTTCATATTCAAAATAGTAGAGACCATCTATCAATTTAGCCCTGCCAATCATCTTCCCCGAGCTCTGTTCCTGAAAGACACAGTGGGATTTGGAAAAAATAACACAACAGTTAGAGTCTTTAGATAATTTACTAACTGATAGCAGATTACAAGTTTAGGAACATGGAGAACATTTTTAAGGGAAATGGTTTTAGATAGATTTATCAAACCGTTGCCAGCTATAGTGGAATAAGAACCATCTGCTATACGAACTTTTTCATGACTAGAACAAGGGGTGTAAGTATGAAATAAATGAGAAAAACTTGTCATGTGATCAGAAGCTCCTGAATCTATAATCCAAGGAGTATAATAAATAGGTAAATGACAAGAGAGCATTTAATTTACTACCTGCTTGAGCAATGGAAGTATTAGGTGTACTTAATAATCCTGAGTTAGATTTCAGCAGCTTCAGAAAGTGATCCATCTGCTCTTTGTTAAAGGGGACAGACTCAGCCTCATGTGCAGCAGGAGTACGAGTGAATCTGCCTTCATGAGAACCCTTCCAATTTGCTGGTTTTTCGTGGATCTTCCAGCAAGTCTATCGTGTATGTCGTGGCTTATTGCAGTGATCACACCAAACGCGAGACTTTTCATCAGGTTTCTTTGTAGCAGTTCGGTCAGCATTAATAACAGCAGCAAGGGCCAAGTTTTCAATAGTGTTACCAAGATTCCTTTTGCCAAGCATGACAAGACGCCGACTCTCCTCACGGCGTACCTCATAAAATACTTCTCCAATAGGGGGAAGCGGCTGCCTTCCAATAATCCTGCCTCTAACTTCATCAAACTCCAGGTTAAGACCAATGAGAAATTTGAAAATACGGTTATCCTCCACCGTTTTCTTTTAGTGTTTACAATCTTCAAGAGATTTTCACTCATAATCATTAAATAGGTCTAAATCTTGCCAAAGTCATTTCAAGGAATTAAAATAATTAGTGACGGTATCCTCACCTTGGCGGATTTCTCTTAGTTTCAGAGTTAACTCATATACTTGAGATTGATTTCCCAAGTCATAATACATTTGGTTAATGTTGTCCCAAAGTAGAGTTAACTCATATACTTGAGATTGATTTCCCAAGTCATAATACATTTGGTTAATGTTGTCCCAAAGCTCCTTGGCAGTGTGGTAACAAATATAGTTGGAGCTTATGTCCTCCTCCATAGAGTTCACCAACCAAGTCATTACCATCAAGTTCTCGGCATCCCATGTTGGATAGGTTGCATCATCAACAGCTGGCTCCTTTGTCTCTCCAGTCAAATACCCGATCTTGCGCCGACCATGGATATACATGCGCACAGATTGAGACCAACGCAGGAAATTTTCTCCATTCAGTTTAATGGTAGTGATCTAAATGGAGTGAGATTCTGTGGTCGAAGCCTGGGTTTTAGGCGGCACAGCAGCAGGTGTTGGCAAGCTTGTAGAAGCATTCTGGGCCTGTTCAAGGATGCTTGTAGACTCAGAAACAACGTTGGACATGATGAAGAGATAGGACTGATTAGGGTAGAAAAGAAAGTAGGAGAACGGCTAGGTTTTCTGCAGGTAAGAGAAAGGGCAGAACAGCAATCGGGTTTCCAGGAATTAAAGGAATTCCTGCTCTGATACCATAACAGAGAATAAAGTGTATTACCCACAATTTAATCAGAATACAATAGTACAAATATATATCTTTACAGTAAACTAATTTAGGAAAATATCCTAGCTAATTGAGGAAACTATCCTAGCTAATTGACAACTATACATGCAGCTATTCTAGGAAACTAGATCAATCCTAATGACTATTTTTGGTACAATCTCCTCTGGTTTGAATTAATATCTTGCAACAGTAGCTATATTAATAAAAAATTTGAACCCCTAAAATTACTGAATGTTTTTCTATGCATGCAAATGAGTTAAATTTGCTTTTACTTATTTGAGCAAGTAGCAGAGCTTATGTCCTCCCATGAAGATTCGGCATCTTTTTCTTTATTTTCTTTAAGATGTATATAGTGTTAAACAATGAGGCCATTCATTAAATTGATGAACAAAGTGTATTTATGCATGGCAGACATGCCATTCTACCTATTCCCTCATAGGAAATGTCCGCCCATTGATGGATGTTCTCTTGTGTTTCTACTGTATTTATGCTTTAGTTTTTCTTGCTGCCATAGGTTAGTTGTTACTATAGGAATTGCCATTCTGACCTTGCTTCTTGACAGAAGTTTAATGCCAATTGCTGCTTCATTCCAATTATTTTTTCTTTTAAAATAATTATATTACCAAATTTCTTTCAATAGCTTTGGAGATTATTATTATCATCATCATTTTAAATTTAATGAACAGGCTTGGACGAGCAACCCTAAGAGAATCAAATCTAGTAGAAGAGAGCAGGAAGCCTCATCATAATCGATCAAGCAGTGCAGCTTCAAGGGATTTAGCATCATTTGCAGATGAATATAGAAAATTAGCAATTGATTGCCTTAAGGTTCTACGTGTAGAGATGCAGCTGGAAACAATCTTCCATTTGCAGGTATGTGAAACCAGTCTGATAGGATAAATATTTCTCCTCAATTGAGTAGAATTTTATGAAAATCCTGTTGTGGAAATCTCTTTAACTCACTGAATATTATGATTTGAACAGGAAATGACGAGTAGGGAGTATTTGGAGGACCAAGATGCAGAAGAGCCTGATGACTTTATTATTTCTCTCACTTCACAGGTGTGTATCTATATGTGTGTTTAGCATGAATGATGGCCTTTGTAATACTAATTCTTTCATTAATAATGTAACTATACCTACCAATAAATACTGTAGAGAACCTAATTCTGCAATGTTTACCATTTTTTAAACTGCATTTTTATTTTGAAGAGTTGTTGGTAGAAAATTAATCTGAGCATTGAGGTTTTGAGTTATTTTCAATGGTACTGCTACAGTATATAATTCCTTGCATTTGAAAATCATTAGAGCTTAAGCATTATGTTTGGCCCTTGGTCTTCAGCTTTTGGGTCAAGTGTTTAACATTATCATCTGCACTATTTGCTTAACAGTCAGTCTTACGTGTGGAGTGGTAGGAGAAAAGGTTCCTTTTTTTTTATTTGATCAGTATAATTTTTCATGGATTATTGTTTGCTTTTGGAAGCCAGTCTTATATTTCTTTTTTCACTTATGCATAGATAACACGTAGGGATGAAGAGATGGCACCTTTTATTGCAGAAGAGAAACAAAATTACATATTTGGTGGGATTTGTGGCATTGCAGCAAATGCGTCCATTAAGGTCTGCTTTGCTCTTTTACTTTTTGGCCTCACAAAACTTGTATTAGATGATTTTTTTTCTCTGTTGGTGGTTTTTTTCTTCTCCTCACCCTCTTCCGAATCTCTTATAGTTCAGCATAGTATATGTTGACTCCTATTTTATTTATAATGTTCACTTCTCATGGGAGATGCAATGTCTTTTTAGGCTTTGGCTGACATGAAAAATATCAACCTTTTCGGGGTTCAGCAAATATGCCGCAATTCAATTGCTTTGGAGCAGGTAAATTTGTTATTATTTTCTATCTTTTATATTCACAGAAACTGATTGAAATGACCCCCAAAAAAAAAAAACAAACTTTTATACAGATTTATCTAACAGGATTTTATGGGCAGTCATATACTTAATTTTGCATTTATTTAGATCTGAAAATATCTAACTTGTTGATTGTTTAAGGTTACTTTTCATGACCTAATCCATGTTTGTTTGAGTTTGATCTGCTAATTGAATTTCTAACCTCTCAACTTCGCTTGACTATGGACAGCTTGTGCTCCCTTTCCTGCTATTAATTATTGGTACTTTATTGATGATGCTTTTGGTATTACAATTGTAAATAATCTTAAATCTAACCTAGATTTTATCTATAATGCTAATCCTGATTGGTTGGAATGGAAACTTGCTGAATATAGTTATGAGTATGGTGATCACCATGGTATTACAACTTTCAATAACATTCATTTTGCAGGCTCTGGCAGCTATTCCCTTAATTGACAGTGAAGCTGTAAGACAGAGATTAGACCGTGTCCGAACCTATTATGAGCTGTTAAATATGCCATTTGAGGCAAGTCATTTTAAACTTAATAGTTTCATTTCTTTTTAAATATAGACGGTGCTATCTGATATCTTAACTCTCTTCCTGTTCCAGGCCCTGCTTGCATTCGTTACAGAGCATGAAAACTTATTTACCACTGCAGAGTTAGTTTCTATGACCACTTGTGTTATTTGAATTGATATACATTCATGTTTATTTGGTAACGAGTAATGTTCTTTTACGTAGGTATGCTAGTCTTCTAAAGGTCAATGTTCCAGGAAGGGAGATTCCATCTGATGCACTAGATCGAGTATCTGAAATTTTATCCCTGTAGCTATTGCTTGGATGAATTTGTTATGTATGGAGGACATCGAGGGTAGTTCATTTTGGAGGATGTGCTAGCATGTATAGATTTCATTAGTGTATCATAAAGGAGGACGGATGCTACAGCTGGATGCAGAGCCTTTTTCATATTGAAGTTTGCATAAGATTTGCAGCTGCAGTATGGTAAATTTTTGTCATATCTCCTCAATACCAGGAGCAAGCAGTTGATTTTGATTTCATTCTTTTATTTCAGTATCAGTTTTGTTGCTTGTTATGCAATTTGTGTTTTATTAGTGGCTTGTGGTTCCAAGTTTTGGGTGAAAATAGGTTGGTGATAAGTGATATTATTTCCTTGTAAATTCTTCATATTGATTCTTGTAAGAATTCGAGTTCCTCTATAAAAGTCTGGCCATATAAGCTACTACTGCTCCCATGTCTTGCCATTGAGATCATTATTATGATAATAAAAATATTTTTAGTTTTTATCAGGACAACTGCAATTTGTTTCTATTTCTGGTTTCCATTTACACCTGGTTTAATCAGCTAGCATGCAAACACATGAAAAATTTTGCGTAATCTGGTGATTCTTTAAAAATAAATATATAAAATTGTGCATGTATATATATATATGTTCACCGTCGATAGCTTGTGTAATGCATACAAAACCCAAGGTCGAAACTGGATGGTACTTGCTTTGTTTGAGTATATTACAGAGAACTTTTGGAAGGCATCAACCTGAACATTTATTTGCAATTAGGCATGCATGTCAGCTTGTAATCTTGGGTTCAACTTCAATGTCTTCTTTGCTAAGTTGCGGATATCTTCCCTACTGGACTCTATTGATATCTGTACAAGCTCTTTTGCCCCACCAAGTGATATGAAGTCCCTCACATTGTCCTCTGTAAGGAGGAGAAGATCATGTTGAGTTAAAGATTATGAAATTCATAACAGAGTGATCCAATTGATCAACACAAGTGTAAGATATGGGAGTTTGATTTCTATCTGGAGTTGCTCCTAGGAAAGTTTTATGATTATTTTCCAGTTTTATTTAGGACAACAATATATCTCATTATCATCTATTACCTTGGGTGAAAGTATTAAATTATTCTATATCTACGCACGGTATTTCTTGAAAATGTCCTAATGAGTTTTATAATTCTCAGAAAAGTTTAAAATTTCTCCATTTATATTAGATCCTAATCATGCAATGACAAGCAATGGTCAAGCACAATAAGCAGTTTACCGTTTTGTGCTAAATGACAAAGTGCAAGTTCAACATGGCGCCGGGTTGAAGCCGAACTGGTTTTAGAGTTGGCAATCAACCATTCAAGCGCACTGTCTTCCATCAGATGTGAACGGCCCTTTCTTTGTCCTGCAGTGGCAAACATCCATAAGAATTATGATCAGTGCAGACTTAAGATGGCTGATAAAGATCATATATAACTTAAGAAAAGAAAGGAGGAACAGACCTTGAACAATTGCCCGGGATTCACATTTTGCAAAGTTAGCTAGTCCTCTAGCAACCTGTGCAATGACATCACTATTCCCAGGTCTAACCATTACCAGAAGTGCTTTAATGGCTCCATCTTCTTCCAGCATTGTGTGCAGCTTCTCTGTTGCATAAAAAACCCAAGCAACAATGCATGCATGATCCCATTACTTAAGAAAAGTTCTAGCAGATACCATTTGTTGACTCTAATCAATAACATTTCATTATAATGATTCAGTATTAAGAATATGTTTATATATCAGTTTATGCCTTTTGGAGAAACTAATGACCTGTCCTTATGAAGAAATTCAACAGAAAAACTGCAAGATCATTTTTGACTTACCATTGCCACAGAGGTTAGCAAGTGCACCGGCTACCATTCTAAGAGTTTGTGGATCATCAGTTTTGGATGCTGTTTTTGCTAGCAGCTGAGCTCCTCCTCTGCTCATGATTAAGCCCTGATTCACCTCTGAGAAGATTTTTTTTTTTTTTTACGGAAAAAAATAATATAGTTCAGTTTCTTGTTGGTTGTGACCAAGCAATAAATTATTATCATTACTATAGAACCATAAACAAACATGGAATTCACAATGCAACTTTACCCCAAATCTTAGGAACCTTAGGTTTGCAAGATTAGATTAATTTATGTTAATTACACATACAGGCCAATTTATTGCGAGAAAATCTGTATTGCTGTGTCTACTAGTAAAAGCAAAAAATAAAAGGGAAAATTTTGAAAATGGAAACAAAATCATCAGTCATCAGCATTGGGAAGCCATAATCTGTAATCCACCAATACAAAACAAACAGATAGATTACCATTCATCGCTAGATTGGCAATGGCACCAGTAGCCACTCTCAGAATAGTTGTATTTTGCGACGTTTGCAACAGAAACAGTAAAGCATCTAAACCACCTTCCTCCACTATTTTTTCTTGATTAATATCTGAAAGGACAAACATTCTTTAGCTGACATCAGTTGTTCAACTTTAGAGTCTAGAGCTTGAGAAGACAGAAACTGATGAACATTTTAATTCAAGAGAAAGGAGAGGCTTCCACCAAATGAACCCGAAAAGAAAGGCTTGGCATATGTCAAATCAACACCAATTAATCAATATACGTTTCATAGAAAGAAAGTAGAATACCTTCAGCAGCAAGATTGGCTACAACTTTCACGGCATGGATCTGGACATCTGGGTCTTCAGATGTTAACAATTGCAATATCTTTGGAAGCCCAACTGCATTTGCAAAGCCAAAGAACTTCGTGAATTAATATAGGTAAGTTTGTTTAATCAGAGCAAAAACTTGTGACTGTTTATAAACATTGTTCTGGTTTGTTTAATCAGGGTAAACATTTGTAATTCAATTCTGTTTATAAAGATTGTTCTTGCCTTCATCACGTATCTTTGCAATTGTTGCCCTCTGACCAGATAATTCCCTTGATGGGTTTGACTTGTGTAAACTCACTGGAGCCCCAAATCTTGAAGATCCTTTACTGATGTAATCCTTTGTATATGGTTTCTTGTCCTGTAAAATACTATTTTGTAAGATCATAAACCAATAAGTAGAAAATGTATTAGTAAATTACCTCAAAATCATCATGTTCAGAAGCAGTCTTCTTTATTTGGACAAGTTCATATTCAACAGCCTTCCTCTCCTTCTCTTCAACTAAAAGTCTTTGCCTGGCAGCTTGAAGCTCTTCACTCATTGTTTCCTTCATAATTTCAGTTTTCAGGAAAATATATAAATTTTCAAGTCCATAGTTGTCACATGATTATAATCCAGACAAAATCATTTCAAAAATTGAAGAAAATATTCATAAATCCCATTTGGTTTCTAATGCCAATCATACCTTTTCTTCCAGAAGATTTTTGTACTCCAATTTCAAGGTTTGAACTTCGTAGACAGCAGATTCATGCAGCTGACGGGCTTCCTGTAGCTTCATCCGAAGTTCATGAACCTCTTTCTGTCCCTAATTTCCATAGATGACAGTATTAAGATCATTATCGTAGGGATTTTGAAGGTAAAAATGAATTCAATAGTAGTCAGAAATTTATGAGCTCTAAAAGCAAGTACAAACAATGTATCATATTTCACCTATTCAATTTTGATTTTGGGATAAGAAGTTAACCTGATTTGAGTTTCGGTAATCACTTAAAAGCTTCTTTACGATATCCAACTGTTCCACGGCACCTTCAAAATGGGCATGCTCATCCTCTAGTTTCTTATTTAGCTCTGCTATTTTTTTCTCATATAGCTGAGTGGTGTCTGCAAGAGCTTTTTGGTATGTGGAATTTTCCATTTCATATTGCTACAAAAAACAACAAAATAAAAGGAGTTAGCTTTGTGCTCGTCATGTTGAAACAACTTGTGACGTAATAAATAGTTTCACAAATATTAGGTAAAAGAAAGACTAAAAGAACATGGTGGGATGATAGAAGGCCCTCAAGAAGAAATTTCGTTATTATACTTTTAATTTCGGGGCTGACCATGCATCTTAAACAAAATCATGAGTAATTCCAAAAATAGAAATCTAAAATGATGCCAATACAAAAATAGGAACTTTCTAAATCTCGATATTTGTCCATTTATATTTGCATGTCACAAACTTTTTACCCTCTTCCTACTAGAGGAAGCTAAACATTTCAACTATCAAAGTTACCCTTAGTTTGAGAGCTACGCAAGAACAGGTTTGAGAAGTCAAGGCAAACTGCAGACACAATGTAATGTTTTGGGATGCAAGGGAAGCACATGAAACAAGGAGATAGAGAAAAGAACATAAAAACCATTCCAGTATTGAATATATAACTCAAATACCTCAATTGACTTTTGATTATCACTAATCAGCTTCTTCATTATATCAACTTGTTCCTCAGCACTTTCAGACTGGGCATGCTCAATTTCTAGCTGCTTAATCAATTCAGTTATTTTCTTCTCATACATTTGGGTGGTATCAGCCAATACTTTCTGGTATGAAGAATTATCAAGTTGTTGTTGCTACTAACAGAGAACAAAAGAAAAATGTAGTTTGAGTTTTTCCATTAACAAATAAACTGATTCTAGAATTAAACAACAGTAACTTAAGAACAACAATCAAACTTTTCACATGTCTTGCACTTCGTACACAGAAATATTTATCAAACTTTGTGTGAACTTGCACACTAATTGTAACTACCACTGACCCAGTGTCTGATACAAAGCCCAAGTCAGCTTTTGTTTCTGGACTGTAAAATTAAAGGAAATAGCTACCATGCATGATATATCCACTAGTATGATATTACTAAGTTAAGTTGGTTAAGAGAATGTATCAAACAACATAGAGCATTGCTTAAAGCGGAAAAGAAGATGAGTTGCTAGATAATGGAGACTATGTGAAAGAAGGGAAGTACCTTGCTATTTTTCAAACTTATCTCTAGCTGTGCAATCTTATCACGCTTCAGATTGTTCTGATCTTTTTGATGGTTCAATTCGCCCAAGATTTTTTCCACCTCCAATTCAAGACAAGCATTTTCCTTCTCTAGAAACTGCAAGTCAGAACAACATGTTAGGAAGCAAAGGGATTCTATTAAAACAAGCATAGGAATACAAAGTAATAAGTGAATGTGCAACTTGGAACAAGTACAGATGTTTCTTATGACAAATTTAGAAAAGTCCTGGCTATGAAAGATGGTTTCTGTTGCAAGATATTAATTCGAACCAGAGGAGATTGTACCAAAAATAGAGTTACTAGGATTGATCTAGTTTCCTAGAATAGCTGCATATATAGTTGTCAATTAGCTAGGATAGTTTCCTAAAATTAGTTCATTGTAAAGCTATATATTTGTACTATTGTATTCTGATCATATGTATAGTAATACATATTATTCACCTTTATGGTATCAGAGCAGCAATTCCTTTAAATCTTGGAAGCCCTATTGCTGTTCTGCCCTTTCTCTTACCTGCAGAAAACCTAGCCATTCTCCTACTTTCTTTTCTACCCTAAAATCAATCCTACCTCTTCATCATGTCCGACGTTTTCGAGTCTACAAGCATCCTTGAACAGGCCCAGAATGCTCCTACAAGCCTGCCAGCACCTGCTGCTGCGCCGCCTAAAACCCAGGCTTCGACCACAGAATCTCACTCCATTTAGATCACTACCATTAAACTGAATGGAGAAAATTTCCTGCGTTGGTCTCAATCTGTGCGCATGTATATCCATGGTCAGCGCAAGATCGGGTATTTGACTGGAGAGACAAAGGAGCCTGCAGCAGATGATGCAACCTATCCAACATGGGATGCCGAGAACTCGATGGTAATGACTTGGTTGGTGAACTCTATGGAGGAGGACATAAGCTCCAACTATATGTGTTATCACACGGCCAAGGAGCTTTGGGACAACGTTAGCCACATGTATTCTGACTTGGGAAATCAATCTCAAGCATATGAGTTAACTCTGAAACTCGGAGAAATCTGCCAAGGTGAGGATATTGTCACTAAGTATTTTAACTCCTTGAAACGACTTTGGCAAGATTTAAACCTATTTAATGATTATGAGTGGAAATCTCCTGAAGATTGTAAACACTATAAGAAAACGGTGGAGGATAACCGTATTTTCAAATTTCTCATTGGTCTTAATATGGAGTTTGATGAAGTTAGAGGCAGGATTATTGGGAGGCAATCGCTTCCCTCTATTGGAGAAGTATTTCTAAGGTTTTCCGTGAGGAGAGTCGAAGTCTTGTCATGCTTGGCAAAAGGAATCTCGGCAACACTCTTGAAAACTCAGCCCTTGCTGCTAGTATTAATGTTGGCCGAACTGCTACAAAGAAACCTAATGAAAAGTCTCGCATTTGGTGTGATCATTGCAATAAGCCACGGCATACATGAGAGACTTGCTGGAAGATCCACAAAAAACCAACAAATTGGAAGGGTTCTCATGAAGGCAGATTCACTCGTACTCCTGCTGCACATGAGGCCAAGTCTGTCCCCTTTAACAAAGAGCAGATGGATCACCTTCTGAAGCTGCTGAAATCTAACTCAAGATCATTAAGTATACCGAATGCTTCCATTGCTCAAGTAGGTACTAAATTAAATGCTCTCTAGTCATTTACCTGTTTATTATACTCCTTGGATTATAGATTCAGGAGCCTCTGATCACATGACAAGTTTTTCTCATTTATTTCATACTTACAACCCTTGTTCTGGTCATGAAAAAATTTGTATAGCAGATGGTTCATGTTCCCCTATAGTTGGCAACGATTTGATAAATCTATCTAAAACCATCTCTCTTAAAAATGTTCTCCATGTTCCTAAACTCACTTGTAATCTACTATCAATTAATCAATTATCTAGAGACTCTAACTGTCGTGTTATTTTTTCCAAATCCAACTGTGTCTTTCAGGAACAGAGCTCGGGGAAGATGATTGACAATGCTAAATTGTTAGATGGTCTCTACTATTTTGAAGATGAGGAATCTAAGAAAAAAGAAGCTCAAGGCTTTAGTAGTATCAGTTCTATTCAGGTTAAGGATCAAATTATGCTTTGGCACTATAGGCTAGGGCATCCTAGTTTTCCTTATTTTCAAAAATTATTTACTACTTTATTTAAAGGTTTGAATTGTTCTGAATTCCATTATAAAAACTGCATTTTATCAAAAATTCATAGAACTATCTACCCTTCAAGGCCTTATCAAGCCTCAAAGCCTTTTTATTTAATCCATATTTATATTTGGAGTCTTTCAACAATTAATACTTCTTCAGGGAAAAAATGATTTGTGACTTTTTTTAATGATCATACTCGCCTATGCTGGGTTTATTTAATGAAGGAAAAATATGAGGTTCAGAACTTATTTAAAATATTTTACTTGATGATTGAAAACCACTTTCAATCTAAAATCGAAATTATTCATACCGATAATGGAACTAAATATTTTAAGCAAAATCTTGAAACTTTTTTTGCAGAAAAAGATATTCACCATCAAACTACTTATGTTGATACACCTCAGCAAAATGGTATTGCTGAATGTAAAAATAAACATTTACTTTAAGTTTCTCGTAAATGATCTTCCAACAAGTTTCTCGTGCTATTATGTTCTCTATGAATGTTCCTCAATATCTTTGGGGCGAAGCGGTTTTAACTACATCCTATCTAATTAACAGGATGCCCACCTGTGTTCTAAACTACATTACACCACTTGAATGTTTTAAAAAATATTTTCCTGAATCACGAATTCAATTTAATCGTCCTCTGAAAATTTTTTGATGTACAACTTATGTTCATATACCTAACAAAAAATGGTCTAAACTCGATCCAAGGGCTGAAAAATGTATTTTTATTGGTTATGCACCAAATAAGAAGGGATATAAGTATTTTAATCCAAAAACTAGGAAAACTGTTGTTTCTATGGATATCACTTTTCTGAAAAATCAACCTTTTTTTAAAAAAATTTCTCTTCAGGGGGAGAACATAGGAGAATGATATTTTTGGGATGTTATTTCCAATCCCCCGCACTAAAACCCTAGATTGCATTACTAACCCTAAACCTTAAAATGAGTTTTTGAATAAAAAGGAAATTGTTATGCCTAATGTTGTTTTTGAAACTAGTGATACCAAGATTACTTTGCCAAACACTTCTGAAACCGCGACAGCGAGAGAAGTTCCCAAAGAACAAGATAGAGAGCTTCTTACTTGTTCGAGGAGAAACCATACAAGGAGTAAGAGACCTACTATCCCTTTAGCACAGGGCCAACTAGACACCTTTAGTGAGGAATTTGAAATAAATACAGGTACTCTAGATACTTCCTCACATAATCTTGTTCCTAATCTTGATGAAATATCTAAACCTACTGTCAATCCTATGCCTGATGTCAATTCTAATGTTCATGGTATTTTAATAGCAATCAAAAAAGGAAGACGCTCTTGTACTTCTCATCCTATGTCCAAATATCTATCCTATGGTAAACTCTCAAAGAAATACAATGCCTTTGTATCTAAAATCTCTAACTTGCATATGCCAAGAAACATTCAGGAAGCACTTACTGATCCTGATTGGAAATAAGCAGTGATGGAAGAGATGAATGCCCTGAGGAAAAATGGGATATGGGAAGTTGTTGACCTACCCATGGATAAAAAAAGGGATAAAAAAACAGTTGGGTGCAAATGGGTGTTTACAGTGAAGTGCAAGGCGGATGGAAGTATAGAGAGATTTAAAGCCTGACTCGTGCTAAGGGGTTTACTCAAACACATGGGGTTGATTACCAAGAAACCTTTGCCCCTGTCGCCAAAATAAATTCCATTCGGGTCCTATTATCCTTAGCAGCAAACTATAATTGACCATTACACTAGTTAGATATCAAGTCTGCCTTTCTAAATAGGAATTTGGAAGAACAAGTGTTTATGAGTCTACCGCCAGGATTTGAAAAGGTGTTCGGTCAAAACAAAGTCTGCAGACTTAAAAAATCCCTATATGGCCTTAAACAATCTCCAAGGGCGTGGTTTGAATGTTTTGGAAGGGCTGTGAAAAGTTATGGCTATCATCAAAGCCAAGCTGATCATACAATGTTCTATAAACACTCAAAGAGAAGTAAGATATCAATACTAATTGTCTATGTGGATGATATAATTCTAACAAGTGATGATTTTAAGGAGTTGGCAGATCTCAAGGAGAGAATGGCACGAGATTTTGAGATCAAGGACTTAGGTGTGTTAAAATACTTCCTTGGTATGAAATTTGCAAGATCAAAGGAAGGTATCTTTATAAACTAAAGAAAATACATCCTTGATCTTCTCAAAAAGACAGGTCTTCTGGGTTGTAAGGTTGCTGCGACTCCCATTGAAGTCAACTTAAAACTTAATCCTGCTAAAGCTGAAGATGTGATTGACAAGGAGAAATTTCAAAGACTAGTAGGGAAATTGATCTACTTGTCACATACGCGTCTTGATATAGCTTTTGTAGTAAGCATGGTAAGCCAATTCATGCATTCACCAGGACAAGAACACTTTGATGCAGCCTATAGGATATGAAGATATGTAAAGGGAACCCCTAGAAAGGGTCTTATGTTCCGGAAATGGGACAACCTTCAAATTGAAGTCTATACAGATGCAGATTGGGCTGGTAGCTCAATTAACAGGCGATCAGCTTCAGAATACTGTACCTTTATTGGAGGAAATCTCGTTACATGGTGGAGCAAAAAACAAAGCATTGTGGCTCGGAGTAGTGCTGAGGCAAAATTCAAGTCTCTCGAACATAGAATTTGTTAGGCAATATGCATAAAGAGACTATTTGAAGATTTAAAGATTTCAGTGTCTCTTCCCATGAAGATTTACTATGATAACAAAGCTACCATCTCAATTGCCCACAATCTAGTTCTACATGATAGAACTAAGCATATTGAGGTTGATAAGCATTTCATCAAGGAGAAAATTGAAAGTGGGGTAATCTATGTTCCCTATGTACCAACCGCACAACAGATAGCAGACATACTCACCAAAGGACTACACACGGGACATTTCGAACTACTAGTCAGCAAGCTAGCTATGGAGGACATCTACAAGCCAGCTTGAGGGGGAGTGTTGCAAGATATTAATTCAAACCAGAGGAGATTGTACCAAAAATAGAGTTATTAGGATTGATCTAGTTTCCTAGAATAGCTGCATGTATAGCTGTCAATTAGCTAGGATAGTTTCCTAAAATTAGTTCATTGTAAAGCTATATATTTGTATTATTGAATTCTGATCATATATATAGTAAACACGTTATTCACCTTTATATCAATTCGAACAAAAGAATTTTTGAGGAGAGAGAACTACCTCGGACCTTGTTACTAGATTTCTCATTGATTCATCATACGAGATTTGAGATTCTCTGAGCTGCTTTTCAAACTCACACTTGTCATTTTCTCTCAACTTCTGTTGCATCTCAAATTTTGCAGTAAGAACTTCTACTTGGGCGACTAAGTTGTCTTTTGCTTCATCATATGAGATTTGACACTCTCTCAGCAGTTTTTCTAACTCACACTTGTCATTTTCTCTCAACTTCTGTTTCCTTTCAATTTCTGCAGTAAGATGGTCTACTTGAGTCTCAAGCTTCCTGCATAAACTTTCATAATCAAACTCTTCTTTAAGCTTTACCATGTTAACTACTTTCATCGCCTGCAAAAGCAAAAATATGCAGTTGCTATTTAAATCAAGTAACTACATTTTTCTAAATCCAAATTTAAGTGCAAGAACTCAAACAACAAAATAAGAATAGATCCCTAAGGAAAAAGAATTAATAAGAGCTGGTTAAAGGATTAGTGTAAAAAAACCATCATTCCATTTGGGGCAACAACATATGATGACTAATTAATGTATGAAAACTGAATAAACTACCCAAGATGAGACTATTTAGGATCGAAAAGGCTGCTGGTATCAAGGGCTTTGCTAGACCCTGCTAGTAGAGAGGGAAGCTGAGAATTATATAAATCAACATCCATTTGTCCAGTTCTTTAACATCTTCCCTTGGATAACTACTTTCTCAGAGGCCTTTCTACTAAATTCTGGTGCAATTGAAGAATATTTTCCAAATCAGCTCACTGCAGGAAATAACATCATGTTCGTCCCACTGTTCAATTTAGTGCACCACAAGCTTCCCTCTTACAATAACACCTAGGCTGTCAAGAACATGGAACAGACATTCTATTGAGCCTGCTACATTTTTTGTGGTCGCTCCTATTGTCGAGGTATAAAAAAATTACATAACCGGTGATCACATCATTTCTGGGGAAAAAAAAAACAAAAACATACACAAACACATTTATTTGATAGCAACAAAAACAATAATAACAATTATATTGCATGCTTCTCTCAAATCCTTATATATAATCAAAGCATATTCAGTCCAAGGATAGACATAATGGGGAAGATTCACAGAATTTAGACCATGTTTATCAAATAAATCCAGAACCAGACTTTGTATTTATGTAACTGGAAGACTAACACATGACAGCAACAATAATCCAGAGTGGAAAAAGAGGTTTGTTAACAATCAACTAGCTGAGGTAGTGAAGTCTCTTGGAATCACAACAGCAACAACTTAAGTCCGGGTTTGGGTGAGGAGTGAGTTTTAGAATGTTATCCCCCCCATCATCGCCCCGCTCTTGGGGGAAAAAATGTGAATTGGAAGGGAGCTTTTGTTATTTTTTTCAATTATACTGACTCACCCTTTGTCCAAACATTATTGTGCTTGTGGTCTCCGCATGATTACGTGCAGATGGCCCGATTGTTATTATGAGTGAAGTCCTTGCTGAGCCTATTTGATAATCAATAAATTCCCATGAGAGGGGTTAAAGGGGGAACAGAAAAAAATAAAAATGTTTCTGACAACAATGTGACGTACAGATACATGCAAAATGTGGAACATTTAATCAGAATTATTGTTTACGAAAAGTCTAACTAACAATGAAAAGAAAGGGTCTAAATATTACCAAACAATATAAACTCAATAAAAGTACTGCAAACTTTGAACTATATAACAATTTTACAATAGCATTCCTATAATTCAAAAGAAACATCTAAACATTAACAAGCAATTCTGGTGTAATAAGTTTCTACATATTGAAAGGAATATGAACTTATTGAAAAATATCTTTGTACTGTATTAGCAAAATATTCAAGAAACAGAGCAAAATGTAAGAACTTTCCAGATGACCTCCAAAAGAATCACGGAGCAATCTTGTCAACTTAGAATCCCTTGTAGGAATATGTGGACTGTTCTCAGCCAGAGCATTTATACATTTGCCGAGGGAACTAAGAGAAAGATTAATAAACTTAGCCTCTTCAAGCAAGGGGCCTTCACTGCCTGCAACATACGAATAATCATGAAAGTTCTCGAAGACAAAACGAATAAAAGCAAACTACCAATTTAGTTACTTAAAATTCTCAATTATCAAGTAAATCTTCTTAACCAATTATTATGAAACAATTTTGGCTCAATATTACTTGAGAGATGGGACTTCCCAAAGGGAACTAGTGAAAATAAAAAACCATTTCAACAAAGGGATCTGTTTTTCCCCAGAACAGTGAATTGCAAAAGAAATAAAAGGAAAACACCAAATAAAGAGGACTCAAATAAAAGATGGAAGTTTGCAAGTTTGAGATGCAGCTATCAAATTACAAGTATAAAACAAAAAATATACCAGATTTATCTATTCTTTCAGAACCTGCAAGATCCACAATCAGCAACTTGCTTTTTCTAACTAGCGGTACATGATTGTCACCAGGTAACTCAGTTCTTGTGTCTTTCTCTTCAGAAGTAATTTTATCAATGATTTCATGAACAGATCTTCGAATATAAACCTGTGAAACCAACCAAATTCAGATGACTAGAAACATTGATCTGTATTGTTCTTGAGAAAGAACATCATGATATACAGGCAACAGATGCTCACCACAAGAATTGCATGACTACGTGAAGACTCGGTATTAAGCTTTGTATTAGCTGCATGACGGTTTGCCTCACCAACTTGGAGTAGCTGTAAGAGATGATCAAGATCTCGAAGTTTAACTACTGTTGCACCAGGCAGTGACACTTCTCCGGTCTTGGGGTCCTCATTAATTGGGATATTAACCTTTTCTGGTGCAAGCAAATCTTGAATGTATTCCATGTACAGCTGGAGGAAAAAAATATGAAGTAATACTGCAAAAGTCATTATCCGTTAGGAAAACAAAGCTAACTAACCATTTCAGCACATCAGTAACAAGAAGACAACTGCATTCCAGTGGTTACATGCAATGATTGAGTCTGGTTACAAGAATCAATGAAACAAATGCCTTATCAACAGATCACTACATGATATGGGCAATTTGCAATGAAAACAATCGATACTCTATCTGAGAAACAGAAGCATGTTGCCACAGGGTTTGGTGCAATTTAGAACCTTCCTCTGGCAGTCTAGCCCCAAGACTCTAATTATAAAACATGTGGGAGAAAAAGATCCCTACATTCTCAAGTCACTGGTTTCTTTTCTCTACCTCTTGTTCAAATTAATATAATATTTTTTTTATGGTAAAAGCTCGTCCAACAATCTTTCCTACATGCTCTAAACTATTTAACTTTTTCTTATACACCTAGATGTTTCAACATTTTTGGTTTACAAGAATATGACTCAAAAAGAATAAACATACCTATCAAATTTAAAGCACCTCAAAAGTGTGGTTTACTCAAACCAACACACAGCAATAACAAAGAGTTGACAGAGCACTTCAACAATAAATATCAAAAAATATTTACATACTCGCTAAGAAAAAAGCAAGTTCTGATGCAACATAAACTAAAGTGCCGTACCTGCAAATAGGAGACTTCCACACTATCAGAGGTGACGGACATACTGGAAATTATGTCTTCTAAAGCTCTAACCATGATGCCACGTTCAGATGCATCATCTTTACCCAGTCTGCCAAGTGTATACGTTTTGCCGGTACCAGTTTGACCATAGGCCATAACTGTCCCATTATATCCATTCAATACACTCTGCAAAAGTTAATGAAAATCGTCCATAACAATTAAGATATCCTCCATATCTGTTCAAGCGTAGTTTCTAGCATAAAAATAAGAATGTGAGTCAATGGTAGATTTAAATTGACTATTTCAAAACCGTAACGACCTCTAACTTTCCACTGGAACATAAAAAAGATAAACAAAGGCGGAAAAATGGAAGAAAAATACTTGAGGTTGTCAAGCGAGTTAGGTGGTTTTTTGGGTTATCAAAACAAATTTATATGTTTTTCATTGGTGCTGGAAAGCCTAATAGTTGGAACTCCAGTCTCTGTCTGTGAAGAAGATTTAAGCATAGACAACACCCTCTGAGAGACCCAGGATTCACACTATTTATTGAAGATAATTATACTAGTCACTAACTTACCTCAACTACAGGTTTTGCTACTACTTCATAAACTCGCCTTTGAGAGGCAGTTTCTGTGAATACTTCATCAAATCTGTAAGATTCAGAACTCCAGTTGTTTTTTCTCAACTTCAACCGCTTAAGCTACAAAAGAGAAATGCATGTGTCAACTTCATCTAATCCAAATCTCTGCAGATGCTGCTCAGAAAAAAATTTAATAAATGCATAAATGATGAGAGAAATAGCCGATCATTTGATGAGTAAATACATTTCAGCTGGAACCAACCATTTCCTAGTTTCAAACAACATAGAATAATTTATTTTCTAATATTTTAATAGACCATAAAGAGCACCTCCGGTTGCAACTCAACACAATCAGCAAAATCAGTGTCCAAGAGGAGATCCTCGGCATTTCTTGGTCGAAGTCTGACAGCTACCCTCACCCTTCCAGGATCTGTTAAAATGGTCAAACTTCAAAAATGTTATATAAAGAAGAGTTAACCTAACATGACAACTAATAGCTTAGTTTGTACTGCACAAGTTTTATTTGTTGAAGCAAACAACATATTATGCAGATACCATTTCCAATTCTCCATTAGCAAAAAATTCAGTCATGCTTGAGATCATACTATTTGAAAAAATAAAAATAAATTTGATATCAGGACTTTGTTGATGGTACAAAGGGGGGAAATGCATCCAATTTTTATCCAACCACAATCATGTTCACCTCTGCTCATAAAATACACAAGAACACTAAATGCATCACAAAAAGAAAAAACACAATCATAAAAAAAGGATAGACGACCTCATAAATATAAACTCATCTAATTCAGAGTCCAAAATTTGGTTATAAAGTCAGTGAGTGCATTGAGATCACAACAAATACAGTGATAATTTCGAAGATGATAAGGTAAAATAGCGTTGCTGACTTTTATATGCCAACAAAATCAAAATTGCAGAGGTCAACTGTCACTAAAAAACTTAAGCTCTTTTTCACCCAATGTGGCTAATTGAATCTGGTTAGACCAATTTTCTAATACCATATGGCTTACTTCACTTGGTTCTTTCTGAGCACAAAAGGTTCAAAGCAGCACGGATAATCATGCAGGAAAATACAAAAACTAATAGTCCAAACTTACATTCAGCCCATAATATCGCCAGGAATTGCCCGGCATTCATCTTATCTCGTCAACCAACTGAGCTTTGCATTCATCAAAAAAAGTACCCACAAACTCAAATAGCCATTTCAATCCACAGAACCAGACACTAGAGAGTACCCAAAGTCCTCCTTTAAAAAATAAATAAATAAATAAAAACAAACGTGTACACCCCGAAAGCAACCAACACAACATCACCAAAAAACAAAGAGTATCACACAAATCAAAATTAAAAGGACAAAAAAAAAAACATTTTGAAATAAGCCCATATACGAGAAATCCAAACTTAACCTTCTTACGCAACAAAATTCAGTTGGCAACAAAATTCAGTTGGCAACAAAAAGTTCAAGAAACTATCATTGAACCCCCTGAATTTTGAAAATTTTGAAAAACACCTAAAATTTCACATGTTCATCAAAAAAGTCCCTGCGCAGAAACTATCCTAGAAATTAATTATTGCCCGCAAAGGAACAGAGAGAGAGAGAGAAGGTGAGACCTTCATCGTTATTGTTGGGGTGAATGCGATGGTTGGGAGTGAGAGAGCGTCTGAAAGAAGAAGAAGACGAAGAGGTGGAAGAAGAAGCAGAAGAGGGCCTCTCTTTAGAGGTACGAACAGAGTGATTATGAACTGGTCCATTGTTTAAGCTTCTTGACAACGAATGCGAAGGAGGAATGTGATTATGCCTTTCTCTTGATGTTGTTGCCCTTAGACTGGAAGAGCCCGAAGCAGCCATTTGAATTCGTGTTAATAATAATTTTCAAGCATTTAGCATTTTTGAAGTGTGTGAAGAAGAAGAAGACCGAAGCGATCGATGCAGGCCAGGTTTGGTATTTAACGAAATATTTAAAGAACTAAATAAAAAATTCCTTTCAAATTAATCACAAAATGAAAGAGAAAGAGAGAGATTGAGGGCAGCACGTACGATGCAAGAGAGAGAAATGTTCCCGCGTTGCGTTGTTGTCGTCTTTGTTTATGTTGTAACGTTGGGGACGGGCCGGACGGCTTTTTTAGTTAATTGTTTGATATTTTTCAAATCATATATTCCGTATGCCTCAAGCTTTATTTTCTTTTATTTTTCTTTTTCTACTCCTTCCTTTTTTTTTTCAAAAACACTTAAAGTTGAGAAGAAATTTTAGGACGCGTTTGGTTGATAAAAAATAAAGAACACTAAATGTGTTGTGTTTATTGTCCCAAGACCGTGTTCAAAAAACAAATGAAAAATACAAACCACTTATCGGTTGTCGATTGAGTACTAGAGTGCATGCTTATAAGTATATATATTATAATCTTGATAAATTAATAGTATTGGGACTATGAAAAATCTATTAATTCAAGGAATATTAATATATGGATAAATTAATAATTATCAATTTATGAATAAAATTTTTTTTTTGAAAGTATGATCATATTTATGTAGTGTTTATTATGTTTTATTTAAAAATTAGTAGAAATTAAATTATTGCAGAATTTTATTTGTTTATATTAAAGATGGCATCTGCAGCTCGTTTCGTGCTTATTGCAAAATGAAAACACAAACTAATATCGCATTAAATAATTAGCAATGAAATCCGATTCTAAATCAATTTCAAGAAACAACTAACAAAGAACATATTTTTCAAAAGGCATACATGACGTATCACATGGACCTAACTTCAAATAAGATTTTTTTTAAAATTATTATCTTATAAATATATAAAATTATTAATTTAGTACATTGATCCTAAGTTAGGACCAGCAAAAATTATTACTTAATTGAGATTATAAATCTCTTGAGTATTAATTTAGTGAGATCCTTAGTGAGGCTATAAGAGATTGTTTATCGATATTCTGCTATTTTTTTAAGCTTAAATATCTAGATTACATCATGACAAAGGTAATTTAGGGGTTCTACTTTACTTCTAGAGTAGATTATAATATGATTCAAAAAATAAATAGAAATAAGAAAACAAATATGGTTGATATAATTGATAAGGATATAGATAAGTTATACGATAGTGATAGATGTGATTATTTAAGTAGTTTGTGAATATTTTCTTTTGGAGAGAATAATAAGCTTGCATTTTTCAACTGGCCAACTAAGGAATAACAAAAAATTTTGATAAAAACGGCAGTGATTTCTTTAGTGGTTGTCATTCCTTAGTATGATTATGTGAATTATGTAAATTTATATTAATGTATTATTTTAAGAACCTCATGTTAAGTGAGTTTCCTTAGAGGAGGAGTGTAGGATTATGCAAAATATTCAATTTTATTATGTTGAAATTAATCAATTCAGATTTTTTAATTGATTTTGAGATATAGATCTAATTTCATACGATATAATTGGGCAAATGTTCGTTTTGTTCTTATATTTTAATTTAAATATATGTTTAATCTCTTTATTTTTTAAAAATACCTCAAAACACACTTGTAATTAAATATATTATGTTTTTACCCTTATTCTTTCTTTTCTTTTACAATAGTAGTGTTCTAACATACATTAATTAATTTATCTATAAAAAATTAATTAGCAAATTAACAATAAATAATTATTAGTAATTTAATCAATAAATATAAGTTCAAAAGAACTAGTATTTTTTTGTACATGTGCAACAATCTTACTAATAATTATTTTATAAAAATTATTTTACCAAATTAATCCTAAAAATAAATAATAATATAAAAGTTTGTGTAAATTTTTATACTACTTTATGGTTAATTTGATTAATTATCATTTTTTTATTAATATTCCCAAGAATATTATCGCAAAGATATTAATTATCTCATTTTATATGAAGATCGATCAATTCATTTTTTAATGCAATGAAATTGATTACACAATCCAAAATAAGCTACAAAGATTTAATTGGATTCCCAAGCACCAAAATTGATTTTTGCTGAAATTTAAAATTTAATAGGTAAAAAATAATAACATTTCATCCGATAAAATTTATTATTTTTATGAAATCTCCTAACCGATTTTTTTTTTTAATGATGCTTGTGATAATAACGTAATATTATCGTGACGTAAATCAAAATAAAAAAAAAATAGAGGAAGAATATATAAACAAAAGCAAATAGAAATAGTAATTATATACATTATTTGAATTAGAATCTTCTCATGATCTGACTTGTTCCTAAGTAAAATTCACTCAAGTGATTGATAGTTAATGAATTAAAAATAAAAATAGTTAAATCCTAATTATACACTAATACTAAAAGACAAGGCAACACAAGATCATTAAAAATTTAAGAGAACTTAAAAACATGATAGGATCCTAATCCACATTCCTCTTGGTTTTTAATGTAGCGTAACTCGGACATAATTTGTACAAGTCCCTTTTATAAGGTCTTCTTGCCTTAATTTCAAGCACTTAATTTGTGTTAATGAAAAGAGTGTGATAGAGTTGGTGTGAGTGTTTAGTCTACATCATTTTAGGGCCCCATGATAGCAATTTTGCAAATGTTTGTACTGGCTGGGGTTCCACAAAAGTGAACAAATGGGGTCATAGAGTACCAATCCAAGAGTTTATCAAACAAAATCAAGAAATTGGTGGGGCGCACGATGTGTTGTTGACAACGAGTATGCTCATGCATTGCCTTAACTTTTTTCCAAATTTTATGGCATTGATTGATGAGTTCTTCAAGTAGGATAAATAACTTAAGAAACGCATAAATTTTAGGGCATACTTTGGAAGTGTGGTTTTATAAACAAATATAAATATAAATAATAAAAAAAGAAAAAATTCACACCTCTCTTTTATGCCGTCGCAATTAATGGAGTTCTCTGGAATTTCGTTTTGTTTTGTTTTTTTTTAAATTTTAATAAGATGTCTTTTTCGTAAGTTTGTCGATTTATTTTTCAATTTTTTTAAATATATGTTGTTAACGAATTAAGTATAAATGCACGATCAATTTGAACTAGATTAATTGATAAAATGAATTGAATTAATAAATGAATTACTGAAAATCTTCATTTGATTAATTCTAGCAACATAATGAATATATTTGTTGTGTGATCCGTGACTTGAGAATAAATATTGATAGGTTAAGATGAAAAATAGTTGATTTGATTTTTTTAATTGAAGGGATAAGATGTTTGTTGTTGCAACTTGGAAAATGTGTGTCCTTTCACTTTTTTTTTAAAAAAAAATCATGGAGCATTATAAAAATCTACAGAGTTCACCATAATTGCGATAGATTATTAATTTTAAAATTTTTAATAAATCTTTTTTTGTGGAATTGCTTTTTAAAATTGAATGAATAAATTTTGCTTTTAGCTTTTGTCATTATTCTCTCTAATCAGCTTTATAATAATCCCATGAATCCTTGTTCTTCCAACTGTCGCAACTGAAAGCTCATCCCATGTGACAACAAAATGACGCAACATTACCTATTTTGGCTTTACATGTATGTATGGAGGTATGGTATGTTTTCTCTTTGTGTTATTACTATTTAATTGTGATTTAATAATTAATTATTCTAATGATGAAACCTTTTGTTTCTCAATTCAATGAAATCAATTGAGTACCATAAGTGACTTGTAATCATTTATTTTGAATTAGAACTCAATTTCATCATTTATTTTTGGTACCCAAAATATAATCTAGTTGAATCCATTCAACTACATTGTTAAAGTTGGATGTTTACTTTTAGGACGAAAGAAAAAGAAAAAAAAAAGACAATTAAATTTGTTAATAAAATCCATTTAATTGAAATCATTAAAATCAACAGTAATCAATTTAAATGGTTTGGAGTTGGATTAATTGATCAATTAATTCATATAAGACAGAAGAAAATGTTACCATAACACATCATTTAGTAGATATTTTTAAGTTTATATCGTTTTCTATGACTTTTTTTAAGTTTTTTTATGACTTTTTTAAGTACTTCAAAGTAATTAGATATCTTATTTTTAACAATAAAATTAAGGGAAATTTTTAATTTTATAACACCCATTGGGGGCCGTTTATGTTGCAACAGTGGTACCGTGCCACTGGTTTTGTCTCTTTATAATTTAATTACATTAGGGTCTCTTATACTTTTTATAAAATAAAATAAACAGAAAATTTTATAAATATTTACATATATGTCCTTTTTTAGATCTATTTTTATTATTTAAATTTATTATTAATTATATTTAATTATTATTTTATTAGTTCTTAATATATAAATATAATATGATATAATAAATAATGTTCTAATATAATTTATTTTTATATTATAATATTTACATATAAGTTTTTTTTTTGATAAAATGACATTTGAAAAGAATTTTAATGGTTGTTGCTATTGTTATTATTATTATTATTATTGCTATTAAATTATTATAAGGAAAATTTTTTATTTTAATTATTATTATTAATAAAATTTATTATTTTAATTATTTTAATTATTAGTATACCGTAATTAATTTATTATTATTAGTATTAATATTTCTATTATTAAAATATATTAATTGTATTATTTTAATTACTATTAATTATTGTTATTATTATTATTATTAAATTTATTAATAATTTTTTATTATTTTAATTATTATCATCGTTAATATTATTATTGCCATTAATTTCATTGTTATTTTATTCTTATTATTAAATTTTATTAATTTTTTTAACTAATGTTATTGCCATTGTTGTTATTATTATTATTATTATTATTATTATTATTATTATTTACAAATAATATTAGGAACATAATTAACAAATAGTATTTTAGTTATTTGGAACAGTCTATTTCAATTATAAAATAAAGTAAACACATTAATAGGAATGTTGTTCATTCCGATTCCAATTTCTATATCTCAAGTAAAGCTAGATTGTGATCCATTATATAATTTGTTTACTTACTTGAGATATAGAAATTGGAATCGGAATAAACAATATTTCCATTAATGTGTTTACTTTATTTTATAATTAAAATAGACTGTTTTAAATAATTAAAATACCCTTTGTTAATTATGTCCATAATATTATTTGTAAATAATAATAATAATAATAATAATAATAATAATAATAATAATAATAATAATAATAATAATAATAATAATGGCAATAATATTAGTTAAAAAAATTAATAAAATTTAATAATAAGAATAAAATAACAATGAAATTAATGGTAATAATAATATTAACGATGATAATAATTAAAATAATAAAAAATTATTAACAAAATTTAATAATAATAATAATAACAATAATTAATAGTAATTAAAATAATACAATTAATATATTTTAATCATAGAAATATTAATAATAATAAAAAATTAATTACGGTAAAATAATAATTAAAATAATAAAAGTAATAAATTTTATTAATAATAATAATTAAAATAAAAAAATTTCCCTTATAATAATTTAATAGCAATAATAATAATAATAATAATAATAATAATAATAATAATAATAATAATAATAATAATAAAAACAATAACAACCATTAACATTCTTTTCAAATATCATTTTATAAAAAAAGAACTTATATGTAAATATTATAATATAAAAATAAATTATATTAGAACATTATTTTATTATATTATATTATATTTATATATTAATAACTACTAAAATAATAATTAAATATAATTAATAATAAATTTAAATAATAAAAATAGATCTAAAAAATGATATATATGTAAATATTTATAAAAGTTTTTATTTATTTTATTTTATAAAAAATATAAGGGATCCTAATATAATTAAGTTATATAGAGATAAACCCGTGGGACGGTACTACTGTTGCAATATAAACGGCCCCCACACATTGTCATTATTATGAGGGGTCCAAAATAGAAAATGATATGAGTTCGAAGGTGACAGCAGAAGAATCTGGCAGTGCTTTCCTGTCCTCTTTTGTTGCATTCATTTGGCCGGCAATTAAAAGCACTTCCGTATAGGATGCAAGCCGGTGTTAAAGGCACTTTTACAAGTTTGACATTCAATAGATTCAACCTCTCTACCGGCACTTGACATTTTTAAGCTATAGGGGGCCTGAAACTCTTGACCTACTGTTTAAGCTTTTGCTTTCTAGCTTTTACTTGTGAGGAAAATGATATAAGTGCCCACCATATGTCGAGCTTATGGATTCTTGACACAATTTTTGACATTTCGTAAATATTATTGAGCGATATTGTCACATGAGCACAGCCGCTTAAATGATCGTTACTATTATTAAAAATTGTTTAATTTAGTTTTTTTTTGGTAAGATACTCAAAAGTGTCTTTCTTTGGGCCATTATTAGTATTATTATTATTATGTAAAGAGAATTGAAATTGAGTTCAAAACGGCACAAATCTAATTAGTTAGCTTTAGCAATATTTGGCAATACCTACACAAAGAAGATGTCGCCTGAATAATGATAGTAAGGAATTAGAAGATAACACAATAAAAGCTCATGGTCGTGGCCCAAGTGATGATGACACATGAACTGGCCAAATGCAAAAAATGGTTAAAATTCACCATGTGAAAACCCTTGGTACATTCTTGGCTCTTCTATACAAAAGCCATGTGCTTTCCAGCCTACAAGCTGCTTGTCCCCCTGCTTCATTATAGAAAGCTCAGCAGAGAATTTTTATTTTGTGTAAATTTATGTCCCAAATTTAGTATAGATGTGTTGGCATTTTATTCAGTTTTTTCTGACTTTCACGTCAAATTTCAAAGAATGGTGGCTATGGTACTAATCATCATACTTTGAGGTAAGCGATTACTCTGTACCGAGAAATTTTTGCGAATGGAAGGGCAGTTTAGTCATTTCAATCATCGGTCTGCTTGAAGTTCAGTGCAAAAAACGGAATAGGATTATCATACGCGGGTTTGTTTGGAAGCTTGGGTCGAACGAGCGGGCCGATCTCCAAGTTTAAAGCAAATTGGCCCATAAAAGTAAGTTTTGGGCCCAAATCGAGTTTCGGTACTTTTTTTTCTTAGATTTTGCATACATTATCACCCACCACATATGACGCAATACACAAACAATACTATACATCATTATAACGTATGTACATTCTTGAAAGTCAAGAAATAATGACTCTAAAAAAAGACAACACTTCAAATTAAGGAAAATGAAAAATCCAAAAGAAATAATCTGAAACATTATTAATAAAAGACATAAAGATATTATAATAAACTAAGATAACAATCCTATATATACTAATAATTAACTCAATTCTCATTATTCTCAAATAAAAGAAATAATAAAAAATCCTTATTACACTAGAATTACAATTATAACTCAAATAAGTTTAATAAAATAAGATAAATCCTAATAAAATACTAAATATTAAATTGACTCTAAAACAAGAATTCCTAATTTATTCTATCCATATGCTTCCTACATCAACATATGCGGCAAGAATGTACTAGATTGCATAATTTAGCTACATAATTTAACTGGCTCGATATACCACCACTAATTTAGATTAAATACTCTTGTCGTTTGATCGAATAATGGTGACAGTGACTCACAAGCAATAACTTGAAATCTTATTCATGGATCAACTGATCATTAACATTGTTAATATTATTATCAATTTTGAACATGAGCTTGATTGAAGCTAATCTCAGCAATGGAAGCTCGTGGTGGTTGCCATAGTCCTGGATACCCAGGTGGACCTGGTGGAGGGCAAGGAGCGCCTTCAGTAAATGAACAAACACATTCATCAAAGGGGACTCATCCGCCAGCCGGCCGATGAAACGCCACTATTTTCCCAATTGCCCGGAAGCAAAGCCCACACAATTTTATGCATTCTTGCACGTCATCAGGGCAGCCGCCCCCCTTCACCGTCACTTCACACGCATTAGCTGCACCCGCACATATGCACCAACACTATGCATGTTACGCATAAAAGTTTACAAACATAATCAAGTTATAAACAAATGACCTGACTTCAACTTCTGAGGAGGCAGGTGTTAAAAATAAGGAAAAAAAAAGTAACATATTAACAAGAAAGTTGAATGCATACTAAAGAAATAATTAACCTTAAAGTGAAGATGGAGAGAACAAGCAGAACAGAAATGAATGAAACTGAGAGTTTGGCCACCTGACTTGGCCATCTGAATTGCTTGGAATATTTGATACATGTGATTGAAATATAAAGTTTCATGTGATCGATGAGTGATAAGGCTTCTGACATATGAGGTTGGCCTGTGATGAAAATGAGAATCTAGGAGAAATAGCCATACATACTAATATACATTCACCTTATAATAGAGGTCTGAAAAAGGAAATATTTCTTTTCGTACTTATCACAACAGTACCATATACGTTAGATATAGCATATGGATGCTATCTTTGCATATTTCAATTGACATACGTATGTTGCTTGCAATTCAGCTGTTTTTCTCATTTACAGAACTATTTTCGCTGCCCTTTCATTGGTAAGAAGGCTTGACAAAATTTCTGCTGCAGACATCCATTGCAGCCCCTATAAGCTCATTGATTCATGTTCTTCATCCATGGAACAGTAAGAGATCCATTCAACTGCTCTCATCCACAATCATTGGCAAAATTTACATAACATCACAAAGCCATGTTTCGTCTTAAGGAACATGCTTAATGCACGAGAGAATGTAGCACAAACTCCAACTGTCATTTATCAATGCCTAGCTCTTCCAACCCATTAACTTGAGATCAGATTTTTTAAGTTCCACATGCATTCCAATCCTGAGATTCACAACGCAATTAACATAAGTTCAAAGCCATTAGCCCAACAACTAGGATATAATATATACTAGCATCCAATAAAGAAATTCATTTTTCAAAAGTCCTTGTAAAAGCTACTGCAAATAAACAAAAGAATGTGGATACCTGCTAGCTTAGCCAGCAGGTTTCTTGTACCTTTACAAGCTGCTTTGAGACGAGACCAGCTAAGCTACATTTGGTTTATATTTGGGATGGGTTGGGACTAAGGTACTAAAAGTGTGAAAAAGAATAAAATAAAAAGGGTAACCCAATTTCAGTGTATCTTTAGCTACCAAATTAGGGTACTCACAATGACAGACTAGGCCTGAAAAGATACAGGAAATATGTAAAGATCATGGTGAACCCACAGAAGTGGGGTCAGGAATTTTGTAGTAATGTGGGACTTGGGTAATACCCTGCTTTTGTAAGTTCTAATTTATCGAAATAGTAGGGTAGGAGTTTTAAAACAAAATTAAAAAGATTAGTTAATATTTAATTAAACCATTAACAAACTTTTTAGAGGCCAGGATTCACTAAAGTGTAAAACACTAGGACCAGAAGCCAAAAGTGCATTGTGATTGAACGATAGAAGAAAATGCTAAGATTGATAAGGAAAATTTGGGAAAAAAAGAAAGAAAGAAAGAAAGAAAAGATCTTCTAATAAATGTTTTTGAGAAAGAATGAAGAGTATTACCCAAGATCTGATGGAAGTCTGAAACCACCGATCCTCAACCGTTTTAATGAATAAAGCTGGAACAACAATAAACAAAAGCAGCTGACATAAACACCACTGTAAGATAAATCAGATGGAAGCAAGTGCAGAGTAGCCACTAATATCATATGAGCGCAAGGCCAATGTTGCTGCTAAGTATAAACAGTTTCCAGTTTTTATAAAAAATTAAACTACCTTAATAGAGCCAAAAAAACATTGTAATCCAATGTCTCTGGAGATTTAACTAACAGTCACGTTTGAAATGTCTAAAGTGCTGCATCATTAGGCCTCCTACACTGACCTTAAGTCCAGCATTCTTCACAAGTTCTCGAACTTCATGGTTCCTGCCTTCATGAACCTGCATGAATCCAAGTTTAAGTACATAAGAAACCAGCACTTAATTTTACTTTAGCTAACAAAGGATATAAATTTAAGCTCTCTGATACTGCAATCTCTTCTTCAATCCCCACTCAGGATACAAATATGGAAAAGTTAGGTCCCTAGTAAAGGGGTTAAATGGACAACCCCATATCAAGGCTCGAAAACAAAATACTCTGTATTCAATTTATCAACTAGAAGAATTCTCAGAAATTATCAATAATTGAATGAAAGTTGCAAGCAAATGCTACAAAATGAATGAAACTCTATAGCATATAGAAACAGCTCATAGACTTAGAAAGGTACAACATACCACAATACGAATGCGAGGTCTTGATATATCAGGTTGTGGCGCCAATAATTCCACAACATCTGGGGTGCAATGAGTTCCTTCAATAACTGTTCCCTCACTGATGGCTATTAGGTGACGCTTATTTACTGCACCATCTATGGTTGCAATGTATCTATAGTTCACAAAATGTGAATATTATTCCCATAAGAATAAACATATTCACGACAATCACTTAACCTAAAAAATGAAATTGTAAGCAAACAAAGAGTTGACGAAATAAGTTAATGAAATGATGGTACCGTAAAAAATTTAGTTTTTTTTTTCTTCTCCCTTTCATACCTAGAAATCCCCCAATCTCTATCATGACTTCACCAAGTTCTAAATTTTTACAAGGCTACAACAGGGTATTCAAGAAACTCGCAAGATATGGTATCCTAATTAGGTAGCCCCTGCCCCTGGGAGGTGTAACTATGATCTCTTTCATTGTAAACCGAAAGTCTTAACCACTCAACCAAACACGTAGGGATATATCAAAATAACATCAAAAGTTCACAGTAAGGAGCCAAAACATCTCAGTCCACTGGCATTCAAATTTCACTTCTAGGAATATAAAACCAATTAAGTTCCAACTTCCAAGGATATACTACCAAAACCTATTTTCCACTAAGTTTTCGAGAGTTTATAAAGAATAAAGTAAAAAAAGGCAATATGCATGAATACATCTTTCCTTTGAACCAAAACTTAGTAGCCCATCTTTACTAATAGAGAATAAAACATGTGAAAGCTTACTCTTTTTGCAACTTAGATGAAGGATGTGATACAGTCTGAGCAAAATCTCCTGGAAAGAAAAAGCATTTCTTTAGATTAAGGTAAATCCATCCAGTTTCAGATGATTTCGCACAACAGATATGCAGCATTGATGGACGGTAAAATGCATACCATCGTTGGTCACTATAATCAACCCAGTTGTGGCAACATCAAGGCGACCAACAGTAAACAATAGCGGTCTGGGTAGTCCTGGATTTCTTTTATGCTGTAACACAAACAATATATGAGTAAAAGTTAAAAATATAACAGTGCGGTATAATATAAATATGAAAGCACTACTGACTTAAATTCACTTTCCTCTAAACAAAAGTTTCATTTCTTTCCCTCTATTTATCATAAATGGATGGGATAACATGCTCGATAAGGCATGAGTTCGAGTATCATAAGGGTTTCCTCGTCAGAACGTCCACGAATCTGATCAATTACCCTTCGGGCTTTGTGAGCAGACATACATATATTTTGCCACTCCCTTTGGCAGCATCCACTAATTCGAAACTTTCCTCTAAACAAAAGTTTTATTTCTTTCCCTCTATTTATCATAAATGGATGTTAACTCAAAAGTAGAACATCAAAAACTGTAAGTTGCACATACCCAACTCTTCAAATAATCATCAAATAGACTCATCACCGACCTAACCACCTTTTCTCCAGCTGAGCAAATGTAACTGTCATTAGATGATTATATTAATTCCATACATAAATTCTAAAACTAAAAGGCCAAAAATTTAGAAATAAGTTTGAGAAGACAAAGGGAAGCATTCTCAATGGTACTGACCCTTTAGGTTTGTTCAGAGCAAGATAAGCTTTTGGAGGCAATATCTTAGGAAGATGTTTTCCATTAACATAAATAATATCCCTTGCAGGATCAACTCTAGTCTGCACATCATTGCAAGTAATAATGAAGGCATAATTCTAAATGCAAACAGAAGTAAACCCATCTTATATTAATTTAGATGCAAACGGAAGTAATCCCATTGTATATTAATTTTTATTACTAAAAATTAGTTGAGAAATAACAAAATTCTGTAGGGTACACCAAAATAAAACAAAAGTAAGAGCTCACCTGAGGAGTATTGCATACAGAACCATTAACAGTCACTCGACCTTGAAATATTAGCTCTTCACTACTCCGTCTTGATGCGACTGATGTCATAGTTAACGGAGCACAATTATTACCAGACATCATTATTACTAGAAGGAGCCGGTTAGACTCATAGAAGATCAATGTTCAATCAATGATTCACCAAAATAAGCCAGCAATATTCTATATTTACGTAAAAATAAAATAAACTCATGCATATTACATATTACATTCGTGAGATCACCCAATGCATTTGTTTATTTCGTCACAAAACCTTTTTTTTTTTTTTTTTTTGGGGGGTAAGTTGAAAGAGCTTTTGGCAATAATAAGCACTTTTGACTGAGCCAAAATATTACCTCCCGCAGCAGCTAAGACTTTGCTGAGGCGTTCGGGGGGGTCTCTGAAATTGTCATTATAAAACCTGCGAGCGGCTTTGGAAAGCTTAGGGGCAGCTTTGGGACCACCAGCAACGGCGGCGGCGGCGGCGGCAGAACTGTCGTTTCTCTTCTTTTTGACTTTGAGGTTCTGGGTTTTGGCGTCGGCCAGGGCGTGGAAGAGACGCGCGGGCGGGTGGGTCTGAAGCTTGAGGTTGCCATCTTCGCCACGGACTATCCACGGAATGAACAGCTGTTGTTCTGACCCTTCGCCGAATTCGACGTCGTCTTGCTGGGTCTTCTTGCGTTTTGGAGGAGCAAATGAGATGTTGAATTGAAGAGATGAAGAAGAGCAAGTGATGTGACTGCGAGGGAAATTACGGTGGATGCAAAGACTGGGGTTTCTGATAAGTGAGGAGAAGAGTGTTGTTGTTGTTATTGCTGCCGCTGTCGCCACCGAAGCCATTTCCTCTTCTAACGAGGTAAAAGCAATCGAAGCCGTGTGGTTTGGATTATGGACTATGTATTATGTAGGTCCTGATCCGTGCGGGTCGCAAGTGCTCATTTGGAATTGTGCTCCCCAAATGAGAGGATGTCTGTACGTTTAAGAATATGCAAGTGGTAATACAATTAGGGCGTGTTTGCCGCCCCTCATAACTCTGTATTAGAATCCTGCATTTTGAACAAATTTTGTATATTTTAATTATTTATTTATTTTGCGATATAATTTAGAAGTTATTCGATTGAATAATTTAATTTGATCTTTATTTTTCATGTTATATATTTAAAAATATTGAAAAAATAAAGGTTATGCTACTGAAAATTTAATACCATAAAAAAATTCTTTATGAGGAATTATGATATATTTTTTTAACATTTATACTAAAAAAATATTGTTAAATTTATAAAATTTAAGACATCTATATTTAATATTTTTCTAATACAAAATACTAATAAATATTATTTTCTAAATATATAATTTAAACTAATCACTAAAGAAATCAATACAATACAATGTAATACCAAACATATTATTATTAAAAATTAATATAGCACAATGTAACACCAAACATTGTACAATGTTATTATAATATAATGTAAATGCAATGCAACATAATACAATATAGTGCGCCAAACAAATGCATAAATATTATGGCTAAATTTTATATAACTATTAATTCTATATTAGTTTTTTAAAATAAATGCACAAATGTTATAATATCATTTGAGTAATGATACAATCACAAACTTTTGTACAAATTAAATTTGTATAAACTGATTTAATATTAATTCATTGGTTGAAAAATATATAAAATAATAAAAATAAATTATGTGGACCAAGAGATATTTAAGTTAACCAATTTGATCATGCCACATCAATTTATACCAAATAAATTTGCACAAGAATTTATAACTATATTATTGTTCATATCATTTATTTATTGTATGACTAAGTAGTACCTCAAGAATATTTAAAAATTGCTCGACCATGACATATGCAATCATGCACCTTGCGAGCACTTGATCACGTTTGTTGTATATATAGTTTAGTAGATAAAGATATATACAGCTAGGTTATAAATGGATTTCGTACTTTAATTAAAGTGCGGGATTCTAATTTGAGCTATTGAATTTTTATTTTTATTTTTATTTTATTTTAAAATCTACACATGGTAGGACTTATTATATTCAAATTTTTATGAGTCGTTAAATTAGAATTCAATGAGTCTAACAACTAAAGTGTGAGATTCTTTATTAGAACTTAAAATATGTATACATATTATTAAAGAAAGTGTGAACTTACTTTTTAACACAGCCTTTACCATATTGAGAACGGTCACTTTATAAATTATAATGTTGAAAACAATCTTTACATTGATATAAAGACGAGTCTACGAAGACATAAGGGATGAGCTAAGATTTTTACATGGATTCAAAGGTTAAGTCCATCTTTATGAACGTAGATGTCTACACACTTGAACATGACTAGTTGCTCATTCAATAAACCATTGCTATTTCGTGATAACGGTGTATTTAGCTAAAATCTGAAGTCCACCAAATGATCAGATCTGCTTGAACACAGGAAAAACATCCAGAAGTTGTGGCTCTTTGGTATTTTGGCTGATTTCACAAGTGCCCTAATATTGAAAACCAATGTGCATGTCTGCTCGTCGAACTAGAAACCGAACAGAGCTATGGAGGATATTAGCAATATCTGAAAAGCAATCTGAAACATTGACATCAAGTTCAAGAATCTTAAGTCATAACAAGTGAACAAAATGAATTTGATAAAATTCAATGCAGCTCTTCTCTCTTTATTGAGTACAGACAGCTCCAAACCGGAGAAGTGATTGCGTTATAGAACTTCATGATAACCAAAAACAGTAAAGAAATACCAACTTAAGATATGCATATTAGGAGGAAAAAAAAATTATATAGTAGTTTGTCTAAAATTTATTTTTTCTTCAGAGAGTTAATCAATGCCCTATTCCAATCTGTTGAGAAATAATAATTTACTCTTCACAAAATGTAAGAAACCTTGCAAATGAGACTGAAAACTTGAAAGTATATGGCAACTGTAAAGGTTTAAGAGTTGGTGTTATTTTGAAAGATTGACTGCATAACACAAGCTCAACAGTCCAGAGAATCACGTGGCTTCCGAAAAGGAGCAACACATAAATAAATGGAATGTGACACCAGACATCATGGTCCTAACTTCATCCAAAAGATATAGGCCATAAATCAAGCTCCTTAAATATTTGCTTGGCCTGAATTTTAAGATCCTAAAACATGATGAAAAGTGAATAGTAATTAGTGAATAGCTCGCATTGCCTGAAGCCAAAGAGTGAAGACTTATCGTTCCTTACTATTTGTGTTTCCCATCATGGAATTGCTTGTTTTTTGAGGATTTGAAAGTCTCTAGAAATTCTTTGGCCTTCTGCAACTCTTGCTTCTGCCTTGATTTATCCCATTTGTGCTCAGTGGCCATTATCTCTATGATGCGAGCCAATGCCCTGCCTGCTGCATCAGTGTCAAGGAATGCAAGCCGACATCTCCTAGCAACGAAATCTACAGCAGATTCACAGTACTCGTTTCGAGCACAGTAAGCAACTTCAGCCTCTAGAAAAGGGTATCCGTGGGCAAGCCGTTTTCCCAAACCTTCATTCTAAGATTCAAAAGACAGCTCAATATACAGAATGCAACTCATGGTCTCAAGATAATATAAAACACATGCACCATGCTACCACCAAGATGTGCATGAATAATCCTATCACATGGCTAAGACAATTTCTAACAGATCAAAAAATCCAGCTTCTTTGACAGATTTTCACAAACTATGTTTATAAGTATAGAATAAACCAAGCAAACTAGCTAAGAAGTAAAATTATCCTATCACATGGCTAAATAATAATCACAGTATCAAAATTGTTTGTCAGATTAAGATCTTCATAGAAGGACAGGGCTATTGTTAACACTAAGAGCATATAGAAGCCTAAAGTTTTGGAGGGTATAATTGAATAGGAAGGGGTGTTTTTTGGGGCTCAGAACTGATCTGTTTGATGCTTTGGCCATTTCCCTTTATACAATTGAATTACATTTTTCTCTTAACCTAGAAAACTTCTTAATTTCTTATCAATATAAACTGAAAGCATACAACTTTGCCATACAGATTGACTGAGGCTATTACTTTCAACAGATACGGAACTGAGGAAATTAGAGTTTAAGCGGTACCTATATCAATGCCTGTATTTTTCACACTTGTCAAAGTTATGGCCCTGATAGTCCAATATTGATCTCACTAAAATTTATTCAATGCATGGGGTTACACTTGCAAATTACGGTAAGAGAAGGAAATCCATTTCATCTAACAAGTAACAACTCACATGTACTTTGTGTCTTGAATTGCAATTCGAAGCAAAACCTCATATATAAAAAAAGAAAAAGAAAAAGAAAAAAGAAAAAGAAAAAGAAAAAAGAAAAAATCACCTTGTCCATTGTTTTGTGGGTTGTAAATGGAAAATTCAGTAAAAAGCACTTTGCTATCACAAAACCAAAAAAAAACTTATAAAGCCATAGAACTATGAAACAGAGGACGACATACCAACCTGAGCTATGATAGCAACTTGTTCTGCCATTATACCATATGCATGGGACAAATGCTTTGCAACAGCAGTGTCCATAATCCCAGGAACAACTTTACCACCATATGTCCTCTTCATCCGTACATATTGTTGAGCAAGAACTGTGAAAGATGAAGGATCCCATCCATCTCCACCAACAAGCCGTAGGTTTGGAGTCAAACATCCATTGCTTGGGTTCAGCTTTCCAGACTTTATAGCAGCATTAACTGCATCTTCTGCCATGCTGAAACCAGATCCAATAAGCACAAAACTCATGCACAAAAGGAAAATGGGATAGGTGTGACAAGGAATAGAATTTCAATTTGCAAAGATAATTTACACCATTAAAAGGCTACAATAAGAAGCACATAATTCATGAAATGCTTACTATATAAGATATCCGCGCATCAGATAGGAAACATCTTTTACACCACATATCCTCATTCACCTTTTGGTGGAACTCCTTTGATAACAAATTAAACAAACATTTTCAGGTTAAACTCTACCTTCTGTAAGTTGTCCACTTTCCACCAGTAATTGTGACCAAACCAGGAAAATCTTCACAAACTACATGATCCCTGGAGATGCTTTCAGTGTTCTTTGTTGATGGATCCATTGCCAATGGGCGAATGCCACTCCAAGCAGAAAGAACATCTGTGCGTCGCACCTAATTTGTTTACCATTACTTTAGTATCCACAACCATACTGAGTAAATAAAGAAAAAAGAAATGAGACAAATGCTTTCCAATTATTATGAATTCTAGTAATCCATAACAACAATAAGCTGATATTGACCAGTAACCTGTGTCTGAAAATTATAGGCCATCAGTTAATGCAGTACTGCAGTATATTGCCATTCCCACCATGTTAGCAGTACATTATCAAGATCAAATATTCAGTTTGAGCATCAGATTAGAAGCACAACCTAACATAATATACAGGTGCAATGAATGTGGTATTTGGGTAAAATCTGTTCGTCCACTGATAAGTGCTAGTACCTTTATGTTACATCCAGCGGCCACGAGAAAATATAATGTCTTAGTTAAAGGCACACCTAAATCATCATTTGTATATGTAATATGGATGCAAAACAGGGTAGATTAACATACTGATTGTTACCTTTATTACATGCATGTAACAGTGATACCATGACATACCTTAACATTAAGGTAATCACTGATGGCATCCAGTATAAACTGAATCTCATCCTCATGGGGTTCTGGAAGCAAAGTGATGACTGTGTTAGAATCTGTAGTGCCAGCAACTGTTCTTCCCAACCATGGCAGCATGAAAACCACACGTCCATCCTTTGTTTTAGGAACAATCAAACCCATTCCTTCTGGAGAATAGTAATCAGGGAGAACAATATGTACGCCACTGCTAGGACAGATCATAGGTTGTACATTTTGGTCAGCCAATTTCCTCACTGAGTCACAAAATGGCCCAGCCGCATTCACAACAACTTTTGCATGGGTATCAAATTCTTTGCCTGACATGCAGTTTTGTCGTGCAAAATCAAATTAGAAACCCTTACGTGACTAACCACAAATCACTAAAAACTAAACGCTGAAGCAAGAAACACTGATAAACATTCTTCAGTGTCCATGTGTCTAATGATTTGTGATAAACAGTGATAAACTGTCATCAACTATATTAGTATGAATACTTTGATCAAAAAAAAAAAACGAGAACTCATGAACTGCAACAACTACATGCTTCTTAATCTCATAATACTTCAACTGTTTGCTTACAGAACTTTTCAAACTTTACCAATTGATAAAAGGAAAGGATACAACCAAAAACAAAGAAAAATATTGGGTGGACTAAAAATAAATTTCTAGCGAACGCTGCAATGAACAGATGATTTATTTTTTTAAAAAATATAAACAATCTCATCTACAGTTATCTCGGTTTCTACTAAAAGAATAGTAATAATAATAATTCTGTAGAAAAATGAGCTTTCCTACCTGATAGGTTGTTTCGAATGCGAGCACCAATTATCCGGTTACTAGCCTCGTCTTTAATAAGCGATATAACTTCTGCATGGTTAAGCACTGCAGCCCCAGCTAGTGCAGCAGTCAATGCTAGTCCAACATTAAGACGAGAGTCATTCATCTGACCATCATAATACACCACTGTGCCCTTCAAGCTTCTATCTTTGGCCTTCATTGCAAGAGTAGGGAACAGCTCAGCAGACTCTTGTGCAGAATAATATCTAGATAAATGTAACAGATGTCTTCCTGCGACCAAATCATACATTTTCAAGCCCACCCAGTAGTATGCTACCTCAAACCAGTCAAAACAGGGTGTCATGCACGGCAAAGCATTGCAGAGATGTGGTGCATTCTTAATAACCTGTTTACGCTCCTCAAGTGCATGGAATACCAGCTTCAGTTGACCATAGTCAAGATTAAACGCAGCTTTCTCCAAGTAGCGGACTCCTAAAATGTTATTAGACAGAAATAAATGAACAATTCTTTAAGGATAAAACATATGGACCATGCTCTTTGGATACACTCATAAAACTGCTGACAGTCAACAATCTCTAAACCCTGAACAAAACATGTACCCCTGAATATATTAGGACTCACCCTCATTTTAATCAAGAAGCAAAACCATATCCAATCCATAATTTGTTGAAACTTCCAAAATTTATTAGTTCAACGCTGGGGAGTGTCTTCGTGGTTGGGAATACTTCTTATAATATATATAAAGTACTTTTTAACAATATGAAAATCATTTTCAATAGGAAAAACGGTTTGGATGTCAATTTTGCATCCTTTAGCTGAAATGCATTAATAGATAAAAGTGTTTTTTTTTTTCAGATTACAAAAAGAAAATGTATTTCAAAATAAAATGAAATAATGGAAGCTGTTTTCTCAGCTAATGCTTTTTGAATGTTTTAATAGAAGATTTTTATGTGAAAGTGCTTGCTTCAAAAGCACTCCCAACGCACCTTAAGCTCTCTCGCTAGTACTCATAAAGTAGTCATCTTGCTGCTGCAACCAGCATTTTTTTCCTATATCATCGATGTTTTCCTTTTTTTACCCGAAAACTTAAACTCCATTAGCATACAAATTTAAAATTAAAAAAAAAAGCATAATCACACAAATCCATTCGTAAGTCACAGTAAATTTATGCATGACCAGCATTCACAATTCAATCACTCACCTCCATGAATCAGTTTCGTGGATCGCGAAGACGTTCCGGAGGAGAAATCCTCTCTCTCAACAAGGCCAACGCGAAGCCCCCGCGTCGCGGCGTCGAGAGCGACGCCGCATCCAGTGGCGCCACCACCAATAACAAGAATGTCAAGAGGATTACTGTTGTTAGCGGCAATCAAAGCAGACTCCTGGACGACTCTCGACGGAACGACGGCTTTCGAATCGTTGATCTGGCTCCCGACGAGGTCGGGTGAGGGACCCCGGTCGTTGCCGGCGATGGAGGGACGGGTGAAGAGGAGGATGGAGGTTCCGCCAGCAGCGGCGGCCAGTACGACGCCGAAGCGGCGGATGCGAGTGGCGGACATGATAGTGCGGATTACTGGATTGCAGCAGAGTTGGCGCAAAAAAAAGAGTAAAAAATGGTAGTGATTCAGTTAACGGCAGCAAGCAAATAAAGCTCGCGTTTGGAATCGGTCATGACAGTATAATATTTTCGTAATTTACTGAAATACCCCACTTTGTTGCCATAAAGAACGAAAGAAGTAGAAGCACTGTGGGCTTTTAGTAATTGCACCAATGTGGGCCCCACCGTGGCTCCACGTGGCCCATGAATGTGCATGGTATGGCACGGCTGCTCTGTGACTGAGCATTAAAAATAAAGAGGCCTATAAAGGGGGCTTATTCCGTGAATGCGCGCGTACGCGTGACCTTTCTTAGCACCGTTGTTCGTTTCGCTTGTTTTCATTTTTATTGTGCGTTCCGTGCTTTCTTTTTGGGTAATTAATAAAGTCATGAGTTAGATGAGAGTCAAACATGGAAGCTGCCATCGACCGGACAGCGTGGCATGTTTTAGTTTCTAATCTTAGCCAAATTAACTCTTCATTGGTAGCCAGTGTGAAATCAATTGGTTGCTTTCGGAGATAAATGGGATTTAATCTATAAGCTGTTGCTTTTTTTTTTAGGGGACAGCTACCATATATGTGTGTACATAATATATGTATGAAATAAAATAATTTAAAAAATATTATCATTGTTTGGTTGCCAACTCACAGTCAAACACTAAAAAAAAAAAAAATTCTTAGAGCAACCGGTTAAGAGCAACCGGTTGCTCCTTGAATTAATAAAAAATTATAAAATAATATAATAAATAAATAAATAAAATAGGTAAAATAATAAAAAAATAAATATTATTTTAATAATAAAGGACACATTAAAATTTTCTTTTTATAATAATAAAAAATGAGTTTCAAGTTTTATGGTTTTGATATCAAATTAATGGTAGGCATATCATGTTTATTGGTCCATCAATCGCATCATTTTTATGGTTGCAAGTTAATGATGATAGGTTTCATGTTCATTGTCCAAAGTTTCAAGTTCTTTTGGTTTCAAATATAATGGTTAATATATCACGTTAATGTTGATTGTTTCATGTTTATTGGTTTATTCCTTGCATGATTTTCGTGGTTGCAAGTTAATGATCGTATAGTTGCACGTTAATGATTCCAGGTTTCATGTTTATTGAGCTAAGTTTCATGTTCCTATAGTTTCACATTTAATGGTCTTAGTATCACGTTAATGGTGTGTGTTTTATGTTTATTGGTTTATAAATTTCATGATTTTCGTGGTTGCATGTTAATGATCATATAATTGTAAGTTAGTGATCACAAGTTTCACGTTCATTGACCTAGGATTCATGTTTCTATAGTTTCAAGTTTAATAGTCTCCATATCATGTTAATGGTGAGTGTTTCAGGTTTATTGGTTCATCAATTGCATGATCTTCGCGGTTGCATGTTAATGATCGCTTGGATGCATGTTAATGATTCCGAGTTTCATGTTTATTGAACTAAGTTTCAGGTTCCTATAGTTTCATGTTTAATGGTCTTGGTATCACGTTAATGGTAGGTGTTTCAGGTTTATTGGTTTATTCCTTGCATGATTTTCGTGGTTACAAGTTAATGATCGAATGGTTGCAAGTTAATAATTCCGAGTTTCTCGTTTATTGAAGTAAGTTTCACGTTTTTATAGTTTCATGTTTAATGGTCATGTTATCACGTTAATGGTTTGTGTTTCATGTTTATTGGTCCATTAGTTGCAAACTTTTGTGGTTACAAGTTAATGATTTCAGGTTTCACGTTTAATGAACTAAGTTTCACGTTTAATGGCATCGGTATCATGTTAATGGTGAGAGTTTCAGGTTTATTGATCCATCAACTGCATGATTTTCGTGGTTGCTAGTTAATGATTTATGATTTCACATTTATTGAACTAAGTTTCACGTTTATTGAACTAAGTTTCACGTTCCGATAGTTTCATGTTTAATGGCCTCGGTATCATGTTAATGGTGAGCGTTTCAGGTTTATTGGTCCATCAATTGTATGATTTTTGTGGTTGTAAGTTAATAATCACATGGTTGCACGTTAATGATTTCCAATTTCACGTTTATTGAACTAAGTTTCACGTTCCGATAGTTTCATGTTTAATGGCCTCGGTATCATGTTAATGGTGAGCGTTTCAGGTTTATTGGTCCATCAATTGCATGATTTTTGTGGTTGCAAGTTAATGATCGCATGGTTGCACGTTAATGATTTCGGATTTCATGTTTATTGACCTAAGTTTCATGTTCCTATTGTTTCACATTTAATGGGCTTGGTATTATGTTAATGGTATGTGTTTCATGTTTATTGGTCCATCAATTGCATGATTTTCGTGGTTACAAGTTAATGATCGCATAATTGCAAGTTAATGATCACAAGATTCCTGTTTATTGACCTAGGGTTCATGTTTCTATAGTTTCAAGTTTAATAGTCACCATATCATGTTAATGGTGAGTGTTTCAGGTTTATTGGTCCATCAATTGCATTTTTTTTGTGGTTGCACATTAATGATCGCATGGTTGCATGTTAATGATTCCGAGTTTCTTGTTTATTGAACTAAGTTTTACATTTTTATACTTTCATTTATAATGATCATGGTATCACATTAATGGTGTGCGTTTCATGTTTATTGGTCCATCAGCTGCATGCTTTCGTGGTTACAAGTTAATGATTCCAGTTTCACATTTATTGAACTAAGTTTCAAGTTCTTATAGTTTCACGTTTAATGGCCTCAGTATCATGTTAATGGTTAATGTTTCAGGTTTATTGATCCATTAATTGCATGATTTTCGTGGTTTCAAGTTAATGATCGCATGGTTCCACGTTAATGATTCCGGATTTCACGTTTATTGAACTAAGTTTCACGTTCCTATAGTTTCACATTTAATGGTCTAGTATCATGTTAATGGTGTGTGTTTCATATTTATTGGTTCATAAATTGCATAATTTTCATGGTTACAAACAAATTGATAACAAGTTCACTGACTAAGATTAAAAAAAATTGATTGTTGTAAAATTGGCGACATGTGCATGTTTTGTAAGGGGATTAATTGAGAGAAGAAGGAAAAAAATTACGTGAAAAAGAAGTAAACGAAAGGCCAATTTCACTAGACTATTATTACTCCAAAGTTCAGAAAGTTTGGGGAAAAAATGAGATTGAAGAAAATTTGATAGTAACAAGCAGTGCCAAAACAAGCTATATATCATGGTGTCGAAATCACAAAAAAACATAAAACAACAATAACAACATATAAAGACACGAAGATAGCAAAAAACTACTGAGGTGGCGGAGATGGTGGTGGAAACGGATACGGAATCCCAAAGTGCTTGAACAGAAGGGGCTGGCCTTCGAGGATCTGTTGATGCTGTTATGAGATACGCTGGTGCTCATCCAAAATCTGTTGCTGAAAGCTAGTCTGCTGCAAAGAAAGTGTCCTCACCTCGTCTATAAGCTATCGAAGAGTGACATCTCCAGACTCATGAGGTTGTAGAGGTGGTACAACAGGTGCAGAAGCATCATGAACAGGATGGCGAACATAAGGGTAATGACGTGTATGCTGACTCCTAAAAGGAAGCAAAAAATCAGGTAGCTGATCAGCAGGAACCACCTCATTTAGAGAACGATCATCACTCGGAGCAATTATAGTGTACTTATTCCCACTAATCTTCACCCATGCTCCATTATGCCACTCAAATCCTAAGGCACACATGGCTTCATCCCCTATACTCTTAGAGGCTTTGCAAGATGGTTCATTAATGGGTACCCTAAAGTATTTAAGGATCCGAGTGATGAAGTTATCATATGGAAGGAAACGGTTAATCAAGTTGGGTATGGAAAGCATGTTGCGTACAATTGTGTACCCAATGTTAACCTGACGATGCCTGAGAATACAATCAATTAAAGCAACATCCATGTGGGAAACCTCGTCTAAGTGCCCTGACCTAGAAAGGACAATAGTCTGAATAAACCAATGTAAAATGTGGGATTGGAGGCATAAACACTAAGCTCTGAAATGGATATTACAAACCTCATCAGAAACATCAGTGCGCCTATGTATGTTTTTAACACCATCAACATGATTAAAGTCATCAATCTCAGGGACTTTCCTAGTAAAAAAGATTTCGTACCTAAAATCGGATGTTCCTAGGATAGAGTTCAATTCCACATCATCAAATTCAATAAAAACTCCTCTAACATTGGTGATTACTCGATTCTCTTTCTTTGCGGAAGTATCCATATTCGAGTAAAATACTTTCACCAAGTCGGGATACAAAACCTCATCAAGCATAAGGGCACTAATCCAACCAACTTCCTCTAATAACTGCAACAAATTTCTATTGCTAATACTAAGACTACGAAGCCAATCAGGCAAGATATAAAAGGTAGGAAGTACCGTACGAGTCATGAATATTTCGCGAAAATGCTTGGTCAAACGTTTGTCAGGGCAATGTCTTCATTCAAAATCAATATGTTTTGTAGTGCCTCCTTCCTGTCGTGGCCGTTTCGATGGTGCAACAGTTTCCTTCCTTTTCCCTTTGCCTTTGGTTTGCCTCGAAGTTGACATGATGGAGAGGGATGAAAATTGTATGTATTTAGAAGAGAGCAGAAAGTGAAATTATCGGCCTGCTCAAACCCTAAATCCAAACCCACGATTTGGGATTTTAAGGTTTAGATAACTAAATTGATTTATTGAAAGGTTTTTTAAGATAAACAAATGATGGAGATTAAAAATTTCAGTTCAAATGCCTGCATAATCACATGAAAATGGTGGATTTTTAGAGTGAGAGAGCGATTGGGGCGAAACAATTTTTAGAGAGAGAAGTGGTTTATCGAATTCTGAGCAAGAAGATAAATAACTGTTTATATGGAAAAAGAACCGGTTAGCAGTTTCGTTTTAACTGGCTAACCGTTTATGTTCCAGAGACAAACATTTACGATCCGGCTTGCCGTTTTCAACTATACGGTTAACCGTTATAGGTCCAGTAAGTTCCCCAACGAATTCGACTAATCGTTTCTAAAATGAACGGCTAGCCGGTTAATGGCCAGCAAGTTTCCTTATGAAGTCGGCTAGCCAAATCCAGACAAAACGGCTAGCCGTTGTAGGTCCAGTAAGTTCCCTTACGAAGTTGGCTAACCGAATCCAGATAAAACGGCTAGCCGTTTTATGTTCAGTAAGTTCCTTGATGAAGTCGGCTAGTCGAATCCGTACTAAATAACTAGCTGTTTTATGTCCAGTAAGTCCCCCAACGACGTCGGCTAACCGTTTACAGAATAAAAGGCTAGCCAGTTTATGTTCAGTGAGTCCATGTTAAATCGGGCTAGCCGGAATATATAAACGGCTTGCCGTTTAGGCTCCATATGGTTCCCTGACCGCAGGCGGCTAACCGTTTCCTAAATAAGCGGCAAGCCGAATTCTGTTCCGAGAGTTCCTTTACAAATGCGGCACACCGTTTCAAAGTAAACAGCTAGTCGGATTTGTCCTTGAGAGTTCCCTTACGAATTCGGCGTACCGTTTGATATCAAGCGGCTAACCGTTTTAAAAAACTAGGTGACTTTAAGTTATTAATAGTGTTAATCAGACTAGTTTCATGTGACTACCAACCACGCACCAACCAAATGCAAGCATTTAATCATGACATTAAATGCTTCCACAAACGAAACCCACGCAACACAATTTTATACAGATAGGGACCAAGATGATTTTCATATTCTTTGTTTGGTATAATATTGATGCGAGATTAACAACCACCATGGTAGACAAATCGGAAGTTCGAAGTATTTTTGCATGGGGATTGGACCTTAATGACGATGAACTATCACAACAGGAAGCCAATGAAGTAATAGATAACGACTTTCATGATGGTTGGCTCGAAAATGGTGTAACTACAAGTACGTCAGTACCGGAGCAAATGGTTGTGTACAGTAATCAGTATCTTGGAGATATATCTGGGACAATATCATCTACGCATACAAGGTAAATTGTTCCCACAAACAGTCAACCAACTTTAGTGGGTGTCGGATCATATTTTGATACCGTAAATGACGTGCATTTATGGTATAAAAATTATGCTAAGTCTGTTGGATTCTCTGTCAGAAAAGATGAGCTCCGTCGTGACAGCAAAAGTGGTGAGGTAGCAAGTCGGAGATGGGTTTGCTCAGGTGAAGGATATAGGTTAAAAAAATGGATAGAGAATACAAACAGAGTGAAAGAACCGACGGGCATAAATTGTAACGGTTGTCATGCTCAAATTCGAGTGAAGTACAACAAGTTGAAAGGGAAGTACGTGGTTACTAAATTAGTTGTTGACCACACTCATCAGTTGGTTCAATCACATGAGACACAATTTCTTTGTTCGCACAGAGTTGTGATTGATGCTAATCTGGCATACGCAAAGGTGCTGCGACAAGTTGGGGTTAAAATGTGCTAGTTCATGGATTATAAATCTGACCAAGCTGGAGGATTCCATTATGTTGGGTATATGGGTAAAGACATGCAAAATAGAATAGACGCAAGCCAACGTGCCCAAATAATTGACACTGATACAGAGCTGCTATCGCGTACTTATCTACAACAGTTGAATATGATGCTGGAGTGTACTTTGAGTATACACTGGTTGAGGAAAACAGATTGCATAACTTGTTATAGACTGACACTATTGCTCGGTATGACTAAACAATTTAATGATGTTTTAGCTTTTGATGCAACATACAAGAAAAATGCTTACAACAAACTCTTGGTTGCATTTGTGGGTGTAAACCATCATTAAAGAACCACCATTTTTGGATTCACAATACTCATTGATGAAACTGTTGAATCATATGTATGGCTGCTACAGACTTTTTTATCGACGATGAAATAAAAAAAACCTACAAGTGTGATAACTGACGGTAATAAAGCCATGTCCAAAGCCATTAAATCAATCATGGGTGGATATGTGCATTGACTGTGCTCTTGGCATCTTGAGAAGAATGCACAAGGAAATGTGAAGAAGGAAGAGTTCGCATCAAAATTTTGACAGTTAATGCTTAATCCAATGTCCCCGGATGAGTTTGAACGGCTATGGTTCTTTATAGTGTACAATATGTGACTGGACCAAAATTCTTATATTCTGAAAATGTATGCGAAATGGGCCAAATGGGCAGAGGCTTATTTGAAAGGTACGTTTTTTGCTGGGATGCGGACCACACAAAGGTGCGAGAGCTTGAATTCGTACTTGCGTTGATTTGTTTAACATAAGCTTAAATTATATGATTTTATTAGACAAATTCATCGTGCAATGTATTGCATAAGGCACAAAGAAGTTCAAGATGAGTTTGACACAAACCACACAGCCTCTGTTCTTACCACACATCTGCACAGCATTGAAAAACATGCATCCGAAATATATACAATGAATGTATTTCAATGGGTTCGGACAAAGATCCTTGGTGAAGCCACACTGATTATGCTTGACTGTGCGAAGACAGGTGATTCCCATATGTATACCCTGACAAAATTTCAGCACCCGGAACGAAGATGGATAGTGATGTTTCATAACAAAGTAGTCGATATTAGTTGTTCATGCAAGATGATGGAATCTGCAGGTATCCCATGTAGGCATATATTTCACATCATGAAGTTAGAGCAACTAGTTCGTATGCCTACAACTTTGATTCTTGGTCGATGGACCAAATCAGCGAAGGTGGATAAGGTGATGAAAATGACAGTTGCAGCCTCACATATCGATAAAGAAGCCTCTGAAACTGCGAAGTTTGCCTCATTCTCTGTATCGTGTAACAATCTTTGTCGAATTGCCGCAATGAATGACGAAAGTTATATGCTAGCATTGGAGGAGATTCAGCGGCTTACTTTTCGCTTTGAAGAAATGCATGCCGAACATCAATCAGTGAAGCAAGCCAAGAAATACGGACTTCAAACAGGTTTGAAATTGAAAGACCCTGTTATGGTGACCAGCAAAGGATGAGCCAAAACCATTAAACGTGATGGGCCAAATAATCGGAAATGCAGTAAATGTTTTCAACCTGGCCATACAAAACGGACTTGCCAAGTATATCCATCAAAGTTTGTACAACATAATCACGGTGATTTCATGGTTGGCATTAGAGATTGTGTAGCGAATGACGTTTCTAGACCCAATGTGTTCACTCCAACTGAGTCAATGGCATCGGCCACACCAGGCTTGACAGGATTTACCTTTAAGACAGCTTGTCTCTCCATACATGACATTTCAGAAGGAACTGATGGCCATTACGCGGATAGTAGTGCCCTTTGTATAACCTCTGAAACTGATGCTAGCATGAATTATAATTGGTAGCCTCATTATAACTTATAAGTGATCTGCTTCTTATTTTAATTTGCTTGAGTAACTTTCCCTTGTTGTTTAACTAACTTCGAGTTATATTGGGCATAGTTAGAGATGATATATCGCTTTAGAGGATGTGAGACGAGACACGCTGCCCAACCTTTTGGACTTGGACACGCAGTGGGAGAATGAGCTTTTTTGGAATTAATGATTTTGCATTTTCACGTATGAAATGAACAATGCTAATTGTTTGACATTATGTGTAGTTGATGATAAATAAAAATGACACTAGTTATCTTACTTCGAACATAAATTAATTAACATCATGACTAAAGATACATGTTTTTTCCTTGTTTGTCAAAGGTTTTTTACACGAACCCATGACAAAAAAACAATGAGAACCGGCGTAAACTATCGAGTGGTCATGGTTTCAAGTGGAAAAACATGCAATGCCGGCTTTCTAACATCGTTAATGTCTTCTCAGTTATCTTACAGTACAAATAACAATAAAAACCCTTTCACCAAAAAAAGAATGATTGCAGTACATGGTCATCAAAATAATGTTCATTGAACTACTGTAAATTCCAGTTGGACGCAAAAAGTAGTAGAATATAAACAATTGTGTTAGACAAGTTAACATTTTGGAGTTACTAGTGTTTGCAACAGTCATCACCCTTTTCGCCTTAAACGACCTTTTCTGGAACTGTTCTTATGGCCTTTTCTAATGGAAACATTACGGCTTTTGATAGTTGATACCAACTTCGCATCATATACATAATTAGCAGCATTAGTGTACTTTGCATTAGCCAACATCAACAATTGCTCTCGTTGTTCGTTGAATGGAGAGTCTATCAGTTGTAACGCAAGCGGAACGCGAACATTCTGTGAGTCACGCTGCTGAAATAAGCATACAATGTCATCATGTCAATGGTCCAACAATATTAGTAACATCAACAAAGTTATCATTACATCAGAGTTAGAAACCATACAACATACGATTTGTTGGTAATGATTGCAGGAGTATCCATAAATTTGATAACATAAACTCCACAATCAAAACCATTAGGTTGCCGAGGAACTCCCACACCATGTGTCACTGTAAATGACAAGAAACTCCAAAATACTTGATATGTAGCATCCACGACGACACGAAGAATAGCATCTAACGAGTGTAACTAATTTGAAGAGAAAATAACTTTGTACTTTAATAACATAATAAACACAAAAGTCAAAATGCTTTTTAGTAACAGATGATCATACTTACAATGGTATTAGCTTGGATTTCACGATCGCGTGTCCTTCGCGCATCTGGTAGTGGATCCCAAATCTCAACCTGTTTTTCTCCGATTTTGACTAATAGTAGAAACCAATGGTGGCCACCATCATGCATGGGAACAAAGATCTATTCAATAACATTCATCAGTTATACCACACAGTACGAATTAATAACATAATAATTCAAACACATATGCATACACTATCTACTGGTAACGGTGCAAGTCATACATATAATGTTTGCGGTATTGGGAAGCAGCTTTGAAACCATCTAAGTGTGCATTAGCCATTGTGGCAAATTGCTGCATATGTATAACATGAAATTCATATCAAATACTAGTTAAATTTATGAAGTTACTCATAAGTAAAAGGATGTGAAAAAGAAAAATAGAGAACGAGAAAACACTAACTGCATATCTGGTTGGTAGGAACCAGCTGATTGGTTGGCTGTGGCTTTTGCAGGACTCACGTCGTGTTAGGTAATCACTCATCATGTAAATAATCTATCCATAAGAGTAATTATAAATCATTTAATGATCTAAAATTTCAACAATAAAGTAAAATTAGGAACAAACCTCCTCGTCAAGTGATGCATCAAGCAAAAGTGATAACAAGCCTCGGCGAGTAATATCCTCGTGATTCGGTCGTACAATTATCTCATTACAAGTAAAGCACATGATATATTAACACACTCGAATAACTATAACAAATTTGGAAACAAGTTGATGTGGGAGTATGAGAGCATTGTTACTCTAGGTTAGCACTTTTGTCGAATCATACTAGAGCATCTTCAATTGATCGAGGGTCACCGGCTCATTCACAAAAAAAGTCCCGCTCGGTATTTTAGCTTTGGACCGCGCGAGACTTGATCGTATGGGGATAGTAGGTACCGCCTTGGCTTTCGATTTTTGCATGGTCGAGGAGGAACTAAAGACAACGGATTAAAATCTTCAGCCCGTTCAAAACTTTTCACTTGTTGCGCGGAAGACTGCATATTTATTAAAGACAAAGAAAGAAGAAAGATACCATTATGACTAACTCATTTTCAATTATGTCAATCAATTTCGACAAAGGTTAACAAACCATTAGTGTATGTATACCCCGTCTTAAAGTTCTGGTACCAATTTAAGCTTCATCACGTTTTCCAGTACTCCTGCTAGCTTTTGCTTTAGGACAGCCTCTTCATCAGTGGATGTGCTGAGATACACAGGTTTTCGGTCTTGGTCTTCGACAGGCTTACAACTTTCATGCATTATAGATGAAAGTGTGACAACCGCAGGGATAGGTGGGTGCATTTTCGTTTTCGGAGAGGAAAAGATTCGACCATCAGTTGCCTCCACACCATTATAGGTAGGACGTGATTGACTATTGTCAGCAACTTTCTCTCCTTCCTTACCAAAGTATGCTCGTTCCAACTTTTCTATTTTTTCAGTAAGACAGTCCAATTTCAAGACCATGTTTTGCAGTAAATCATTATTTCTTCTCATATGGTCGTCCATTCTATTCACTGCTGCCAATATGGCCTGAAAGGAATGTTGTGTTGCTGTATTACCACTTCCACTTTGTCCCCCACTTTGATCAATTGATGTGCCACAACTGATTTTTCGCATCGGAACTTGCATAAACCATAAAAACCATAAATAATTTTTTTCGTTTATTAATATAACTATAAAGCAACATATAACATATTCAAGGAAACAGACCGCATTGCTCTCAAAATACCAAAGTTTTGTCGCCACTTGAGAAATTTTTTTATTTCACTATCAGTCCATGCACTAAGAGGACATCCATTCTTGGCATCATAAGAAAGTTGAAACTTTGTTGATGACATGTAAAATAGCTGCCAAGCCAGAACAACATTGGTTACTACGAAAATAATGATCGATAGTACTATAATCGTTTAACCAACAACAATACAAATATACTAAACAGCCCATACCAATAAGAATATAACGCATCCGCTCATGAACAAAACTTGATTTCCATTGACCTTTGAAACTCCTTCCCATAAGAAGTTGAAAGACCAAGTAGCCTAATCTTTGCCGCAAATGTTACTTACATCTTTTAAAGCATGAAGGTATAATGGGTTGATGTATGTGGCTGGAGTGGCACACAAAATAGTTTCAATTGCAAAAAGACTAAACATAATACAGAAATCCTCATATGTAGAAGTGCTTGTCTTTAATTTTTCAGCTATGACACCTATTGGGATGCCTTTCTTTACCGTGCAGTACTTTGCCCGTAACTCAGTTATCTCGCTATCTTCTCCACTAAGCACAATTACCATTCCTCCGTCTTCAACACCTATCACACTTGTAAAAGTTTCTAGGGTTAGCTTATATTCCCTTCCATGTAGTGTTATGGACCGCCGATCCATATTACATTGTTTGACTAACAATCGACATAAATCTTGCCTAAGTCGCCCACATCTTATACCCAGCAAGCTTTCGAATCCAATTTCTCTCACAGCATTCTGTTGCTCAACAAATAGAGAAGATACAATGTTGGAGTATCGCAAAACATCAAATCGAGATAGGGGATTACCTTTATCAGCATTGTTTTCCGCTGTTGGAATTGATTCGTGTAACAATCCATTAGCTCCTCTCGTGTTAACTTCTGCATTTTTATTATAATTGTTGATGAATTCCATTTTCTCCTTTGAGCTGAGTTTCAACCATTTATCATGTAGATGCCTCTTAACCTACGCCCATAAAAATTATTCATTCATCAATCATCAGTGAAATTATCATTAACTACGACGTAATACAGAATCGTGGTCTACGAACCGTTTCATCCACCTTCACACATTCTTCCCTCAACTTTTGGGATTCTATTTTGCTGTGGAAAAAACTAATATCAATTCCTTATTTGCCAACTTAAATTCTTATTTTATTACACTCAAATCATTACAAACTGTAAACAACAAAAATATCAACAATGAATTACTAACTTACAAGTAATATGTGTACGAATGCTTGTCCAGCCTCGGAGATTCGAGCTTCTCAGATTGAGTATCAATGTCGCCTGCGACATTGACCTTCCGCTTAACCATTGTACCCAATACGCACTAATAATGTCCTGTAACTATCTTTGTGAATTCTAAATGCATATAAATTATTAGATAACCCAACTTTATGCACTAATAATCTTACTTAGTAAAAGCTAAAATTTATAAGATCATATTCATAGAAGAAAATATCATCTATACCTAATTATAACAGCAAACCTAGATACCAAGTTTGGGAAACTTCATTCAGAAATGCGATATCAATATAGATAAATGAATTAAGACAAGCATGAATATAAGTAACGAATTAGAATGAGGAAAAAAATTTTTGCATTTATTTGTTATAGACTTTGATTATCAACACAGACAATACCATATTTACACATTTCACGAAAACAAGGCAAGTTAAAATGATAGTTTCATAAGCATGCCAACGTATTAAACTAATACATTTAAGTCAAATCACCCAGATTAATATAACCCCAGCTGGATTCATATGCTCATTCTTCACTCTTAATAGACCAAACTCCAACACAACAGATTCATTCTTCAATTAATCTCTCTACATGCATAAAAGAATGAACTCTTTCCTAATAAACTTAATCTTTTCAAACTAATAATGTTTCCTAATATATCAAAATCATATGGATCTACAACAAGAATTCAATTAGCAAAAACAAAGCAAATTAATAAATGAAGCAATAACTTTCATCGTTGCTTGCACTAAAACTACAAATAAACAAAATATTAACATGAACAAACGGTAACTTCATAAACAATTATCACAAACTTCAAATATAATTCATCATGATACAAGAAATAAAAAAAAAAATAATAACATTGATAGGTGATTTAAGCTTATTAATACACTAAATCAACAATTATAATCATAAAAATCAAAATCCACAATGCCCATGTCAATACCTTTTGTGAACTGTGCAAACAACCTTAGGAGAGTTGGTAATGGGTTGAGAGCGGCTAAGAATGGCAAATCCAGATCAGCCGCCGCCTTCAATTGAGTAAATATTGCCGTTGATTGCCTTAGTGAGGCCTGCCGTGAAAGAGTGGAGGGGAGCAAATAGTTGCAGAGGGAACCATGAGGTGAGGATGACAGTGAACCGTGAGGTGAGGGAGATAGTGAACCGTGAGGTAAGGGAGAGGGAGGAATCCAAATTTTGTTCCCATCCGTGGGTACTGGAAGGAGGGAAAATGAGTATTTTTTCTTGTCAAGAGGGAGGGAAAAAAAAAAGGTTTCGATGGGTGTGAGGTGAGGGAGAGAGTGAAGAGGGAAAATAGTGAAGAGGGAGGAATCTATTTTTTTTCCCAACTGTGGGTACTGGAAGGAGGAGAAAGGAGTATTTTTTCTTGTCAAGAGGGAGAGAAAAAAAAGGTTTCTACAGGTGTTTGTAATCGGTTCTATAAGTTTCATGTTTTTTGAATTATTTTAACTATTTTTTTGTTAAATTTATCTTAACCGTTAGATTCATTACTTTGAATCCAACGACCATTTTTTTTGCATGTATAACATACATAAAGGTATGGTAGCGGTGGCATTTTTTGAATTACAACAAACTGTACATTTTCCCACCGCAATCAGCCAACCTTTTTGTACTTGAATCCGTAGCCTATTATTTTCACTACACGAGTCAACTGGGCAATGTATCTAATTTCTTTTTTTTTAAAATAATAATTGAAAGAAAATAATTATTTTATATTTAAAAAAAAAAACTTAGATGGTTACATTATTAGAGTCGTGTAATCGATAATAATCAAAATCTATTACATCAAAGAACATAAGCTTTTGGAGTTGAGTAGAATAAAAATGTTATTTGTAGACACGAACCATTGGATGAGAGCGGTGAATACTTGTTATATCATCAGGTCTCACTGTGTGTATCGGATGCAATGATTTTCTCTCATTTTAATAGTTGATTTTGTATTGAAAATTTTTAATGAGTTTCAACTCTATTAAATTAGGAACGTGATATTAATTTTTTATATTATATGTAGTACAATTTACAAATAGACATGTAAAAGTTCATAGAAATGCAAAACTAAAGTTTAAAAATCATTAAAAAGAATACATAATTGAAGATCAACCCAACAAAATCAAATAGAATAAACTCTTATAATCAGACTCCAGTAGGAATGGAATGTTAAGGTGATTTCTAGTGTAATAAATTTTTTTTTTTCAATTCGGGTCCGGGTATCGGGTCATTCGGCCCAAAAATTTACTCGGTTCTTGTTCCATCTTATGAGCAAAGACACATCGATATTACAGAAACGGAGCGAGATCATCGGTGTCAATGGCGCAAATTCCAAACTTGGACAACGCTCCTTTAAATCTTAAATCTATCAGGTATCAGCACTCCTGCTTCAGCTTTGTTGATAACCTCATCGAACTATTATAATTGTAAATGACAACTTTTTTTTTGCCTTTGTTTCTCGGTTAATTTTACAGAGAACAATCGCAGAGAGACCTCGTAAATATCCTAAAAAACGTAAGCCTTTAGTCAGAAAATTGTAATTACATTTTCTTTTAAAAGAAATTAACTTATCTGTACTTATTCGCGTCATTGCATAGTTAAACTCTCGTTAAGTTGATATGGTTTTGCTGTTCGCAGATTCGAGGAAAGAAGTGTTTAGTCATTGATCCGAAGCTCAGCGGTTCACTATCGTTGATCGTCCCGACATCTACACTTAAGGCAATTCTCTTTAGCTATTTGTGTCTTTTGTTTTTCTGTACGCTGTTGATATAAATATTTTTTAATAGAATTTAGCTGAAATAAAGTAAATTATGTTAGAAATCAAAGCTTGAAGCGCTATGTAGAGAGGCACTTAATTGTCATTTTACTTTAAAGAAGCTTTTAGATGATTAAAATGCTTTTGAAGTTGTTGTTTTTGCTCAAAATCATTCAGAATGGACCTTATTGTGATGTGGTGCTTGTAGGATTATTATTGTACTTTTAATTTAAATTTTAAGAACAAGGATTGTGATTGCATATGAGATTTCATCTTGAAGGAGTAAAAAGAAAGAAATTCCCGTGATTTTATGCACAAACAAACTGTAATAACTAAAGTGTTTTTCCATACTAGATTGAATTGCAAATTTCGTAGTTCTAATAAAGAAGTGCTGTTAATTGCCAATAGGAATATGGCATTGAATTGCGGCTTCTTTCTGCTGAGCCAGTTCAGACTGATTGCACCAAAGTGGTGTATTTTGTTAGTCCACGGTTTATTTCGGTGAGATTTATAAGTACTCATGTTCATGATGATGCTTCTAAAGGACTTCAGAGAGAGTATTTTCTTTATTTTGTTCCTCGCCGCTCTGTGGCTTGTGAGAAGGTAATTGTTCCTTTGCATATAATAAACTGGATTCAGTTTTAATTTTTTGATATGTTAATGTGAACATGTTGTTAGAGCTTAAATAAAAATTAAATATTGGACATTTACTCATTAGCTAAAGCTGTTGATCTGAGTGCTAACTTAACGTGTGCATTCCACTTAAGAACCACTTTAAATGTCTTACTTTTTAATTTTCTTTTTCATCATGCAGATACTTGAGGAGGAAAAAGTTCATAACTTGATTACTATTGGGGAATACCCGTTGTACATGGTTCCATTGGACGAGGATGTTTTATCATTTGAACTTGATTTTGCTCTTAAAGTATGGCTAAACATGCTTCTATTCCCCAATCAGATACTGACTTATTTACATCTGTTTAAACATATGATGTTCAATCTCCATTCTATTTAACTATTGGCTTGTCAGGAATGGCAAGTTGATGGGGATGCAAGTTCACTTTGGCACATTGCAAAAGCAATCCACAAGCTTGAGGTCGGTTTAATCTTAGAGTTTTATTGCATTATGTAGATGAAGCCTTAGATTTTAAAGTAGAGCTCTCTTTTATATAACATTTTATCATGTGTGTATTCTGTATGGTTCCCTGTAGTCTTTAATTACAAATTTTACACTTACTCAACTTTATGCATTTGTAGTTTACTTTTGGATTAATACCAAATGTGAGAGCCAAGGGAAAAGCATCGGTACGTGTTGCAGAAATTCTGAACCGCATGCAGACAGAGGAACCAGTTTCCTTATCTGATGTAATTAATTAGTGCTTTTAAACCTTTGAGCAAATTAGCTTTTTAATTGCTATTTTGTGGAGCAGTGTCTGTTTTCTAGCTTCTAATGGTACACTTTGTTCTTTCTGCAGATGAGTGTTCCAGAGATAAATACACTTGTCCTTATCGATAGAGAGGTAATTGCATACTTCATTACATATTGGTATTAGTGTCCATATAGAAATATAATGCTGGTTGCATATGCATTTCTATTTTTTTTCTGTTTTGTTCTTCTTCATTATTTTTGTAAGAAGGTTGATTGATATGTAAGATAGGATGAACATTTATAGGATGAGAATTTAACAATTTCAAAAGCACTTGAAGCCAATTTATCTGTCAGATATCTATACAGAGTGGAAAGAGAGTCGTAAAGTTATGTTAGTTTGCTGGGAGAACCTTGAACTTCAACATTCTATATAAAGTTAATGGTGAGAATCGTTGTTATCATTAATAACTTTGGAAATCTCAGTCTTGTTGCAGTCTTGATGTTAAAGGCTGTGTTTGGACTCCATTAAAACTTGATGTTATTGATTTTTTCATGTGAACTCTAAGAAATTTTCCCTTTCTGGTCTATAGTGTTTGTGGATATCAATTTTTGTTAATACTGTTGTCAACACTTGACATTTACCATTGCATGAATGTAGGTTGACATGGTTACTCCCATGTGTTCTCAATTGACATATGAAGGACTGCTGGATGAGGTAAGCTGACAGAAATACGGGATACTAATCATATGTGAAGAACAATTATTATATCATTATCTGGCACATTAAAACATGACATTAAAATGTGTTTGATCAATTAGTATTGGGAATATAAACGGAAAATTTAGACTGCACATGTGGCCTTTATCCTCTACATCATCCCTGTACTAGATCGATTGAGCTTTTGAAGCCAAAATTGTTATTTCTTTTCCTCAATAGAAGGAAAAGAATAAATTTTTTATCCGTTTATTTAATGTTCTATACAACTGAAGTTGTGAGAGTTAAACCTCATATGCTACTAGTGATTCAGTATCAGATAATTATATTTTCAATTTTTAAAGGTAAATGTTCAAAGGAAACATGCCTATATTTTCCTGAATGCCAATTTAATTTATGCTGCCTTCGGTTTTGAGAATTAAGTGATTGCATTTGTTATAAGCCATCTCTAATAGCCTTCATGCAGTTTCTGCGTATCAATAATGGTTCCGTGGAGCTTGATGCATCAATTATGGGTGCACAACAAGAAGATGGAAAAAAGATGAAAGTTCCACTTAATTCAAGGTGAACTTGTCTCATATTTCCTTTAGCTGAGCCCATGTTGTGGGGTTTGGGGTTCAGATGAGGGTAACTGTTAGAGAGGCCTTTAGTAACATTGGCTATAATTTGTAATTCACTGAGATACAAATAGGAATATCTTATGTGGCTGCTATCAAGGAAAAGTCATGTTAACTCTTCTTTTTTGCTTAGCCTTGGGAAGCACTTTAGTTGGTAGCTAATCCCACACGACCATTTTAGAATCATCTCTTAACAAACTTTTCTTGGACTATTATGGGATTATGCTTTTCTCTTTCCTTGTTTATTCTTCATTCTCCCCTCTTTTTCTGACTGGGAATGATTATCAAATTTAGTGACAAGCTGTTCAAGGAAATACGGGATCTCAACTTTGAAGTTGTTGTCCAGGTCAATCTGTTTTTACATTTTTGACTTTTTAATAAAAAGTATCTTCGTTAAAATACCAGTTCCTCAGTTGCTATTTGCAGTATGCTTGCAGGTTCTGCGTCAAAAAGCGACATCCATGAAACAGGACTATACTGAGGTGACCACAATGGTAAGTATGTTGATTGGCACTTGAAAACAACATGCCTTATCTTCTATGCTTAATGATATTAGTTGTTGCCAACTTAAGTGGCTCTGGAAACTGATTTACTGTTAATATGGTTCTCTTTTGGGCCACACTAGTCGTATTATTTGGTGAAGATGTTGCACTTATAGTTTCTGCCAATAATTTAGGATGCAATTGCATGTGAGCAAATGAATGGAGCTGATGGTGAGGGAGGATTATGTGCCAAATGATGTGTGATTGAGGATTTGATACCATAATACGCACCCGTTTTTGTCTTGGGAATCACTGAACAATTCCTCAAATTCTTTACTTATGCTATTATTGAAGACATATGTTAACACTCAGTAATGGGTTATTTGGTGATGCATACAGTCTCAGACAGTTTCGGAACTAAAGGACTTTGTCAAAAAGCTCAACTCATTGCCAGAAATGACTGTAATTTCTATTTCCTTTTAATTTTTTACTTGCGTTTTAGAATTACCTTGGTTTTTTTTACTTAGTGGTCTAAAATTCATTGAATTTTAGATTGTAATTTGGTGCTGATTTTTTCTCTAGAGGCACATAAATCTCGCTCAGCACCTGTCAACATTTACATCAAAACCATCGTTTCTTGGGCAACTTGACATGGAACACACAATTATTGAGGCTCAGAGTTATGACATGTAAGCTGCATTTATTCTTCTGCCTCCTAATTTCTAGATTAAAATGTTAGGATTTTGGTACATTTGTTCTGCAATTGGCAGTTTGCTATCACTGTTTGTTTATTTCATTTTTGGCTTCATTGTAAGAAATTTATCGCTTCTGCTCCAATGGCCCCATTGTTCATCTGATATTTGTTTTATCATACAAGCAGAAATTGCCTTACATAGTGAAATACATACTCATCTTATTCAAATTTGCTGTTGGACCTAAATTATAGTTTTCGAAGGTAGGGATCTAATGAGTTTACGACTGCAGATGTTTCGAGTATATAGAAGAATTGATCCATAAGCAGGAGCCTCTTAACAAAGTCCTACGCCTTCTGATCCTGTTTTCTGTCACAAATTCAGGGTTGCCCAAAAAGCAATTTGATTATTTGAGGCGAGTATCTCTTGATTACATCGTTATAACATTATGCTTTTCTTGACTTGAACAGTCATGCTAGATATTTAGCTTCTTAGTTATTTTTATTTGTAAACTGTTTTAGATTTTGATATTTTTGCATTCATGGTATAGGAGGGAACTTCTTCACAGTTATGGGTTTGAGCATATGGCTACATTGAACAATTTAGAGAAAGCGGGATTGTTCAAAAAACAGGTTAACTGCATTTTGGCATTTTCTCGTAGTGAAGTACATAGCCAAAGAATCAAGCTTATCACTTCTATCAAATTATTTAGTGGATCTTATAAGGTCTGAAACCCGCAGGAGACAAAAAGCAACTGGCTGTTGGTTAAGCGTGCTCTGCAACTTGTTGTTGAAGATACTGACACAGCAAAGTATTGTTCTTCTTGATCAAGCACTCTGCTTCTGTTACTTTGTGCTTCCATAATGTTAATTAAATTTACTTTTTGGTTGTAACATATAGCATGTCCAGCATTGATTGTGGTTCCATCGTCTTCGTCGATACTGGTTTGGTGTATTCTGTGGTTACACTTGGAATGGTTCTTGTGGGCATTTCAGATATAGTCTAATATTTGCACCCATATTTGCCCTAGCTATATCTACCTCGCTAGGCAACATATAATCTTTCTTACTTACATTTGAAGAATTTTTCTTATGTCACAGCCCGAACGATATCTCTTATGTCTTCTCCGGATATGCTCCTCTTAGTATCCGCCTTGTTCAGAATGCTATTCGATCTGGATGGTGAGGATATTTTTATATGCTTAAGTTCACACCAATGCTTGTTGATTAGATGGCGAGATTATGGTCTCTCTCTTTTATTTCTTTTGATCTTTTCACGTTTTTCTTTATTTCATAATGAGAGATTCACATTAAGTTTCATCCTTATCAATCTAGTTTAATTTTATGCTGATTTCACAGATTGTGATAAAGTAATTCAGATGCGTTTTGAATGTATTGATATTGATATAAGTTGTAAGTCGGATTATTTTCTCTCTCTCTCAGAGTTTGCTTTCCTCAAAAATTAGTTTCTTACTCATGAATGATGTTTAATTTTTCTTGTCTCCTATTTCTTTCTGGATCCAGTTGCTGGTGTTTTTTTCGTCCTTTAATGTGCACTGAGTTCTTAAATAGTTCATTGCATTCACATGTGCAGCATGGGTAATCAGAGTCTCAACCCCCATGTAATAGGAATAAGCATGTATGTTTTTAGAACGTGCAAAGTGTAAAAGCGGTTGTTTAAGTTTGCATCATTTTTGGAAAAAAGATATCGATTTGGAGTGGATCAAGGCTATTGGGTGTGTTTTCTTTTATTTGTCATTGCATCATGTCATTGTTCGGGGTGTCTGACATATACTTGAACTAGACATTTATGAAAGATTGTATGTAATTGGTCAGCTGCATCATAGTTTGTATGATTATCATTATGCCTACATAGATTTTCCAGATTGTGATATGTTTTTGTAATATACTCTTTTGATTGTCAATTGATAAATTAGAAATAGGTTGTGGAACCTTGCTGGGTAACCTCCTTTGAGTCAATGACTATGAACTCTATTACATTTGGATTTCGTATGGGAACTTATAGATGATGTTTTTGGAATGTGATATGACCCTCAGGCGTCCTATGGAAGAAATTCTGAAGCTGTTGCCCGGACCCCATTATGAAACAAAAAGAGTCAGTATATTTTCTTTTTTGTTTGATTCGTTTTCTGCTCCTAATTCGTTTTTTCTGGTTGATATGTTTCATCATTTTTACATTTTCTCTTTTAGTATCCAAGAAAGAGAGATATGCTTCATCATTTCAAAATATTCACATATGGTGTTACCAGTAGTGTTTTCTTGATGACTAAAAGAAGTCTTAACTGTTCTAAACATCTCTCTCTCTTTCTCTCTTATGCTTATTGCATTTAGGTTATATGGATATGCTCTGCTATTAATATTTTGTATCATTTCCACAGGGTGGGTTCTCAAGCAGTCCATCATTTGACATGTCGCAGGGCCTGTCCTCCTCTATGGACAAGTAAGTGTTATGTATGACTAAAGCAATCCCACTAATTATTTTGTTCACACTTCTGTTTAAACTGTTTTGCTCAATTTGTATAAAATGACTGAATGCATTTCAGAGTTGGTGATGGAAGGCGCTCCCTAGTACTTGTAGTCTTCATCGGAGGGGTAACATTTGCAGAAATTTCTGCTCTTCGATTTCTCAGTGCTCAGGTATGTCTAAGAAATTTGTTTTGTGACTGACTTCCACCAACGCTAAGAACTTTATTGTATTTCATATGAATTTTCAAGTTCTTCACGTTAACAGAATGCTGAAACTATCAATTTGTAACTGAGACTTGAATTTTTAACTCGATCTCGTAACCACTGTTCATTGCTGATCATTGAATGTTGATTTTGTTGCCAGATTGGTGAACAGTTATGATCATATCTGTTTTACCATTAGTTGAAATTCCTCTTGAGTTTTGTTTTATTTATATATTCTCTGGCTTACAGGAAGGGATGGCATATGATGTAATAGTTGGGACCACGAAAATCGTTGGTGGTAATAGCTTGGCTGAAACATTCTCGGAGAATTTGGGTTGACTTGTATAGCTCTTTTCGGTCTAATATTTAAAACGACCAACTTTTATGTTTTCTTATTTATATATCTGGTCTGTTGAGGGTGTATTCTATATATGTTAGTGTTAGAAAGTGAGCCTTGTTGATGTAGGATGGATGGGCAGGATGGACAACATACATTCCTCGGGTTCTAACTTTTGTCATTTTTCAAGTCACTTCCCGCGCTTTGAGATTTTTAAGCTGATTAAATTCTGTGTATTCTCTTCGATCTTTGATCTACAAATCTTTTGTTTAAAATTGTTTATATTATTAGTACTGATTCTTCACTTGAACAAATCAGCTTCATTCATCACCAAATATAGCAACTGCAAGGTACGTTGGCCAAAACTTCAATCATCTGGTTCTGGAAGCTCATATCGTTCACCTTTAAGTACATTTAAGGCTTTAAGCACCAGATTTCAAGTTTTGATTTGACATCAGCGGTACTAATTTCAATTTAGACTGAGATGGAACCTGAATCAATATGGATACTGCTGGAAAGACTGAAGAAAATTCGTACATATCAGGTCAACATTCCCAAAGGTGAGCTAATTATAACAGAATATTCCGAAAGAATAATGCACATTCATTTCAAAGCAATTCCAAAACGAGTTGGAGATAACACAAAGAAGCAAATTGATCATGGTCACTCGTAAACTAATCAATGACTACAAATTTCAATACAAAAATCCGAAAATTATTCATTTGAAACGGATTGATTACATAAAACTCTACTACACATGAATTGATAAACTTAATATTCTGCCTCGGACATGCAGCCACAAGAAAATACTCTCTTCTGATCACTTGACCATTTTTCTTATCTGAGATCAAATATTGGTTTCTTCTGCTTTGGTGAAGTATTCATTTAACTGTTCTGTTGCCCTGTGATTAGCGAAAGTGCAAAAACAGTAAAACAAAAAAGTAACGAGAAGTAACATAAATTTACATCACCTTGGTAAAAGCTAAAAGATAATTTGTATCATCCTATTACCTCTTTGCATGTTGCACAAATTTCTAGGTCCAAGAAGAATGTTCTTGATTGATTGTAATTCGTGCACAACATTGATCATGTTCATTCGATCTTGCGATGACTCCATTGAACAAGCAACTCCAATTCTGACTATAGAAATGACACATTCTATAACGATGCTGATTCTTGCTTGCTTTTGCTTTTGGTCACCACTAACAACCAAATCTTCATCATCATTTAAAACTACTGAATCCACAATATCCTTCACATGATTGGGCAAGGCTATTCTTGCAAATTTATGTAGATTCATATCTCCCTCAAACATGATGTCTGATGGTTTTTTGCTTATCATTAATTCTAACAGCAATATCCCGTAACTGTAAACATCTCCAGTTGTTGATACTTCATTTCCTACGCCGTACTCTGTTATTCAAAAAGTTTACAAGAAATAGAATAAGGTTTTATAAAAGAAATTAAGAATACTTGCAAATATAAAGTGCAAAACAATCTTCATTGAAGAAGACCATTATTCATATTGCTTTAGAGGTCAAAGTGTGACAAATATGAAAGAAAATACCTGGAGCAATATAGCCAATGGATCCTTTGACATCGATGGAACTTGTTTGCATATGAGTAGGTGGAAGAAATCTTGCCAATCCAAAGTCACCTACACGTGCGGTCATATCATCATCTAGAAGAACATTGCTAGGTTTGAGGTCACAATGAGCAGTTGCAGGTTGACAATCATGGTGCAAATAGCTCAGTACAGATGCTACATCAATGGCAATGTTTAATCTTTGAAGTAAATTTAAATTCCTTGGTCTCTTGTATGTTTCATCTCCTTTGCTAATCGGATACAACCACTCCTCTAGGCTTCCATTGTGCATGAACTCATATACGAGAGCCTTGAAGTCATTACCTTGATAATCCACTCCTGCACATGCCGTCAGAACTTTGATAAGATTTCGATGTCGAATATTCCTCAATGCCTTGCACTCAGCTATGAAGCTCTTGAAAGCTCCTTGATGACGAAGATGGAAAACCTTTACTGCAATAGTTGTTCTACCCTCATCAAGAATTCCTTTATAGACAGACCCAAAGGTACCTGCACCAATAAGGTTTGCTGAGGAGAACCCATCCGTAGCATTGTAAAGATTTTGGTACGATACGTTTGGGAGTGAATTTATCAAACTGCTTGAATTTGATTTCTCCTTTGTCTTCCTTACCCAAAAAAGAAACAAAATAGATAGAGCTAAAGCGAGTCCGACAAACCCAGAAACAACGGAAATGGCTAATTTTAGTGCAAGGGGCAATCTCTTTTCTTTAGATTTTTTTGAACCACACTTTGGTAGTTTAAATTTAGATATGCCACCACAGAGCTTACTGTTTCCCAAAACCGAAGTAGCACTTGCATTTTTGAAGACTCCATCTGTTGGTACCATTCCCTCTAGGTTATTGTAAGATAGATTTAAATTATCCAAGAATAATGTTGTTAAAAATTTAGGAATATCACCAGAAAGATTGTTTTGAGACAAATCCATGATTCTAAGACCTCTTAAGGAACTCAGAGTTGAAGGAATAGGACCGCGAAATAAGTTGCCTTGCATCCCTAATATTTCTAAACTTGTACAACTACCAAGAGTACTTGGAATCTCACCTTCTAACATGTTTCTAGAAACATCTAATATTTCTAGATTTTTTAGTTTTCCAACTTCAATGGGAAGGGAACCGGCTAGTTTGTTTCCAGACAAATCAAGAGCAATTGATAAGGATGGGAGACTAATTAACTGGGGAGGGATGGAGCCACTAAGATTGTTATTAGAAAGATCAATTTCTTCCAAATTCTCGCACAGGCCTAGGGTTGATGGGATGTTACCCTCAAGAAGATTGTAACTCAAACTTAGTTTGATTAAGACTTTCAAATTTCCAATAGAAGGTGGAATATTTCCTGAAAATCTGTTTCTCTGGAAACCCAATATCCCTAAATTTTGGAGCTCTGCTATGGCAGTGGGAATGGTACCTGATAATCGGTTGTTCCATACCTCCAGTCTCTTCAAGTTGACAAACTTTCCAATCCCAGCTGGAATGCTTCCATATATTTTATTATTGTCAAGGATCAACATTTCAAGAGTCGTTGAGAAGTTGGCAATGCATCCAGGTAGTAACCCTCCGAAATTGTTGTCATTTATGTTCAACTCGATTATATTTGTTGCATTAGTCAAAGAGCAGAGGAAGTTTAAATCATTGTGTCCCCCACTCCCAAGACTATTGGATGAAACTCTGAACAAAGTAAGCCTTTGTAGCTTTTCCAAATAAGGCACTTCCCCTGTTAGTTTATTGTTGAGGGCTTGAAATACTTCCAATTTCGAGGCATTGGACATCGAAGGTGGAATAACTCCGGTAATTTGATTAGTACCAATGCTGAAATATTGGATATTTTGGAGAGTAAAACCAAAGTCCAAGGGAATATTCCCTTGAATTTGGTTCTCTCCCACTTCAAACTCTGCGATGGAAGAGATATTGAAGATTGAAGAAGGAATAGTACCAGACAACCTATTAACACCAAGATAAAGAATCGCAAGATTCTTTAATTGGCTTAAAGTAAGAGGGATACCCCCGGCCAAATTATTGATGGCTAAAGAAATTTTACGAAGTGACGATAAGTTTCCTAAAGAAGGAGGTATACTTCCAATCAGATTGTTAAAACCTAAAGAGAGAACTTCAATCTTAGATAAGGAGCCAAACTCTGATGGAATTTTACCCATCAACTGGTTTTTAGCTAGACCGATACGAATAAGACTTGAGCAACTGCATATATTGACGGGAATTTCCCCACCAATTGAGTTGTTGTTAAGAGCTAGCACTTGCAATCTTCGCAAACGACCAATTTCCGAAGGGATTTCATGGGTGAAACTGTTGTTTTCGAGATTTAGTACTTTAAGAAAGCTCAAATTTCCAATGTGGGGTGATATGGAGCCAGCAAGTTTAAGGGACTCCAAGTCCAAGATTGTCACTCTCTGTTGGTGCCTTGGACTACAAGTAACGCCATGCCATTGGCAGAAGTGGATGGATTCATTCCACGAGCCTAAAGCACCAAGAGGGTCATGGGTGATCTTGGACTTGAATTCAAGCAAGGCTAGTCGATCTGTCTCGTTCCCGACAACTGCAGAAGCTCTTACACCAAGGATTTTGGGAATTAGAATGGCGTGAAAGCTAAAGCGGAATACAAGGACAGCATACGCAGCAAAAAAAGAGCAAGGGCAAGGCAGTCTTATCCTCATGTTGAATGGAAAATTTTATCTCTGAGTTGCAGATAAATGGTGTCAAAATTTAAGGTTCAACCATCAACAATATAGACAAATGTATTCACTGCTATACCATGTGAATACTATTATAATAATAATGTAACATTCATAATTTTGTCAAACACCTTTCGGAGGGTTTAATATTCTTTTTTCAGATGGTTACTAAGATTGTAGAAAGAGCCTCAACAACAGGGTGATCTTGGACACTCTTATGCCCATGTTTTATTTATTTATTTATTCTTTTTTAAAATGCAAATTTCACTCTCAGTAGTAGCTTGTATTTGGTGAAGTGGGTTTTTCAAAATTCAAGGTTTAGGAATCAAGAATTAATATTATATTCACTTACCAGGGCCCTGCGATATATGTATAGTATTATCACGTACCTCTCCTGAAGAGCCGGTCAGAGCCTTGTAGCATAACCTTTGCACTGGTCATCATAGGCTTCAAAAATTTTGTCCATTTATTTTTAGTCAACTTTTGAAATTAATAATTTAATAAATTTATAAAATAATATTTTTTTGAAATTTTTTTTATTTACAATACGACAAATTTACTATATAAATTAATAATTATTGTATGATATTAAAATAGACAATAACAAAAATCTATACTTAAAAACTGAGTTTTAATTATGACAATGTTGAGAACGACCTTCTATAATTAAATTGAATGTGATTCTTAATGATTGTTTCAAGATCCATTTCTCAAAAAGATGCTGGTACAGTGCGTGAAATTTATAATTAATGGTGTGATTACTTTTAATGAAAAAAGAGAGAAATTGTTTCGTGACCCTACTTAATCAAATCATAACAACCTATGAAGATTGATGATCTGAATTAGAGGTTCTCGAGTCATTAAGAAGTAATAACACATCAAAGATGTATGTTAGGACACATCATTCAATTACATGCGTTGGTAATTGGTTGCACAAGTACCTCCTTTTTGCTGATCTCTTTCCCTTTTTTAATCGTAAGAAATCCTCCAACTAAACATACACACACATTTCTTTAGTGTGGGCACCCTCTTTTTTTTTTTTCCACGCAAATACACTTTTAAATTATGAAATTTAAGAAAATTAGTTTTTAATTCTCTTGAACCATACGGTTTAAGAACATGTCCGCATTAAAAAAAATGCAGGTCCCTGCACTTGAGAATGATTATATATATATATATATATATATATATATATATATATATAATGCTAGAATTCACACAATTTCTTATCAATTTCCTGAAATTTAGATAGATTCGTTAGTGATTTTTTCCGCAATGCAGCGCAAAAGGAATTCTAAAAACCGAAACTTTGGATTATTGAGGGTTTACAGCAAAATCAAAGCTTCGAAGGAGCTCTATGCAAATGAATTCGCTCTAGGAAAATGTTAGAATAGGTGTTTGATGAATTGAAGAAAGTGTTCGATGAATCGTCTCACAGAACTAGTTCAACAGCAACCGCCAGCATCCAAAAGACCGCATGTGAAGTTGTACTAGTTAGACAGCTAGCGTTGAATGAAATCATTTGCTTTGAAAAAGGATTTTCATATTTCTTTATTTATTATTCTTCAAATCTCTCTGGTTTCAACTTGGTAGGAGAGCAAGTTTACAGCTTTCCAAAAGAATGGAGCCTGCTGAAACAACGCCCGGAAATGAAAATGCCATCATTCAAGCAACATATACAGCATCACTCACAAATCAAATTAAAGCACAAACAACACAAGCTTCCAGCTCTGTCAATCAGTCCATCATCTGACATAATTACCTGATGGCATAATTATATGACGACCACGAAAGTCATTAGTGGTAATAGCTTCGCTGAAATATTCTCGGAGAATTTGGGTTGAATTGTGTAGCTCTGTTCAGTCTAGTTATTATTGTTTAGTTTGTAACATTGAATTGGACTAACTATTAGCAGGTTGAGAATATTAATCTGATACTATTTTGTTTACACTCTCCGATTTGTTTCCTCTTTTTGCTCATTTATTTAATGTACTGATTCTTCTAAAAACTGAGACTTGGATTATTATGGATATTAACAACCACATTCTGTTTCAAAGTCAGTTGTGCATATTGATCGAAATATATTGCATCGTCATGAGAACTTCCATCAAAACTGAAATCGACTCGGCCTGAGAGACTGTTCTTTTATATTTTGACCGAGTTCAAGCCTCAAGCAAGCAATACGGACACTGCCAGAATGAAGAAAATTTTCAAAATTTTTATATATACTAGGCACAAATAACAGAAGATATTCCGAAATAATAGTCCGCATTTATTTCAATGCAATTCCAAACTAGTTGGAAAGATACCACAAGGAAGCTAGATAATCATAGTCATTCTTAAACAAATTAAATACTACAAACTTCAATACAAAAATTCGACATTATTTATTTGAAATGGATTGAATACATATAACTCGACTACGGTGTACACATAATTTCATAAAATGTTGTGCCTCTAGCATGCAGCCCCGAGAGATTCTGGTATACTGATTCTTCTACACTAATCGTTTGTTTAAATGTTTATATATATATATATATATATATATAGTACTGATTCTTCTAGAAACTGAGACTTGGATTATTGTGGATACCATTAACAGCCACGTTCTCATCATCTTCATTGTCACTTGTGCATATTTGATCATATACTACATCGGCATTAGAACTGGAATCGATTCAGGCTGACCAATTGCTATCTTCCCTTGAACAAATGAGCTTCATTCATCAAGAAATATCAATTTCAAATTTCGCCCACGTTACAACAACGACAAGTATGCTTTCTTTTGTTTTTGTCCCCTTTATATAATAACCCTAAATGTAAGTTCGAAATATAATTTTATAATAAAATTCTTGTAACCAAAATAAGAAAAGGAAAGCAAATGGCACTTAAATCTGAGTTCTAGAAAAAAAAAATAAAAATCCTAAAAGAATCAAGGAAAATAAAAAAAAAAATCTTATAACTTAAAAATGGAGCTTGTTTGAGTATGAGTGGGGGGAAGGAGCCTTCCTAACCCAAAGTCACCTACACATGCAATCATTTCACCATCAAGAAGAACACTGCCAGGTTTGATGTCACAATGAGCAGTTATTGGTTGACAATCGTGATGCAAATAGCTCAGTGCAGATGCTACATCAATATCCATGTTCAGTCTCTGAAGCAAATTTAAATCCCTTGGTTCCTTATATGTTTCATATTCTCTAGAGATGGGATACAACCACTCCTCTAGGCTTTCATTATGCATGAACTCATATACAGGAGCCTTGAAATCATTACCTTGATAATCCACTCCTGAACATGCAGTGAGGACCTTGACAAGATATCGATGTCTGATATTCCTCAATGCCCTACACTAACTTTGAAGCTCTTAGAAGCTCCACGATGATGAAGACTGAAAACCTTTACTGCAACAATTATTCTACCCCCATCATGTGTTCCTTCATAAATAGACCCAAAGCTATACCCGCACAAATAAGGTTTGTTGAAGGGAAACCATTCGTAGCCTTGAAAAGAATTTGGTAGGAAATGTTTCGGAGTGAAGTTATTGAATTACTTGGATTCGATTTCTCTTTTTTCTGCCTCCCTGAACAAAGAAACAAAACAGATAGAACTAAAGCAAGTCTTGCAAGTCTAGAAGCAAGAGTAACGACTAATTTCAGTGCGAGGGTCAATCTCTTTTCTTTAGATTTCTTTGAACCACATGTTGGGAGTTGAAATTGAGATCTGCCACCACAGAGCTCATTGTTTCCCAAGATCGAATTAGCATTTTCAAAGGCTCCTTCTATTGGTACCATTCCCTCAAGGTGATTGTGAGATAGATTTAACTCTAGTAATAGTGAATCCGGCCAAAAATTTAGGAATTTCACCTGAAAGGTTGTTTTGAGACAAATCTATGTTTAGAAGACCTCTCAAAGAACTTAATGGTGAAGGAATAGAACCTTGGAATAAGTTGCGGCTCATCCTTAATACCTCCAATCTTATGCAACTACCAAGAGTGCTAGGGATTTCACCTTCTAACATGTTCCCTGAAACAACTAAGATTTCTAGATTTGTAAGTCTTTCCACTTCAATGGGCAGGGAACCAAAATATATGTTGGTTTGTGGCCACGTAAAGACCAATTGATAGGGATGCAAGACCCATTTTGGAAGGTATGGTACCACTAAGATTGTTATCATTAAGATTAATTGATGTCAACCTTTCACACTCGCCTAGGCTTGAAAGAGTACTACCCTGATGAAAATTTTCATCCAAAAATAGTGTTGACAACTTTTTCAAATTTCCAAAGGAAGGCGAAATGTTTCCTGATAATCTGTTAATACCTAAGGCCAATATTTCTAAATTTTGGAGCTCTCCTATGTCAAGGGGGATGGTACCTGATAATTGATTGTCCCACATATCAAGTCTCTACAAGTTGACAAACTTTCCAAACTCAGCTGGAATGCTTCCAACTACTTGATTGTGGTCGAGCAGCAACATTGCAACAGTTGTTGAATATTGCTAATGCACCTAGTTGTATCCCTCCAAAATAGTTGTTATTTACATGCAGCCATTTTAACATTGATGCATTAGTCAAGAAGCAGAGGAAGTTTAAATCATCGTATCTCCCACTCCCAAGACTGTTATATGTGGTTAAAATCCAGAAAAGCATTTGTAGCTTTTCCAAATCAGGAACTTCCCCTGTTAGTTTATTTCTATTGACTTGAATTAATTCCAAATTTGAGGCAGGTGGAATTGCTCCAGTCATTTGGTTTCTAGCGATGCTGAATTGTTTGAGATTTGGGACAGTAAAACCAGAGTCCAAGGGAATATTCCCTTGAATTTGGTTCATTTCCACTGCAAAAGTTTCGACGGAAGAGATATTGAAGATTGAGGAAGGAATAATACCGGACAACTTATTGGAACCCAATGCCAGGAACACAAGATTCTTCAACCACTGAAAAGTATCGGGAATATTCCCTTCCAAATTATTAATGGCCAGAGAGTGTACGAAGGGATGACAATTTTCCAAAAGAAGAAGGTGCACTTCTTGTCAGATTGCTAAGACTTGAGAAATTTAATCTTTAACACAAACTGATTAAAATATGGATAGATTTGAATAAGGTTTGAGCACCGGGATAGATTGGCGGGAATTTTCCCACCCATGAGTTGTTAAGAGCTAGTACTTGCAATCTTCGCAAATGACTAATTTCTGAATGGATTCATGGGTGAAGCTATTGTTTTCAAGAGTTAGAACTTTAAGAAAGCTCAAATTTCCAATGTGGGTGATATGGAGCCAGCAAGTTTAAGGGACTTGAAGTCCAAGATTGTGACTCTCTGCTGGTGCCTACGACTACATGTAACACCATGCCAATAGCAAAAGTGGATGGATGCATTCCATGAGCCTAACGCACCAAGAGGGTCACGGGTAATCTTGGACTTGAATTGACGCAAGGCAAGTTGGTCTGTCTCGTTCCCGGCAATTGAAGAAGCCCGTACACCAAGGAATTGATGAGGAACGAGGTGTAAGGTAAAGTAGAATACAAGGACAGCATGCAGAGCATAAAAAGAGCAATTAGACACTCTCACGCCCATGTTGGATGGCAAATTTTTCTCTCGCAGTATAGCTGGTATTTGGCGAAGTATGGATTTGTCAAAGTTAATTTGAGGTTCAAGAGTATATGTATATTCACTTAGCATGCCCCTGCCATTTATATTATCACGTACGTCTCCTATCGTGAAGTTCAGGGATATTCCTGATAATCCTTGAACGCGGCGGAGATTAAGACGGGAACTCGATCCCATTTGTTTAAGAAGTTTATTAATAATTTCGTTATGCATCCTTGTTGAAGTTCTTTTACAATAGTCGAAACCCTTTTGTCTCGCTTGATCATGCACATGTTGCCATACCGTGTCACAAAAATTAATGACATGCAAAAGAGGAATGAAATGGCTTTTGTCAATTATGTGCTTGACTTATTGGGTAAAAATATAATTCAGTCTTAATTTGCTGGGCCGCCAAGCGATTTTACTTTTTCTTTCAAGGAAGCATATTAATATATTATTACTTTAATTTCTTTTGAATCCACTACACCCTTCTGAGACTATTAATCCAAAGATCAAATAAAGAGAGTAATTATGAAAGACGTACGTGTTGCTTCTAAGAAACTGTAGTAATTACTATGAAGTAATTTAAAAAATTGAAAAAAATAATGAAATGTGAAGCAGAAAACAAACCATGGGAGTAAGCAGAGCATTCAAGACATTGGATCTGTTAAGTATAATAGTTCGTGTGCTGAAACAAACCGAGAAGGTAATTACACCAAATCCCCCATAACCACATTGCTTCACGATTGGGATGTCGAATTCTCCATACCAAAGACAAATGGAGAGCAACAATCGAGGCTGAGACTGGAGAGAGGCGGCACTTTGTGGTTAAGACGGTAAGAGACTAGAGAGGTGGCAACCTAGAGCAGCAATGCTCGTTTAGTCATTGTATTTTGAATTAAATATTTGTTTAATTTCCTTATTCTAGAAAATACCTTAAGACATTTTTATTGTTAAATATATAACATTTTCACCCTTATTTTTTTCTTTGCCATTATAGTAATAATACCTAGCTACAATATTGAGAGCATTAATTAATTTATCCTTAAAAAGTTAATTAGCAAAATGACCAATAGCACTCTAAAAAGAATTAGTATTTTTTATATTCTTACAACAATCTTTCTGATAATTATTTGTAAATAAATTAATACTAGTAAACTTAAGGCTATATTTAATACCTGATTGTCTTGCTAATAATTATCTATAAAAAAACTTAAGTTGCCAAATTTAACCTTAAAAATAAAATAATAATAACAAATTTACTTTAGTTTTTATTTTACTTTTAGTGTTAAATAATAATAAAAAAATTACTTTAATTTTTATTTAATTTTAGTGTTAAATTGATAAATTAATGTTTTTTTCTTTTCATTAATGTCACTGAAAATATTGTTACAAGGATAATACCATGAAAATCAAAGAAATATAATGGCAAGAATATCACATATTTAATAATAGGAGGTGTCTTGAGGTATTTTTTAAAATATAAGAACTAAATAAATATTCAACTTAATATATAGGGATTAAACGAACATTTATCATATAAAAATCATTCAAGCAAAAAATAAAGTTATCAAACTGTAACACTACAATTCTTGCAAAACAAACACTTTGATGCCTATCGAGTCTTAGGAATAACTCGGAATATTTAACCAAAACGATTTTTATAACAGACGTCTTGTCCATTTTATGATCTTAAAGGTACTAATGTGTGAAATTTATAAAATGAATGCTGTGATTAGTTTTTATGAAACGCTAGAACTGATATTTGTGACTTTACTTCATCAAATTATAATGATTTATAAAGATTATTGATGTCAACCTTTAGTCTCTCAATATATATCAATTGCATGTATTTTTTTGGTCGAAAGTACACTAATTAACAACTTATAAATTATGATGAAGTTGGAGAACCTTTTATTTGTCTCTTAGTGACAAGCCTGAAGGCGTTCCTGTCCCGCCCCTTAAACATTTTCCTCAACTTTGGGTGGGCTTGGAATGAATAAAAATTATGATAATAATGTATTTAACGAGTTTTATTTATATTGCATGAATATTATAAAATAGAAATAAACATCACTAAATTACATAAAAAGTTGTCAATGAATTAATATTGAAACTCATAGAATGTTAAGAAATGAATAGCATTTATTTCATTCTCTTGTAACCCCATCGCATAGCCCATCATATATATGAAAAAAAATATTAATATGGTTAAACAATTCTTGTATAGTTTGAAATTTGTAATAAAGTTTTCACCATTAAATTAAATTCAAAACCACGTGTCGTTGAAGAAACTTTGTTAATCTTCAAATGTTTATATTTTCCTCCTTATTTTACCCCTAGATATTTTTATTTACAATGGTGAGTTATATTATAGTATATGGGTAAAACAATGGTTATATAAAAAACAAAAAGGTCAACATTCATTGTAACGGGAATTTATAAAATTAACCACAAAATTTTAATAAATTTCAAAACTAACACCCAAACTTTATTTCTATCATAACTAGCCAAAGGATGGTTTAAGTTACATTTTTACCCCTCTCATTCTCACAACTTCCTCTCCTCTCAAACCGATCAAATTCTCTCCTCCAAGTGAGCTTCTCATTGCCGGTGGCTTCCCACCATGTTGGAGTCCATCCACGGCAGCCAACATCACCAAGATTACATTTAAAATCAACAAATCGAAGGTTAGTTCCAAAACCCTAAATTATTACCAAAAATTATTGTGGGTTATGTTTGTTATGTTTTTGTGTTGGTGATGGACGATGGAAATGGTTATAATATTTGTGGTGTGGGTGATGTTGCTCATGGAATGATCGTGTGGGTGAGGGTGGAATGGGTGCCGCGCCTGTCGTACCTGGTAAATGGGAGCAACAGGCGTGCCCATTACTTGTGTTGGGCGCGCACTTATCGCACTAATTTGGTGCTACACGCAATGTACAAATTCATTTTGTTTTTTACTTTGATGTTATTAAATTGTTATAAATTTAACATGATAGTGTTATAAATGTAACAGATACATGGCGATAGGTAAAATAACAAATCATGAGTCAGTAGGATCGAAAAATGAACAAAGCATTATGAAGTTAGCTTATATTGATCGCTTTCCCGGTTGTATCTCTAGTATGTGTAAATTAGATAAAGTAGTAAAATCCATCCGCAAAAAGTTGACAAAACGATAGTTGCAACTATTTAAGAGCCACATATTTAGGCATTTCTTGGAGTGTCGGAGCTTTTCGTTCAGTGGCGTAATTTTGCACAACATATTGCTTAGACAAGTGGCCGATGAGGAACGCAACGAGAAAGATCAATTATGGTTTCAAATTGGTGAACATTTGATACAATTATCAGTTGGAGAGTGGTGCTTAGTTACTGGACTTTCCTATGGTATAGATACCGTACTAAAAAAGCTAAAAACAGTTCATCAGCTATTTAGAATGTATTTTGACGGTTTGCTTCGCAACATTAATCTTAAGTAATTCGACGCAAGATTTGAAGAGTTCGACTTTGAGGCAATGGACGACATTGATGCAGTAAATGTCGCGCTCTTTTATTTTGCAGAGAGAGTTCTGGATGGTCGAAAAGACCACTGTCAAATAAATTTCTCATTGCTTAATGAAGTAGATGACATAAATCACTTTCGAAAGTGTTCATAGGGTCGTTTGTCGTGGGAAATGATATATGACAGTCTTGACAATGCATTAGACGGCAAGGACGAGAAATTTAAGGAGGCTCACATGAAAAATCGAAGCCACAATATTAAAAAGTACAATATTTATGGCTTTACGTCTAGGGTTCAGGTGAGTTGATAATTTTTTTGGATGAATTAGTTTTGTAATATTGAATATTTAATGATAAGTTTTATGATTTTCTTACTTTGGTTGTTATAGGCTTGGATTTTCGAACTGATTGAAGGCCTTTCGTCTGCGTGGGTCGTCAAAACGAAAAAGAAGATTCCTCGAATCGTGTAATGGAAACCCATCGCTTCTTCTAAAATAATCTTTGCTGAAGTTTATTCATTTTTTAATGACAATTCTCATCTTGTAAGTATTGTATATTGATAGATGTATAGTATTACTTTTCATATTATTAAATACTGCATTATCAGACTAACTTAAAATTTCTGGCTGAATTTATAGCAGGGGAACATTTTACAAACCATTGAGCCAGAGAAGATCGAGAAGGCAAAAAATATTGGTAGACTGTAAGGATTACGTGCTACATATTCCAAGATGGGTCTGTAATGTGAGTATCCTATATTGCATCAAACCATCATTATTTATTGGTTAATTGAAACTTTGAAATGTTTTGGCTTATTATTTTCTCATTTTTATTGTTACTTTCTATAGCATCAACCTTTAGTCAATGCACCGCCCGTTACAAGGCAAATAAAGGAGTCTCACAACACACTGAGCCTAACATTTGAGCAGCAAAATGTTGAGGATCAGATACCTGCAGATGATTATGAGGAACAGATAGCTGAGTCCACTAACACGCATGATTCAAAGGTTATAAATCATTTAATATCCTTGTATATGAATCATTATAACATTCTCTAATTGGTAGTGAATTTTTTTTTTGTAATAGTCGAGGACAAAGCATCATAATGATTATGTCAAACGATGAATGGATAAGATTGATCTTAACATTTTTGAATTGAAGTCTGATTTTGAGGCAGAGTGAAAAGAACTTAAAGAATATAGAAAAGCAGTGATGGGATTTATGTGTTCATTTACTAAACGCTCGTACGACGATTCTTCAAGTGGATGGTCATACACGGTAAGTAAATATAAAATTTAAAAATTGCATTCTTTTATATTTTATTCTCATATTTTTTTAACATGTTTATCCTATTAAATTGACAGGTCCCGGATGACTATGGAGTATATACTAATGTTGGCAATTAGAATGCTTATACTCATATATCATTGAATACTTTTTATGGGCATGCAAGCGGGGAGAGTGTGCAGGTCTTCACTGAGGCAGCTTCGAGCAATAGTAAGTTTGGATGACCGTATAGACAGTCATATGTTTTGAATAGTCCGTATTTGATTCCTCCATTTAAGCGAGGAAAGAACGTCATGCCTCTGCCTCCACCACAAATAATGGATCATGACATTGACAGAAGATTGAGCGTGGATATAAATCCACTTAGAGGATTGAACGATCCAATTGTATATGATGAGTTCGACTGATGGTTCGCTAGCGAAATCATAATGGATGGGATTGTCCGACAGTTCCATTTATTCTTTCAAACACTTTTGGGCCATACTTCGTTGGGATGACTAGGTGACAAGGTAATTTATTTCTGTTTCATGGAGTATTGTTGATTTCTGTATAAATTTTTTATTTGTTGTTAATTGACATATTTTTGTTCTTCCACAGCATATTCATGAGTATTTTTGTGTTATAGTGCATTTCATGTACTAGTTTTGCATTGTTTACTCCCTTTAATATCAATGTTTTGCACTTAATAATTGTGATTTACTTGTGTTTTATTTTTGTAGGTGCAATTTTATTGATTAGTTCTAAATTGAGCTACAAGATGATGTTTGAGGATGAATTGACTTCCTAAAGAAATTCTCAATTTCAGAAGAAGTTTGTTGATAAGACGTGGGCGCGTGACAGTCAGTTTCAGAAGAAGTTTGTTGATAAGACGTGGACGCGTGCTGTCAAATGCGGACTTGACGTTTTCATTTTAACGTGTTTTATCTTTTTATTACTCTTATAATTTTAGATAATATTTTAGATATTAGTATCTTTATCCTTTTTAAGAAAACTATAAAAAGGGGAGATAAAGAAAGATTAGGGGAGATTTTGGATAATCAATTATTTTTTTATTTTTTTAGGGTTTTCTCTTTTCTCTATGAGGAACTAAACTCAATTTTTCTTGTTGAAGGTTAATGAAGCTTTGATTCACCAATAATGTGAGATCTTTCTTGTGCTTTTAATTGTTTTATTCCTTTTTTGGGTATTTGTTTATTCTTTGAATTATTGTCATGATTATGTTTGTTAATTAGATAATTGGCCACTATTTAATTATCAATTTAATCTACTGCCAATTGAAAGATTTATCGTATGGAGATTTTGATGTTTGTGGCAAATAACATAGCAGTGCGTTGTGTTATGAGAATAAACAATCTAATTTAATTGAACCATCGTATGCGTTTGTTAATTAGGATTTGGGTCTTTCTAATTTTCAGGCTGTCAATTGATTAAATCCTATGATTGTATCTAGGGTTGTCTATTGATTAGGGAAATAACCCACAGTCATACCTTGGTTATCGACTAATTAAGGAGAGATTGGCTATTAGAGTGTCTTAGTAGCTATAACCGGTCTATTCATAAGTAGTAATGATTTATAATTGTATCGATGATCAGTAATCGAATCAAAGCTGAGTTAATTCCTTCAACCAGAGTATTCCCATTTTGAATTACACTTTTAATTTGCATTCTTATTATTTTAATTTGATTTTCATTATTGTGAACAATCTCCCAATTTACATTTTCATTTTAAAAAGGATTAATAATTACCAGTCTCTGTGGACACGACCCTGCTCAATCATTATATCCAATCTTGTTTAGAGTAAATTTTTATATTTGCTGGCTTCGACACTCATCATTTTGCTTGATTAGCGAAAAGCAATGGCAGTATCCCATTGCTTTACCTCAGCGGGTCACACATACTGACACCTTTTTTTGGGTAACGTGTTTAAAGAACTTATAATTATAATTTTTATTTCTTTTCTACTAATGTATAGAATCATTTTTAATTTCTTGTTCCTATGTAATTTATGTACTAGGTGTTCTTGAATCAATTGTGGAATAACGGGGATTGTGCGGTTGATTCATTAGAATATAACGATAGCTTGAATAGCTATATTGGTGGGCGGCAGCACATTCAGTCAAAGCCGTTGACAGATGTCGATATGGTGTGTGGATTATTGTGGTTTATAAATATAGTTTTTTTTGGTAATTTTGGCCAGTCTTATACACAATACTCATGATAAATTTGCGAGAATTTTTATATGCAGGTATTTATCCCTGTTAATCTGGGTAGCGATCACTGGGTACTAGCCCGAGTGGACTTTCGAACAAAAAAATTCTGGATTTATGACTTATTACTGACGTTGTGCGACAATAAAATGTACAAGCATCAATTCAAGTCATTTGAAGTTATCTTCCCTCGTTGGCTGGAATTTGTCGGATTCTATAACATCCGACATGAGTTTTGGAGTGTTGACCCATGGAAAGTCATAGTAGTTAAGGGCGTGCCATAACAAGATCTTGGTAGTGGCGATTGCAGAGTTTTTTTGTTGATGTTTATGATGTATTTAATGTTTGGTCGTAAATTTGATTTTGACAGTAGTTATGAAGAGTACTTTAGGAAGAAGATTGCAATAGACATATTTAATGGCGATATTGGATTGTAAGCCATTGTAGCTGTTTAAATGTTGATGTATGGATATTTTTTGCCCTAGACGTACAATTTTATTATATACTTTTTAATATAACATAAAATTAATTAAAATTTCATTATATATAAATGTCTAATAAAAAAAATAACAATTCATTGTACATAATTACTTTATTAGCATTACAACACGCTTCGGTTCAACACGATAGGATTTTTACATTGCTTACGGTTATGTCTCAGTTCATTACAGCGCCCACATCTCACAGTCTTCCAATTAAAGAAAAAGGGCAACTGTATTTAGGTGTGACAAGGCACTACTGGTGCACTTATCATACCTTATATGTGTGCGACAGGCACCAACAGACAGTTTCACCCCAACTGTTTGTTGGGGCGATTGGCACCCTATCACCAACAGTGCCTGTCGCCCAAATTTGTGTGATAGGGTGTCTGTTGCACCAACAGACATATTAATTGAAACTATCTCTTGGTGTGACCTGGTGCCTGTCGCACCAAATTTTCATATTCATCGAAATTGTCTCATGGTGCGACAAGATGCCTGTCACCCAAATTTGTGCAATAGGATACCTGTTGCACCAAGAGACATATTCACTGAAATTGTCTCTTGGTGCGACATAGTACCTGTCGTCTAAGGTAACACCTTTTGTTCAACATCTGCTAATGTAATACTGTTATCATCAATGTTGTCATTACTGTCATTAAGTAGAGAGTAATGTTGTTGCAACGACATCTTCCTTGGCAACACCTCTTCTTCAATATCAGGAACATACATGTTTGCTTGGAAGGAAGTTTCAGTTTCGACCAGTGGCTTAAGATCTTGGCCCTGAACTCGAGGAGATTTGGTAATAAATATAGGGACGCATTCATAATTGGCCACATCAGAGGCCATATGTAACACAACCTTCACCATTTCATTATTCAATATGTCCATGGGTAGTGAAAATGCACGATACATTTTGTTACTAGATCTCAAAGTTGTCTTCATCGTGATATTATTTTCATGAGGATTTCTCTGCAACACCTCATATACTCTTGCCAAAAACTGATCAAACAGATAATTTTTATGAACTAAAAAAGCTATATTCTTAGCATTCACATCCTCTATACTGCCATCGGCCAAAGTCCCCCACCAACCATTATAACACAATTGAATCACAATTGAATACATTAAGCCTGAAATTATAAAAAAAAATATAATTACAAACTATAAAACATTATAAAGAGAATATGAAGCACATTTTATATAATATTATTATATTACATGACATAATATTTTAAAAAATTAAAAGAAAATGAAACTGTATTTTGGTTCGACAGATGATTAGGCCTTATATGTCTGTGATAGACTCCAACAGATATTTTCACCCCATCTATCTCTTGGTATGATAGGATACCTATCGCACTATATTTAGCAAATAGGGCACTAAAAGATAGTTTTGGTGCAACTGTCTCATGGTGCGAGAGGCTGCTTGTCGCCTAAATTTGTGCAACAAGATGCTTGTCGCACCTAGAGATATATTTACCGAAACTGTCTTGTGGTGCGTCGGTTGCCTTTCACTCAAATTTGTGCTACAGAATGCCTATTGCACCATGAGATAGTTTCAGCGAATATTTTTTGGTGGGACAAGCTGCCTGTTGCACAAATTAGCCTGTTGTACAAAAAAAAATAAATTCACTTAAACCATCTCTTAGTGCGACAGGCAGCCTGTCGCACCTGTCGCACTTGTTGTAGCAACCAACAATGGCACCAATAACAAAATTATTGCACCAAATCAAACCACAAACACATTCTCAAGTTAACACACTCCTCATAAACACTTGATTATTCAAAAATAAAACATAAACAAACAATCTAAGAAATAGTTTTTCAACTAGCTAATTTACACTAGTTCTACCAAATTAAATCCCTTTAAATTAATTTACCTAGGTTTTGGATTAGAGTTGAATTTTGGTGTATTTGGTCGGAATTACTGTTGTCGTCGCTGCTTGTTGTTGTCGATTGCCATTGCCGATTATCGTTGCCGATGATGAGTCTAGAGAGAAAGCTACTTACGGTTTGGTTTGGTGAAGAGAGTTCAACTTACGGTTTAGTTTGGTCAGGAGAGTTTGAAATTTGTCTTAAATAATGCAGGCAGTTTGGGGCAAAATTCCTATGCTTGGCTAGTTATGGTAGAAATAAAGTTTAAGGGTTAGTTTTGAAATTTGCTAAAACTTTGTGGTCAATTTGGTAAATGTCCCCATTATAACGATAGTGGGTTTGAGACATGAACGGAAAATTGAATAATTTAATGAAATAATAATGACATTTGATCATTTTCCATAAAAATTATGGTGTACACAGTATGTATTCTATTTCGATCATCACCAAATTCAACATGTATTCGTAAAGTGATGACGATTTAAAAAAACGTGTTGATTATTCATGACCTTTCAAAATGGGCGTAAAGAAAATGCATTCTTAGAAGACTTGCATTACCACATATAATGTTTCATGATTTCATGACATGACTAAACAAATGTTAACACAAACAGATAATTTTGGTAATTAATTTTCTCATGATCCACTTTTGATATTGATAGGAGTAAATTCATTTATAAACTTTCTATTTTGTTTCTTCTTCTCCTTTGTGTAGCAACATGCAGGTCTATTCTATAAAACTCTCCTTGGTTAGCCTTATCTCTATGAAATATGTCAATTTATGAAGGGTGTATTCTGAAATAGCATTTATTATTTTCACCCTCTTAATTATCAAAAACTTCCTGCCACCCATTTATCATGAAAAAAGACGAAAAGTTTGTTGAAGAATTTCGTCATTGCAAACCCAATTTAGCGTAATTTTTAAAATGGTAAATATGGCTCGTTGATGTTTCAATAAGTTGATAAATAAATTAAACTATGTCAATTTACGAATTGAAAGAGGTAAATTGAATGTTACTTTATTTGTTTGAAAACAGCAATAAAGATTTAAAACACTTCCCCCATTGGGTTGTCTCCCAATTGCTTGATTAATGGTCTTTCAGCCCTACATTGTCTTATTTGCTTAAACTGGATCTTTAAGGAATAAATTCTCTCTTGAGTCCTGCATGGCATCATCGATATAATGTTTAACTTGTTGCTTATTTTCCATAAACTCTTAACCAGTTTTCTCATCCTTACTAACCACAGCACCACGAGGATAGATTTTGATATGTCTAAAAGGTCTTGACCACCTTAATTTTAACTTCCTCAGAAAAAATTTCAATCTCCAATTGTACAACAAAACTTACTGTCTTGAAATTAACTGTGTTTGTTGAACATGTTTATCATGCCATTGTTTTGTTTTCTTCTTGTAAATTCTTACATTTTCATGGAAGAACAACCTTAACTCTTCTAGTTCACATAATTGAAGCTTCTGGTGCTTTGCTCCAGCATTCATGTCCATGTTAAGTTGTTTAAGTGCCCAGTATACTTTATGCTCCAATTACAATAGTAGATGACAAGCTTTGCCATAGATTATTCTGTATGGAAACATGCCAAGTGGTGTCTTGTAGGCTGTATGGTAGGCCCATAAAGCATAATGTAATATGAGAGACCAATCCTTTTTAGTAGGGTTCACCACTTTTTTCAAAATCTTTTTTATTTCTCGATTGGACACTTTTGCCTGACCATTTGACTAAGGATGGTATGCTATAGCAATTTTGTGCTTGATTCCATATTTAACTAGTGCTGCAGTAAATATCATGTTGCAAAAGTGAGTGCCTTTATCACTAATGATGGCTTTTAGGGTCTTAAACCTTGAGAAAATATTATTTTGCAGGAATTTCACCATGGCTTTGGCATCATATGTTGGCAAAGCTGTAACTTCTACCCATTTGGACACATAGTCCACAGCTAATAAATTTATCAAATGCAAACATAATAGCCAACAACTCTTTCTCTGTGGTTGTGTAGTTGAGCTGAGTATCAGCTAGTATCTTGTTGGCATAATAAATAGAGTGAAAAATTTTATTTTTCCTTTGCCTTAGCACTGTTCTAACAGAATGGTCACTGGCGTCGCACATTAATTCAAATGGCACACTCCAGTTTGGTGCTACGACAATGGGTGCTGTAATAAAGGCTCTTTTTAATTCATTAAAGGCCTTTAGACAATGGTCATCAAATTTGAGCGGTCTGTCATGCTCAAGTAACATGCATAAAGGCTTGGCTATCTTTGAAAAATCTTTAATGAATCTCCCATGGAATCTAGCATGGCCCAAAAAACTCCTTATGCTCTTAACTGAGGTGGGTGATAGGAGTTTATTAATGACCTCTATTTTGGCCTTATCGACCTCAATACCCTTTCTAGAGACTCTGTGGCCTAAAACTATTTCTTCTTACACTATGAAGTGGCACTTTTCCCAATTGAGAAATAGATTTGTCTCTTCACATCTTTTAAGCACATTTTTTAAATTATGCAAGCAGTCATCATATAATTCTCAAAAGACTGAAAATTCATCCATGAATACCTCAAGTGTTTGCTCCACTATGTTTGAAAAAATTTCCATCATGCACCTCTAAATTGTTTTTGGAGCATTACACAAGCCAAATGACATCCTTTTAAATGCAAAAATGCCATAAAGACAAGTGAATGTTATTTTCTCATGATCTTCTGATGCTATAGCAATCTAGTTGTAACCTGATTACCCATCCAGGAAGCATTAATACTCCTTTCCAACAAGTCTATCCAACATTTGATCTATAAAGGGTAATGGGAAACGATCATTTCTTGTAGCTTTATTTAGTTTCTTATAGTCCATGCAAACTCTCCAACTTGTGATTCTTACCGGTGATTAGTTCATTCTTTTCATTTGCTACAACAATTACTCGTTTATTCTTTGGTAAACATTGTACTGGCTTACCCATGAACTATCTAATATAGGGTATATGATTTCAGCATCCAGCCATTTGATAATCTCTTTCTTCACAACCTCTTTCATGATTGGATTCAACATTTTCTGTTGTTTCATTGAGTTGCTATAACATTCTTCCAGCAGAATCTTGTGCATGCAAATGGACAGACTGATTCCCTTAATGTCTGTTATAGTCTAACCAATAGCTTTCTTATGCTTCTTCAGCACATCCACAAAGTTTTTCTCCTGACCTGTATCCAAAGAAGATGAAATAATTACTGGCAATGTGTCATTGTTACTAAGATATGTATATTTTAAATATGAAGGCAAGAGTTTTTATTCTAATATTGGTTGGGACTCCACAAAAGGTACATGAGGTTTTACTTCCCTGTTTAATAGATCTAAAGATTCAAAATGTCTATCTACTCTGAATGGTTGCTTCTTTTTTAGCCATGCAATGTCAACTGTGTCATCATTTTTATCATTAAATACTGCAGCATTGAATTACATGTTACTGTAGTAACTATCTACTTGTTTAGCTATAGTAAGATCTACTACACTAATAAAATTGTAATCCTTAATCTTATCGGGACTTTTCATTGCATCTAACACATTGAATGTAACTTGTTGGTCATTAACCCTCATTGCCAATTCTCTTTTTTGCACATTAATGAGAGTTTTTTCCATGGCCAAGAAATGTCTTCTTAAGATAATTGGTACCTCTTTATTTGCCTCAAAGTCCAACATAATGAAATCTACTGGAAAAATGAATTTGTCTACATTCACCAATACATCTTCAATCTTCCCTTATGGATAAGCATGAGATTTGTCTGTAAGTTGTAAGGTCATTATTGTTGGTTTACATTCACCAACTCCCAATTGCTTAACTAATTATAACGACATAAGATTGATGCTAGGTCATAAAGTGTCTTTCCATTGTATTTAGTTCTTATGGAATAATAAATTGTGAAGCTTCCTAGATCTTTCACTTTTTGAGGTATTTTACTTTGTAGCATGTGGCTGTACTCTTGTGTTAGAGCAATACTTTTGAATTCTCTTGGCCTCTTTTTTCTTACCAAAATGTCTTTTCAAGAATTTAACATAATTAGGCATTTGTTCTAGAGCTTTTACAAATGGTATATTGATATGAAACTACTTCAACACCTTTAGAAATTTACTAAATTGTTTGTTTTGCTTTTGCGTCTAAAATCCCTGCGAGAATGATGATGGATGTCCAAACTACTATGTTGTAGTGGACTGTATAATTTGTTTTTCACTTGCTCTGCTTTGTCCTACTGTAGTTGATGTTGCCATATCACTCCTTACATGTGATGAATCATTTATTGTTGCAGGTGTTGCAACTTTACTACTTTCACCAGTGTGTTGATTAGTAGAAGGAATAGGCTTTTCTTCATTATGAACTTTTTCTTAAATTGAAAGGGGCTCACTTCTCTTCTTTGGCATGCTTACTAGAATATGCACATCCTTTCTAAACCTCAGATTGATCACCTTGCATTGTTCTTTTCCTTTTCTTCTTGGATCTTCAGTGTTGCTGGGTAAACTTCCCTCAGGTTTATTGCTGAGGGGTATAACAAGTTGTCCAACTTGATTGTCTAAATTTCTTAATGACACGGCTTGGCTTTAGACAATTGCTTCATTTTTCACAATATACTCCTTAATTAGGGCTTCAAGAGAACTGATCTGGTCATTACTGGTGTTTTTTTTACCTTAGTTTTGCTTGTGAAATCCAGGTGGTTGAGCAGGTCTGTTTTTTCCACTGGTTGCTGCATCATGCTGGTTCTGATTGCTCCATGAGAAATTTGGATGTTGCCTCCATCCGAGATTGTAAGTGTTCGAGTATAGGTTGTTCTGATTTTGTTTGCTGAAATTTCCCACATAATTTACTGAAGTTGGATTCTCTAGACAATTGCCAAACAAGTGCCATTCTACACAATATATGCATGATACCTCTGCAACTTGATTGATTGTTGCTGAAATAATGGTAAGAGCTTTCATTATATTTGTCAATGATTTTACTTGTCTGATAAAGCTGTTAGGGCATTCACATTATGCACTCTAGCTGCACTTTTTACTGTAACTGATCTGGTTGATGGCTATTGATAATTGTTATTAGCTATCCTCTTTAGACTCTAATAGGCTTCATTATAGGATTTAGATAACAAAGCTTCATTTGCTAAAGCATCTACCACCAGTCTTATGCTTGGGTTGAGACCATTATAAAAAGTTTTTGGTTGTGTATTGCAAGGAATACCGTGATGAGGATATTGCCTTAACAACTTTTTAAACCTTTCCCATGGATCATATAAACATTCATCTTTCATTTGACGGAAAGGTGTGATCTCATTCTTTAATTTTGCATTTTTTGTAGGCTGGAAATACTTCATTAAGAACTTATTTGCCAAATCATTCCATGTTGTGATGGAATTTGGTGGTAAAGAATTTAGTCATGCCCGTGCTTGGTTTCTCAATGAAAATGAAAACAAGTCTGAGTCTTAATGCTTCCTGTGATACTCCAGCAATTTTAAAAGCATCACTCACCTCTAAAAACAGCTTGAGGTGAAGGTGATGATTTTCTGATGATAGTTTATTAAACTGACCCATTGTTTGCAACATTTGAAACATCACTGGCTTTAACTAAAAATTATTTTCTTGAACTTCAGGTCTAACTATGCTCAGATGTATGGTTTGAGGAGTTAACACAACATAGTCTCTAATGGCTTTATCTCTATCATCTGTCATATGAATGATATTGTTTCCTAGTTTCCCATGAACATCTGTCCATTCCGACTTCCTTGTGCATTCAATGGTTGTAATTCTCTTCAGTTATTCAAATCTCCCATATCTTATAAGTCATCCATTGCTACAGTAGTTTTTGAATTTCTTTACTCTCTTCTTAGTCTCCTTACAATTCTTTCAATTTCTATATCAAAGTGAAATTCAATCTGTTTATTTTTACACATGCAATGGTTGCTAGAACACTCTGTCAATATATAAAAATAATTAATCAATAACTTAAATAAACACCACGAAAAATTGATTTAATAAATCACAATAAACAATCAATCCTTAGCAAATGTGCCAAAAACTTGTTGTGGTGTAAGTTTAATCTCTTATAATATTGGTGTCAGTGTGCAAGTGTACACAACAAGTAATATAATGATGAGCATTTGAGATTGTCTCCACAGAGATTGATGTTATTAGAGTTGCTACAGCAATTAATAGTGTGCAATTAAATTATACTCTTTTATCAACTTATTATACTAATTAAGCTAAATGACAAAAAATAAAATGGAATAAAATAAATTGACACGTCTATCACTAGAATATAACAACTAAGAATGATGTAGTTGAGTGAATCAACTAACTTAATGGCATTGACGGTTTTTTTGTTACAGTACTGTTGTTACAGCAATTACTACAACACTAGGTAGAACTGTAATGCATTATCAGTTGTCGCCTGTTGGATATCTTATATTTATATGCAACCTAACAATGACTAGTTGTTATGCAAACACAAGATATAGCATTATATGCTCAATGTTCTTAATTCCTAACAAGGTGAATCTCTATGTTTAGTTCATCATTAGTTTTAGATTAAGCATGGTTCTATTCAAATTGAGTTTAACCTAATTTGGGAAAGCTAATCTAAAACCAAGTATTGTTATGATATATTATACTAAAATAGGCTTTTTTTAAGCTCTCTCTTAGATAGTATCACTAAATGGGTGGTCAGCTGAAATAGTGAATAAAACTAAGTGTTATCAAAATAAAATGCTATGCCAATTATGCAACAACACATAAAATCAATCAACCATCAAACTCGTTTATCATTCAACCATAAATAAATTTAGTTCATGATTTATGACAAAATAGAAACAAAAACAGTTTTGGCCATCATATACATTATCATAAATTAAAGAAAATAAGTTGAATAAAGATAGAAGGGAGTGGCCCTTCTAGGTTCTTGCTTTTTTCTTCCTCTCGCTTGCAATCTTCTGTTCAGCCCTAGAATTTTTCTTTTCTTCCCTGTTTTTTTTTATTTCTTACGATTAATGGCTCTCCCCCTCTTCCTTTGTGTGAATGCTTCTTTTATAGTTGAGAATTAGGGCAAATGGAAGTTTAAGGCGCGTATGTTCCAGATTTGAAAACTGCAGATCCCGTTTTTTTCTAAAATTTGAGCGAAATTTTCTCTTTTGATGCTCGAGGATTGCTACAGTATCTACAATATTCCAAATTCATTTCCACTCTTTTGTAGCCAAGTTTGTCCTCACTTTTACAAGCCAATTTCACAGCATTCATTCCTTGAAATTTGTACTTCTGGTTGCCTACAATTAAGTATATGATATAAGCACACAATTTATTTTAGAATAACATAATTTATTAAAAATAACTAAACTAGGTAATTATGCCAAATATAACTAGAATGCAATGAAAATTTATCATTTACTCTCTAAGTAATTTTGATTTAAGTCTAAAAGTGCTATGATAACTCTAATTTTATAGAGTTATCCACTACTTATATAGACAACTATTTTCTACTGTCATTAGGTATTCTTAATTTATTAGAGTTATCATAGCACTTTTATAGACAACTATTTCCTACTGTCATTAGGTATTTTTAATTCTGCATATCATAAAATTAGAATATTATTAGGTCTATACACATTAAATACTCATACTCTATTAGATATATTAAACCCATAATACTGAAAACCTTAATAGATCACTTTTAATTGGGCTTAACACTATAGATAGTCTGCAACCCATAATTATTTACATATAAGCCCAATGTTGGATTAAGAATCCAACAATGCTAGATTAAAAGAATCCAAAAATCTCTTACATAGGCTATATGTGTAACCTGATAATTATGCTTTGCAAAAATAACCGTATGAGCTCAACCTTACTATCATTACCAAAATATATGTATAACCAATCTGGTCCATCAATCATACTGACATAAGATCAAAGTGGCCTTCATTATATTTATTGTAACTCAACCTTTAATGATCACTATGCCAATACAACTGAATGATACGGATCATGATGTGGATGAGTAGTATAAAATTTCATGCAATGTGATCTTAACGTGCCTATTTCCAACTGGTCTACCTTAAATCTTATTGACATGAAACCATACTAAAATTAGTGTGTAAAGAAACCATACTAAAATTAGTGTGTAAATAAACCAACACTTTATTTGTGCAGAAAATAACTTTAAATATCTCAAAACTAAAAATGTCTGAATTATAAGAGCGTTTAAAATAAAATAAGCCAACACTTTATTTGTGCAGAAAATAACTTTAAATATCTCGAAACTAAAAATGTCTGAATTATAAGAGCGTTTAAAATCACAAACTCCCACAAAAACTAAATATCTTTAAATGACAGGGCACTTATACGAGCAGTATGCTCATGAAACGTCTTGGGTGGCGATCCCTTAGTAAGCAGATCCACAATCATAGAGTTTGTACCGATGAGTTCTATAAATAACTGTCTACTCTAAGCTCTTTCTTTGACAACTAGGAACTTGATGTCTATATACTTCGACTTCGTTAAGCTCCGTTGTTATTGGAATACAATACTGCTAACTTATTATCATAAAATAACTTAAGTGGTCTATCAATACCATCTGCTATATGAAATTCTAGCTAAGCAACCCAAGAGGGGGGGTGAATTGGGTTTTTAAAACTTAAGCAAACAAAAACACACAACAACTTAAACTAATGTTGTAATGAAAACAAATATAATAAATTTAACAATGCTCAAAATTACAAAGATAAGGGAAGAGAGATCAAACACGTGAGATTTTACATGGTTCTGCAAAACCGGCCTACGTCCACGCCTCCAAGCATACTAAGCTTGGGGATTTCACTATTCAAGCCTCCAAGACTTCAAGTTCTTACAATTGGCTTCCAAGGTGTCAATAAACCTTTACAAATGGTGTTTCACTCACTCACACCCTTCTCCAAGTGTTTCCCACACTTATACTCACATAAATTTGATAATGAATTTAAAGATTACAACAAATACTCTATTATAATAGATATACAAATGGTACCTCAATAATAACTCAATGTATGAAGATTTGCAAAATTGAAGCTCAAGAGATGTATGAATTGATTTCAGCTTAAAAAACTTATTAGATTTGATTTTGATTTAAGTTTATATAGATTTGATAAGTAAACTAGCCGTTATTGACATTTAGAGAATAACCGGTTAGCCGCTTATACTTTTGTAATAAGTTACCGTTATAAATTTGGCTTCGAAACTTGAAAAATTTACCTCAGACAGTTAGCCTCTAATTTTCATCCGGTTAATGGCTTACTTTCTGTCTTATAGGCATATTTTTAATATTTTCATTTTGGCCCTAAAACGTTTAAAAATTAAAAAATAGTCTAATATTTTTAAAACTTATGTTATGGCCTAAAATGTTTTATATCTTTGCAAATAGGTCCAAATCCAGAATCTAAAACAATATTTGTTGAAATCAAAGATTGCCAAACTTTTTCATTTTAATCCATATTATGAAAGATAACCAATTTCACAAAATACTTATGTTATGATTATAAAACCTTTGATTTATGAAAAATAATGATTTATTAAACAAAGTCCTGAGTTATTCCAATTGCTAAATCATGCGTTCATTAAATCATATTGGCTTTACAAGATTTGTAGCAATGAAGGCACTTGTACTAATACTCGTTCTTGGTTGAGTCGTTATCCGTTGAGTACTTTGAGCTCGATTTCAGTTGATTCACTTGAATAAAATTTACCCTTAAAAAACTAGTTAAATTGTGAAATATAATAACACACGTTTGTTATCATTAAAATTACAATTTGTATAGCTCTTTAGGCTAACACTATATGTAACCCCATGACAAAATTCCACAGTTATATTCTGTGATTGTATGCCTCGTAACATACTATTAACTCTGTTGCAATCGTAGAAGATGCTATAAAAGACTGTTTTGCACTCTTCTAAGAGACAACACCCCCAGTTAGTAGATATATATAACTCGAAGTGGATTTCATACGATCTTGGCATCAAGCAAAATTAGAGTCAGTATACCGAACGATCTCAAGCTGATATGACCTCCGATATGTGAGCATGTAGTCTTTTATTCTCTGTAAATATCACAAGACATGTTTGGCTACTTTCAAATGGTCTACTCTTGGATTACTTAAATATATGCCTAACATCCCTACAATGTACGCAATATCCGGTCATGTACAAACCTAAGCGTACATAAGACTTTCTACTACTGACATATAAGAAATTTTCTGCATTTCTTTCTTTTCAAAATTATTCTTAGGGTATAGATTGAGATTAAACCTTTCTCCCATAGCAATAGGGGTATCACATGGTTTACAATCTTATATGCCATATCTATTGAGAACTGTTTTGATATATCTCTTTTGTGATAATCCTAAAATACCGTAGGAGCGATCGCGGTGTATTTGGATGCCTAACATCAAAGAGGCATCATCAAGATCTTTCATTTCAAAGTTTTTAACTAGAAATCTCTTGGTATTGTGCAATAAGCCTATATCGCTGCTGGCAAGCAAAATTTCATCGACATATAAAACAAAAAAAATATACTTGCTTCCTTAGAACTTATGGCATATAAAATCATCAACTAAATTCATCTTAAAACTAAATGAGATGATCACTTGATGAAAATTGAAATACCATTGTTGGGATGTTCGCTTGAATCCATAGGTGGATTTATTAAGTTTACAAACCATATTCTTTGGGTCTTTAACACAAAATTTTCTTGCTGCACTATATAGATCATCTCATCAACATCGCCACTGAGAAACGCTGTTTTTACATCCATGTGATGTAACTTAAGATCGAAATACACTACCAATGCCATTGTAATCTTGAAAGAGTTTTTCGAAAAAAATAGAGAGAATGTCTTTTTATAATCGATGCCTTTTTTTTGCGTAAAACACTTTATGACTAGACACGCCTTTTACCTCTACATATTGCCTTTCGAATCTATCTTGGTCTTAAATATCCATTTGTAACCAATAGGTTTTGCTCCTTCTGCAATTGGACAAGATCTCATACGTCATTGTTCTTCATGGATTTTATTTCCTCATTCATGGCATCAATCCACTTCTAAGAGTTAGACCTTTCTATGACTTGATAGAAATTGATCAAATCATCTTCTATTACACCGATGTCTACCTCATGCTTTTGAAGAAATATAATGTAGTCATTTGGCACTGCAATTCTCCTTTTTTTAGTAGATCTCTTTAATGGCATAGGTTCTTGAAGTAGTAGAGTTTGTTCTTTTGAAACAACTTCTTACATAGGAGGTTCTCCATCATTGTCTTGATATGTTGTGTCTTGAACAAAGTCAAGAATGTGACCTTAATCAATGCTAATAACACTTATATATCTCTTCAAAGAAAAAGTCCCTAACTGTATCTCTTCTTGTAAACTTGACATTTTCAAAGAATTGATTATTTCCCGACTCAAAAATAGTAGTGGGATCATAAAACTTATACCTCCTAAATCATTCTGAGTATCCAATAAAATAAAAACTCACTGTCCTTCAATTTCGTTTCTTCTCATTAGGCCTATAAGGCTTTACCTCAGCTAGACATCCTTAAACATGTAAGTGGTTTAAGCTAGGCTCTTTACACATTTAAAGCTTGTAAGGAGTTCTGGCAGTCATTTTAATTGGAACTCTATTAAGGATATACATTGTAATTTCAAGTGCTTCTCCACAGAGTGATTCTGATAAGGTAGAATGACAAATCATGCTCCTTACCATGTCTTTAAAGGTTATATTTCGTCTTTCAGCAGCACCATTCATAGTAGGCTAACCCGGTATAGTGTACTATAGGACGATATCGTATTTCTCTAGGAATTTAGCAAATGGTCCTAGACATTGTTCACTTGAACTGTCATATCTACCATAGTATTCACCACCATGGTCAAATTTGACGCTTTTGATTCTTTTGTTGAGTTGGTTCTCAACGTCAGCCTTAAAGTTTTTGAACATATCTAAGGACTGTGACTTTTCATAGAGGAGATATATGTATCTATATCTAGGAAAATCGTCTATGAATGTCATAAAATATTATTAACCATTTCAAGAAAGTGTAAAAGATTGCCTACAAATGTCCATGTGTATGAGTTTTAAGACATCCAAAGTCCTGTTGGCTTCAAATCTCCTTTTATTAGTTTGTTTCCCCTTGATACAGTTAACAAAGATGTCAAAATTTATGAAATCTAAGAGGTTGAGAATTTCGTTTGACACAAGTCTCTTTATTTTTCGTTCGGAGATATGACTTAATCTCTTGTGCCATAACATTGTCGAATTCTCATTGATTAATTTTTTATTTAAATCTCGTGTACTTAATTATATGGTTTCATTAAATAAAGTAATCATATTTATCAAATAAAGATTATCATTGCCAGACAAAGAATCAGAACCAACCAATTTTGAATAATGAAACAAACTAAATTTTTTATTCCCAAATGAACAATAATAATTAGATTTGTCTAAATCAGACATAGAAATTAACAATAATAATTCTGTAAAAGATGTAACAACAAATATTTCATCAAGATTCAAATAAAATTTAGTCTTTAACAATAGTTTAAATTTTCTAATTGCTTCAACTTCAACTGTCTTGCCATTGCTCACATAGATGTATCTTTCAACATCACTAGGTTTTCCTCAACTCAGGCAACCTTGCATGACACACTGATGTGAGTGGTTGCACCAGAATCTATCCATCACGTATGGCTAGGTATTGAAGTTAAATTAACCTCAGAACAACCAAAGTATGCCTTTTAGTTCTGCAAAGAAACAACTATTGCTTACTAGATTATTTGATTTCTTTTGCTGTTTTCTTTAAGGTAGTAAAATTTCAGTTTCCTTATCTTTATTCCTTTTCTTGCCCTTGTCCTTGCTCTTATAGCCTATTAAAATTAGGCTTTTCAAGAGCATACCAATTTCAACCTTTCCGTTCTTGGCAAACCTTTGTTTAATTTTTGCAAAGAATTTTTTAGCTATAGTTGCCTTTTTAGGCATAAAGTCCCTGAATGCTTTTGGAATGACCTTCTTCATGATCATGACAAACATGCGATTTGATCTCTCCCACCTTTCTATTTCCCTTTTATCTTTAAGGGTACTCTCATCTGTAAGAGGTGGGGGAGAATAAACTTTTAACGCAAAATTAAGATCCATGACGGCGAGAACTATTAAAAGGTTCTCTTGCCATGATTTGAAATTACAACCATTTAGCATAAGAATAGAATTGATATTGGCAGTAATGTTAACAACATACATAATTAAACAGAGAACAACAAACAAACAAAACAAGCTCATATTAATTTTAAAACAAAAATAAATTTAAATAAAGGTAAACCCTATCTCAAAATTCCGGACACTCTATTAATATTCCATATTTGGACAAAATATTAACTTGTAAATGATATCTTGGTGTAGTAATCAAACATTGATAATAAGAACATGTCAAACAATTATTCTTTCTTTATACTGATTTATTGTTCACATGTAAAACCGAACAATTATCATGTCTTTATTACCACAGATGCACATGTAATTCTACTAAATATGAACCTTCCTTTGGGTTGATCGACATTTATAGAAATTACATATATATAACCGTTTATATTCTAAGATAAATTAACTTGCAAAAGAGAGGTCACTTTGGTGACATGTTGCTTCAATTAATTTATCTCAAAATATATATAAACCAACTAATATTTAAATTTAAAATTGCACGAAAAATTACCCAAAAATTAAAAAATAAAAACATTCAAGTCAAAGTACGGTCAATGGTAAAAGTCAATGGTCAAACATTGATAATTGACAAGTCAACCATTGACTAGTTTAGGGCTAGACCGGTTCGGGTGACTTGAACTAGATTTTGAACTGGCCCACAAATCAAACCAAACCTTAATGTAATTTTTTTTTAATGGGCTAAATTTCATCTTTAATTGTAATGGGCTAATGTAAACCAACTCTTAATTTTAATATATTAAGCCTAATATATTGAGCCCAAAATTAAGTTTTATTAAGCCCAACCAAATTCAAAACTTAAGTGAAAAGCCTTTTAATTATTTTGCTGAAAAAGAATTTTGTGATACTTTATGGACCTCAATGATATAAGCTATGAAACCTTAACACATCGTTTTATTTTTCTCCTCCCATGCGGTTGCCATGCTGCCACTTCTTCTTATTTCTTTAAGCAGCGCCCATGGGTGCCACTTTAACGAAGCAGCCATAGTGTGGTGACTGCAGCTGGCTTGTCGGATGGCCTTGGTCAGCCGAAAGCCGTTGATAACTCTATGAAATAAGAGTTATCATGGTACTTTTAAACTTAAATCAAGATCACTGAGAGAGTGAATGACATGATTTTATTGCATTTTAGTTATATTTTGTAAGAATATATATTCTAGTTTACTTTTAATAAATTTTGTTGTTTTAGAATAATTTGTGTGCTTAGATCATATGCTTAATTATAGGTAATCGGGAGCTCAAATTTCAAGGGGGAATGCTTTGGCATTAGGCTTGTAAAAATAAGGAAAGAACTTGGCTACAGAATGATTGAAACAAGTCTGGATCAGTGAAGATGTTGTAGTCGTTGTTGTAGCAGCTTTTGCTGTAGTAATCCTGAAACATTGACAGAGAAGATTTTGAGTGAGATACGTAGAAATTATGATCTGGAGTTTCCAAATCTGGAAGATATACACCTTAGACTATCGGTTACTTTAATTTTCAACTATAAAAGAGGCACGCATACAAGGAAAAAGAGAGTCGTCAATTAAATAGAGAAAAAAACTACAAAGAAACAATAGAAAAAAGAATATTCAAGATCAAGAGTTAGCGTTGTATCAAAAGGAATACTTGCAAGATCAATAAGAAAATCAGTCCTTCTTATTGTTTTCTTGTTCTCTTGCTTACTCTTTAAACATGGGGATGTATTTAATGGATGAATTTGTTTTATGTAGTTTTTTTTCGCAAGTTAAGAACTAAAATTATTTGTGGTTAAGTGACATATAATCTTGATGGTTAATTGACTGAATTTATATGTTGCTGCATGTTTGGTATAACATATTGTTTCGATATTACTTATTTTAATTTACTATTTCAGCTAACCACCCATATAGTGGTACTAACTAAGAAAGAGCCTAAAAAAGGCTTATCTTAGTGGAACATATCAGAACAATACTCGATTTTAGATTGGGTTTCCTGAGTTGAGTTTAACTTGATTCCAAAAGGGCCATGCTTAATCTAAAATTAGTGATAAATTAGATATAGGGATTCACCTTGTAAGGTAATTAGAATTTAAGCGTGTAATGCTATATCTTATGTCAGCATAGCAATTGGTCACTGTTAAGTTGCCTCAAGATATAAGACATCCAATAAGCAACAGCTGAGGATACTTAAGAATTCTACCTAGTGCTATGGTAGATGTTATAGCAATTGACCTTAAAAATTAAATAAGTAGTCAAAACCATTAGGGGAGTTTGATCACTCAACTACTCGTTTCCCATTGGTTTCATCCTTGAATGTAATGTGAAAATTTTCTTTATTGCATTTCTATTTATTGCATTTTTAGTTTAAATAGCTTATTAGTTGATTTAGTTTCAATTAAAGCAAAACTACATTGTTAGGATAACTGTAGCAAATCTGATAGTATTCAATTCCTGTGGAGATGATGTTGAATACTTATTATTATATTACTTGTTATGTACACTTGCACATTGACACCCATAGCATGAGAATCAGTTAGCAGTCGTCCATCTCTTTTTTTTTGTTCTTTATTCTTTATTTGTTTATTCTTTTTTTTTTGTTTTCTTGATGTGGGTTGTTGCTTTGGGCCGCCATCTGCTTCAATTCTCAAAATAACGATTTTGTTTTTTTTTAATATTTAAATAAAAACAGCCTTAATCTCTCCTAAATTCCTTATTTATTTTACTTAATACCACAAGTCAACCACAAATTTGTTCTTAAATTTAATAATAGGAGAATTATTAAATTCAAGAACACTAAAACTTTATTCATTAATTGAAAATAAATTCTTAATGATTCAACATAAAGAGGCTCTGATATCACTTGTTGGGGCAAGAAAACCTTTGGTGAAAACTATAACCTATAACCTCGGAACTTTCATGTTGTGGCACCAAGAATCAATAACGAATTATGCATAAGCAAACTTGAATCCATAATGTTGAATTACTTTATATGGTTGTGTGGCTGGCCTTCCAGATCTACACATTCTCCTAGAGAATCCTTTAATATTCTTTGTGCTCTCTCTCTGATGATGAGATGTCAGAAAGAATAGAAAGATACGTGTGACCTGGGGACCATGACTACTCTTATAGGCAGTTGTTTTCTGTTTTCATTAGTTATTCCTAATTCTGCCCATTATAGAATTAGAATACTATTAAGTCTTTACACATTAAAGGCCTACACTGTATTGGATACATTAAATCTCGTAATACCAAAAACCTTAATTGATCGCATTTAATCCGACTTAACACTATATGACAGTTTGCAACCCATAATTATTCACATATAAGCCTAACGTTGGATTAAGGATCCAGCAATGCTAGATTAAAAAGTGCAACATTCATGACCAAACAAAATGGGCTTTAAGAAAATGCATTAGTGGTAGTGGAAGACTAAAACCATTTCCACACATATATAATTCATGATGTGACTAAGGATATGTGAACACCGACTTATAAGTTTGGTAATTGATTGACTCTTGGCTAATAAGTAGTAACTTTATTCAAAGTATTTGCCTTTGGGAACTTTCCACATTGTTTCTTCTTCTACTTTGTACGTAACAACATGGAAGTCCACTCCATAAAACACTCAGCCTGATTAAATGTTTCTTACTAACTTAACAGATGGATTACAATCTCTGAAAAATAAATAACATTATGGTGAAATCTTTTATAGCTTTCAAAATAGTTGCAATAGTGCTAAGATAACAAATAATTAATTTTTGGAAAAAATATTGTTTTCACAAAATTTTCATTAGAATTTGATTTAAACCAATTAGGTGGTGCTCATCGAATTTAGCTCAAATCTGATTTAAATAAATAAATTTATATCTAAAGGGAGCTTGTGGTAAGTTTTGGTTTAGTTGTGTTTTCTTAATGTTTAGGATAAGTGGTTTAGCTGAGGTACCCTTAGTGATGAGCTAATATAATATACATAGTGAATTGAGGTGCATTTGAGGGATAATAGAGAGTGCTTAGTGGAGCCCTATAAGAGTTAATTTAGGGAATTGATATGGGGGCTAATATGTGTTTAGATGTAGGTTATGTTGTAGAATTTGAAGAATGAAACACAAATTTTATTAAAGAAAGCTTAAGGACATTACAAGAACAATTCACATACTTTCACAAATCACTTTTAAAAGCTTTGTTTTGCTTTTTATTCTTTTTGCTTTTTCCATTTGATGCATACAACATAAATCTTAATTGTAACCGAACACATAAATTAAACTAATATAATCACAACCATTCTTTTATTCTCAATTACTACACTATAATCAACCTAATTCATTCCACTTCACTAACCGCACCATCCACACCAATCACACTAATCTTACATACTATAAGAAACTTCTATGAAGTAGAGTGTATATTTATATGGGCATTTGGTGAAGTCGTTCTATTGAAAATATTTGTCAATTTTGCTATTCCATGCCTTTGTTGCTTGCTTCAACTCAAAAAGAGCATTTTTCAATCTCAGAATTTTATCTTCATGTTCTTTCACTTTATAGCCTGATGGTTGTTTGATGTAAACTTCTTCTTTGAGGAATCCATTCAAGAAAGTAGACTTCACATGTATTTGAAATTTTTTTTATTTTTTCTGAGCAGCTAAAGAAATAATAAGTTTGATAGTTTCAAGTCAGGCTACAAGAGCAAATACCTCATTGTAGTCTATGCCAGCCTTTTGACAATAGCCTTTTGCAACTAGCCTTGCCTTGTGTCTTTCAATTTCTCCTTTCGCATTTCTTTTCGTTTTGTACACCCATTTGACACCAATTGCCTTGTGACTTTTGGGAAAAGTAGCAAGCTCCCAAGTGTCATTCTTCATGATGGCTTTGATTTTTTTAACCATTGCGATTCTCTACTTCTCATCTTGTGCAACTGCTTAAAAGTTGACTGGCTCACAATTAGAAAAAAGACAAAAGAGAGTGAGATTATTAAGTTTCTCAGTTACCTTTTAGAGATCTAGAAGAGTCTTTATACGTTCTTCGATTCTTTCATTTAAGAAAGATGGTGGTAAATCTCCACTTGTGATTGATGGTGGTGAATCTCTACTTGTGATTGATGTTGGTGAGATAGGTTATTATCGTAGTCGATGAAGATGAACTTCTCACTTTTGTCATTCAGTTTAGCTCTTCTCTTATCTGGTATATATACATGGGCAATGCTTTTAAAAAATCTCGAATGGGCAATATAGGTTTTCTTCCACTTCATGCTTTTTATGGCGTCTTGGCCCCAACACTTTTTGTTGGAGATCGGTTGGATAAATAGACTGCACATGCAACAGCTTCAACCCAAAATTCTTTGGGTATTCTTTTATTTTTTACCATGCTTCTTACCATGTTTAGAATTATTCTATTTTTCCTTTCTACAATACCATTTTGTTAGGACGATCTTGGAACTGTTAATGGGCACCGAATTCCGTTTGCTTCACAAAACTCTACAAACTCTTTAAAGGTAAAGTCTCTACCTTGATCAGATTTCATGGCTTTAATTTTATGTCCACTTTATTTTTCCACTACAGTTTTAAACTTCTTGAAAGCTTAAAAAACTTTTGATTTCTGTTTTAAAAAATACACCCAAGTGTTTTTTTGAAAAGTCATATATGAACAAAAGGAAGTAGTTACTTTTACTGGGGGAGCTTGGCTTAAATAGACCGCACATGTTAGCATGAATAAGCTCGAATGGCTTTTGATCTCTTAGTTTGACTCCTTTAAAAAGCTTTTTCTAAACTACTTGCCAAGCAAACATCCTTCATAAAGTTGATTAGGATGATTGATTGAAGGCAGACCTTTCATTATGTTCTTATTTAATTATAGCTCTAGTCCACCAAAGTTAAGATGCCTAAATCGAAGATGCCCAAATCGAAAATGCCAAATCCAACTTGGATCTTTGTGACAAGGTTAAATCTATGAAATGAGAGTTATCTATAGCACTTTTGGAATTAAATCAAGATTATTTAGAGAGTTAATAATATGTTTAATTGCATTTTAGTTATATTTTGCATAATTGTCTATTTTTAATTTATTCTCAATAAATTAGGTTGTTTTAGAATAAATTGTGTGCTTAGATTTTGTGCATGATTGTAGGCAGTTGGAAGTGCACGAATCCTATGCAATGGGCTTGCATAAATGAGGAAAGAAATTGGCAACAGAAAAGTGGAAATGAGTTTGAAACAATGCAAATGCTGTAGCTAATGTTGTAGTAACCGTTGTTGTATTAATCCTAGAGTAGCAAAAGAGAAAATTTGCGCGAATCTTAGAAAAAAGATATGATTTGCAGTTTCTAAATATGGAAAACTACGTATCCTAGACTTCCGTTTTCCCTAGTGTTCAACTATAAAAGAGGCACGCATTAAAGGGAAAATGGGAGCTGTCAACCACAATAAAAAAAACAAGAAAAGAAAAAGAAGAAAGGAAAAAAAAAGAATAATTCCAGGCTGAACAAGAAGATTTCAGGCATGAGGAAGAAGAAATCAAGAAACTAGAAGAGCCACTCACTCCTATCTTATTGTTACTTGTTTTCTTGATTCATGATGATGTACTTTATGGCTAAAATGGTTTTTGTTTTTGTTTTGATACAAATTATGAACTAATTTTATTTATGATTGAGTGATAAACAAGCTTGATGGTTAGTGACTGAATTTATGTGTTGCTGCATGATTTCTATAGCATTTTGTTTTGATAATACTTATTTCAATTTACTATTTTAGCTAACCACCTATTTAGTGATATTAAATAGGAGAGAGTCACAAAAGAGCCTGTTTTAGTGGAACATATTGGAAGAATACTTTGTTTTAGATTAGGTTTCCCAAGTTGGGTTAACTCAATTTAAATAGGGCCATACTTAATCTAAAACTAGTGATGAACTAGGTATAGGGATTCACCTTGTAGGGTATTAGGAACTTAAAGCATATAATGCTATATCTTGTGATGACATAACAACTGGTCATTGTTAGGTTGCATATAGATATAAGAATTTGAATAAGCGACAGCTGAGGATGTATTAGAGTTCTGCCTAGTGCTGTAGTAATTACTGTAGCAACAAAACTGTAATAGAAAATAATCAAAGTCATTAAGTGAGTTAATTCACTCAACCATATTATTCCTAGTGGTTATATTCTTGTGTAAGACGTGTCAATTTACTTTATTACAATTTATTTTCTATCATTTAGATTACTTATTTTAGTTTAGTTGATAAAGGAGATTAATTTCATTAGATTGAATTTGCACCATATTAATTGTTGTAGCAATTATGATAGCATCAATCCATGTGGAGACGATACTCGAATATTCATCACTTTATTACTTGTTGTGTACACTTGAGCATGGACATACACATATTAGGAAATCACCAACAAGTTTTTGGTGCTGTTGCCGGGGATTGATTGTTTATTATGACTTGTGAAATCAATTTTTATGGTGTTTATTTAAGTATTTGTTTGATTATTTATTTTTTTGTGCTGACAAATTTTTCTAGCAAATTGAGTTCCCTTTTGATCCAAAAATTGAAAGAACTGTAAGGAGATTAAGAGGAGAGCAAAGAAATTCAAAAGCTGTTGTAGTAATGAATGACTTATAAGACATGGGATAAGATATAGGAGATTTAAAGAACCGAAGAGAATTGCAACCATTGAATGCACAAGGAGGTTAGAATAGACATGTTTTTAGGCAACTAAGAAGTGATATTATTCATATGGCAAATGATAGAGATAAAGCCATTTGAGATTATGCTGTGTTGACACCTCAAGCCATACATTCGGGCATAGTTAGACCTAAAGTTAAAGCGGATAACTTTGAGTTAAAGCGAATAACTTTTAGTTAAAGTTAGTGATGTTTTAGATATTACAAACTGTAGGTCAGTTTAATGGACTGCCATAAGAAGATCTTCACATTCAGCTCAAATTTTTATCTGAGGTGAGTGATGGTTTTAAGATTGCTAGAGCATCACAGGAAGCATTAAGGCTCAAGCTTTTTGCATTTTCTTTGAGGGATGGAGCTCGAACATGGTTGAATTCCAATCACCAAACTCCATCACAATATGGAATAACTTGGCTGACAAGTTTTTGATGAAGTATTAGTGCAAGTAACTTCATTGACAAACATGGTGAAAGCTCTAACCACTGCTTCAGCAACAGTTAACCAAGTTGCAGAAGTATCATATGTTTATTGTAGAGAGGGGCATTTATTTGATAATTGTCCAAAGAATCCAGCTTTAGTAAATTATATAGGCAACTTCAACAAACAGGGTTATAACAATTCATATTCTAACATTTATAACCTAGGATGGAGGCAACACCTAAATTTCTCATGGGGTAATCAAAACTAGCATGTTGCAGCAACTAGAAGACAAAACAGACCTGTACAACCACCAGGATTTCACCAGTAAAATCAAGGTCAAATAAACACCTATTATGACAAGATCAGTTCTCTAGAAGCTCTAACTAAGGTGTATATATTAAAAAATGAAGCAGTTGTCCAAAGCTAAGTAATGTCATTAAGAAATTTAGAAAATCAAGTTGGACAACTTGCTATCGCATTTAGAATAGACCTCAGGGAAGTTTACCCAACAATATAGAGGATTCTAGAATAGAGGGAAAAGAACAATGCAAAGTGATTAATATGAGATTTGGAAAGAATGAGCATATTTCAGTAGGCATGCCAAAGAGGAGAAGTGAACTTTCTCAAACTCAAGAAGAAGTTCAAAATGAAGAAGAACCTATTCCTTCCATGAATCAACATATTGGTGAGAGCAACAGAGTTATAACATCTGTAGAAACAGATAATTGACCACCTATTAGAAGAGATGTTCCAGAATCATCAGTTGCTCTGACACAAGAGTGCAGTCACATGCTTCAAAACAAGATACCTCAAAAACTGAAAGATCCAAGAAGCTTTACAATTCTTTGTTCTCTAATAACCAAATACAGTAGAAGGACACTTTGTGATCTAGAGGCTAGCCTCAATCTTATGCCTCTTTCAATTTTCAAGCAATCAAGAGTTGGTGAATGTAGACTAACAACTGTGACTTTACAACTTATAGACATATCTTATGCTTATCCAGAAGGGAAGATTGAAGATGTATTAGTGAATGTGGATAAATTTATTTTTCTAGTGGATTTCATTGTGTTGAACTTTGAAGTAGATAAGGAGGTACCAATCGTCTTAGGAAGACCTTTTTTGGCCACGGGAAAGATTCTCATTGATGTACAAAAAGGAGAGTTGATAATGAAGGTTAATGGTCAACAAGTTAGATTTAATGTGCTAGATGCAATGAAGAGTCCCGATGAGATAGAGGATTGTAATTTCATTAGTGTTGTAGATCTTCTTTGAATGAATGAAAAGTGAGCGATTCTTTGCAGAATACATGCATTTGATGATGAAGCTGCTAACATAGTTGGCATAGCATGGCTAAGAAAGAAGTAACCATTCAGAGTAGATAGACATTTTGAATCTTTGAATTTATTAAATAAGGACGTAAAACCTCTTGTAACTTTTGTGGAGTCCCTACCAGTTTTGGAATTAGAACTTTTGGCTTCACATTTAAAATATGCATATGTTAGTGACAATGACACATTACCAGTAATTATTTCATCTTCTTTAGATGTAGGTAAGGAGAAAAGTTTAGTGAAGGTGTTAGAGAAACATAAGAAAGCAATTGGCTAGACTATAGCAGACATTAAAGGAATAAGCCTATCTATTTGCATGCACAAGGCTCTACTAGAGGAGAGTTACAACAATTCAGTAGAACAACAAAGAAGGTTAAATCCAATCATGAAGAAAATTGTGAAGAAAGAGATTATCAAATGGTTAGATGCTGGAATCATCTACCCTATATAAGATAGTTCATGGGAGAGCCCAGTACAATGTGTACCCAAGAAAGGCGGAGTGACTGTGGTAGCAAATGAAAAACACAAACCTAGTTTTTAAGAAAGGATATTTTTAGGCCATAGAATCTCAAGGAAGAGTATTGAAGTGGATAAAGCTAAAATAGAGGTCATTGTTAAATTTCTATCACCCACCTCGGTTAAGGGCATAAGAAGTTTTTTGGGTCATGCTAGATTTTATAGAAGATTTATTAAAGATTTCTCAAAGATAACTAAGCCCTTATGCATCTTACTTGAGCATGACAAACCATTCAAATTTAATAACAATTGTTTAAAAGCCTTTAAGGAACTAAAGAGAGCCTTTGTTCTTGCACCAAATTAGAATATCCCTTTTAAGTTAATGTGTGATGCCAGTGACCATATTGTTGGAGCAGTGCTAGAACAAAGGAAAAACATGATTTTCACTCAATTTATTATGCTAGCAAAACACTAGCTGATGCTCAACTCAACTACACAACTACTTAGAAATAGCTATTGGCAGTTGTGTTTGCATTTGATAAATTCATCGCATGTCTAGTTGCCATCGAGGTGATTGTCTATACAGACCATTCGGCAATAAAATACTTGATCTCCAAGAAAGATGACAAACCAAGGCTGATTAGATGGATTCTTTTACTATAAGAGTTTGACTTAGAAATTAAAGATAGAAAAGGGACTGAAAATTACTTGGCAGATCACCTATCAAGATTAGAGGCAGATGCAAGCACTCAGACCAAACAAGACATTACAAAAAATTTTCTTGATGAACAATTGTTGACATTTCAGCATGCATAAATACTACAGCAGTTAGGATTCCCATGGTATGCAGACTTTGCTAACTACTTAGTGAATGGATTGCTGCCATCAGATTTAACTTACTAGTAGAAGAAGAAGTTTCTTCATGATGTCAAAAGCTATCAGTGGGATGACCTATATTTATACAAGGTTTGTTCAGATCAGATCATTCAAAGATGTGTGCCTGATAAAGAAATCTTAAACGTACTACATGCATGACATGTTGCAGCATACGGAGGACATTTTAGAGGCCACAGAACAACAACAAAAGTGTTACAAGCAGGTTATTATTGGCTCTTGATCTTTAAAGATGCTTATGAATTTGTTAAATGTTGTGACAGGTGTCAAAAAACAAGAAGCTTCTCTCAAAAACATGAGATGCCACTCACCAATATTTTGGAAGTGGAGTTGTTTGATATATAAGGGATAGATTTTATGGGACCATTCATACTTTCTTTGGATAAGTTATACATTTTGGTGGTTGTGGATTATGAGTCCAAATGGGTGGAGGCTGCAGCCTTACCAATAAATGATGCCAAAGCAGTGGTGAAATTCCTTCAGAGGAAAATTTTCTTAAGGGTTTGGATTCTTAAGGCCATTATTAGTGATGAGGGCACGTACTTTTATAACAAGATATTTACTGCGACATTAGTTAAATATGGGATCAAGCACAAGATTGTTATAGCATACCACCTTCAGTCAAATGGTCAAACAGAAGTATCCAATCGAGAGATTAAAAATATTTTAGAAAATGTGGTGAATCCTACTAGAAAGAATTGGTCTCTTAGACTACATGATGCTTTATGGGCCTATTGTATAGCTTACAAGACACCACTTGGCATGTCTTCATATAGAATTGTCTATGGCAAAGCTTGTTACTTGCCATTAGAGTTGGAGCATAAAGTATATTGGGCACCAAAACAACTTAATATGGACATGCATGCTGTAGCAAAGCATATGAAGCTTTAACTATGTGAACTAGAAGAGTTAAGGTTGTTTTCTTATGAAAATGCAAGGATTTAAAAGGAGAAAACAAAAGAATAACATGACAAACAGATTCAGCAAAGGAATTTAGTTCCAGGATAACAAGTTTTGCTCTACGATTGAAGATTGAATTTTTTCCAGGAAAGCTAAAATCAAGATGGTCAGGTCTTTTTAGACTTATCAAAGTTTATCCTTATGGTGCTGTGGATCTTAAAGATAAGAAAACTGGTCGAGAGTTTTTAGTAAATGGGTAGCTAGTTAAACACTATATTGATGATATCATGCGAGACTCAAGAGAGGGTTTATTCCTCAAAGATCTAGTTTGAGCAAATAAGGGAAGGTCAGGCTTAAAGACCTTAAATCAAACGCTAATTTGGAGGTAACCCAATTAAGAAAATATTTTAGATTTTGAGTGTTACTTTTGTTACTTTATCTTTAATTAGTTGGTTAATTTTATCTCTTTCATTTTCACTAATGTTGTTTTAATGCATTTGATTTCTTTGATTTTTTTATTTGCATTAATTCCATACATTTAAAAAAGAAAGGGTAGTACAAGAGATAGAGAATTATTATAGCATAGGCTCAAGCACAATGCAGAGCAAATGAATATGAACATCAGAGGAAATTATGCTAGATTACTACAACATTGAAGCTAACAAAGTAGCTTATAAAAGTTTTTACCATTGCAATTAGTCTTCCCTTGATTTTACAGCTAAGAGATATTTTACAATTTCAATGACATGCTAATGTCAGTAAGAGAAAAATCGGGATAAGAAAAATTTTAAATCTCTATAAAATCATGACATATTCTATTTCCTTTTTGAATTAAAATTTGATTTTAAATTTGTAATTACTGCCACATTTATCTTGTAATTTACTTTCCTCTTTTTACTTTTTGTGCACTATAAATTAGGGATTTCGTTTCCTCAAATTCTATTCTCACTACAGCTCTTTCTTTTTGCTTAAGACTTTTAATTTTATTACTCTAAGTTTGAAATTTTGCTCAACTCTTTTTCAGTGATACTAAATTTAATGCATTGCTGTAATAATGGTGAAATCAAGTCTTGCGTTGTGAGACTGAAGGACTCCTCTCATTTTCACAGTTACAAAGTTGAGGATAAATTTGAAGAATTTATAGAGCCACGAAATCTCTTAAAAGAAAAGATGTTCATATTCCCAACACAATGAATCGGAGTGATGAGAACCATACAAGCTGTTACAGCATAAAGGGGATGGGTGGAATTTTATTCTCACCCACAGGACCCTGTTGTTTTAGTTGTAAAGGAATTCTATGCCAATACATTACAATAAGAACAACGAACCTTTTTTTTCAGGAACGTACCTATACTTTTAGATTCTCGTATTATCAATGCATTTTATAGTTTAGCTGCTTCTATCAAGTGTGAATATACTACCTTTATTAAGAACATGACCAATAAGAAATGGGGGGAGGTTTTTAGGACAGTAACTATACAGGACAATACATGGGCTAATGGAGAAGGAAGAATGATTAATAGAATTGGGCAAGTTTGCATTCTTAGTATGAGTAATAAAGGTATAGGTAAAGTTTCTAAAATCCTGACTTATACCCACAACACACACCACCACAGCATCTTATGATAGGTTAGTGCTTCTTTACGCCATTCTCAAAGGATTAAACATAGACGTGGGAAAAATAATTGAGAAAGAAATTCGAGAATGTGCCACCCACAAACAATGGTACGAGCAGTGAAAGCTCCTTCATTCTTAATCCTCTCATCATTAGCAGAGACACGCATTCTGGACACAATGCAAATACTTATAATGAAGGAAGGAAACAACAAACCAGTAGTTTTGTGCTTTTTCATAGCACATTCCCTAGTCTCCCTATCTATAATTATTCCAACTTCAATGGGAAGACCTTTTAGGAGGGCATATAAAAAAATCAATCTTTCCTGTGACACTGTAATGGTATGTGTGGTGGGCTTCAGTTTAGACTTTAAAAATTTTACCCATGCTTTGGCAATTGGTTTTAGGTCAATCTTATTCACTACTCTAGCCTCCTCATTTGCCCAAGAACTACCTTCGACAATAAGGGCCTTACACACATCATTCCACTTTTTATTGGTCATTGTTCCAATTATTTTGAGAATTCGTTACCCATATTGTGCATTGGTCATGCGGTAAGATATTGGCATAAAATTCTTTTACTAACAGCAGTACTGGGTCCTTTGCGTGGGCACATAAATCTAACCAACCCCTTTTTGCTGCAATAACATAAATTATGTTACATGTCTCAGAAGGCTGTGGGGGGAACTGGAAACCTTTCTCCTCCAAAATATTCCGCAGCTCCATAAATTCCTCAAATTTGTCTTTGGCTTTGTAACTATGAAAACAAGAGGAATCTTTTAGTCTTGCTGCAGTTGTCTTGTATCTTGTCATGATAAAAACACTAGGGGCTGTGCTATAGGGTGGTAAGGGGACAGGTTGGCCTCACAAGTTTTTGTGGTCTTTTGAAAGTTGTGAATGAAAGGAGCAAAGATCGAAAGTGAGTAGAGAAGATGCACAATAAAAGCCTTAATATATAGTGACAATAAAAATAAATAAATGATAAAATTAAAAGAGGAATTAATTAAAGAACTAGTGAGATAAAGTTAGAAAGATGGATATTTTAAATTTAAAACCATAGCAATTAAAAAAGGAAAGAGGATTAAGCGAAAATTTTGGGATTTTAAGATTTGTTGTTATCTCTATTTTGGATTGCTTTGCCAGCTGTCATATTTATTCCTAACGGTAAAAATCCTCTTGTTTTTAATCCCTTCTAGCACTATGAACTCCTACTGCAGCAAGTAAGCTAATGCTGTAGCAATCTGCAATAAAGTTCCATGCCTTTTTTTTCTTCTCTTTTTTTTTCTTTTTTTCTTTTTTTTTATTTCCTACAAATGTAAAAATCAAAGAAATACAGACATTCAATTTGACAATGAATAAAATGATCAAAGTAACAAAATAAAATTAAGCACTAGATACTAAAATAACATAACAAAAACAACTATGATTTAAAAAACTTCCCTTATTGGGTTGTCTTTCAATTAGCGCTTGATTTAAGGTCTTTCAGCATGACATTCCTTCGTTTGCTCAAATTGGGTCTTTGAGGAATAAGTCCTCTTTTGAATCATACATGGCATCATCAATATAATGTTTAACTTGCTGCCCATTTACCATAAACTCTTGACCAGTTTTCACATCCTTAAGATCCACGATACTATAAGGATAGACTTTTACAAGTCTAAAAGGACCTGACCATCGTGATTTTAACTTTCTTGGAAAAAACTTTAATCTCAAATTATAGAGCAAAACTTGCTGGCCAGGAATTAAATTCCTTTATTGAACGTGTTTGTTATGCCATTCTTTTATTTTCTCCTTATAAATCCTTTCATTTTCATAAGAAAACAACCTTAACTCTTCTAATTCACATAGTTGAAGCTTTCTATGCTTTGATGCGGCAATGCATATACATATTAAGTTGTTTTAGTGCCCAATATGCCTTATGTTCTAACTCTAATGGCATATGATAAGCTTTGCCATAGACAATTCTATATGGAGATATGCCAAGTAGTGTCTTGTAGGCTGTTTGATAAGCCCATAAAGCATCATATAGTCTAAGAGACTAATTCTTTCTAGTAGGGTTCACCACCTTTTTGAAAATCTTCTTGATCTTTCGGTTGGAAATTTCTGCCTAACCATTTGACTGTGGGTGATATATTGTGGCAATCTTATGCTTGATCCCATACTTGACCAAAGCTGCAACAAATACCCTGTTGCAAAAGTGATTGCCTTCATCATTAATGATGGCCTTATAAGTTCCAAACCTTGAGAAAATATTTCTCTGAAGGAATTTCACCATTACCTTAGCATTATTTGTAGGTAAAGCTGCAACATTTACCTATTTGGACATATAATCCACCACCACCAAAATGTATAAGTTTCCAAAAGAAGGTGGGAATGGTCTCATGAAATCTATCCCCTAATATCAAACAACTCCACTTTTAGAATGTTGGTGAGTAGCATCTCATGTTTCTGAGAGATGTTTCCCATTCTTTGACACTTGTCATAACATTTAACAAACTCATAAGCATGTTTAAAATAGAGGGCCAGTGATAACCTGCTTGTAATACTTTTGTTGCTGCTCTGTGGCCTCTAAAATGTCCTCCGTATGTTGTAGCATGACATGCTTGTAATATGCTTGAAATTTCTTCATCAGGCACACATCATCGAATGATCTGATATGAACACACATTGTATAAGTAAGGGTCATCTCACTAATAGCTTTTGACATCATGAAATTTTTTTTTCTTCTGCTAGTAGGTTAAGTCAGATGGTAGCAGTCCACTTACTAAGTAGTTAGCAAAGTTTGCATACCATAGAAATCCTGAATGTTGTAGCATTTATGCATGCTGAAGCATCAACAGCTACTCATCAGGAAAGGTTTTTGTGATGGCTTGTTTGGATTAAGTGCTTGCATCTGCCTCTAATCTTGATAGGTGATCTGCCACCTGGTTTTTAGTCCCTTTATATCCTTAATTCCCAAGTCAAACTCTTGTAGTAAAAGAATCCATCTAATCAGCCTCATTTGGCGTCTTTCGTGGAGATCAAGTATTTTATTGTCGAGTGGTCTATATAGATAGTCACTTTGGTGCCAACTAAATATGCCCTGAATTTATCAAAAGTAAACACAACAGTCAGCAACTGTTTCTCAATAGTTTTGTAGTTGAGTTGAGCATCGGCTAGTGTCTTGCTGGCATAATAAATTGAGTGAAAAATCTTATTTTTCCTTTGTCTTAGCACTACTTCAATAGAGTGGTCAATGGCATTATACATCAATTCAAAATGGATGCTCCAATCTGGTGTTATGGCCATATGGCCATAGTTGTTGTAATAAGGGCTCTTTTAGTTCCTCAAAGGGCTTTAAACAATTGTCATCAAATTAAACTGGTTTGTCATACTTAAATAACAAGCATAAAGGCTTGGCTATTTTTGAGAAATCCTTAATGAATCTTTTATAGAATCCATCATGACCCAAAAAACTTCTTATACCTTTAACTGAGGTGAGTAGTGGAAGTTTATCGATGACCTCTATTTTTGCCTTATCCACTTCAATACTTTTTCTCGAAACTCTATGGCCTAAAACTATCTCTTCTTGCACCATAAAATGGCACTTTTCCTAAATGAGAACTAGATTTATCTTCTCACATTTTTGAGCACATTCTCCAAATTGTGCAAACAATCCTCATGTGATTCACTAAAGACTGAAAAATCACCCATGAATATTTCTAGTATTTTTTCCACCATGTTTGAAAAAATTGCCATCATGCACCTCTAAAATGTTGCTAGAGCATTGCACAAACCAAATGGCATCCTTCTAAATGCAAAGGTGCCATAAGGACATGTGAATGTTATCTTCTTCTAGTCCTCTGATGCTATACTAATCTAGTTGTACCCTGAATACCCATCCAAGATATAATAATACTCTTTTTTAGTAAGTTTGTCTAGTATATGATCTGTGAAAAGTAGAGGAAAGTGATAATTTCTTGTAGCGTTGTTTAGTTTTCTGTAATCTATAAAAACCCTCCAACTTGTGACTGTTCTTGTGGGTATGAGTTCATTCTTTTCATTTGCTACCACAGTCACTCATCCCTTCTTGGATAAACATTGTACTAGGCTCACCCATGAACTATTTGATACAGGGTATATGATTTAAGCATCTAACCATTTGATAATCTCTTTCTTTACAACTTTCTTCATGATTGGATTTAACATTCTTTATTGTTCTACTGAATTGCTGTAACTCTCCTTTAGTAGAATATTGTGCATGCAAATAGATGGGCTGATTTCTTTAATGTCTGCTATAGTCCAGTCAATTGCTTTCTTATGTTTCCCCAACACATTCACTAAACTTTTCTCCTAACCTGCATAAAAAAAGATGAAATAATTACTGGTAACGTGTCATTATCACCTAGATATGCATATTTTAAATGTAAAGGCAAGAGTTTTAATTCTAAAACTGGTAGGAACTCCACAGAAGGTACAGAAGGTTTTACTTCCCTGTTGAATAAATTTAAAGATTCAAAATGTCTCTCTGCTCTGAATGGTTGCTTCTCTCATAGCCATGCTATATCAACTGTGTCAGCATCTCTATCTTCAAATTCTACAGCTTTAAATTGTATGTTACTGCAGCAACTGTCTACTCGCTTAGCTACAACAAGATCTACAACACTGATTAAATTACAATCCTCAATCTCATCGGGGGCTTTTCATGGCATCCAACACATTGAATGTAACTTGTTGGTCATTAACCTTTATTGTCAACTCCCATTTTTTCACATCAATTAGAGTCTTTCTTATGGATAAGAAAAGTCTTCCTAAGATGATTGGTACCTCTTCATCTGTTTTAAAGTCCAGCACATGAAATCCACTGAAAAAATAAATTTATCCACCTTCACCAATACATCTTCAATTTTTCCTTCTAGATAGGTATGTGATATGTCTGCAGGTTGTAAAGTCATTTTTTTCGGTCTACACTCACCAACTCCCAATTACTTGAAAACTGATAATGGCATAAGATTAATGCTAGCCCCTAGATCACAAAGTGCATTTTTACTGTATTTAGTTCCTATGGAACAAGGAATCATGAAGCTTCCTGGATCTTTCAACTTTTTAGGTAGTTTGCTTTGAAGCATATGACTGTAATCCTATGCAAAAATGTCTTTCAAGAATTTCACATAATTACACATTTGTTCCAGAGCTTCTACAACTGGAATATTGATATAAAGCTGCTTCAACACCTCTAAATATTTACTGAATTATTTATCTTACTTCTGCTTTTGAAATCTTTGTGGGAATGGTGGTGGATGTCTAAACTACTGTGCTGCAGTTGGCTGCACAAGTTATTTTTCAATTGCTCTGCCTTTTTCTACTATAGCTGATGATTCTGTTGCATCCCTTTTAACAAATGGTGACTCATCTGTTTCTGCAGGTGCTGCAGCTCTACTGCTCTCACCAATGTGTTGATTAGTAGAAGGAATAAGCTCTTTTTCATTCTGAACTTTTTTTTGAGTTTGAAGAGACTCACTTATCTTCTTTGGCATGCCTACTGGAATATGTATATCCTTTCCAGATTTCAGATTAATCATTTTACATTGCTCTTTTCCTTCTCTTCTTAGATCTTCTGTGTTGCTGGGTAAACTTTCCTGAGGTTTGTTGCTGAGTTCTGTGGCATGTTGTCCCACTTGATTCTTTAAGTTTCTTAATGACACAGTTTGGCTTTGGACAACTACCCCATTTTTCACAATATACTATTTAATTATAGCTTTAAGAGAGCTGATCTTATCATTACAGGTGTCTTTTTTACCTTGATTTTGCTGGTGAAATCTTGGTGGTTGTACTGGTCTGTTTTGTCCACTGGTTGTTGTAGTATGCTGGTTTTGATTTCCCCATGAGCAATTTAGATGTTGCCTCCATCCTGGGTTATAGGCGCTTGAATATGGATTGTTTTGGCCCTGTTTATTGAAGTTGCCCATGTAATTTACTGAAGCTGGATTCCTAGGACAATTATCAAATAAATACCCCTCTTCATAAACATATGACACTTTTGTAACTTGGTTAACTATTGCTGGAATAGTAGTTACAGCCTTCACCATATTTGTCAATGAAGTTACTTGTACTGATAAAGCTTTCAGGGCATCCACATTATGCACTCCAGCTGCACCTCTTACTGCAGCTTGCCTAGTTAATGGCCACTGATAATTGTTGTTAGCTATTTTCTCTAAAATCTCATAAGCTTTATTGTAGGATTTGGAAAACAAAGCTCGATTTGTTGAAGCATCCGCCATCAGTCTTGTACTTAGGTTAAGACGATTGTAGAAGGTTTTCAGTTGTATACAGTAAGGAAACATCTTCTTAGTAACTCTTTAAATCTTTCCCATGCATAATATAAACTCTCATCTTCCAATTGATGGAAAAATGTGATCTCATTTCTTAATTTTACATTCTTAATGGGTGGGAAATACTTCATTAAAAACTTGTCAGCCAAGTCATTCCATGTTGTGATGGAATTTGGTGGTAAAGAATTCAGCCATGCTCGTGCTCGATCCCTCAAAGAGAATGGAAAAAGTCTGAGCTTTAATACTTTTTGTGATGCTCCGACAATCTTAAAAACATCACTCACCTCTAAAAACAACTCGAGATGAAGGTGAGGATCTTTTGATGGCAATCCATTAAACTGACCAATGGTTTGTAACATTTAAAACATCACTGGTTTTAACTCAAAGTTATTCACTTGAACTTTAGGTCTTACTATGTCTGGATGTATGGCTTAAATAGTCAACAAAGCATAGTCTTGAATGGCTCTATCTCTATTGTCTGCCATATAAATGATATTATTTCCTGGTTGCCTAAAAACATGCTGCCCATTCTGACCTCCTTGTCCATTCAATGGTTGCAATTCTTCTCGGTTGTTCAAATCTCACATGTTTTGTAAATCATCTATTGCTACAACAGCTTTTGAATTTCTTTGCTCCCTTCTTAATCTCCTTATAGTCCTTTTAATTTTCGCATCAAAGTGGAAGTTAATTTGTTTCTCTTTGTCCATGCAATGGTTGCTAGAACAATTTGTCAATCACAAAAAAATAATTAAGGAAATTCTTAAATAAACACCATAAAAATTAATTTCTTAAACCACAATAAACAATTAAATCCCCGTCAATGGCATTAAAAACTTGTTGTTGTGATTGTGATTCAGTCTCTTAAAATATATGTGTCAGTGCGCAAGTGTACACAATAAGTAATAAAGTGATAAGTATTCAAGTATCTTTTCTGAAAGGATTGATGTTTTCAAAGTTGCCACAGTAATTTTTATGGTGTAAATTCAATTAAACCAAATTAAACTCTTTTATCAACTAAATTAAACTAAATAATTTAAATGACAGAAAAATAAAATGATATAACTAAACTAACACGTCTCACACAAAAATGTTATCACTAAGAGTAATGTAGTTAAGTGAATTAACTCACTTAATGGCATTGACTGTTTTTCTGTTACAGTACTGTTACTACAGCACTGGGCAAAACGATAATACATCCTCAACTGTCGCCTATTGGAATTCTTATATCTATATGCAACCTAACAATGACTAGTTATTTTGCCACACAAGATATAATATTATATGATCAAGGTTCCTAATACCCTACAAGGTAAATTCCTACGTTTAGTTCATCACTAGTTTTAGATTAAGCATGGTCTTATTCAAATTGAGTTAACCCAACTTGGGAAACCTAACCTAAAATCAAGTATTGTTTTGATATGTTCTACTAAAATAGGCTATTTTGTGGCTCTCTTTTAGCTATTATCACTAAATGGGTGGTCAGTTGAAATAGTGAATTAAATTAAGTGTTATAAAAAAAATACTATAGCAATCATGCAACAACACATAAATTTGGTCAATAACCATCGAGCTTGTTTATCACTCAACCACAAATAAAATTAGCTCATGATTTGTAACAAAATAGAATCATAAATCGTTTCAGCCATCAAATACATTATCATGAATAAAAAAAAAAAAAACAGAGATAGAGGCGAATGATCCTTTTAAATTCTTGATTGCTTCCTTTCCACGCTTGTAATCTCTTTATTTAGCTTGGAAATTTCTTATTCTTTGTTGTTTTCTTCTTCTTTTCTTGTTATTTCTTATGAATGATGGCTCTCTCCTTTTCCTTGGGTGCGTGCTTCTTTTGTAATGGAAAACTAGGACAACTGGACGTTCAGGACATATATTTTTCAGATTTAGAAACTACAAATCGCATATTTTTTTTTTGAGATTTGTGCGAAATTTTCTCGTTTATTGCTCTAGAATTGCTATAGCAACAGTTGCTACAACACTGGCTACAACATCTACACTGTTTTAGATTCATTTCCAATTTTTTGTAGTCAAATTCTTTCTTTATTCTCGCAAACCCATTACACAGCATTCCTTCCTTGAAAATTGCACTTCCAATTGCCTACAATTAAGCACAAAATCTAAGCACACAATTTATTCTAAAACAACCTACTTTATGAAGAATAAACTAAAAATAAATAAGTATGCAAAATATAACTAAAATGGAATTAAACCATGCCATTTACTCTAAATAATCTTAATTTAAGTCTAAAAGTCCTATAGATAACTCTCATTTTATAGAGTTATCACTTGTCCGAGCATCTCATCACATCAAAAATACATTCTAACTTGACAAACCATGACTCTGCCTCGGGTGGATCTCTAGAATTGTTAAAGCTCTTAGCCCTTAAACTTCTCATGCGCTCAATAGTATTAGCATGACGGGCAAGTGCATGAGTCTGATTCTACACCACAATAGTCATAATTTGCGCTAGCCTATCAAATGATTGCTCAATGTTTAGCACGTTCTCTAGTGCCTTTTATGCCACCTCATGTGTTGAGACTCAACTATGCCCTCATTCACGGGTTCATTTTTCCCTACAAGTACAATGCCTGGAGTCAACCTAGCTACTAGCCTAGTACAACCACGGCCACAGCTTCAACCATGTCTATTGCTACGTGAAGCATGATGGTGCCTACAAAATAATAATTTCTGCTTTAATAATTGTAAAACTTATTCTAATTACGACAGTAAAGTCTATAAAATCTAAAATCATGCTTTGATACCAACTTGACAAGAACCGGCCTGAATCCATAAGGCGAGTCTGCCTAATTCTATTTAATCATACTCACATAATCTAACTAATAAGGATTGTACCGAAAATTTGGCAAAGTCTCCCTTAAAATTATCACATAACCAAACCTACAATTAACAAAAATAAACACTCCTAAAATAATTATAAATACAACCAATTTAATCCATCAATCTCCTCAATAAAATACCAAATCATTCAAATATCCAATATCAGATAAAATACATAGATTTTTCCACAATCATCGAAATGTATCAAATTATACAATCCCAAAATATCTCAATAAAACATCTACGACTTGTAACTCTATCACATGACCACAACTCTAAAATAATTATCATTGCTGGGTTGACTGTTGTACCTGTGATTCTCCTGTGAGGGGGGGGGGAAATATAATAAAATCGGATGAGTATAAAACTCAATGAGCTCAGTGAGTGGATAGTAATTTTGGAAAAATAATTTTACTCTAAAATAATTATGTCATTTCTAAACACAATTTCATCAAAATATCACAAGAACTTAAATAAACTTGTTTAATTTAAAACATGCATTGAAATAACAATATCACATAATTTTGCATAAAATCAATAAAATCATAACACTTATAATATCAATATTGAATACTAAAAACTATCACTAATAAGTACTGATAACTCTATGAAATGAGAGTTATCTATAGCACTTTTGGACTCAAATAAAGATTACTTAGAGAGTAATTTATGTGTTTTAGTTGCATTCTAGTTTAATTTTGCATACTTATCTATTTTTAGTTTACTTTTAATAAATTAGGTTGCTTTAGAATAAATTGTGTGCTTAGATCATGTGTTTAATTATAGGCAATTGGAAGTGCATTTTTTAAGGAAGGATTATTGTGCAATGGGCTTGGAAAAATGAGGGAAGAACTTGGCTATAGAAAAGTGGAAGCTAGTCTAAAACAATGTAGTGCTGTAGCCACCATTACTGTAGCAATCTTGGAACAATAAAGGAGCAAAGTTTGTGCGAATTTTAGAAAAAATTTGTGCTCTGCAATTTCCAAATTTGGAAGATACGTGCCCTAAACGTTCTGCTGCCCTAGTTTTTCATTATAAAAAGAAGCACACACAAAGAAAAACAGAGAGTCGTCAACCACAAGAAATAATAAGAAAAGAAAAAGAAAACAACAAAGAAGCGAAGAAGTTCCAGGCTAAACAAGAAGATTGAAAGCGTGAAGAAGAAGAAATCAAGAAATCTACACGGATCACTCACCTTTATCTCTATTTTCTTTAGTTTGTGATGATGTATATGATGGTTGAATCAATTTTTGTTTATGTTTTGATACAAATCATGAACTAATTTTGTTTGTGGTTGAGTGAATGACAAGCTTGATGGTTTATTGATTAAAATATTGTATTGCTACATGATTGTTATAGCATTTTGTTATGATAGTGCTTAATTTAATTCACTATTTCAGCTGATCACCTATTTAGTGATACTAGCTAAGAGAGAGCCACAGAAGGGCCCGTTTTAGTAGAAAATATCAGAACAATACTTGGTTTTAAATTAGGTTTCCCAAGTTGGGTTAACTCAATTTGAATAGGGTCATGCTTAATTTAAAACTAATGATGGATTAAACATAGGCAATCACCTTGTAAGGTATTTAGAATCTTGATCTTTTAATACTATATCTTGTGTGGCACAACAACTGGTCATTGTTAGGTTGCATATAAATACAAGATGTCCAATAGGCAACAGCTGAGGATGCATTAGCGTTCTGCCCAGTGCTGTAGTAATTGTTGTAGCAACGGTACTATAACAGAAAAACAGTTAATACCATTAAGTGAGTTGATTCACTCAACTACATCGTTCTTAGTAATTACATCCTGGTGGGAGACGTATTGACTTGTCTAGTGCATTTTATTTTCTGTCATTTAGATTACTTAGTTTAATTTAGTTGTTAAAAAGATTTGATTTGATTTAATTGAATTTGTACCATAATTAATTGATGTAGCAATTCTTATAATATCAGTCCCTGTGGAGATGATACTCGAATACTTATCACTTTATTACTTGTTGTGTGCACTTGTGCACTGACACTCATATATTTAGAAACTACCAACAAGTACCCGGGGAAATAATCTCATCATCTCTGGATCTCAACGGACGGGCAATGATGTACTATCTGGGTATAATCACGCCCCAGAGCTACATGAATAGACGAGGAAGTACCATTTCATATCTCATCATATCCAGACCTCAACGGACAAGCAACGTCATACAATCTGGGTACAATCACGCCTTTGAGCTGCAAGGATAGACGAGAAAGTATCATCCATATCTCATCATATCTGAACCTTAACGGACATGCAATGATGTACTATCTGGGTATTGTCACGCCTCGGATCTGCACGAATAGATAAAAAAAATATCATCTCATATCTCATTATATATGTGCATGCATAATCTGGTCCTCAAAAGACAAAGTCGCCTAAGTACACTACCCAAAGCCTCTGTGTGTACTCAGACGGGCCCCAAAAGCTTGTATCTCATATGTATCATATATATCTCAATATCAGTATCTCTATATTCATCTTACCGCATGCATATCTCATCTCATCTGTATCATTGTATCTGGAGGGGAAGGGTACTGTTTAATGATTTTAAAAATAATTATTATACTCATATTAATATACTTTTGTACACATATACATAAACATATAGTCTTATCTGAAATCTCATTTCCTTTTTCATTTAACATGCCTTAAATCTACTTTTCTTTTCTTTAAAATACTATCATGCATAATCAAAATCGGTAACCAAAATCATTAACCAAACACATTTTTTCGTAATAAATACCAAAACACAGATAAAATTTATTTATAAGAAATCATTTAAATAGAAGCATTTGAAACTGATTTCGTAAACATGCTTTACTATCATAATAAACTATGAAATTAGGTTTTGTATATTCTACTCACAGTGACAATGTCTAAACTCGGCAACGACAATGCCCGCGGGTTGATTCTCATTTGCGAATCCTTCTGATTCAAGGGAATAATATAATTACTATCCATAAATGCGAATTGTAACTAATAAACTCGAAACGATGTTTATCCGCAATAAATTATTCCTGAATCCATAAAATTATCAAAATGCCATCGACATCAAAATTCATAAAATTATCCTCAAAATCACAAAATACTAAAACTACCTTAATTCTGATTACAAAAATATCCATAAGTTTTAAATTTATAAAATTACCCCTAAAAATAAAAATTTATAAAAATACCCCTAACAAGGTAAATTACCGAATTGACCCCGAAATCTCAAGATACCTAACTGTCCTAATTTGTAATTACTAAAATGTCTACTAATTGTAAAATTATAGAATTACCCCTAAAGTTTATGAAATTATCGAATTGTCCTTAATGGTTAACGATGACTGGAGCTTGGTCAACGACAATGGGAAGCTCAAGTCTGATAGTTCTAACCTTGGTGAGTCCAATGGTGACGGTAGTGACTTCCCACGCGCAGCAAAGGTAGTGGATTGAGCTCCCCAAAGCCATGTGTTTTCGGCGGTTGATTGGTAGCAATCTGGCCGTTTCAAGTGACGAGGTTAGTCAGAAAATGATGAGGGTGAGTTGAGGAACAAGAACTAAGTGGTGTTATGGCCTAAAATCGACGAGATCGACGGCAAGAAAAATGGGTTGAGCCGCGGGTTTTCCGGCTTCAATCTTTAGCGTTCTGGCAGTTTCCAGCGTCAGTGATGGCAGGGATATGTCGACTGGCAGTCAAGCTTCAAATCGATACCAAGGTCGGCCAGTGGTGTGGCCAGAAATGGGAGATCCGGTCGGGTTAAAGTCGCGGGTTAGGTCAGGTCAAATAGGTCAACTTTCTCTCTCTCTCACTTTCCATTTATAGTAACTAGCACCTTTTTTTTTTAATAAGCTTAATACAAATTAAGTTACTACCGGACCCGAGTGCCGAAATAAAATTCTGACTATGCGGCCATTGAATTGTGTCCAAATTGTCTCATTTTTGTGTCATGATAAAATTTAAATTATTCGAGTGTGATTAATTTATTAACCGCGTCTAATTACTTGTAATGATTTTGTAACCAATCTGAAGACTTTAAAAATTAGCGACGAAATTAAAAATATCATCATACACTCAATTAAATAAATTACGGTGCATATGTTACAATGATCACTGGCACTCCATTCACCAAAATCCGCCATGATATGCTAGCCACCTCTACCAATTCTTTCATCATCATCAGCCCTTTCTTTTTGCCACTACCAATGCATTCACCATCCTCAACTCTCTCCAAATGAAAAGAGTTTATGCCTCTCCCTATGTCAAAATGGGAAGGAATGAAAGCCTTTGCGAGTAGAAAGTAGAGAATTGAAGCTCTAATAAAGTTTGGGGTAGTTTTCTTTTATCCATAATGATCAAGTAAACTGCATTTCATTAATTGGTGAAGTAATGTTAATTTGTAACAATTCAAGTCGAGTTTAAGAAGAATAATTTTTTTAAATTAATTAAAGGGGCCATAGTGTGAAGTTTGATCAAAATTAAGAGTTTGATTTTGTTTGTTGAAATTATGAATCTATTTTTTTTTGTTTCCATATTAACAAATTGAAATGAAAGTAAAATTGTGCACCAAATAAATTTTCCCTAAAATTTTTCTTTAACCATTTGTATTAAAGTAGCATTGTTGATTTGTGAGAGTTATGCAAGTGGGTGTACTTAAAAGGTGTTTATCCTTTTTAGTAATTTTATATAAGAATAAAATGGGTATTAGTATAAAAGTGATTATTAAGGGTTGGTAAGATATCTTAAAGGGGTCAAAGCTCACTACTCAAAGAAAAAACTAATTAAAATAAAGAATCAAAAAACCAAAAAGGGTAAATGGTTGTTTAGCTCCTATATTTTGATTTAAGTGTCTCTTTAATCCCTATATTTCAAAAAGTACCTCAAAACATTTCCATAGTTAAATATGTTAATTTATACCCTTACTATATATCCTTACAATAATATTCTTGACATTAATTAATTTATCTATAAAAAAATTAATTAGCAACTTAAGCAATAATTATTTCTTAGTAAGGTAACTGATACATCGTGGCTTTTCTTATTCAGTTTTCCTCATTTATGTATGCCTAATTTACGAAAATTGTAGTTTGTTGTGTTTTAAAATTTAAGAACATGTGACTCTCATCCAATTGAGATGGTGTGAAATAAAAAATTTTTGGGGTTTAAAATCCCACATAGGTAAAGAGTTTATTAGGTTACCGTTAAGCTAAATATTAAAACAAATACAATAAGAACACAAAAAAAGAAACAACAAAATCACCAACATTCACAAGCTTAATTGGCTAAGCCTTGATTACGACAATGTAAGGCTGCAGGGTGGATCCCACATACAAATACATATACACCATGTTCCTCAGCTTAGCAAACAAAATCAAGTAAATTTTGTTCATTTTTTGCTTTTATAATAATACCCTTGTAACATTTTTAGTGACATTAATGAAAAAGGAAAATTAACATATTTTTAATTTTTGGTGCTCATTTAGTTTTTATATTTTGCGTTAAGCATCCATTTAGTCTTTGTATTTTGAAAAATGCCTCAAGACACCTCCACTTAAAGGTGGACAATAGACTGGACGACACGAGGTGAGGCACGGCACGAGCACAATACATTTCCGTATAGCACGGCACAGCATGAGTACATTTCGGTTGAACAAGTAGCATGGCACGGCATGCACGTGGGCCGGGCTGGGCTTTGAATTTTAGGCACGCGAGCCTTAAAAGCACGACACGATTAGAGATGGGTCAAAGCACGATATTCAAAAAAGCACGCAATAAGTACGTTTCACTTTTAATGAAAGTAAACTTAAAATTTTATGATTTTATAAATAACTTGAAATTGAATCTTTTAATATATTTTATTAGCTCAAGTTTTTTAAATTTATTTAATGCTTAATTTCAAAAAAATTATAATTGATTTATGTTTATAATTTATTAAATAAATAATTGATATCATGATTTTAATAAATAAAATTTTAAATATCATGATTTTATAAATATGTATTAATATTATTATGAACTATGATATATGACTCTACATAATATTAAGTTAATAATTAAGTCATCCCATAAGAAAAATTTATTATTATTATTGTTGTTAAGTATTATAAAAGAATTCTAATACCATTGAGTCAAAACTTAGAAATTAAAATTACATTCTCTTATTATTATTAATTTATTATTGTTGAATATGGACTTGCATTTTGAATTTTCGATTTAATTAAATTTGAATAAAGGCATATGGATCCAAAAAGATACGTAAACTTGAAAAAAATACGCCAACAACTTAATATGTGCTCTTAAGAAAATTTAAAAAAAAAAAGCTTAATGGGCTTTTTTTCTTAGTCACGACACAACATGGCCCACGGCACACCGCGTGTGGGCACAACACGAGTAGCCACAGCACATAGGTCAGGCCGGCTCGGGCCTAAGAAAAAAAAAGTAGGCACGGCTTGGCATGACATGAAACATATAGTGGGCATGGCACGACACGAGCACGAGCATTCATGGGCTTTCCTTTGCCGGCACGAGCACGGCACAACCCATTAGCCACCTCTACCTCCACTATTAAATATGTGACACTTTTACCCTTATTGTTTTTACTGTTACAATAATAATACTTCACTACAATCTTGAGAGCATTAATTAATTTACCCATAAAAAAATTAATTAGGAAATTGACCAGCAATTATCAATCTAAAAGAATTAGTATTTTTAATACTCTTGCAATAATATTTGTGATAATTATTTATAAACAAATTAATACTAGCCAACTTAAAGATACACTTTAATACCTTGCTGTCTTACTAATAATTATTTATAAAAAAAATGAGGTTACCAACTAACCCTAAAAATAAAATAATAATAAAAATTTACTTTAATTTTTTTTAGTTTAGTGTCAAATTATAATAAAAATTTACTTTTATATTCTATTTTAATTTTAGTATTAATTTGATAATTTATTTATTTTTTGTTTTCATTAAACTAAGAATATTGTTGCAATAGGAGTTTGCATTTAATTGTCTTCTAATGTTGGTTAGATAAAAATGGAAAAATCAGAAATAGGAAAAACAGTGATAAGATTATTTAGGAACAATTTTTCTATTTCCTTAGGTGATTCTAATTGCTGAAAAGGTGATTGATGCTTGTGTAGATTTGAATTCTTGGCTCGGCTTTTCAGCCTCATCGCATTGCTGCATGAACAACGGATAAGTTGGGCTAAGCAATCTTCTCTGGAAAAGAATAATGAAAACCCATGTCCCCCCATTCCAGCTCATTGAGGCATTTCCTCGAACAGTTTTGGAAATGCATCAAACACATTCACATTCAACATTCTTTAATGATTTGACTAATGTGGTTTTGCAAGAAATTAAAATTAAAATTCATTGAGTCGTTTGAATAGAATGACATCTAATCATGTTTTGATTAAAGCGTAACCTAATTCCGTTGGCTTAGTTCGGTACTTGAGCGATATCTAGTGTTTTCTTACACTATCAATCCGCTTCCACTCCCACGCCCCATCTATGTGATTACAAAAGTTATCGGTTTGATTTAATTTCCTCAATCCAAGTGATATAAAGGTAAATTATGTATTATAATTTTATATGATTGGGAATACACAAAGTCATTCTAAGAGTCTAAATATTTGTGTTTACTTTAATATTTCTTTTCTCAATGTAAATCTTAAAAATATTATACAGAAATTTGGTAGCAACTCTAAGAGCTTGTTTGGGATTGGTCTTGATAGGCCTAAAAGTGGTTTTGAAAAGCAAAAACTAATTTTGATGTTTGATAATTTTTTTAAAAAATCACTTTTAGTAAAATTATCTCATCTAAAGTAGATCTTGAAAAGCAAGGAAAGAGCAACTTTTCAAAATCCAATTTTGAGAATAGCTTCTACACTTAGTATAATTCTTTATATATATCTATATCTATCTATCTATCTATCTATCTATCTATCTATCTATCTATATATATATCCTCATGTATACTATAAAAATTTAAAATTATCCTTATGAATTAGAAAATAAAATCATCAACTTTTAGGAGATTGTTATTATTACAAATTATGTTGAGGTAATAAAATAAAAATAAATTTAATAATATAAAATACTTATTTTAGTCATCAACTATTATATATACACAATTAAAATATATTTTATACATATTTATAAGTGTGTAAATAAATTTTATCTTAAATTATGTCCAATTTAGTCTCTTATATTCTTACCATAATTTAACAGTAAGATTTATTAAACATATACGACTGGTTTTAAACTCACAGTACTTTTAAAAACAAACTTTAGCAAATATTTAATTGATTCTCTTTACAGCTAATTATTTATATAGTATAGTTAACAACAATTATTTTAAAGTTACAGCATTACCAAACTCATCCTAAAGAATAAATCATTGTACCACAAGCAATTTTAGAAAAGTATTTAATTCTATCTCAAACCTTTTAATGTAACATAGCATACATTTTTTTTTTATCAATATACATATAATTATTATTATGTGGAGGCAAATTTCTTAAAACAGGATTTAGAAAAACTACAAGTTATTACAATATGAAATTTATTATTATTCATAATTGGCCTAAATTGCAGTTATAATTGTTAATTGCTATGTGGAGATTATTCCTATACAAAGTATCACTATAGAAAAGCTTTTCTGCGTTGCTTTTACATTTCTTTGGTGATTCTAGTTGCTGAAAAGGTGTATAATGCCTCTGTGGATTTGAATTCTTGTCTCCTGCCGTTCCAACTTCGTCGAGGCATTTCCTCGAACAGTTTTCAAAATGCATCAAACATTTTCATGTTCAACATTCTTTAATGATTTGACTAATGTGGTTTTGCAGAACATTAAAGAACTTATATCGACTTTAGATCAACGGAAAGACAAATCATTAGACCACACTTTCAGAGGTGTACTTCATCACTTTTGAGAAGCATTATCTAAACTAGTGCAAGATGCCCATGGCCATCTGGTTATAATGGGAAAAAAAAAAAGGACAGTGAAGCCAATTTAGAAGGAAGGGATTGAGAATTAACATTTTTTAATATTAATTCTTTCTCAATTTCTCAATGTTTAATTAATTTATGCGTCATTTGATTGAGAATTTTGTGATTCCCAATCCATAAAATTAATCCTTCAAAATATACTATTAATAAGGTTCCTAATAGATTAAAACAAGGGAAAAAGAATATATATATAAATAAATAGATAGATAAGTACCTTCAACAATTAACCATCCTCAATAAATGAAGAGAGATTCTTTGCAAATCTCTGACTTCTTTTACGATTCAGATGAAATAATAAACTTGTTACTACAACATTAAGTGCAACGACTGTCACTAAAACAATGGCGTTATTTCCAAGACGAAAGAGAGAATCCAATCCACGATGGTGTTTTATTAGATTATTTTTAAAATTATCAGATTTTAAAAATTATCAGCTCCTGCAATTAATTTGCGAAAAAATAGCTACCAAAATTACTTCAATTAAAGTGATTATTCTAGGTAATGCTTTATCTACTAGTATAATGTGTAAGGTGGTTTTGAATTTTTCATTTACAGTAACATGCTAATACTATAATTTTTTTTAATAAATAATACGTCAAATATCACATCATTTGAGATATATAAATTATGTATAGCATCCGCTTTAAAAAAGATGACAATAAAAATTAAAGAAGGAAAGTAATTTGATCTAATTTCTTCGTAAGCACTAATGTTGAATTTAATTATATAGTGAGTGAAAATCCGAAAGAGAAAATGTTATAATTTCAATTGTTCCGAATTTAATTGATTTAAAAAATAATTGAGTCAATCAATTCTTGTGTTAATCGATTTATATGTTGTCTGAGAATCAGTCTTTGAATCGAATGGCAAAGATTAAGAAAACATCTGTTAATGATTTTTTCTTCATGTTTGATTTGACTCGATATTTGCTCTTGAGAATATAAACCCCGCATTTATTAGTTAACAAATAATTGGAGTTCAAAATTTACTGAGTTTCATGGTATCGTGATTGCCTATTTCCTGCCTGGCTTTTACCCATCCATAATATGCTTGATCAAAGGATATTTCAACAAAAATACAGATGAACCATTTTATGCAATTAAAAAAAAGAACTGCAGTTTACTGTAATGTTAGAAGTTAAGAACAAAGAAGAATGAAAAGAAGCAAAAAGAATCAAGCCTAGCTAAGCTCCGATTACAACAACGTAAGGCTGCACTGGAGATCCCGCGTACAAATATCCACCATGTTCTTCGACTTCGCTGACAGAATCGAGTGCATTTTGTTTATTTCCTTCTAAAACTTGAAGGACATTGCCATTGCTGCCGTCAAGCTTAACCGCCACAAGATCTGTCTTCTCATTTCCTCTCTTAGTGTTTAATGCAACCCAAAAGTCGCCGTTCCTGTCTGTCTCAATGTTGTCTGGAAATTGAGCAACTTGAGCGAATGGTTGGGGAGAGTATATAACGCTCTCACCTTCAACCCAAAACCTTAGAATCATCCTTGAATCAGATTCAGCAACCAGTAAAAATGATTTGTCTTTACTCAGGGTGACGCCATTTGGGAATGCTAAGCCCCTTCGTAATACTGTCACTTCTTTGTTGCGAGGATCGTATTTCAATAATCTTCCACTTCTGTCTCCGCTATGGATCAGCATAGAATGCTGTCTTCTTTGGAAGTACATGCTGCTGTCCGTAAAATAAATAACGCCGGTGCTAGAATCAATGTCCAAGGCGTTTGTGAAGCGAAAGGGAATTCCTTCGGCTGAAGAAGCAAGTTGTTTTGCTGCGCCACCGTTTCTCCCGACGACCATCAAGCCAAAGTATGCATCAGCGATGTAAAGATCGCATGTAAGAGGATTGAATTTAATGCCCAAAGGCCTCCCACATAAGGGTTCTAAAATTGTGCCGTTTGTGCCATCACAAATCCTCCTTGGCCGCCTAACCAAATCACATGCAAATTGAAATTCCGTTAGTACAGTCGAAAAGAAATAAATAAATAATTCACTTGTTATGTAAACTAGATTTACTTGAATCAGGCATTTAAATAAATCATAGTAATATATGTGATGTTAAAAGGATCACACATATGAGTGTGAAGTTTAGAGAATATTTTCAAACTAAAACGACAATAGATTTATTTGTTAGATGTCTGACCTAGCTAGAGTATTGTTCATTTTTTAATTTTAACGAACTCTAATAAGAGCTCTATGACCTTTCAGTGCTGTAATACGGTATATATAGCATGACAACATGCAACCCCAAACTTTGCCATATATATGAATTTTTTAAAACCCAATAATATGCATGCATGTAAATTCATGCTGCAATCCAATAATATAAATCACATATATATTAACATGTACACATACGAATTTTTACCTGTATGGAGTGGTGGTGGCAAATTCAGTCCAACCAAGTCTTGAGCTTTGCCATTTGAGAATTCTACCGTCGGAAACACCGGCGTACGGCCCTTCGCCGTTGCAGTCGAAAGCAAGGCTTTCGGGGCCAACTACTCCGGCCGGAAGCTGAAGCTTAAGATGGTGTTTGCCGTTGCGGCTGCGGCCGGCATTGGAAGGTAAGCCGAAACTAGGAGAAATCGTAAGGGCAAGAAAGAAGAAAACAATGAGGAGAGAGTTTTTCATTATCGCAATGTGAGAGTAGTGTACACTTTTCGCTGGAGTCCAATGATTTTGTAATTTGAAGCCGTGATACATTAGTATATAGGGTATTTATATTAGTTGCCTTTTCCTAATTGGCTTCTAATTTTGATTTCTTTGACTGACGTGGATTCGGATTGAATTAATATAAACTCAAATGTTAACTAGACCGGGATAATAGAAACAATAGCAATAAAAAAACTCTAAACTAGATAAATCCTATTAAAATTGGAATTATTATCTTAAATTATTTTATTTATTTTCTTTTATCATCCACAATCGCCCTAATATGCACGTGTATATATTATTATAATTTAACCTACCATCACAAGAAGAAGTCATAATATTATAGAGAAAACGAAAGTATGATGGTAAATAACATTTTTATCTCCTTAATTGGATTTTGAATATTTTATGAAAGAAAACTAAACTTATGAACTTTCTTGGTCTTGCTTGTTTGCGTACAGGCTTTTGAATATTTAATTGTTGTGACAAATGTTTCTACTAGCATTTGTAAATAGCTTTTTTCGTACTCTTTATTGTTTTTAATCATTATATACTCTCAATTATCAAAATTATTCATATTTATCAGAATTGATTTTTTCACAACTTAGACATGCTTATTAACTACTCATACGGTTTTATTCATTCATGTATGGCTAATTTACGAAATTTTAATAAAAATACACCACTCATTTTATGCTCTTTATAAAAAAATAAAAAAAAAAACGTACTTTATAGGATTGTTAAAATATAAAAAAATAAAAAAATATTTACCCTATAACGTAACCCAACAAGGACCGCATAAATATTTATCCCATAATAGCATTCCTTAATCCCAATTTAGATCTTGCTTTACTCACCAAACCTTTTACGGATTGAGAGCAGGTTGAGGGCTTGTTTATTTACCAAACCCGCCCACTACCCATATTGAATTTTGATTGGATTTGGCTCCAATTTCCAAACCCAACCATTACCAGCTAAAAGGCATACCAAATCCGACCCACGTCCGGCGGGTACCAGCAGATTTGTGGATAAAGCCAACATCCCTAAACCTACGTTGAAACAAAGAACAAAATTTATTTATCCCTGTATATCTACCAATTCTGTTGTTTTTAAACGGTACCCTTAAAAAAAGAAATTTTGCAACTATGCAACATGGCAATTAGCTTCTGGCATCAGCTCCAAAAAGTGAAAGCTTGAAACCCACAGGCCACGGCACCCACGACTTGGAGTCAATCACAGAAGAGTAAATAGTTTGTATCAACTAAATAATCACATTAAAAAATCCGAAAGTTAAATAGCAGAGCACTTGTACATTAACAAAGAAAGAAAGCTCTGCAAGGGTCGATAGAAGCAAGAACTTTCCTGCTGAAGCCAACATTTTTTTTTCATCATTTATTGATAGTTTCTAGTTACCCTACGGGATTTACATAAGACACAGGGATATGCTGCCCACTAAGTCATTTATGTTACAGTAGTGAGTTCAAAGTGACGCATTCCATTGCCATTCCGCTTTTCAAATTTACAATATATACATGTTTTCTACAATGTACCTGCTATACTTCCAAGAAGTTAACATCATGCCTCAAAGCACAACCAGCAGACACGACTTCTTTTGCATCAACTAATTCCTCTTGATTGGCCAATCAACGTGCCCACTTGGCCTCCACATAATGCACTTGAAATATTCCCAGGCTCAAGCATGTTAAACACTACAACTACAGAGATTGTATACATATGTATCATGAAATTCCAAAGGGATCTGATTTGCAACTGCTAGAATTACGGCCAAAGAAAATACCAACCAGGAATCCCATCCTCTTCGCAATATGTAATGGCCATTGTGTCCATGGACATAAAGTTGCCCGAGACTGTCCCTGTAAGATATGTGTTTTGGTACTACACTGCCATTACCAGAGTGGCAATCATATATTCCATTAATACTTACACCTTTAACCACTGCATCCGCATTAACTGACAAGAAAAATACACAAAGCATGTCATTATTATCTTCCAAGTAAAGCTCCACACAAACAGGTAAGAGATAAATTAAAGAGAAGAAATAACACCAATGCTGGCAATTCACCAATGATTACAGAGACTGATATTATATACAGAAACAAGAGAATGAAATAAAGCTGTTAAGTAGCACAAAGCTTACGTTCAGAAGCTCTAAGAGCAGCAGCCGCATCAGTGGCAAAGAGTGGATTTCCAGTGTCAGCACCAATGCCACCAAATATCACAACTCTCCCTTTTTCAACATGTCGGATGGCTCTAAACTAGATAAATCCTATTAAAATTGGAACTATTATCTTAAATTATTTTATTTATTTTCTTTTATCATCCAAAAATCTTATTTCCTTGTTCACTTAATATGTCATAAATATACTTTTCTTTTCTTTAAAATATTATCATGCATATTCAAAATCAGTAACCAAAATCATTAATAAGACGCACATTTCGTAATAAATACTAATACGCCGAAAAAATCTAGTTATATGAAATCATTTAAATCGAAGCATTTGAAACTTACTTAGTAGACATGCTTTACTATCATAATAACTATAAAAATAGATTTTGTATATTCCACTCACAATGACAGTGTCCGAACTCGATATTGACAACATCCAAAGGTTGATTCTCGTTCGTTGATCCTCTTAATTTAAGGAAATAAAATAGTTACTATCTGTAAATGCAAATTATAACTAATATGCTCGCAACGACATTTATCTGTAATAAATTATTCCTGAATCCATAAAATTACCAAAATGCCCTTGACATCAAAATTCATAAAATTATCCTTAGAATCACAGATTACTAAACTACCCTCAATTCAGATTACAAAAATATCCACATATTTTGAATTTATAAAATTACCCCATAAAATATAAAATTACCAAAATGCCACTAACAACATAAATTATCGAATTCCCTAAAATCTCAAATTACATAACTGTCCTAATCTGAAATTACTAAAATGTCCACTAATTTTAAAATTATAAAATTATCCCTAAAGTTTATGAAATTATTGAAATGCCCCTAACGGTCAACGGTGACCAGAGCTCAGTCAACAGCGACGAGAAGCTCAGGTTTGGTAGTTCTGACCTCGGTGAGCCTAATGGTGTCGATGGTGACATCCCACTCACGGCAATGCGGCGAATTGAGCTCCCCAAAACTATGAGCTTTTCGGCAGTTGATTGACGGCAATCCAGTAGTTTCAAGTGACGAGGTTGGTCGTAAAATGATGAAGGGAAGCTGAGGAACACGATCCAAGTGGTAGTGTGGCCTAAAATTGGTGAAATCGACGATGAGGAAAACAGGTGGACTGCGGGTTTTGAAGCTCGATCGCCGATGTTCTGGCTAGTTTCCAGTGTTGAGGATGGTAGGAATACGTAGGCCAGTTCTCAAGGTTCAGATTGATACCAAGCTTGGCCGGTGGGGTGGCCGAAAATGGGAGAAACAGCCAGGTCAACGTCACAAGTCAGGTCGGGTCAATTAGGGAATGGGTCAACTCTCTCTCTTTCTCTCTTTCTATTTTTGGAAAGAAAATCAAATGCTTCTCTCTCTCATTCTTTTTTTAAATAGTAACCGGCACCTTTCTCTTTTGTTTTGTAAGCTTAATACAAATTAAGTTAATACTAGACCCAAGTGCCGAAATAAATCTGACTATGCAGCCATTGAATCGTGTTTGAATTGTCTTGATTTTGTGTCATAATAAATTTAAATTATTCTAGCATGATCAATTCAATAATTGCGTCCAATTACCCACAACAATTTGTAACAATTCTGATGACTTTAAAAATTTGTGACGAAATAAAAAAAATAACATCATACACTCAATTAAATCATTGACGGTGCATATGTTACAATCCTCCCTCCTTATAAAAATTTCATCCTCAAAATTTACGCATCTGATGAGAATAGGTGAGGATACTGAGCTCTCATTAAATCCTTGTGTTCCCACGTAGCATTTTCCTTTATGTGATTCCTCCACAGTACTTTTACTGAAGGAATGGTTCTAGAATGCAGGACCTGGTGTTTCCTTTCCAATATCTGCAACGGTTCTTCCTCATAAGTCAAATCTTCCTTTAACTCAATTGGTTGCCTAGATATCATATGACTCAGATCGTACATGTACTTCCAGGGCAGCAAGACATGAAACACATCATGAATTTTGAATAACTCAGGTGGTAGAGCTAATCGATAAGCTAACAGACCAATGCACTCTACAATATCATACGGCCCAATGTGTGAATCTTATCATATTGATTTTGATTATAACAAAACTTATATGTTCTTGATTAAATTGTTGGGGCTATTAAAATGAATTTCTTAAAGCCATAGACATGTTTAAAGAAGCTTAATGACCGTTAACTTAAGTCAGAAAATCATTTTTCAACAAGAAGTTATCAAAATATAGATTCTGAAAATTACCCTTGAACCATTTATTACAAAACAGCAAACCGATAATTTACAGAAAAGAGAGTTTTCTAATCTTGAATCGTTTAGTAAAAATGGAGACCTAAGTTTGTTTTTCAAGATTCTGGAAATAAACGGCAATCCAATAATGGAAAACAGTAAACTGTTTATTTAAAATCTAAGCACAACGGCTATTTGGACAAGTCAAAACGGTAAAATAACAGCAACAAACGGTAATCCGATTACTCTCAGAAAGTTAAAAATAGTTAGTTTTCAACTCCAACTATAAAATGGCTCAATCAAATTCAAATGAAATCGGATCCAACAATTGTCATTGAGCTTACTACTGAAAAAAGATACATCACTGGCCTTTAAACTAGTTTTTGTTTTATTGATTCACACCTTGAGATTTCAATTGTAATCATATACATTATGTGAGAGATTGTTATACTTTTGAGTGATTGTAAGTGTTGGGATACACTTGGGAGAAGAGATTGAGAATAATTTCTTGTTGTAAAGGCTTATTGACACATTTGAAGTCAATTATAAGTGTTGTTGAAGCCTTGGAGCCTTGATTAGTGGAATCCTCAAGCCTGGTGAGCTTAGAGGCGTGGACGTAGGCACGGTTGGTCGAGCCACTTGAAAATCACATGTTTGCTTTCTCTTACCCTATCTCTTTATTATTAATTGCATATTAATTGTTTATTTTGAATTTGATTGGTTTATAATTTTCTTTGAGCTTTTAGTTTTTAAATTTTGTTTAAGAACTCAATTCACCCCCCTCTTGGGTATCCTAGTTAGTACTTCACAATGTAGCATTGGCTTAGCTTCCCGCGCTTCCCAAATCAAAGTACTCCGTTTTAAGGAGAAATCCGTATGCAAACTCTATCACTAACTTCGAACTCAAGTTCCCGCCTACGCTTATCTGCATGGCTCTTCTGTCTATTTTAGGCCATTTTTAATCTATACCAAATAAGCTATACCTTCTCATTAGTATCCTGAATTAATTTAGGACCATATAACCACCGCTCACCAACCTCATCTCAACATATTGGAGTTCTACATTTTCTACCATATAAAACCTCATATGGTGCCATATCGATACTAACTTGAAAACTGTTATTCTAAGCAAACTCCATTAAAGGTAAATAAATATCCTAGCTACCCTTAAACTCGAAAACACAAGCTCGCAGCATATCCTCTAGGGTTTGAATAGTACGCTCTGACTAACCATTAGTCTTTAGATGAAAAGCTGTACTGAAATTCAACTTAGTGCCTAAAGCTTTTTGCAAGCTGTTCCAGAATTTAGAAGTGAATCAAGAGTTTCTATCTAAAACAATAGACACCAATACTTCGTGAAGTCGAACTATCTTAGCCAAATAAATACTCGCCAACCTGTCTATCGAGTAAGTGGTCTTAAATGGTAAAAAGTGAGCAAATTTTGTAAGTTGATCAACAACCACCAAAACACTATCATGTCCACTCTTGGTATGTGGAAGTCCCGTTACAAAGTTCATAGTGATATGATCCTACTTTCACTCAGGAATAGGAAGCGGCTGAGAACATCCCGCAGGCCTCTAATATTCAGCTTAAATCTATTGGCAAACTAAACACCGAGAAACAAATTATGTTATCTCTCTTTTCATGCCCTACCACCAATAATAATCCCTCAAAGTGCGGTACATCTTCGTACTACCAAGATGCATCACATAAGCTGGACAATGGGCTTCTTCCGTGATCTCCTTTTTCAACTCCTTAATATGAGGCACACAAAGTCCATCACCTATGACTAACACTCCATCATCTCTTACCGGAACCTACCATCACAAGAAGAAGTCATTATATTATAGAGAAAACGAAAGTATGATGGTAAATAACATTTTTATCTCCTTAATTGGATTTTGAATATTTTATGAAAGAAAACTAAACTTATGAACTTTCTTGGTCTTGCTTGTTTGCGTACAGGCTTTTGAGTATTTAATTGCTGTGACAAATGTTTCTACTAGCATTTGTAAATAGCTTTTTTCGTACTCTTTATTGTTTTTAATTATTATATACTCTCAATTATCAAAATTATTCATATTTATCAGAATTGATTTTTTCACAACTTAGACATGCTTATTAACTACTCATACGGTTTTATTCATTCATGTATGGCTAATTTACGAAATTTTAATAAAAATACACCACTCATTTTATGCTCTTTATAAAAAAATAAAAGAAAAATGTACTTTATAGGATTGTTAAAATATAAAAAAATAAAGAAATATTTACCCTATAACGTAACCCAACAAGGACCGCATAAATATCCCATAATAGCATTCCTTAATCCCAGTTTAGATCTTGCTTTACTCACCAAACCTTTTACGGATTAAGAGCAGGTTGAGGGCTTGTTTATTTACCAAACCCGCCCACTACCCATATTGAATTTGGCTCCAATTTCCAAACACAACCGCTAATAGCCAAAAGGCATACCAAATCCGACCCACGTCAGGCGGGTACCAGAAGATTTGCAGATAAAGCCAACATCCCTAAACCTGCATTGAAACAAAGAACAAAATTTATTTATCCCTCTATATCTACCAATTTTGTTGTTTTTAAACGGTACCGTTAAAAAAAGAAATTTTGTAACTATTCAACATGGCAATTAGCTTCGGCATCCTCTCGAAAAACTGAAAGCTTGAAACCCACAGGCCACGGCACCCACGACTTGGAGTCAATCACAGAAGAGTAAATAGTTTGTATCAACTAAATAATCACATTAAAAAATCCGAAAGTTAAATAGCAGAGCACTTGTACTTTAAGAAAGAAAGAAAGCTCTGCAAGGGTCGATAGAAGCAAGAACTTTCCCGCTGAAGCCAGCATTTTTTTTTCATCATTTATTGATATTTTCTAGTTCCCCTACGGGATTTACATAGGACACAGGGGTATGCTACCAACTAAGTCATTTATGTTATAGTAGGGAGTTCAAAGTGACGCATTCCATTGCCATTGCCGCTTTACAAATTTACAATATATACATGTTTTCTACAATGTACCTGCTCTACTTCCAAGAAGTTAACATCATGCCTCAAGCACAACCAGCAGACATGACTTCTTTTGCATCAACTAATTCCTCCTGATTGGTCAATCAACGTGCCCACTTGGCCTCCACATAATGCACTTGAAATATTTCCAGGCTCAAGCATGTTAAACACTACAACTACAGAGATTGTATACATATGTATCAGGAAAATCCAAGGGGATCTGATTCGCAACTGCTAGAATTACGACCGAAGAAAATACCAACCAGGAATCCCATCCTCTTCGCAATATGTAATGGCCATTGTGTCCATGGACATAAACTTGCCCGAGACTGCGTCCCTGTAAGATATGTGTTTTGGTACTACACTGCCATTACTAGAGTGGCATTCATATATACCATTGACACTTACGCCTTTAACCACTGCATCCACATTAATTAACAAGAAAAATACATAAAGCATGCCATTATTATCTTCCAAGTAAAGCTCCACAAAAACAGGTAAGGGATAAATTAAAGAGAAGAAATAACACCAATGCTGGCAATACACCATGATTATAGAGACTAATATTATATAAGTTTTTACCATAATAAGTATAATTGTAAAATTATAAAATTTTACTATGTTAGGTGTGGTAATTGTTAGTGGAATGAGTTAGGTATGTTTGAGTAGTTTTTACCATAATAAGTATACATTTGTTAGTATGACAAATGTATGGCTATGGTGTAATTAGCCTTATTTATGTGTTTGTTGTGGATTAATCATGTATTAGTGTAAATAGAGAGCGGGGGTAGCACACCTCTCTATACATTTTCTTCACTTCTTTCTCCTCAAATTCTTCTTCTTCTCATCTCTGTTTGTAATATATTTTCAGTAAATAAAATTAATTTTATTTTTAATTTTCAAATACCATTTTTTATGCATAATTTAATTTTAAATATTTTTATTTCAATTATGCTTGGCTAAATATTAATAGTTAGGGGAATGTGAAACTCTCAATAAAAAAATGATTTAATCAAATTCTATTTTTAATTATATAAATTAAATTATTTTCTATTCAATTTTATACATATTTTATATTTTTTAATTTTGATTTATTGTAGAGGGAATTTAAGCTGTTACTGAACGTAAAACTAGAGGAAGATGTAAGCCATAATCACAACTACCAGTACATATAATTTTATTTTACTGTTCTTTTATTGTTTGCATTATTGTAGTTAGTGGTGTGATTTTGTATCTAATTATTTCATGTTTTCTTTTACTTTTTTTTTTGTCATTGTTTACTTTTTTCTTTTTATTGTTTGCTTTTGAATTATTGAGTCACGAGTCATTTGACAAATGCGACAACCCATTTACATCTGTGTATCATTATGTCTATCACAAAGATCATTAAATATGAGATCTCTTTTAAAATACTCACAACTTGTTTTTAAAAAGTATTCCAATGGCATCATCTTTGAGTAAACAATTCAAAAACATTTGTGTACTTTCTGGATTTCATTATGGAAAGTACAAAAAGTTTATTGAGGCAACTGTAGGTCTTGGTCATGTCATAGCTGGAAGAAAACTACACCTTGTATATGGAGGAGGTGACCAAGGGTTATTAAAGCTTATCTTAGAAGCTATTTTTACTAGAGGAAACCAAGTGCTAGGCATCATTCCACAAGCCTTAAAACCTCTAGTATGCATAGCTGGCCACCAATTGGAGAAGAATTAGTTGTCTCATGTATTCAGGAAAGAATAACTGAAATGTTAAATCATGTTGACGTTTTTATTTTCTTGCCATGAGATCTTGAAACTCTAGAGGCACTGATTACATTTGCATCCTGGGCCAGTTTGAACATCCATAAAAAAGCCATCGGTTTGTTAAATGTTAATAACTTTTATGATGGCTTGCTAACAGTCATTAACCATGCAATTACTCTCTAAGTAATCTTGATTTGAGTCCAAAAGTACTATAGATAACTCTCATTTCATAGAGTTATCAGTGATATTGTAAAAACTAACTTAGGAAAAATTTGAGTCAAAGATGGCAGAATAGAGAGTGCAATAGTTCTAGAAACACATCTTCTTATTCCCAGAGTCTTTATTTTTGTTATCTTCTTTCAAACTTCTGCAGCCAATTCAAGTATGATCTTTCTTACCCTTTCTTTTATTATTTATGTTTTTCACCTTTTTGCATGCATATCTTTAAATTATGAATAATGTTTGAATTAGGTTGGGAGGAAGGGATAGTTGATGTACATTGTAAATAGGTGTGTCTATTTATTTTTCTTTTTCAAAAAAATCCAAAGAAAAACAACAATTTTTTTGTCTAGGATGGCTGTGTAAAGAGTCACGACTTTTGAGAAGTATCCTAACGTCCTGTTGTATTATATTTTGATTTTGAAATTCATAGTAAGTTGTCTTTGTTCCCTTTTCTTTGAATTACTCAAATTTTTTAACTCTCCAATTAGTTATTAAGTCACGTTGTTTACTCATTTAACAAGTATTATTAAATCATTCTTCACACACACACCATGACACATACAAGTGATTGTAAGTTAAAATTTTTGTAACATTTAGTTCTTTTTATTTATTAGAGATAATATCTAAGGTAGTAGAAATTGTATATTGCAAAAAAAAAAAAGAAATTCCATAAAAAAAAATTGAATGTGCTTAATTTTGTTATATCTAGAACCCGAGTAATTAAGTTCATAAGAGTGCTTCAACACCAAGTAGCCTAAGGCAAAATGCTCTAGGAGTCATTGGCCTAAAGCTCGCTACATAAGTTATAGATATATTGTTTACTTATTTATAAAAACCTGAGTAATTAAGTCTGTAGGAGTGTTTCAACACCTAGTAACTTGAGCCCAATTAATTTGGGAGTCACTGGCTTAAAGCTCGCTATATGGGTTAAAAATGTAATATTTTAAAATATGTGTGAATAATCTGTTGCCTAAAGATAAAGTTTTTAATGTGTTCTAGAACAAAAATGTTGTTTTCTTTTAATGAAGCTCCATAAGTATTGTGCTAATTACTTGAGCACAAAAGAATGTTTGGTGATGTCTTGGATAATGAGTGGATGACAAAGAGTTAAACAAGTTTAGAAGAGTTTATTTATTTGTTAGCTTAGAGGTTAGATGAACAATTATTAACTTGCATGTGAATTTTATAAATCTTAATTTAACACAACACTTTAATTGCTAGGGACTAACAAAAAACTGGTTGGGGGGTGTGATTAGTGTTAAAAATTGTATGTTCATTAATGGTAAAAATATCACTTTGTGCTTACATTATAATTTATATGTGTAATTATGTAACATATTGTGAATTTCTAATTATTTTTCTAAATATTTGATTTTGTGTATTTTTGTGCTTATTAGGTAAAAATAATAATTTCACACAATTCGAGGCTCTAAACAAATGCACAGATGTCAAATTTGGATTCCGAAGGTCTAAGAAGTTATTTCATTGTCAAGGAGGATTCGTGATTTTTACCGTGAAATTATAAGTTTTTACCATAATAAGTGTGGTAATTGTAAAATTATAAAATTTTACTATGTTAAGTGTGGTAATTGTTAGTAGAATGAGTTAGGTATACTTGAGTAGATTAAGTGAGGCTTACGTCTTGTTAGTGGGACAAATGTATGGCTATGATGTAATTAGCCTTATTTATATGTGTTGTGTGGATTAATTATATATTAGTATAAATAGAGAGGGGTGTAGCACAACTCTCTACACCTTTTCTTCACTTCTTTCTCCTCAAATTCTTCTTCTTCTCATCTCTGTTTGTAATATATTTTCAATAAATAAAATTAGTTTATTTTTAATTTTTAAATACTATTTTTTATGCATAATTTAATTTAAATATTTTTATTTCAATTATGCATGGCTAAATATTAATAGTTATGGGAAGGTGAAACTCTTAGTAAAAAAATATAGTTTAATCAAATTCTACTTTTAATTATATAAATTAAATTATTTTCTATTTAATTTTATACATATTTTATATTTTGAAATTTTGATTTATTTTAGACAAATAAGGGTGTTTGGCACAATAAATTCTTAATATCTCAATATAAAGTATGGTAAAATGATATTTTGATTTATTGTAGACAAATTAAATTTGGCACAATAAATATTTAATCCATAATAAAATTAATGGGAAAATAATGATAATTTATACAATTAATCTTTTCGGCAATAAATCTAAATAAAAATGGTAAAAAAAATTTATTAAATTTTATTTATTACTAACTGATTTAACCCTAACTGATTTAATTTAATAGTTTCCCTTAAATTAAGTTGCATAAATTCAAGTTTTATTTTTAGATAAAATAAAATAAACAAATTAAATCTTTTTTATGTGGATCAACCTCAGACTCACCGAGCTATTATATAACAAGACACTCTTATACTTGTAAGTTAGAAATCACTTTTAAGTTATGTCATAAAGCATATTGGGTTGTCAAGCAATTGAATATGGATATGACTACTAGAGTAGAGCGAAGAAAATTACAACTTTGTGAGCTAAAGGAATTCAGATTATTCTCCTATGAAAATGCAAGAATTTGTGCGGAGAAGACCAAACAATAGCATGACCAAAGAATCCAGGAAAGGGAACTCATTCTCGGCAATCAAGTCTTACTTTATAAGTTAAGATTAAAGCTTTTTCCTAGAAAATTGAAATCTAGATGGTCAGGACCTTTCAAGCTTATCAAAGTATATCCTTATGGGGCTATTGAACTTTTAGATGAAAGAACAGGTCGAGGATTCAAGGTTAATGGACATAGAGTGAAGCATTACGTGGAAGCTGTTGTGACCAACCCAAGGTAGGATTTTTTCCTAAGGGATCCAATATTAGCAATCCAGAATGCTCAGGCTGAAGAGCTTAAAATCAAGCGCTAATTGGAAGACAACCAAATAATTCAGTTCAATTCGGTTTGGCTCGACACAGTTCAATTCAACTAGGTTCAACTCGATGAGTTGACTCAATTTTAGGACATCAAATTTCCAACGGCGACTGTAGGCATGTTTAAACTCCGATCAAGTTGATTTTTGTGGTATTGCAATTGATCATTGAGATCTTCGATTTGATATGCTACACTACTTTGTAAAGCATTAATTACTAGCTCTGATACCACTTTGTTAGACAATTTGAAGAATAAAACACAAATTTTATTAAAGAAAACTCAAGAACATTACAGGAACAATTCACACACTCTCACAAATTACTCTTAGAAGCTTTATTTTGCTTCTTATTCTTTCTTCCACTTAATGCATACATCACAAATGACAAGGTTATTTATAGTACCCAAAACTTAATTATAACCACATACATAAATTAAACAAATATTATCACAACCGCTCCTTTATTCTCAACCACCACACTATTATCAACCTAACTCATTCTACTTCACCAACCACACAAATCACACCAACCTTGCCTACTACAAGAAAATTTTATGAAGTGGGCTTAGGTTTCTCCAAATTGGATCAAATTTATGATGCAACAGGTTAGATGTAATAAGGGATAGCTCAAGTGGTCTCATAAAATACTTAACGTAGTAGGGATAACTCAGGTATGCTCATACGTGAAACACAATATGGACCATGTATTGAAAATATAACAAAACAAACATAAATATAAATGCTTTTAGAGCCTACTTTCAAGGGAGCAAGCAATCACCCATCCACTATATAAATGAGAGGTTGAATGAGATTTTACATCACACAAGATGAATAACATAAATTAGATAGGTACACAGAGATATCTAGTGCTACAAAGATGAAGATGGTGAACAAAGATTTGGAGAGTGATAATATGATGCAGAAGATTATGATGGTGGAGAATAGAAATGGCCTCCAAAAATGGAGAAATGAGTGATCATCTAAAAGATAGAGAGAAGAGAAGAGAGTGCATGCGAGAGACAAAGAGAGGAGAGGAGGCAAGGAGATGATAGAATGAGAGTATAAGAAAGCATGTATAATATGAGTGAATAAGACATTTATATGGTGGAGGCTAATGGTAAGGAGAGTGCATAAAAGTTAGGGCTAAATGTCGTCCTTAGGTTAAAAAGATAAAATGCTTTTAGGGCTATGTGTTATATTTAGGAAAAAAAGGATAAGAATATTCATTTTATACTAGGTTTATTCTTATAAATATCTTGAGGCATCCAACCTTGACCATTGATTTCCAAGCTAATCCAATGTAATAAATTCTTCAAAATGGCATCTTCATACTACTCCAAATATTGTAATTATTTTGCCCTTATAATTGTCCACGTGTCATTCATTTATTAATCCAAAAATATCATTCCAAATTTACCCCCAAACAAATATCAACAATCATATCTTGAGATTATTTTTTATATTTGTATGTATGTAAGTATGCAATGCTCACGATTCTTAGTTCTTACTAAATATATGTCTATTATATAATAATTTTGATTCTTGCATAACATGTATAAATGGTCTTAATTATCACATGCTTTCTTTATTTATTTTTTAATTAATATATTCAGAGCATACTCCATGTGCAATCATATATACCTTTGTGCCATTAAAATGTTAATCAGCTCCTAAAATACCTATGTTGCCATTTTCTTTCACTTCTGTTTTGTTTTTGGAATAGTGACAGGTCAAGAGTGAGTAAAAAATATCACACAGGCAGCTTAACCGAGTTCAAATTATTACGAATTAACTTACTCAAGCAAGAAAGTCCAAGTAAATTAAAACACGGATAAAAATTCATATTCAAAAAAATTTTCAGGAATGCAGGGGCTTGCTGTAAATAAGTTTTCTATTTGCATGCATTATTTATTATAAAGTTACAATCTCCAGGGAGAATCTTGATATTTCATTAAGTAAAATAATTATTTTAAATATTCCATTTCTCCCACAAAATAGTATGGCCATTTAGATAAGTTTCAGGCTACATTAAGTTCATAAGATTGAATTTAACACTAATAAGATTAAATTATATTTATTAGGCAAGATTATATATGAAAATAAAATAGTCTTACAAGAAGGTATGGCATATGATGTAATTATTGGGACCACAAAAATCGCTAGTGGTAGGTAATATTTTTACTGAAACATTCTCGAAGAATTTGGGTTGGCTAATGTGGCTCTTTTTAGTCACGTGTTTGAATAATCAACCAATTTTTTTTTCTTATTTATATATTTATTTTTTGGTGTGCATTTTATATCTCGTAGTGTGTTCGAAAAGAAAGCCTTATCATTTGACTTCTGGCCTTGTCTGTGTACTTTCTCCAATTTGTTACTTCTTTTTGCTAATTTATCTGTTGTGCTGATTCTTCTAAACGGATCGTTTGTAACATTCTCTTCATCTTCAAAGTCAATTGATCAAATTAAAATACTGCATCGGCAATAGAACTGGAAGCGACCCCGCCTGGCCGATTTCTGTCTCGCTTGAACAAATGAGCTTCATTTATCATTTTAAATTTTTCCCAAAAAAAAATAAAAATAAAAAAGCAAAATAAACTAGTTTTAATGTTACCATTACTTCTATTATATTTTGATAGATTCAAACGTCAAGCAATAAGGACAGTGAAAGAAAGTGAAAATAATTCAGTCATATCAGATAAAACATGTATATATACTAGGCACAAAAAAAAACAGAATGTTCTGAAATAATAATAATGGGAACTGAGATTAAGAACAAATCATCGTTGCCTCTAGCAACCATCTGAAAACACTCTTTTTCGATCATGTGAGCATCTTTTCCATCTACAACCAGATTTATTCCTTCTGCTTTATGGAGCTTATAACCATCTTGTCCTGTAATTTGTAAAAGTGTAAAAACATAAGAATAATAAAGTAATACAACAAAAATCTACATATCCTTGATAAAGGCTAAAGGATAATTTTTATCATTCAATTACCCTGTTGCATTTTGGCCATGGTTCTTGATCGAAGAAGAATATTTTTGATTGGTTGTAATTTGTGGACAACATCGGTCATGTTCATTCGATCTTGCAAAGACTCCATTGAACAAGCAACTTCGATTCTTATCATATATTTGAGACATTTGATATTTTTGTTGATTCTTGCTTGCCTTTGCCTCTAGCTCTGGTTACCAATAATAGCCAAATCTTTGTTATCATTTAGAAGTGTTGAATCTACATGATCAGGCAAGGCCGCTCTTGCAAAGTTATGTGGATCCATATCATCCTGTTGAAACATGATATTTGATGATTTTTTCCTTGTCACCAACTATAATAGGAATATCTCATAACTGTAAACATCTCCACACCTTACTTCCTAAACCATGCTCTACCATTCAAGAAGTTTACATGAAATAGTATAATTAAGATATTTTAAAGGACGTTAAGACTGCTTGGAAATGTCAGAATGTTGAAAAATTGTTCAAAGCGTTACTGTATAATCTTCGATCAAGGAGAGCATTTTTTTTATTTCATTAGAGATAAACACAAACATAATACCTGGAGCAATATAACTGATAGATTCTTTGCACCGATGGAGCTTATTTGCATATAAGGGGGGTGAAAAGAATCTTTCTAACCCAAAGTCACCTACATTTGCAGTCATGTCATCATCAAGAACATTGCCGATTTTGAGGACATAATGAGTAGTTATACATTGACAATTAATTATGGTGCAATTAATTCAACCCAAATGGCATATTAGTGGCGATGTTCAGTCTTTGAAGTAAATTTAAGTTCCTCAATCCTTCGTCTGTTTCATGTTCTCTAGTGATGGGATGCAACCACTCTTCAGGCTTCTATTGTGCATGAAATTATACACAAGAGCCTTAAAGTCATTACGTTGATAATCTCCTCTTGAACGTGCCGTGAGAGCCTTGACAGGATTGCGATGTCTGGTGTTCCTCAATGCCATACACTTAACTACGAAGCTATTGGAAGCTCTATGATGATGATGATTGAAAACATTCACTGCAACAGTTATTCTACCCACATGAAGAATTCCTTTATAAACACACCCAAAGCTACCTACACTAATTATATTTCCTGAGGAGATCCATAGCATTGAAAAAGTTTTAGTACGACAAATTTAGGAGTGAATTTACTGCTTGGATTAGATTTCTACTCGACAAAGAAACAAATAATTAGGGCTAAAGTAAGAATTACAAGCCCAAAAACAATAACAATGATGTAGGACGTTATTTTAAGATTATAGAATTTTATTATTTTAGGTCTTTAATATTTTCTATTTCAATTGGAGTCCATTGTGATTTATGTTTTAGTCTTATATTTCTATTATAATTGTAATTTAGTTTCCCTTTTTAAATTAACTTAAGGAAGTAGGTTTACTCTATTATCAATAAAGAAGTCTGATTATTGTAAATTTAGCCTTTGAGCAATTAACAACCCCTTTTTTATGATTCTCTATGGGATTCTCTATCAAAATCTCTCTTGTAGAGTCATTTGAATTAGAATGATATCTAATCACACTTCGATTAGAGCGTAAACTAATCGCATTGGCTTGGTCCAATGCTAAAACGATATCTATTGTTATCTATTATATTAATTTCGTTTCCGCTACACCTATTCTATCAATTTTTGTTAGAGTAGATTGATACCAATGCAGCTTTCTTGCCCATGATATCCATTCACCACAAATCACCCAAATCATCCATCGTCATTTATCAAAAAATAAAAAAGAAAAAAGAAAAAAAGAAAATCCCAAAATTGAAACCCTAGCTGTAATGCCCCACCACTACCCCTACAATCCGGTCACCATCACCACCAGCTACTACAACCATCAAAATCCTCACCCATCGCTGATCAAAACCTGACTAGCCTCTACCCTTGATCAATTACGTCGCAACGGTGAATCAACCTAAATCCACAAGCTCCATCACTCAACCCACCGCCGCTCAGCCACCTTTACTAGCATCCAACATCATCATTAGACTCCTCAGCCACCACTGATCATAATTTCATCAAACCCAATTGGAGATTGCTACCATAAACTGCCACAACAACAACACAAAGTGCCACCATCAATGCTATTTTCTCACCACTAATCTCATCCATCATCAAACTCTTCTCTAGCCACACATCTAAAACCAATCACCAATCACCATAAAATGCCAACCATAAACCACAACAAATCACCACAAGCCATCACCACTTTAAGTCGACTTTCAAATTAAACCATTGTGAATTCAGCTAATCCACCACCGCCATCTTGTTCCTCACCACTAAATCTACCAGATCCAACTATTATCTCACCAAATCACAACCATTAGCTGCTGGCCACACTAAACCTAAAATTTCACCTTTATTTACAATTTTTCCATTACATGAAAATTTGACCATAAATGGAAAACTGTTATCCACACCCTCCTAGTGTCGGACTTACTTGCATGCACTCATCCTGAGAAATTTCTTTAGTGATTGGACAAGGTTGAGCATTGGTTTATAGGTTTGCAGACTCCTAGAGAAAACCAAGTATCATATGTTGCTAGTAAGTTCAGTTTCAGTGTTTCAGAATATTGGGAAGAGTTGCATGTTTCTCGATGTAAACAAGGAAAATGAACACTTCTATCATAGAACTGTATGAAGCGTATTTTGTGATACAAGTTTATCCTTCTTGACTATTGCTTGGTACAATAAAATATGAGATCAATTTCTATTTATGCTTATGAGTTTGAATAATTTTAGGACGTACATATTATTATAAACCTCAAAAGGATATAGCTATTAAAATTCTAGCTAAGCAACCCAAGAGGGGTGAATTCGGTTTTGAAAATTTAAGCAAATAAAATCACAAACCAATTCAAACTAATATCGTAGAGAATTTAACAACGATAAATTTAACAATAACCAAATATAAAAAGAGAAGGGAGAGGGGAGTAAACATAATATTTTTATCTGGTTTAGCAAATTTTGTCTATGTCCACGCCTCTAAGCCAATCAAACTTAAGGATTCCACTATTTAAGCCTTTACCACCCAAAGCTTCAAGATCTTTACAATTGACTCTCAAGGTGTCAATAAAACCTTTACAATCTGAGATGATCTTTCATCATTTCCTTAAAATGCTTCCAACACTTACAATCACTCAATTTTAGTATTGAAATAAGGATTACACAAAATTTTCCCCACACAATGTATGTGTTTACTAGCCATTGTTGACTTTCTAGACATTATTACCTCTCCTTTAATCTCAATCAATTTGCCATTTTGACTTGTGCCAAGTAACCATCATGCTAAAATTTGAATTGTCGGATCACCATTTAGCATTGTGGACTTACCATTTAATTTCAAAGAGTTCACTGACCAAAGTCGAATCACCGTGTGATATTGTTGGTTTACCACTTAATTTTATATAGTTCACTGATCAAAGTTGGATCACCATTTGGCACTGTTGATTTACTATTTAATTCCAAAGAGCTCATTAATTAAAGTCAGCTTGCCGTTTATTACTAATGGTTTGCCATTTTTAGTTAGATTTGTTTTTGGAATTTATTGGTTAGCCATCTTCTCATTAACGGTTAACCGTTAATTTTTAAAAGTTGTTAATGACTCAACTATATGTTATTGGTTTGCCGTTTTAAACTTAACAATTATTTTTTTGTTTCCAAAAACTTGAATTCATCTAAAAACATCATATGGCCTAAGAAATTATCCAAAGTTAAAGACTCCAACATTCTTAGTCTTGTTTGTTATCATCAAAATCAATGTTATGAATACATTTATGTCAACAACTACAAGGTTTTTGAAGGGCTAAGTTTTCAAATTCAAAATAAAATGCCTATATACACTATCTACACTTTACAACATGTAATTTATTTAGCCACATAAATCGAGTTGAAAATAAAGTCACAACATCAAAGAACTTAGATGATTTGATTAAAAGACTTGACAAAGTCCAAGATTTAATCAAGCAATGGTGTGTCTCTATAAAAGTACCTAAACATATACCAATTAGTTCACCTATTGTTGTGGAAGAAAACTAGTGTGAGATGCTAGTAGAAAAGGTATAATTTATTATTGATTTAAAGTTTCAATCTAACAATTTAAAGTTTCAAGCTGAAAATTTGTGCAAGAATGTACATGATAGTTCCTTGGAAGACAAGGTGAACGTTGAAGATGACGAGGATATTGATCCATCTGAAATTTTTAAAGAAGATAAACAACCCACTCTTGATTTGAGGATTGAACCTAATAGTACAATCAAGGTTATGCAACGAAATAAAGTTGAAGAAGCCGAAATGATTGAAATGGTTCTACCTATTCATATTGAGGACAAGAAGGCAGTGCTTGAAGAAGATTTGATTGAAAAGTTTAAATTAGTTAGAGAATGCAATGAGCGACAATTGGGAAAAGGCAAGAGTTATTTGATAATTGTTCATTCTTGAAAGTCTTCATTGCCTTGAAGAAGGCATAAGCGAAGGAAGTTGATGAAGTATGGATTCTTCAAAGTTTTGAGAAAGATAGATTAGAAAGACAATAAGTTTGAATTACAAGATGATTTAGTCTTACACTACAAGTTTTACCATTCAGATTGTATTCAAACTCGAGGGCAAGTTTCTTTTAAGAGTGGGAGACTAATGTAAGGCGTTATTTTAAGATTCTAGAATTTTTTTGTTTTAATTAGAGTCCATTATGGTTTATGCTTTAGTTTTTTATTTTTATTATAATTATGATTTAGCTTTCCTTTTTAAGTTAACCTAAGGAAGTAGGTTTACACTATTATAAATATAGAAGTCTTATCATTTTAACTTCAACTTTTGATTAATTAATAAAAAAACCCTTTTATAATTCCCTCTAAGATTATCTTCCAAAATCTCTCTTGAAGAGTCATTTAGATTTGGAGCGTCAACTAATCTCGCTTTAAGTGTTATAAAAAACCTCATTGAGTCATTTTGATTAGAACAATTTTTTATTATACTTTGATTAAAGTGTAAACTAATCATGTTGGCTTGATTTAGTACTAGAACGATATGTAGTATTATCTATCCTGTCAATTTTGCTTCTGTTACGCTTGTTGTGTTAAGCAATTACTAATTTTAGTTCAAGGGTCAATCTCCTTTCTTTAGATTTCTTTGAACCACATGTTGGCAGCTTAAATCAGGTATGTCACCATTGATCTTATTGCTTTTTAAAACCGAAGTAGCATTTGTATTCTTAAAGACTCCTTCTATTAAGACCATTCCTTTAAGGTAATTGTAAGATATATTTAAATTCCTTAAGAATAATCCTGCCAAAAATTTAGGAATTTTTTTCAAAAGGTTGTTTTGAGACAAATCCAAGACTGTAAGACCTCTTAATTGTTACAAACTTGCATAACAACCAAGATTACTTGGAATGTTACCTTCTGACATGTTCACATAAATATTTAGTGTTTTTACTTTTTTTTTCTAACTTCAATGAAACGAAACCAGTTAGTTGGTTCCTAGACAAGTCTAAAAGAATTGATAAGGATGAGAGACCAATAAATTGGGGAGGTATGCACCATTAAGATTATTATTAGAAAGATCATTTGCTATTAAGTTTTCACATTAGCCCAGGCTTAAAGAGATGTTACCTTAATGCAAATTGTCACTTAAAGATAGCACAAATAACATTTTCAATTTTCCAATAGAAGATGGAATATTTCCTGATAATCTGTTTCTATTTAATTTCATTATTATCAAATTTTGGAGCTCTCTTATGGTAGTGGGGATGGTACCTGATAATTATTTTGTCATCTCCAAAATCTATAAGTTGACAAACTTTCAAAGTCCAGGTATGATCGATGCTTCCAAATATTTATTTTTTGGTCAAAGATTTTGCTAATGCATCTAAATAGCAACCACCCATAAATATCAGGAATACTCCCTTCTAATTTATTTAGGCCAAAGAATATGTATGAATGGATGATAAATTTCCCAAAGAAGAAGGTGTATTTCCTGACAAATGGTTAACTTATAAAAGAAGAATTTCAATCTTTGACAAGGAACCAAGTTTTGAAGGAAATTTTCCTACCAATGGATTATGAGATAGACCGATACGACTAAGGTTTGAGCAACTGGATATACTGAAAGGAATTTCTCCATCACATGAGTTGTTGTCAAGAGCTAATACTTGCAATCTTTGCAAACGACCAATTTCTTATGGGATTTCATAGATGAAGCTGTTATTTTGAAGATTTAAAACTTTAAAAAAGTTCAAATTTCCAATATAAGGTGATGAAGAACCAATAAGTCGACAGGACTCCAAGTCGAAGAATATGACTCTCTAGTGCGTAGGACTACAAGTAACACCATGCTGTTGGCAGAAGTGGATGGATTCATTCCATAAGCCTAAAGCACTAAGAGGGTCAAAAGTGATCTTGGACTTGAATTCAAGCAAGACTAGTTGATTTATCTCATTCTCGACAATTGCATAAGCCTCTAGATTTTAGGACTTAGAATGGTGTGCAAGCTAAAGCAGAATACAAGGACAGCATACACAATAAAATAGAGCGAGGGCATGGCACTGTTATGCTCATGTTGAATGCAAAATTTTTGTCTCTTATTTGTAGGTATATGGGGTAATCAGTTTTGTCCAAATTTGAGGTTCAACAATTATTTAGGGAATTAAATAGGGTGACCACGATCTCCTCTAAGTAAAAAGTGAGTAAACAGTTGATAGGCTTCTAGAAGGAAATTTTGGTAACCTGGAGCAAACCACCTCGAGCAAGAGGTAGTTATTGAGACTATGAGCAAACCACCTCGACCAGGAGATAATTATGGTGACCTTGAGTAGACCATCTCAACCAGAAGATAATTCTAGTGACCTAGAGCTGATGGGTTTGAGGAGACATTGAACCAAGTTATCAAGAAACAAAACTCAGTCAAATGAACCACTACATATCTCCTCCAAAAAATCAAGGCACAAATTTAATCCATTAATGGTTATTGCCACGATCTAAGGTTGTAGGATTTGGAATTTCTCTTTATATAATTATTTTTTACTCTTATTGTAGAAAAAAGAGAAAAGGTCTTCACCTATCTTTATTATATTTTTTATTGTTTCAGTGAACCCATAAACTAACTTGAGCGTTGAAGGGTTAATGTTAGAAAAACTTCTGGCGCCTCTCACTGTTCTTTGTGATTGCAGGTGTTCCTAAGTTAATTGCTAGAAGTTGCAGAGTGTTCTTAGCGATTGGCAAGTTGTTTCACCAATAAATAATTTAATGCTGATGTAAGGATCTAGTATTGAGTCACTAACCAACTCAATTGGATTTTGGCATCAACATTTGGTGCCGTCTGTGGGGATCAGTATAAAAAGTCATCATTGTCTCTACCAATTGGGATTTGGTCGAAGCACAAGTTGTTAAATTACATTGATGGGAGTTATTGAGAGATTCTCATGCTATGGATGTCAATGTGCAAATATACACAACAAATAATATAATGATAAATATTCAAGATTGTCTCCATAAGGATTGAAGTTATTAGATTTGGTACAACAATCCAAATAGTACAGTTTTGCTTTAATTGAAAATAAAACAAATAATAGATAAAATAATAAATTGCTTAAACTACAAATGCGATAAATAAAAATACAATAAAGAAAAATTTCATGACACACTCAAGGATAAAACCAATGGGAATGGTGTAGTTTAGTGATCAAACTCTCTTTAATGGTTTTGACTTCTTCTTCAAATTTTAGGTTCGGTTGCTATAGTATTTGATGCAACGCAGGGTAGAATCTTTAAGTGTCCTTAGTTGTCACTTGTTGATATCTTATATCTTGATATAACTTAACAATGATTAATTGTTATGCTGACATAGGATATAGCATTATATGCTTAGGTTCTAATTACCCTACAAGGTGAATCCCTATGTCTAGTTTATCACTAATTTTAAATTAAGCATGACCCCTTTGGAATCAAGTTAAACTCGACTCAGGAAACCCAATCTAAAACCAACTATTACCTTGATATATTCCACTAAGACATGTCTTTTTTAGGCTCTCTTTTAACTAGTATCACTAAATGGGTGGTCAATCGAAATAATGAATTGAAATAAGTATTATCAGAACAAAGTGATATATCAAACATGCAGCAACCTATAAATTCAGTCAATTGACCATCAAGATTATTTGTCACTCAACCACAAATAATTTTAGTTCATAACTAGAAAACTACAAAAAAGAAACTACGCCATCAAATACATCCCCATGTTTAAAGAATAAACAAGAGAATAGCAAAACAATAAGAAGGATTGATTTTCTAATTGATCTTGCAAATATTCCCTTGATGCAGCCCTAACTCTTCACCTTGAATTCTCTTTTTCTATTGTTTCTTTTTGGTTTTTCCCTTTGGATTGACAGCTTTTTCTTTCCTTGTGTGCATGCTATTTTTATAGTAAAATATTAGGGCAACCGGAAGTCTAGGGCGCATATCTTCCGAATTTAGAAATTGTAAATTGCAATCTTCTTAAATCTCTCGCGTGAAATCTTCTCAATCAATGCTTCAAGATTGCTACAGCAACGGTTGCTACAACAATTGCTACAACATTTGCACTATTCTAGGATTGCTTCACTTCTTCTATAGCCAAGTTCGTTCCTTAATTTTGCAAGCCTAGCACAACAACATTCCTTCCTTAAAAATTGAGCTTTTGGTTACCCATAATTAAGCATATGATCTAAGCACACAAATTGTTAAAACAACACAATTTATTGAAAATAAACTAGAATGGATACCCATGCAAAATATAACTAAAATGCAATAAAAATGTCATTTACTCTCTAAATAATCTTGATTTAAGTCTAAAAGTGCCATAATAACTCTCATTTCATAAAATTATCAAGAGTGAATATTGATTGAACACTGCCCAGAGACCAATGACCAAATTCAAGTACTAAAATAATTTTCTTATTCTATCGGTAAGTCATCAATGTGTGTTTTCACTTTAATTCACACACTAGCTTGATGAGAACTTGATTCTTGACATCATCCAAAAATTCATGTCTTACAATATGAAATTATGAAAATTAATTTATTTGATTGCACAATTTTGCTAATTGTGAGCATCAATCCAATTTGAATATAGGAAATTTTCTTTTATGGCCATGCATTATTGGATCATAAAGATCTACCTGTTTAAATTGCCATTCACGTGCATTATGGCATGAAGGTCTAGAATCAAATGTTTATTTATTGCATGCCTTATTTATTGCTAAATAAATTCTAAATTTTTTAAATGGGATAAGGAATAAGCATTGGTAATTGGAACTAAAATGAATTTTAACAGGGTTAGGATTTAAAGTGTAATGCATGGCATTAGAACTTATCGGGTCATATGCTTGTCATTTGTATTTAATTAATCATGTGCTTGCCATCCAATTGTCAGAATAACATGCTTACTTTTATCGATTGAAAGCATGTGTTGCACACTTATAGTTTTCAAAATCACCCATTTGGCTTTTATGTTTAAGAACATATCCATGCCTTTGTGCTTAAGCTACCTTAGATCAACTATTTTTTATTGTGAAATTTTTGGGCAAAATCACAAGGGAGATAATTACATAATCAGGATATGATGTTTCACCCACCAATTATCTGATAAAATGTCTAAATGAGTTATGTTACTTCTTTATTTACAATTTTAATAAGTTAAAGATCATCTAAATATCTTCTTAAACTTATGAAATGATATGCTGAGTAAGCTAGATCAGAAGTAAGGAAGGAAAATAGAAGGAAAAGTAGTAATAAAAAAAATTTGGGAAAAAGAGCAAATGATTGTCAATTCAGGAACAAAGGAATTTTTTCTCAACTTTTTCAGTTACCATGAGCATTTATCAAACAAGCACAAAGGTTATTCGCAGTGACAACGAGAGCAAGCTCGTAAGCTGTAGTGGAAGTATACCCATAACAATACAGCATAATGAAGTTCATGGTTTAAAAATTTAAAAGAAAAAATAAACTACCAAAGGTTAGAAGCCATATTTTAAATGGTCGATGCCAGTGCACTCGAACCACCTCTTTGATTACTTTTATCATTCAACTTTTGCAAATTATGATTCAGTTAATGTTGCAACTTGTCTGCCTCATGTGTATGAAAACTAATCAAATCAATTTGCAAATGCATCTCATTTTTTAACTAAGAAATGATTTTTAGCTAAATATTTTTTTATCATCAAACAAATATTTAGCATCAATAACTCTTGCATGAGCATAAATTTCTTATGGAGACATGTAGTTGTAGATTGATAATGCATTTATAAGATTGATGTTCTCAAAATATTAGGAATTCATTCTGCAACAATCCTGCAATGTTAGGAATAAATTTTGCGAGAATGTGAAGAACTAGTTCTTGATTTCATAACATGGTAACATAACCAATCATGCATAAAACAAATATAGAGTTAGATATTTTATTAATTTAGGAGTTGAACAAGCTTTCTTAAGTATTCAATCTCGAATTTTACATGGGAATAATATTAGAAAGTAAAATTTATGAGTGTAGTGATTTTTAATGATCACAGAGCAACTAGTTTATAGTACCATGGCCAATTCAAGATTGGCTCAGATCGCTAGACAACTTTTTCAAGTTCTTTTACAGAATAGATTTATATTTAAGGTTTTGAAGAAAAAACCTCAGATGAGAGTACTTTGAGGGTAGACATTTGCGGGAGTTAAAATAAGTCAGAATTAATATTTTGATTTACATGCAATTTTTCCATGAAAATTTTATTATTTCTCTAAGTCTAGCTATGTGAAATGAGGATAGCTTATATTTATTAAATTGATTGTGATCATAGAAGGGCTAATGGTATAACTCAATCAACTAGATTCCTTGAAACTTGCTCTAGACAAGCTATAAAATCTTAAGCTGACAAGAGCTGTTTAAAGTTGCTTAAGTCGGCACAAGGTTAGAAACCTTAAAGCCTATTCCAAGTAAGGCATAAGACCTTAAACTGATAAGAGTAGTTTAAAATTGCTTAAGTCAGTTAAAGGTTAAAAGCCTTAAAACTTACTCTAGATAAGACATAAAACCTTAAACTGATGATACCTGCTCACTTACGGAGTAGTGAGCAGAAGGAGAAAAATAAGTTGCTTAAAGCTTTGAGTTTGTAAAAAATTATAAACTTTATAGTTTCCAGTCTTGATTCGTTTCACTCTTAACACTAAAAACTAGGGGATTGATGTTTGGAGAATAAAATAGGGTGACCACAATCTCCTCTAAGTAAAAAGTGAGCAAATAGTTGATAGACGTTTAGGAGGAAATTCCAATAACCTTAAGCAGACCACTTCGAGTAGGAGGTAGTTCTTGAGATCATGAGTAAAACACCTTGAGTGAGAGATAGTTCTTGAGACCATGCGTAGACCACCTCGACCAAGAGGTAATTATGGTGACCTTAAATAGGTCATCTCGGCCAGGAGGTAATTCTAGTGATCTTGAGTAGATGGGTTTGAGGAGACATTGGACTAAGTCACCAGGAAGCAAAACTTAGTCAAATGAACTGCCACAGATCTCCTCCGAAAAATCAAGGCACGAATTTAATCCATTAATGTTTATTGCCACGATCTAAGGTTTTGGGATTTGGGGGTTTTTTTTTTTTAGCTTTTCTCTCTATATAATATTTTTTTACTCTTTTCACTGTAGAAGAAAGAGAAAAGGTCTTCACCTATCTTTATTATATTTTTTTTATTTTTTTAGTGACTTCATAAACTAACTTAAGCGTCAAAGGATTAACGCAGGAAAAACTTCTAGCACCTCTCACTGTTCTTTGTGATTGTAGGTGTTCCTAAGTTAATTGCTAGAGGTTGTAGGGTGTTCTTAGCGATTGGTAAGCCATTTCACCAATAAATAATTTAATGCTGATGCAGGGATCTAGTATTGAGTCACTAACCAACTTAATCGGATTTGGCATCAACAACAATCAATAATCTGTGTGTGTGTGTGTGTATGTGTGTCAACTACCTCGCGTATGGTCAAGGCCGGCTGAGAGTGATTCCACCAGGATGTTATTATAATATAATAATGTAATATTCATAATTTTGTCAAATTTGTGACATTTATAAAGTTGTTGTGATTACTTTTAATGAAAAATCACAGAATTTTTTAAACAACTCCATCAAATTATAATAACAATGTAACATTCATAATTTTGTCGCATACTTTGTGTAAATGAGTCTAATTAGAGGTTCTTGAGTCATTAATAGATATTTAAAAAAAAAATCATCCTTGCATAATTTCTGCTGATCCTTCCACACTATTAGTTGCCGGAAATTCCTCAATTAATCCCGCCATCCTTGCGTAATTTCCGTGCACATATATAGATTGGACAAGTCCTTCGAAAACGTTGAAGTATACAGCATTATAATTTCTTCTCAATTTCTTGAAATTCATTATATATTTTTGTTTGTGCCTTTTTTCCCAATGCAGCACTAAAAGAATTCTGAGAACTGAAACTTGGATTATGGAGGATTTACTGCAACATCAAAGCTATGAAGGAGCTCTAAGCACATATTTAATGCAAATGAACTCATTCAAGGAAAATGTTAGAATAAGTGTTTGAAGAGTTGGAAGCATGTGTTCGTTGAATTGTCTCACGGAAAGAGTTCAACGGTAAAACCAATATCCGAGAGTCCACATGTAAAGATGACTTGGCACATGATTCAGATTTTCATAACGAGCTCGAATGTATTTCTGCACCTATATAGGACAAACATTTAGGGCCATTAGATCTTTCTTACAGCTTTGATAGTATGCTATGAAAAAAGCATTTCATATGTCTTTAGATAGCATTCTTCATATCTCTCTGTCTTCAGCTTGGAAAGAAAGCACATTTTCTGCTTTCCAAACAATGGAACCAGCTGAAATGATGTCTGGAAATAAAAGCGTGAACATTCAACTTATTGGTCAAAACTTGCATTTTTAGTCATATTAATATCCTGAGCGTTTCCGCAGAGTTGGTTCCCAATCATTCCATCATAATTTCCGCAGAGTGGGTTCGCAAGTTGTTCATCATAATCTTGGATGCCGCATAGACTATGTTATTTGTTCTTGTTTGTATATACCATTTATTCTTCAGAATAGTTCTGTTAGGTACTTGATGGAGAAAAATATGCTGCGTATGACTAAAGCAATCCCAACAATTATTTTGTTCACAGCTCTGTTTCCTTTCAGAGTTGGTGATGGAGGGCGCTCCCCAGTACTTGTAGTCTTCGTCGGAGGGGTAACATATGCAGAAACTTCTGCCCTTCTATTTCTCAGTGCTGAGTTACTTCAGTTTGCTTTCCACATAATCTTATTCTTTCTCCTACTATCCAATTTTATACAATAAGAAATTTGTTGCTTCCTTTCGTTGATTTATCTGATGTTAATCATTCTTCTAAACGATCGAATCGCTTGTTTAAAACTGTTTATACTACTGATTCTTCAAGAAACTGAGATTGTGATTATCCTGGATATTAACAGCCACATTCTCCATATTGATCAAAATATATTGCATCGTCATTATATTCGAGCCTCAAGCAATATGGACACTGCTAGGAAGACGGTGAAGAAAATTCACTCCTGTCATATCAACATTCATTTATGTACTAGGCACAAATTAATAACAGAATATAAAAGGCACAAACTGGTTGGAGACATACCATAAGGAAGCTAGATGATCATAGTCATTCTTAAACAAATCAAATACTACAAACTTCAACATAAAAATCCAAAAATTATTAATTTCCAACGGAATGAACATACATACAACTCAAGTACAGTTTACATATAATTTGATAAAATGTTGTGCCTCTAGCATGCAGTCCCCAGAGAATAGGCTCTTCCGATCACCTCATCCTTATCTAAGATCAAATTTTTCTTTCTTCTGCTTTACGAAGCATTTAACTGTATAGCCCTGTGATTTGTTAAAGTGCAAAAAACATTAAAAATAAAGTAAAAAAATACAACATGGATATACATTATATTGGTAAAAGTTAAAGGATAATTTGTCTCCCTGAACTGCCTCTTGGCATGTTAGGCACAGTTCTAGGTCCAACAAGATTTTTTTTTGATTGATTGTAGTTGGTTGACAACATTAGTCATGTTCATTCGATCTTGTGGCGACTCCATTGAACAAGCAACTCCGATTCTTACCATTGAAATGAGACATTCTGTAATCATGTTGATTTTTGCTTGCCTCTGCCTCTGGTTATTGGTAACAGCCAAATCTTCATCATCATTTAGAAGCGTAGAATCTACAATATCTATCACATGATTAGACAAAGCCATTTTTGCATAGGTATGTAGATTCATATCTTCTCCAAACATGATGTCTGATGGTTTTTTCCTTATCACCAATTCTAACAGTAGTATTCCATAACTGTAAACATCTCCATTTGTTGACACCTCACATCCTACGCCATACTCTGCCATTCAAAAAGTTTACATGAAATAGTATAATATTTTATAGAATAAATTAAGAATATTTGAAAAATATAAAAAAAAAAAAAAATCTAATTGAAAAGCTACAGTCAAACTTCGTTGAAGGAGAGCATTCTTTTTTTATTGCTTTGGAGGTCATATTGTGATGGATATAAAACATGATACCTGGGGGAATATAGCCAACAGATCCTTTGATACCGATGGAGCTTGTTTGCATATGAATGGGTGGAAGAAGTCTTGCTAATCCAAAGTCACCTACACGTGCAGTCATGTCATCATCAAGAAGAATATTGCTGGGTTTGAGATCACAATGAGCAGTTACAGGTTGACAATCATGGTCCAAATAGTTCAGCGCACATGCAACATCAATGGCAATGTTCAGTCTCTGAAGCAGATTTAAGTTCCTTGGTGCCTTGTCTATTTCGTCTTCTCTAATGACAGGATACAACCACTCTTCTAGGCTTCCATTCTGCATGAACTCATACACAAGAGCCTTGAAGTCGTTACCTTGATAATCCACTCCTGAACATGCTGTGAGAACCTTGACAAGATTTCGATGTCTGATGCCCTTTAATGCCCTGCACTCAGCTATAAAACTTTTGGAAGCTCCACGATGCTGAAGATTGAAAACCTTCACCGCTACAGTTGTTCTACCCTCATCAAGAATTCCTTTATAAACAGACCCAAAGCTACCCATACCAATAAGATTTGCTGAAGAGAACCCATTCGTAGCATTGTAAAGATTTTGGTACGACATGTTTAGGAGTGAATTCATTGAATTGCATGGATTTGATTTCTCTTTTCGTTTCCTTGCCCAACAAAAAAGCAAAATAGATAGAGCTAAAGCCAGTCCTACAAGCCCAGAAGCAATGGCAATGACCAATTTTGCTACAAGGGTCAATCTCCTTTCTTTAGATTTCTTTAAACCACATGTTGGCAGTTTAAATTCATATATGCCACCACAGAGCTTATTGTTTCCCAATACTGAAGTAGCAGTTGCATTCTTAAATACACCTTCTGTTGGTACCATGCCCTCAAGGTCATTGTAAGATAGATTTAAATTCATTAAAAGTTCAAATCCTATAAAAAACTTAGGAATTTCACCTGAAAGGTTGTTTTGAGAAAAATCCAAGATTCTAAGACCTCTTAAGGAACTCAAAGATGAAGGAATAGGACCTTGGAATAAGTTGTCCTTCATCCTTAATTCTTCCAATGTTATGCAACTACCAAGAGTACTAGGCATCTCACCTTCTAACATGTTCCCAAAAACATCTAATGCCTCTAGATTTTTAAGTTTTCCAACTTCAATGGGAAGGGAGCCAGTAAGCTGGTTTTTAGACAAATTAAGACCAATTGATAAAGAAGTGAGACCCATCAATTCGGGAGGTATCGTACCACTAAGATTGTTTTCATCAAGATAAATTACTGTCAAGCTCTCACACTGGTCTATGCTTGAAGGGATGCTACCTTGAAGAAAATTGTTATACAATTTTAGTTCTAACAGCTTTTTCAAATTTCCAATAGAGGAAGGAATCGTTCCTGATAATCTGTTTGTATCTAAGTCCAATACTTCTAAATTTTGGAGCTCGCCAATGGTTGTGGGGATCGTACCTGATAATTGGTTGTCCCATATCTCCAGAGACTGCAAGTTGACCAACTTTCCAATCTCAGCTGGGATGCTTCCAGATATTTTATTGCTGTCAAAGAGCAAAAGTTCAAGAGTTTTTGAATAGTTGCTAATGCATCTAGGTAGCAACCCTCCAAAATTATTGGCATTTATTCCAAGACTCTTTAAACTAGTTGCATTAGTCAAAGAGCAGAGGAAGTTTAAATCATGGTGTCCCCCACTTCCGAGACTGTTGTGTGTAACTGTGAAATGCCGGAGCCTTTGTAGCTTTTCCAAAGAAGGCACTTCGCCTGTAAGTTTATTTTGAGGGATTTGAAATGCTTCCAGTTTCGAGGCATTAGATATAGATGGTGGAATGACTCCGGTTATTTGGTTATAACCAAAGTAAAAATGCTGGAGATTTGGGAGAGTAAAACCAAAGTCTAGGGGAATACTCCCTTGAATTTCGTTCAATCCCACATCAAAATCTGTGATGGAAGAGATATTGAAGATTGAGGAAGGAATAGTACCAGACAACCTATTTGAATACAATGACAGCCCGACAAGATTCTTCAACCATCCAAAGGAATGAGGGATACTCCCATCCAAATTATTTCGGTACAAAAACACAAAATGAATGGACGATAAGTTTCCTAAAGAAGAAGGTATACTTCCTGTCAGATTGTTAGTAGCTAAAGAAAGAAATTCAATCTTTGGCAAGGAGCTAAGTTTGGAAGGAATTTTCCCCACCAATTGATTGTAAGATACTCTGAACCGAATAAGGTTTGTGCAACTGGATAAGTTGGTTGGAATTTCCCCACCTATTGAGTTGTTGTTAAGAGCTAGTACTTGCAATCTTTGCAAATGACTAATTTCTGAAGGGATTTCATGGGTGAAGCTATTGTTTTCAAGAATTAGAACTTTAAGAAAGCTCAAATTTCCAATGTGGGGTGATATGGAGCCAGCAAGTTTAAGGGACTTCAAGTCCAAGGTTGTGACTCTCTGCTGGTGCCTACGACTACATGTAACACCATGCCAATGGCAAAAGTGGATGGATGCATTCCATGAGCCTAAAGCACCAAGAGGGTCACGGGTAATCTTGGACATGAATTGAAGCAAGGCTAGTTGGTCTGTCTCGTTCCCGGCAATTGAAGAAGCCAGTACACCAAGGAATTGATGAGGAACGAGGTGTAAGGTAAAGTAGAGTACAAGGACAGCATACAGAGCAAAAAAAGAGTGTCTTATGCCCATGTTGAATTAATGGAAAATTTTTCTCATTATAGCTGGTTTTTGGTGAAGTATGGGTTTGTCAAATTTAATTTGAGGTTCAAGAATATATGTATATTCACTTAGGATACCCTTGCTATTTATATTATCACGTACCTTCTCCTATCGTGAAGCTCGGTTTAAGACCCCACTAGCATTTAATTGGTGATCATAGACTTGAAATTTTTTCATTTATTCTTGGTGGGCCTTTGAGTTTCTGAAATTTCTATGTTTCTTCTTCTTCGTCTTCTTCTACGTAGACAGCACGCAAAGTCGATTCCACCCGGTTGGCCTCACCAGTTTCAATTACTCGACGTTAAAGGGATAATTTTGCTCCATATGTTCTATGTCCCACAGCTTAATCAAATTTTTATTTATTTGTTTTATTTTAATTTTTATAAATTATATTTAATATTTTTTTTGTTATCGTACCTCTAACTGGTTAAGTTTCTTGGAAAATTGACCATTAAAAATTTCTCTATCCTTAAAATTTATTGTTAGTTTGACTTAATAACAATGCGTCAATGAAAAAAATCAATGTAAATTTTTACGTTATTATTTTACTTTTGAGATTAATTTTGTAAATTAAATTTTTATATACAATTATAAGTAAGATTGTTGCTATGATATTAAACATTACTTTAAGTTGGTTAATATTAGTTTATTTGTGAATAATTATTAACAAGATTATTGCAAAGGTACAAAAATAGTAATTTTTTTATACTGATATTTATTGGTTAATTTGTAAATAAACAATTATTAGTTAATTAATATATTAAACTTTTTATAGATAAATTAATTAATGTCAAGAATATTGTTGTCACAGTACTGTTATAAAAATAAAGAAAAAGTAAAGATAAAAATATAACATATTAATAGTAGGAGTATATTGAGATATATTTTTTTTAAATATAGAAATTAAACGAGCACTTAAGTTAAAATATAAGAACTAAATGAATATTTATCAAAGATAAATGAGCATTCACCCGAGAATAGTGAGCCGATGCTGTTCTGTTAACTGTCTCTGGCTTGTTGCTTCTCTTATTCCATTATCTCATGGATTGATTTTGCAACACAAATCGTCTTAACTATTTGTTTGTACCGAACCTTACTCAGCAAAATCAGGCTAAAATTAAACATCCCACGATCATGAAATTAATTAATCCCAGTTGATGCCCAAGAATATTTAAAAAGCCTTAATCAAACAATGCCCAAGAATATTTAAAAAGCCTTAATCAAACACAAAGATCAAGCAAATACAAGAATTGAAAACGAGAACAGAAATCAAAGACTCAGAATTTTTTAGGTTAAGCCTCATAGGTCTTGGACAATGGAAAAAATGGCTTAGTCAGAATGAGTGACTTACGTGTATGTCACGCACAAGGACTTATTAGATTAATGATTTGTTTACTTTCCGTATTAGGGAATTGGAATCCGAAATCAAAATCATTGATTGTGTTTACTTCACAAAACAAAAACAAAGATAGGAATCATAATTGGAATCGTAGAGCCCACCACAATTTGAGAATAGAAAATGTGAGATTGATTCCCATAAGGTGGTTGGGAATGAGTCTCTTATTCCCTAAACTTCCAATTCTACTCCCATTTTACATTTCAATATTCTCAAAATACCCCCTTTAATAATAATAAAAATAATAATAAGAACAACAACAATAATGTCATTATCATTATTTTTATATTATTTCATTCAAAATTATTAATTTTATTATTTTCTGACTATCAATACTGTTAAAATTTATTAATTTTAAAAGTAGAATAAAAGGACGGCATACAGAGCTAAGAAAGAACAAGACAGTCTTATGCCCATTTTGAATTAATGGCAAGCTTTTCTCTCAGTATTAATTTTAAAAGTAGAATAAAAGGACGGCATACAGAGCTAAGAAAGAACAAGACAGTCTTATGCCCATTTTGAATTAATGGCAAGCTTTTCTCTCAGTATTAATTTTAAAAGTAGAATAAAAGGACGGCATACAGAGCCAAGAAAGAACAAGACAGTCTTATGCCCATTTTGAATTAATGGCAAGCTTTTCTCTCAGTATTAATTTTAAAAGTAGAATAAAAGGACGGCATACAGAGCCAAGAAAGAACAAGACAGTCTTATGCCCATTTTGAATTAATGGCAAGCTTTTCTCTCAGTATAGCCGGTGTTTGTTGAAGTATAAGTTTATTTATTGTTAAAATTTTGATTTTTCAATATACTTTCAGTTTGTGTTGGCAACATGTTGTTGATTCTTCAACAAACCCACAAAAAGACTTTTTTGTTGCAGTGTCACTAAAGATTTTAACGGATCCCACTTTTGTTTACTGGTTAAAACCAACTGGCTCTAAAACCTATTTGACCAAAGTATCGGGCACTTTGTACCTTATACCACATTGATATTTTCGTTGGGGATATTCTCATTACTAAAATTGATATATGGATTAGGATCAAAATTGTTTTAAATTTTTAATTTTTTGTTTATCCTGTCTAATAATTTAGTGCTCAGTAAAATTGGTTCAGTGCTCGTTAAAAATTCATTCAAAATTGATTCAGTGTTCAATAAAAATTCAATTTAACACTGAACCTTTATCTCTAATATATACCACTTCTTACTTTTATAATAACCAATAACTCCCTAATTACATAATTTTACAGCTTTTTAAATAATAATTAATCATCTGTTTAATTAATCTTACTTATATGGCTTAGATTTTATTTAATATTAGCAAACATAACTAAATTAGACAATAAAGTTTTCACTCATAAAATGTTAGAAATGGATAGTGTAATTATTTCACTCTTTTGTAACTCTAATCTCATAAGTCACAACCCATACTTTTAATAAAAATTAAATATCAATATGGCTAACACTTGTAGTATATCTTGAAATTTGTATTAAAATTATCAAAGTCCAAATCCCGTGCCGTTGAAAAATAAAATTGTTAATCCGTAATATCTTCTACTCTTTTACCTCTAGATATTTTTGTTGGTCAATGATCAGTTTTACTACATCATATGCCGAAAACAGTGCTCGACACAAAACAAATTCAAAGTTAATTAGTAGAATAATTTTAATTGTAGAGGGTTTTGAAACATAAGTGGAAAAATGATTAATTTACTGAAACAATAATTAAATTTGATCATCATTTTCCCTAAAAATTATAGTGGAAAAAATGGGTACCTCTTTGGGCTGGCAATCACCAAATTCCACATATATAGACAGAGTGAAGATGATTCAAATTAACACGTACAAAAGGGGTATGAAGAGCGCGCACTGACTTAAATCATTTCCACATATCAAGTTTCATGGCATGACTAAAGAAATGTGAACATGCATTAGACTTATAATTTTGATAATTTAGTCTTGATTGAACCTCGATATTGACAGGAGTGACTTCGTTCAAAGTTTTTGTATTCAATTATGAATTTTCATGTTATTTCTTCTAATTCGTCTTCTACATGTGGCAACATGCAAGTCTATTTCAACAGAACCCTCCTTCATTGGCCAGAGCAAACAACAATGTATTTTTTGTTCACATGTTGTGGGACCTACAGCTTAACCAATAAGTTACGTACGTCATGTGGAAAATAAATAACAATATTCTGAAATATTCCATACTCATACGCCACTCTTTGAGCGAGTGCAGGCTCCAATAGATGGGAAGAGAATTTGAATAGAGAAGAAATAAAATAGGGGAATTACAGAGAAAAGAAGGAGGCTCCAATAGATGGGAAGAGAATTTGAATAGAGAAGAAATAAAATAGGGGAATTACAGAGAAAAGAAGGAGAAAGGGAGAGACGAAGTTGAGAGGAAGAAGACAAATTGATGGTTTTTTCTCTCCTTTTCACGAGCCCCTTGACAATACAGATATATTCTTGCTTTCCAAAAGAACCACGCATCCTTAACTAACTAATGGAATAAATTTGATAATAACAACAAAACAATAATTGAAAACAAAACAATATTCGTTACTCTCATATCGCAAGCATTCACGAACATACTTCAAATGACAGTCTTTGAGCCATCCTGGCTTCTTTCTCGCACTCGTGGGTTGCTCTCTAGCTTGAGTCTCATTCAAGGGTTGGGCTTCTTCCATTTCTATAGGTTGGGTCTCTTCCTTTTCTATAGGTTGGGTCTCTTCCTTTGCTGTCTCATTGGGCTCGATCTAATTCACAGCAATGGGCCAAGTTGTATCATTCCCCGTTCCTTGAAAGCTCACCTTGTCCTCAAGGTGTAGTGCAAGATGAAGTTTACAAAATTCTTCAATGTCTTCCCAAGTTGAATTTTCTAGTGAACTATCAGAACATTGCACCAAAATTTGTGGAACTTCTTTGCCTTGACGAAGTATCGTTCGCTCAGCACATACAGCAATTGGCAGTGAAAGGGATTTATTATCCACACTTCCTTGGAGGTAGCGAATCAACAACAACGGAGGAGTTTCCCACATAAGGTTTGAGTAAGGAAATATGAAACACCGGATGAATTCTACAATCCGTGGGTAAATCTAACTTGTAAGCAACGGGTCCAATACGCTCTACCACTGTGAATGGTCCATAATAGCGCCTTGCCAGCTTGTGAGATGAGCTTTTAGGTACTGATGTCTGGCGATATGGCTAGAGGCATACCAGTACTTTATCACCCACCTACAATTGAGTTTCTCGGCGATGTAAATTAGCCTTTTGAGCCATTTGATGTTGAGCTTAGCGTAAGTTCTCTTTCAATGAGCAAACCACTGCATCCCTCTCAATTAACATGTCTTCTAAAACTTGGATTGAAGTAGAGCCCTTTGAATAACTTGGAATTGTAGGAGGAAGACAACCATAAAGGGCTTGAAAAGAAGTCATACGCAAGCTGCTGTGATAATTTGTATTGTAGTAAAATTCAGCCCAGCCTAAAAATGAAGACCATTGCGTGGCTTGTCTTGTGTGAAGGCTCGTAGATATTGTTCAAGCCCACGGTTAACCACTTCTAATTGGCCATCAATTTGAGTGTGATAAGTCGTGCTGTGGTGTAATTGGGTCCCACTTAATTGAAACAATTTCTGACAAAAGTTGCTCATGAATATAGGATCACGATCTAAAATTATAGAGCTGGGAAATCAATATAATTTGATAACCATGTCAGCAAATAAATTGGTTGTTTTGATGGCAGTAAATTGAGATGGCAAGGCTCCAAAATGAGCTAACTTAGATAAACGATCCACGATAACTAGAATTACTTCAAATCCTCTAAATAGTGGCAGCCCTGTGATGATGTCCATTGTTAACTCATCCCAAACTAATAAAGGAACAGGCAAAGGTTGTAACAGACCTGCTGACGCTTAGGTTGAATATTTACTTTGTTGGCATACAAGGCAAGCGGCTACATGTTGCTCAACATCTTTCCTCATGTTAGGCCAGAAGAAAGTCGATGAAAGACATACCAATGTCTTTTTAATACCGGCATGCCCAGCCATAGGTGTCTCATGAAATTATTTGAGCAACACCTTTTTTAACGATGAGTTTGGGCTAAGATAATATCAGTGTCGAAATAGCAATAACCTTTCTAAACCGAGAAGTCAGAAGAAAGTGAAACAGATGCATACCTCTGATGAAGTTGTATCATATCAGGAAGAGAGGAATTTTCCTTGTGCAAATTTTTCAATAGTTCACTAGAGGGTTGGCTGGCCAACGATAAACAGAGAGCTGTCGGTTTAGGTTCTCAGTCACGGTGTCTTCATGAATTCGTGATAAAGAATTAGTAGCTTTATTGGAGTTACTGACTTTATAATCAATTCTGAATTGATAACCCATCAACTTGTAATGTAAAATTTCTGTTATGTTGTGTAAATAACTTGCTGAAACAGTTTCTTTATACTTTTGTGGTCAGTACATATAAGGAAGAATCTACCTAGGAGGTATTGACGCCATTTTTGAACCGTAGCAACAATAGCATATAATTCCTTCAAATATGTCGAAGCTCCGCGCATTCGAGGACCTAACTTTTTGCTAAAATAAGATAAAGGATGCCTGGCTTGCATTAGCACAGCACCAATTCCAACATTGGAAGCATCGATCTCAATGACAAACTCCAAGGCAAAATTCAGCAAGTGAAGTACAAGAGCTTCCACAAGAACCTTCTTTAATGTTTGAAAAGCTTAAGTAGCTGCAGTATTCCAATTAAAAGCCTCCTTACAAAGCAACTCAGTGAGAGGAGCTGCAATGGTGGCATAGCCTTGAATAAAGCGGAGGTAATACCCAGTAAGCCCCAAGAACCCTCTCAATTTCTTCACCGAGTTAGGTAAGGGCCATTCCACCATGGTTGTGATCTTTTGAGGATCAATGTGCACTCCTCGAGTCGACACAATATGGCCTAAATAATCAATTGATTCCTGGCAAAATAAACATTTGGAGAGTTTAACATAAAATCGAGATGTGTGTAAAGAGCTCATAACTTGCTCCAAATGATACACATGATTAGCCAAGGTGCATTATATACCAATATATCATAAAAATAAAAAATAAAAAATTTGCGTAAAAAGGAAGAAAATATTTGGTTCATTGTTGCTAGAAAAGTGGATGGCAAAGTCGTAATGCCCTTTATACATGTGAAACACCGTTTTATAAGTATCCTTCTTGTGAACTCTTATCTGGTGAGAACCAGCTCTCAAATCAAGTTTGTTGAAAATCTGAGCACTGCCAAGTTCATCAAACAATTCATCAATAGTGGGGATAGGAAATTTGTCCTTCACCGTCACCGCATTCAAAGCGCGGTAATCAATACAAAATCTATACGAGCCATCCTTTTTATTTACTAACAGTATCGGCGAAGAAAACGAGCTTTGGCTGGCTTTTATAATGCCTTGATTCAACATTTCTCTCATCAATTTCTCCGTTTCAGTTTTCTAAAAATAAGGATACCAATATGAGCGAACATTAACTGGTTTTGGAATTGAAAAGAAGGTGTATTTTGTGGTCAAATAACCGACGAGGGGGAAGACCAATGGGTGAAGAAAATAATACTTTAAAGTTTTGAAGAAGAGTAGTAATAGATTCAGGCAACAATTCTAGAAATGCTAAGTTATTATTCGGCGATGGGTTGGTAGATGTGTGAGTGGTTGATGGTTCTATTGATAGATAATGAAGTTCAAATAAGTTGTGGATCTTGAAATTGTATAGTAAGGCATGAAATTGGTCAAAAGAGATTAAATTAAGGTGTGGAATTGGATCTCCATGTAAAATGATAGGTTTTCCCTCCCACTGAAATTCTATCGTCATCTTAGAGTAATCTGTAGAAACTCGTCCCAAGCTTTGTAACCATTGAATCACAAGGATAGCATCAGGGCCTTCAATTGACAAAATGAAGAAATCCAAAAGAAATTCATGCCCCTGCATACTGATAGGCACCTTAAGGTAGAGAAATCGACAAGTGAGAAAATCATCATTGTCGATATAAACTCGAAAAGGAGTTATAGTTTGAATGGAAAGGCCAAGTCGTTCAGCCAATAGTGGCTTAAGAAAATTATGAGTACTGCCACTATCGATCAACACATGAAATTGATAGCTGGCAATGATGCCTAGCACCCTTAAAGATCGAGGATTAGTTTGTCCAGCCATGGCATTCAAGCTGGATATGTCAGTTGTGACTTTTACTTCTGGTTGTTTATGAATAAAAGTGTTCTTACTCGGCTCATCATCATCATCATTGGTACCCATTAATAATAGAAACTTGCTACGACAGCGATGTGCAGCACTATATTTTTTGTCGCAGTTGTAGCATAGCCCTTTTTCTCTTTTCTCTCTTAACTCGGCTAGAGTTAATCGACGAATGGGCAAGGTGGGAGTAGGCAACAATAAAGGTTGAGGTGGCCGGTTAGTGGCAGACAATCTAGGAAGGGAAGTTAGTGTTGGAGGTTTAGACGGTGTAGGATTTGGAGAAGCAATAATGGTGGATTGGTGAATGTGAGTAGATGAAGATGCCCATTTTGTCCAAGAACGGCTAGAGGTCTTGGTTTCTTTAGATCGTGCCTCATAAGCTTTGGCCAAAGCAAAGGCCTCCATGAGAGATGTGGGTTTTGTAAATAATAGTTCTCGCCAGATATCGGGTTTTAAGCCCGTGATAAAGAAACTAACAAACAATGGTTCTGAAAATGCCCATGACCTTGTTCATTAAATCCTCAAAGACAGATTGAAAATCAGCAAAAATCGAAGTTTGAGTGAGTTTGGAGAGGTTACCTTGATGATCTTCATACATAGATGGACAAAACTATTGTTTAAGATTGAGTAAAAATTTCTACCAAGTGCTCAGCAAGTTGTTGGCCTTCATCCATTGATACCATGCTGCAGCTTTCCCCTTCATGTGAAAGATGCAATATGGAGGCGTAAATGGTCAGGGGTGCCATGTAAGTCAAAAAATTCATTGATTCGAAAATCCCAACTAGTCGGATCAATGCCATCAAATTTTGGGACATCCATCTTTATAGAACGCAAGAGAGGAGAGGCATTAGTTCCTCCTGACAATATAGTCGAAGACGTTGGTTCCAGCGTCGTTCGACTTGAAGAACCCACAGAAGCTCCGACGGAACCCTAGATTTGGGAACGGAGCTCCTCAAATCGAGAATCAACTGTTGACATATATTGTTGTAGGGTCTAATGAACAACAAGTGTTTGATTTTCAATGAGCGTCTTCATGGTGGAGAGAACCACTGAATCAGTCATTGTTTCTATGTCAGACATTTTCGTTGCTTTTTTTTTTTGAATTAGATGTGCAAAGAGAGGAAAGACAATGAAAGCACCAGTTCATACACCACTCCACTGTTTGAGCGAGTGCAAGCTCCAATAGATGGGAAGAGAATTTAAACAGAGAAGAAATAAAACAGGGGAATTACAGGGAAAAAAAGGAGAAAGGGAGAGACGAAGTTGAGAGGAAGAAGACAAATTGATGGTTTTTTCTCTCCTTTTCACGGGTCCCTTGACAATACAAATATATTCTTGCTTTCCAAAAGAACCACGCACCCTTAACTAACTAATGGAATAAAATTGATAATAACAACAAAACAATAATTGAAAACAAAACAATATTCGTTACTCTCATATCTCAAGCATTCACGAACATTCTTCAAACGACAAAGTCTTTGAGCCATCTTGGCTTCTTTCTCGCGCGCGTGGGTTGCTCTCTAGCTTGAGTCTCATTCAAGGGTTAGGCTTCTTTCATTTATGTAGGTTGGGTCTTTTCCCTTGCTGTCTCATTGGGCTCGATCTGATTCACAGCAATGGGCCAAGTTGTATCACATACCTTTCAGAATAGCTGGACAGCTCTAGTTATACAAGAGAACTAATAACTAATTAAAGAAATACATCAACTACAATAAATTGAATCATTTCCATATTTATATATGGAATTATCATGTTTAATGCATTTTTTAACCGGAGTAATATATGCTCATTCAGTTAGAATATTTAATTTATATTTTAATTAATGTAACATCTTATCAGTCATCTATTAATTGTGTTTGTACAAATAATTAATTAAAAAAACACCATATGCATGATTCTTGGCATATATAATATCTGATTCTTGGTATAATTAATATGGATGACATATTATTATTACCCTACCATATTCAGCCGTATAAGAGCTCGGCTCAAACATTTTCGGAGAATTTGGGATGACTTGCTTATCTATTTCTTTTCAGTCTAGTATTTGAGGCGACCAATTTTTATATTTCTTATTTATATAATTAATTTTTTTTATTTAGGGTTTATTTTATGACTTTTTGCGTAAGCAAGCGAACCTTGTTATTTGCGAACATGACTTCAATCACTACGAGAATATTAAGCCGATACTATTCTGTAGACCGTCTCTGGTTTGTTGGTTCCTATTCCTTTATCTCATGTATTGATTTTGCAACACAAATCTTCTTAACTATTTGTTTGTGTGGAACCTGGTTCAGCAAATCAAAATTAGACACCCCACGATGAAGCAATTAACCCCAACTGATGACCAAGATTGTTAAAAAAAGAAAGAAAACTTAAATCAAACACAAAGATCAATCAGAAACAAGAATTGAACACGAAAACAGAAATCAAAGATTCAGATTTTTGAGGTTCAGCCTCATAGGTCTACTTCCTCGAGGAGAATGGAAAAATTGCTTGTTCAGAATCAGTGACTCACGTGTATGTGACGTGTGAGGACATATTAACTAGATTAAACTCAAAACCTCAGCTGGATCTGATTGTTTAAAGCACAGAACTCCAATGGCCAAAACCATATTTGCAGAAGTTTCTGCTCTTCGATTTCTCAGTACTCAGGTGCTTCAGTTTGCTTTCTACATAATCTTCTTTCTTCTACCACTCAAATACACATAATAAGAAATTTGTTTATTTATATAGTCTGGCCTACAGTCTACGGGAAGGGATGGTATAAGGAACTTTGTTAAGTTACATAATAATACTTACATTAATCTAAGAGTTATACCACATAACTTAAAATGTAATTTAATTGTCAAACATTCTTGAGTTATTGGATACAAGTTGATGATAATCATATTATTATGTAAGTTGGCCACACTCGGTACAAGGAGAGAAATTTCCCCTTGTAATTAAAGATCTTTCATTGCTGATTGATGGGACTCACAAATTAAATAATATGAAATTAAATTATTTAAAATAAAAAGTGTGGGTCTCACTACGAGACTTATCGCTCCTATCAAATAACAGTACAGTGAAGTGATGGGCTTATCCCTCACAAATTTCTATGTTTTGTAATAAGTAATTGTTGGGACCTTAAAAATGGTTGGCACCAAGGAACATGGGCCACGTTACTACAACTAGGCTTCCCTCATCACCAAATATAATTTTTAGCAGAGTGAGGCTTCGGACACTCTTAGGAGTCCTTTTAAATCCCTCTGTTAAGTACATCCCATTAAAATTACGCAGGCCATTCTCTTACTTCTAAGCACGCCTATTTTTATTACAAAAATGTCCTTCATTTTTATGTCCCATTCTCCCATTAAACTCGTGAAAGACTAAAAGTGAAAGTGATTCTCTCTTTCTATAAAATATTCTCGGAAATAATAATGAAAAATCCTCAATCACTAATTTATTATATATAAGCTATACAAATAGAACTAATGAATTTCACATTGGTGGGTTCTTCTAAATCATGAGGCCCTCCATATCTTGCACTTCATGGCTTCTTTGTTCTTCAATTCCTTTTTTCCCCCCATGACTACAATCAAAGTTTGGACTCAAATCTTTTTCTTTAATTTATTCTTACTATCTGCCAGTGAAAAAGGCAGTAGAAAGGGCATTTACACAAGCCTTTTTTTTTCTTTTTTGGTTTAATTCGAAGGAAATCCAAAAAGAAAGTAAGGGATGGTCTGTAACTGTAATCCAATTCTCAAGGTTAAAATTGTCAAGATATAAGGGGTGTCAATTGCACCACAAGCCTGAAGGCATTCCTGGCCCGCCTCCTAACAGTTTTACTGAACTTTGAGTGCGCGTTTGGAATGAATAATAAATAATAAGATATTATGATAATAATGCATTTAATGAGTTGTATTTAGTATCGTGAATTATATTACGGTATATGGGTAAAATAGTAAATTACAGAAAAACTAAAGGGTCAACAATCATTGGAATGGTGGTGGGTTTTGAAAGATTAATGGAGAATTGAATAATTTACTGAAATAATAATGACATTCAATCATTTTCCATAAAAATTATGGTGTAGAAAGTGGGCATCCTCTTTTGATCAACACCAAATTAACTTGTTTTGGCAAAGTGATGATGATTTAAATTAACGTGTTGAAGATTCATAACCTTACCCAACGGGCATAAAGAAACGCATTCTTGGAAGACTTAAAGCATTACCACATATAATGTTTCATGACATGACTAAAGAGATAATGTTAACACAGACATATAATTTTGGTAATTAATTTTCTCCCGACGCGTCAGGATTGACTTTATTCAAAGTTTTTGCATTTATAAATCTTCCATGCTGTTTCTTCTTCTTCTTTATGTAGCAACATGCAAGTCTATTTCACAGAACCGTCCTTAATTAGCCTTATCACTATGAAATACGTCAATTTATGAAGGGTCCACCCTCTAAGTTATTGAAAACTTTAGGCCACCCATTTATCATGAAAAAGGATGAAGATTTTAATGAAGAATTTCATCAATACGAGCCTAATTTTTGAATGGTAAATAGGACTCGTTAGTGAAGAATTTCATCAATACGACCCTAATTTTTTTAAAGTTACTTTATTTTTATTCACCAATGGTGAGTTTACCGGCGTATGAGTAAAATAGTAAACGACACCGAAAAATAGCTAAAGGTTGACAGAATCATTTTAATGGTAGAGGATTTTGAAACATAAGTGAAAAAATGTAATTTCTTTAAGGGTTTGATTGAGTGGGTTTTAAGTAACTGTATTAAATTGGTCATCTGAGTTTAAAAAATAAGAGATAGAGAGATAAAAATTAATTTAGACTTTACCCACTTCTATATCTTTTTAAAAAATGTTAGAATAGAAAAAAGTAGAAAAATGATAAACTTACTGAAATAATAACAGGATTTGATCAATTTCCCTAAAAATTATACTGAAGAAAGCAAGCGTTCTCATATAATGTTCCATGACCAAACAAAATGGGCGTTAAGAAAATGTATTGGCGGTAGTGGAAGACTACAACCATTTCCACAGATATATAATTCATGAAGTGACTAAAGAAATGTGAACACCGACTTATAAGTTTTGTCATTGATTGTCCCCTGATAAGTAGTGACTTTGTTCCAAGCGTTTGCATTTGCGAATTTTCCATGTTTTCTTCTTCTACTTTTTGTGTAAGCAACATGCAAGTATATTCCACAGAACCCTCAGCCTGACCAAATGTTTCCTACTAGCTTAACCGATGGGTTACGATCTGTGAAAAATAAATAAAGTTACTGTGAAATCTTTTATATCTTTCAAACTAGCTACGATAATCCTAAAAGAACAAATAATTAATTATGGGAAAATATCAATTTATCATAACTTGGGATTGTTTTTTATATTTGTATGTATGTAAATATGTATTGCTCACGATTCTTAGTTTTGTTGGAGGAATGTACTCTTGTGTGGGGAAATACAAATGTAGAGAATTGTAGTAATAATGGTAGAACTTTATTATATAAAGTAAAATGTGTTTACAACTCTGTATGTAGGAAGAAAATAGATAAACTGCAGAAACTAATGTGTACTTCGAGGCACGTTCGCTTTCCTTAAGACGTTATTTGCCCCCACCAATTGAGTAACGCACATGGGTTAAGCAAATACGCCTCTAGGATACAATGAAGCACTTAATTGTTTGCTTGCGTTGTGCATTGACGATAGCAAACCAGAATACTCTTGAATGTTGCAAGCCTGTAAAGAAACAATATATTGTTCCTGTAGAAAACAATATATTGGATGTTTAATGCACAAAAACTAAAGGTTTTATGTTTAAAATTCGTTTTAGGAAAGAGGGGTGAGAAAAGAGTGGTGTGGGATCATAATTTTTATGTCTAAATGGCCTAAACATGGCCTCTATTTATAGACATACTTGCGCCTCTTCACTTGGATTGTCATCTTTCATGATACCCCTTCATTTATGGCCATTAGATTAAGATTTAATTTTAATCAATGGTCCAAATCGAATCATCACCATTTCAAATGAAAATGTCACCATGAAAGGATGTATCTTTAAATGAAAAGATACATTTTTCATAAGGCATAATTAAATAGACATGTCTTTATAATAAGACACATCTTCAATAAGTAACAATTAAATAGACATGTCTTTATAATAAGGTATCTCTTCTATAAGGCATAATTAAATGGACATGTATTTATAAGAGGACACCATTTATTTTGAAAATTATTCCAACAATCCCCCACTATTTTCAAAATAAATGTATTTTGAAAAATTATCTTGCACAGGCTTGGAAAACTTATGCATAAATAAAGGTGTCTTTTAGACTTGAACCTTCACGTAGTGACGACACATCAAAGTTAATCAAGGTGGCATGATAGACAAGCTTTGAACCAGCAACCTTGTTCGACTAACTAGATATATCTCACACATAAGTTTTCAAATTCTCAATTATTCTTTGGCTGACACATGGATTGGCCTTGTGTCTATATCCTATTTTCATGAGTGCTTTAATAACCAGCCAAGTTACATAAGAAGCGGCACCACCTCCTACACTCACATAGGTAGACTTATCTAGAATGTCCCTATAACTAAAACATTTATAAGCCTATTAAAAGCTAAGTAGCTTAACCTTTCCCATATGTTACAGGTATCAAGCACTAACCTTTGGGACACATCTTAATATTTTATAGTGCTTGCTATCACAACATATGATGTACTTTTGCTCATTGAACCCAAGATCTTGATATTTCAAGTGTTGGGTTGAGATTCGATCATTGGTGATAAGATAATGTTGGCTTCAGTCTCATCCCCTTAGAAGTTTTTATTACAATATCCCTTGCAAGGCCTTTAGTTAAGGGGTCCGCCAAATTTTGGCATGATTTCACAAAATCAATTGTGATTACTCCATTTGTAAGTAATTGTCTCACATAACTATGTCTTAGACCAATATGCCTAGACTTTCCATTATAGATTTGACTGTATGCTCTTGACAAAGTTTCCTCACTATCACAGTAAATGGATACAGGAGGCATTGGTTTAGGCCAAATAGGAATTTCTATAAGTAAATTCCTTAACTATTCAGCTTCCTTGCAACATGAAGCCAAAACTACAAATTTTGCAGCCATGGTGGAGTCTGCTATACAAGTTTGCTTCTTTGAGCCCCATAAAATTGCTTTTCCACCTAGATTAAAAATCCAACCACTTGTTGAAGTATGATCATCTCGATCAGTAATCCAACTAGCATCTAAAAATCCTTCTAAGACTGAAGGATATCTAGCGTAATATATACCATAATTCATTGTATGCTTTAAATATTTTAGAATTCTATACACTGCTTGCTAGTGAGCTTGGCTTGGATTACTAATATATCTACTCAACTTTCCAACAGCGAAAGCAATGTCAGGCCTAGTACAAGTCATCGCATACATAAAACACCCAATAACACGTGCATATTCTAATTGAGATATTGCTCTTCCAGTGTTAGGGTATAATCTTATGTTTGAATCAAAAGGTGTTGACAAAGGCTTATAGTCATAATAATTGAACTTCTTTAAAATTTTCTCAATATAATGTGATTGGGTCAACACTATTCTTTATAATTTTAATCCCCAAAATCACATCAGCAAGCCCCATGTCTTTCATATCAAAATTAGATGACAATAATGATTTAGTGAGTTTAATACTCTTAATATTAGTACAAAAAATTAACATGTCATTTACATATAAACAAATAATCATACCTTTATTTCCATTGAATCTGCTATATACACATTTATCATATTCATGAATATTAAATCCATTTGAAACAATCACCTTGTCAAACTTTTCATGCCACTATTTCGGAGCTTGTTTAAGACCATATAAAGACTTGATTAGTTTACAAACTTTATGTTCTTGTCCTGGCATAACAAATCCTTCTGGTTGTTTCATGTAAATTTCCTCATCTAATTCTCCATTTAAGAAAGCTGTTTTTACATCTAGTTGATGGATTTCAAAATGATAAATTGAAGCCAAAGCAATCAAGACTTTAATAGTAGCAATTCTTGTAACAGGTGTATAAGTATCAAAATAATCAAGGCCTTCTTTTTGTATAAATCCTTTTGCTACTAGTCTTGCTTTAAATCTTTCAATTGTTCCATTAACTTTCTTCTTCTTTTTGAAAATCCATTTACAACCTATAGGATTAGAGTCAGGTGGTAAATCAACTAATTTCCAAGTCTTATTACCCATAATAGAGTCCATTTTATCACTAATGGCCACTTTCCAAAAAGCAGCATCTTGAGACTTCATTGTCTCTCCATAGGTGAGGGGATCAGACTCTATAGTATGTGTGATCATGGTTTGTTTAGATTGTAAGTCTCTTGTCCCTTCAACTAAATAGACTATAAAATCAGGTCCAAAGGATTTTCCAGTCCTTATTCTTTTACTTCTTCTCAATTGATTTTGCTCATTATTAGCATTACGCTTTTGACCAATTTCTATTGGTTTATCATTCTCTTGAGAATCAATACCTTTTGGTATAGTGAAAAATCTATTTTCATAAAATATTGCATCTCTAAATTCCACTATAGTATTGATCTCAACAAAGCTATTAGGTTCTATTACAAGAAACCCATAAGCTTTACTATGCTTAGCATATCCCAAGAATATGCATTCAATGCCCCTTTCTCCTAATTTCTTTATCTTAGGCTTAGGAAGTCTTACAATAGCTCGACAACCCTAAACTTTTAGATAAGAAAGATTAGGCTTTCTCTTTTTCCATAATTCATAAGGGGTCACTTTTGTTTTCTTTTTAGGCACTCTATTTAAGATATGACATGCAGTTAAAATAGCTTCACCCCAAAAACTTTTACCAAGCCCAGCATTAAAAAGCATAACATTAACCATTTCTATTAACGTCCTATTTTTCCTTTCAGCTATGCCATTTTGTTGTGGTGTATATGCAGTGGTAGTTTCATGCACAATGCCAACAGATCCACAATATTTAGGAAATACATATTCACCTCCTTTATCACTTCTAAGGCATTTAATTTTAACGTCACAAAAATTCTCAACTTCGTTTTTATAAGTTTTAAATTTATCTAATACTTGATCTTTAGAATGTACTAAATAAACATAGCAATATTTAGAAAAATCATCAATAAATGTTACAAAGTATTTTTTACCACCTTTAGTAGGATTATTATGCATATCACATACATCACTATGAATTAAATGCAACAAAGAAGATGTTTTTTTTAATTTTTGGAAAATGAGTTCCTGTGATTTTAGTCTGCGCACATATTTTACATTTTTCATGCATATCATTTTCATGCTTGGGAATTAATTGTAAATTAGCCATATCATTCAATCTTTTAATATTCACACGTCCTAAACGATAATGCCACAAAGATAATAAGTCAATCATATAAGCAGAAGAAACATTCATATTATTGATATTGAGTTTAAACATTCCCTCATACATGTATCATTTCCCAACAAAGGTACCACCCTTAGATAATATAAATTTGTTTGACTCAAAAACAAGTTTGAAGCTAAACTTATTAAGAAGGCTACCAGATACAAGATTTTTCCTAACTTTAGGAACATGATAAACATCAGTAAGAGTTAAGGTTTTTCCAGAAGTAAACTCTAGTTGCACATTGCCTTTTCCTTTAATTATTGCAGTGGAGGAATTTCCCATGTAAAGAACACTTCCTTCATCCATTGCTTTATAAGTTTTGAAAAGACTACGATCCTTGCGTACATGCTTGGTTGCACTAGAATCTATCCACCATGCATTATCATCTTCGAGAACATTAATCTCAGATATCATGGGCATAAAATTTTGGTTTGAAACTTACTTTCGTTTCTTAAGAAGTTGACAATGTCTTTTGAAGTGGCCAGGCTTTCCGCAGTGGTGGCATGTACCCTTCTTTTTCTTCTTGTTGTTTTGATTCTCTTTGGAATTAAACTTTCTCTTTTGGTTATTCTTAGGGTGATTAGAATGCTTAAACTCCTTCTTCTCCTCCACAATATTTATTTTAGAGGATACAGTAGCTTGGTCCTCAAGACTATGAAACTTGAGTTCTTCTTCAATATGAAGACTTTGGCCTAAGCCTTCTAGGCTAATTTCCTCTTTGCTATGTTTAAGACTTTTCTTATACTCTTTCCAAGAAGGAGGAAGTTTATCAATAATTGAAGAGACAATAATAGACTCATCCATTTTCATGTTGTGTTGGTTGAATTGATCAAGAATGTGCAAAATCTCATTATATTGTTCAACCACAAGTCTGTTATCAACCATTTTATAATTAAAAAATTTAGAAGCCAGGAATTTCTTACTTGTGGCATCTTCCATCATGTACTTTGCCTCTAATGAGTCCCATATTTCTTTTGCTGTAGGTTTGTTGTGGTATTGACCAAACAAAGTATCAGACATGGCATTGCAAATGTGTCCCTTACACACATAGTCATCTTCCTCCCACTTCTGCCGCACTCTGGTTTCTGCTAATGTCTCATCCTCAAGTTCTTAAGGCTTTGGTGTTGTGAGAACATAGACCACATTGAGGCTTATCAACAAGAAATGCAACTTTTTCTGCCAACGAATAAAGTTTCCACCATCGAATCACTCTAATTTGACAAAGTCTACTGCAAATTGTCGAAGAGATGAACTTGGTGCCATTGTTGTAGAAATAATGTCTTAAGATTGTTGGAGGAATGTACTCTTGTGTGAGGAAATACAAATGTAGAGAATTGTAGTAATAATGGTAGAACTTTATTATATAGAGTAAAATGTGTTTACAACTCTGTATGTAGGAAGAAAATAGGTAAAGTGCAAAAAGTAATGTGTACTTCAAGGCACGTTACAAATGTCGCTTTCTTTAAGACGTTATTTGCCCCCATCAATTGAGTGATGCACATGGGTTAAGCAAATACGCCTCCATGATACAATGAAGTACTTAATTGTTTGCTTGCGTTATGCATTGACGATAGCAAACCAGAATACTCTTGAATGTTGCAATCCTTCCAAGAAACAATATATTGTTCCTGCAGAAAATAATATATTGGATGTTTAATGCACAAAAACTAAAGGTTTTATGTTTAAAATTCGTTTTAGGAAAGAGGGGTGAGAAAAGAGTGGTGGGATCATAATTTTTATGTCTAAATGGCCTAAACATGGCTTTTATTTATAGACATACTTGTGTCTCTTCACTTGGGTTGTCATCTTTCATGATACCCCTTCATTTATGGCAATTAGATTAAGATTTAATTTTAATCAATTGTCCAAATTGAATCATCACCATTTCAAATGAAATGTCACCATGAAAGGATGTATCTTTAAATGAAAGAATACCTTTTCCATAAGGCATAATTAAATAGACATGTCTTTATAATAAGACACCTCTTCCATAAGCAACAATTAAATAGACATGTCTTTATAATAAGGTACCTCTTCTATAAGACATAATTAAATGGACATGCCTTTATAAAAGGATACCATTTATTTTGAAAATTGTTCCAACAAGTTCTTACTATATATATGTTGATTACATAATAATTTTGATTCTTGCATAACATATATATATATATATATATATATATATATATATATATATATATATATATATATATATATATATATATATATATATATATAAATGGTCTTAATTATCACATGCTTTCTTCATTTTTTTTTTATGTTATATTAAGAGCATATTCCATGTGCAATCATATATACCTTTGTGCCACTAAAATGTTAATCAGCGCCTAAGATACCTATGCGCCCCCTTTTTTTCTTCTGTTTTGGTTTTGGAATAGTGACACGTCAAGAGTGAGTAAAAAATATCACACAGGCTGCTTAACGGAGTTCAAATTATTACCAATTGATTTATTATGGCAAGCAAGTCTAAGCAAATTAAAACATCGATAAAAATTCAAGTTCAAAAAATTTTCAGGAATGCAGGGGCTTGTTCCCAATCAGTTTTCTATGCGCATGAATTGTTTATTATAATGTTAAAATCTACAGAGAGAATTGTAATATTTTATTAATTAAAATAATTATTTAAAATATTTCGTTTCTCTCATAAAATAGTATGGCCATTTACAGTGGCGGACCTAGTCAGCTCAATTAGTCGGACTTAGTTGAAAAATTTAATTTAATTTCGGGGAACTTGATTTTTTTTTTATTATTCACTTAACTCAAATTTATTCTCTCTTTTGTTTTTAATATAAAAAATAGTATTTATTAGGTCCAGCTACTGTGCAATTATGATTTTGTACCCTATTTTTCTATCTGTTTATGATCCAACCATTAAATTTAAGATTTGGCTAACCTTACATTCAACGTAAGGTACAGTCACTCAAAAAATTGAGTGTGGGTCTCACTTGGGCCCATACCAATTAGAGATAATTATACGTTACGTTGAATGTAAGGTAGGCACTTCCTTAAATTAAATCCAAAAGTTGGAAAAGTTATTCCAAAGTCAATGATTTAATTACTTGGTTATTAATGTTGCAGCCCCTCCTATTTTTTGAAAATATGAGTAAAGGTTAGTTTTACAAATTTTGATACATAAGTCCATTAAAATATTTTGTTATTTTTATTAAAAATGACATCTACACCCCCAAAATTTAGAAAAAAATGTCATTAACACACTCAAATTTTCAGAAAGGGACACCAAGACCCTCTTTTGACCATAATGCCCTTTACCTCAATTATCCCTAAAAAGTATTGACCTTAATGTTTTATAATAACTAGAAATATAACATTAAAATAAATGTAATAATGTATACATTTTAGAAATATTTTAATATTTAAAAATATTTTAATATTTTACAATCCATTAGATATATTTTATTATATTAAACTAAATATTATAATAGATAGAATGATAATATTTAAATAAATACATTAAAATTTAAATTATTTTGAATACTATGTAAAATAAGTAGAGATTTTAAATAAATATTTGCATCAAATACATTTTGCAAATTAAAAAATCCCACCTAGCAAGAATGTTAAAATTATTAAAATAAATATAATAATTTACATAAATTTTTAAAGAATTTTAAAATTATTATATTTTAGTTTGGCCTTATTATGTAAAATTATTGAAACTAATAGCTTTTATTATTTACAGAAAATAGTAGCGATAGCTTAAGAAAAGGTCAAATAAATTGTTTAGAATTTTAAAATTATTATATTTTAATTGGGGCTTATTGTGTACGATTTTTAAACTTATAGCTTTTATTATTTATAGAAAACAATAAGGCTGCTAAAGAAAATATCAAAATTGAGTGTTTGGTACAACTGGGGCAACATAGTTTTGTCTAGTAAATTAGAAGAAATATGTATAAATATTTAGATTTTATTTTTTTATTTTTAATTTTAAAAATTATCATAATAATAGTAAATCAGGGAAATATGCATAAATATCTTTTAAAAAATAAATTATGTGGTTGTAGAGATTTGAAGCATTGTCCCCAAAATCATAAAATAAAACTCTTACCACTATGTTACAAACAGTCAATTAGATTTTGAAAATGACTAGATTCTTTTTATTACCTTTTTCAAAAGGGACTTCGGGTATATTTAAAAGGAAAATTATCGCCCAGTAGGGGCCTAAGTCCTCATGGATCTTAGTTGAGTTTGCCCATAGAGGAGCATATAAAACTTAATTTGTACTTTATCCATCTTTTTACCTTTCAAAAAAATATTATTATTATATAGGAAAAAATATTAATTTACTTAAATAATAATGACATTTAATCAATTTCCTAAAAATTATAGTGAAGAAAATGTGCAATCTCATTTAATGTTTCTTGACCTAAAAAATGGACGTATTAGCAGGGGAAGACTTAAATGTTAAATCATTTCCACAGATTCATGGCATGACCAAAGAAAGGTCAACCAGAAAGACTTATAATTTTGGTAATTCTCTTGATCCACTTTTGATATTGACGGGGGCGACTTTGTTCAAAGTTCTTATATTTATAAACTTTCTGTCGTGAATCACTTGATGCTTACAATGTGATCATGCCAATCACACAATGATCACATGTCATCTCATTTGGTTTAGTAGGAGTGTTTGCTGATTGAATTTTGTAGATTGGATATCAATTCATATCTAATCCACGATTTTATGAATTATAAATTTTTAATTCAATTCAATCTAATCCACAAATTTGTGAAACTCAATCCAAATCCAACCTATATGTTTCTAGATTGGGTGTGAATTTGACCCAATCCATATCTAATCTACCATTTTTTAGATTAAAATTTTTTTAGTTATGTCTGATCCATGAATTAATTAAATAAAAAAATTTAATAAAAAAATAATTTTATTATCGATCATATTCAAAATTGAATAAGATTTAAATAAATTAATTGTTTGGATAAACGTAGAATAATGCATTCAAAGTTTCAAATATAACACATAGAAAAGAGAAGATCTTATTCGTTTAGATCAATAGATGAAAATTAACTAAAATTATGAATTTAAATCTATGTAAAAGTTGAAACTTGAGAGTTTGGATGTTATAGAAAGAAATTAAGAAACTTGAAAAGAAAGTAAGAAATTACTCTTAATTACCTCAAGTGGTGAGGTGAAACGGTGATAGCTTGTATGTGTGGTGGTGTCGAGGTTTGGTTTTATGTGCTAAAGTGTTTTGTTTGACTAAGGGGTTTTTGTTTTGCTTTAGAATTTTTATTGTTTAAGAAGCTATATTTGTTTATTTAATTGTTATTTTATTTTATATTATTATCAGATGAAATATAATATAATGTTAATATAACTATATTTTAACTTTATTTTTTTATTTATTAGTAAGTAGCAATACCATATTTTTTTAAGAATTCACAGAATTTTGAGTAGTTACAGAACTAAATCCATATCCAATCTATTGACTATTGATTTTCAATTTTTTAATCTATTCCAATCTATTAACTATTGATTTTCAATTTTTTAATCTATTCCACTGACTATGGATTTTTAATTTTTCAATCCAATCAAATTTACGAATTCACAAACCGAATTTTTATGAATTGAATTTTTATGAATCAGACGAATTGAGCAAATCAAATTAGATTTTAAACACCCGTATGATTTAGCCACACATCTAATACCACTTACACACATCGATTGTGCACACCGCTTTATTGTTATTTTTGTAAAAGTCTTTGATTTTCATCGGTCAATATTGTCTATCAATAAGCATGCAACGTACTTCTTTATATTACAATTCTGAGTTTACGTAAATAAAAAGCTTGATTTTGTGCTTTGCTCTATCTTTATTTCATATAGCCCCCTTCACTTTATATCATTTATGCAAATACTTCCCACCTTTATTCTTAATATTACAAAACGTTAGTAGTACCGGATAACTCTGTTACATGAAGTATTCTATTCCCTTATTATTCATTTGTATTTATTGTAATTGATATAATTAAATACTCTAGCTTACAAGCAGAGGTGGTAGTTTTTGGGACAATAGGAATTACGCTATAACAACTGAGCTTTCCTTCATTACCAGGGATCAGTTTTTTCTATTTAAGTTTGGCCAACGTTATAACAACTGCAAGAAAATTCAATCAGACCAGATCAACATTCGGAAATATGAGCTAATTATAACAGAATATTCCGAAATAATAATCCATCTTCATTTCAATGCAATTCCAAACTAGTTGGACATAACACAAGGAAGCCGATTGATCATAGTGATTCTTAAATTAACAATCCAATGCTACAAGCTTCAGTACAAAAATCTGAAAATTATTTATTTGAAATGGATTAAGAGTGCATTTAGGATTGAGGTTGAACAGCTGTACTTTTTAAGCTACAGCACTAAAGTATTTGGTAAACACTGACTGTTGTAGTTTAGAAGTTATGCTAATATGATTTTTCAGTTGTATGATAAAAAATCTATTATATCTTCAATAATTTTATCAAAATTATTATTTAAAATTTATATTACTACATATTATTAACTTTTGTTTTATAGTTACAGCATGTTTTCCACAGCAGTTGTAACTTAAAAGTTACAGCATCTCAATCCTAAACACATCCTAAATACGTATAATTTGAATACAAATAATATGACTAAATTTTGTGATTCTGGCATGTGGCCCCTAGAAAATAGTTTGTTCCGATAACTTGACCATCTTCCTTATGTAAGATAAAATTTTGTTTTCTACTACTGATGAAGTAGCTATTTAACTATTATGTCACCCTATGATTAGTAAAAGTGTAAAAACATTAAAAAAAAAGTGAGACGAAAAAACATAAATTTACATCTCCTTGGTAAAAGTTAAATGAGAGAATTTGTATAATTTGATTATTTCTGATGTGCTTATAATTTATTTATTATTTTAATGCTTTCTAGCTTAATCTTTTCTCAAATTATGTTTTATTTTATTAATTAACTTATTTTCATGCAAGCCAAATTCAAATAAAGATAAGATGATAGAAATCTTACTCTCTTTGGTGAGAGAACCAACTTGAAAGCTTGAACCAATTCCCTATCACTCAAACCCTCTTTCCACACTTCCTAAACTTGAATTCTTCTCTAATAGATGTTTTCAAACCAATTTAGGGATGGAAACCCTCTAGAATAGCTCCCAAATCAAACTTTCCAAGACCTAAACTCAAATTTTAGCATAATCCCTAAGTTTGAATTTTTATCCCATTTTCCTCCTTTTCCCCATCACTCTTCTACAAAAATGGATATAATTTCTTCTTTTAAATATATATATATATATATATATATATATATATATATATATATATATGAGAAAGCTAATGGAGGCTAATGGGCTTTAAAGCCTAAGGCCTAATAGAAGAAATGGAAGGAGGAAAAAAAATTGCAGATGTTAAAAAAAAAAATAGTATATATAAGTATACATTACATTGGTAAAAGTTAAAGGATAATTTGTGTCATTTAATTATCCCTTGGCATGTTAGGCACAGTTCCAAGTTCAAGAAGGTTGTTCTTTATTGATTACAATTCATGGGCAACATTGATCATGTGGATTCGATCTTATGGCAACTCCATTGAACAAGCAGCTCCGATTCTTATCACAAAAATGAGCCATTCTATAATCTTGTTGATTTTTGCTTGCCTCTACCTCTGGTTACTAGTAACAGTGAAATCTTTGTCGTCATTTAGAAGTGTAGAATCCACAATATCCATTACATAATTGGGCAAGGCCATTTTTGTGAAGTTATGTAGATTCATATCACCCCCCAACATGATATCTGATGGTATTTTCCTTGTCATTAATTCTAATCACAATATCCCATAATTGTAAACATCTTCATATGTTGACACCTTACTTCCAGGCCTACTCTGTCATTCAAAAAATTTGCATGAAGAACAATCCTTATAAGAGGAGATATTGAAGATTTTAAGAGTACTAGCAAATAAGAAAATGTTAAAAATTTTGTTTGTGAAGACCAGCTCAATCCTTATATGAAGAGAGAGATTTTTTTAAATTGCTTTGGAGTCAAATTGTGATGAATATAAAAGATGATACCTAGAGCAATATGGCCAATAGATCCTTTGAGCTTTTCTGTTGATAACTCTATGAAATGAGAATTATCATGATACTTTTAAACTTAAACCGATATTACTTGGAGACTAAATAATGTGTCTTCATTATATTTTTAGTGTATTTTGCACGAGCATCTAGTTAAGTTTAATTTCTAATAAATTAATTTATTTTAGATCACTTGGTGCTCTGATTATGTGTGATTGTAGGTAACCAAAAGAAAAAAAAACCCCAAGTTTTATGGATGGAATGCTACTGCAATAGACTTGTGGAGTTGATAAAGGTACTTGGCCATAAAGGAATTAAATCAAGTTTGGAATAGTGAAGATGCTGTAGGTAATGTTGCAGCAATCTTGTAGCAACTATAGACGAGATTTCGTGCGTACTAACTAAAAGATTGCGATCCAAGATTTCCAAAAATGGAATAAACCAACCACATGCTTTTGGTGACCCTAATTCTAAATTATAAAAGGAGCACGCATGAGAAAGAAAATGAGGGAGCTGTCATTGGAGAAAAACAACAGAGAAAGACAAAGAAACTTGAGAATAAGAGAGAATTAAGGGGATACAACAGAGGATTCAAGGAGAAAAATGAGAGATTGCAAGATTAAGCGGAACCCTATTCTTCATCTTATTTCTTTGTTCTTATTTCTTTATGGGAATGCATTTGATGGCTAAACAATTCTTGTTACTGTTTATAGCAAATCATGAACTAAACCTTGTTGTGGTTGAGTGATAAACAAACTTAATGGTTATTTAATTGATATACGTGTGTTGTTCTAGATTTGTTGCAACATTTTGTCTTGATTTTATTTATTAAAATTTTCTATTTCGGTTGACCACTCATTTAATGGATATTAGTTAGGAAGGTGCCTAAAAAATGACTGACTTAGTGTAACAAATCAAGACAATACAAGATCTTCAATTGGGTTTCCCAAGTTGAGTTAATCTCGATTTAAATAAGGCCATTCTTAATCTAAGATTAGTGAACTAGACATAAGGATTCACCTTGTAGGATAATTAGAATCTAGAACCCATAATGCTATATCTAATGTTAGCATAACAACTAATCATTGTTAGGTTGCATTTAAATATAAGATATCGAATAGGCGATAGTTGAAGATGCATGAGGGATTTTTTCCAGTGTTGTAATAGATGCTATAGCAATAGAATCTTAATTGGAAAAATAATCAATACCAATAAGTGAGTTTAATCACTCAACTACTCATTTTCCCATTAAGTTTGTCCTTGTGTTTGACTTAAGATTTTTCTTACTGTATTTTTATTTCTTGCAATTTTAATTTAGTTAGTTCATTAGTTTCATTAATTATTTTATTTTAATTTAGATTGAAATTGCGCTGTTAAGATTTCTATAGCAAATCCTATAATCTCAATCCCTGTGAAGACGATCTGAATGCTCATCAGTATATTAATTGTCGTGTACACTTGCACATTGACAAATACAACAGTAAAAAGTACACCATCTGTGTATGAATGAATAGAAGGAACCTTGCTAACCTAAAGTCACCTACACGAGCAGTGATGTCATTGTTGAGAAGAACATTGCTGGGTTTGAGGTCAATTAGCAATTACAGGCTAACAATCATGTTGTAAATAGTTAAGTACACATGCTACATCAATGGTGATGTTCAATTTCTAAAGTAAATTTAATTTCCTTGTTGTTGTCTATTTCACATTCTCTAAAGACAAGATGCAACCACTACTCTAGGCTTCCATTGTGCATGAACAAGAGCCTTGAAGTCAATACCTTGATAATCCACTCCCAAACATGTAATGTGAACCTTGAAAAGATTTTAATGTTTGATGTTCCTCAATGCCTGTGATAATTATATGAAATGAGAGTTATCATGACACTTTTAGACCTAGACCAAGATTACTTGGAGAGTAAATGACATTTTTTTTAATTTCATTTTAGCTATCTTTTACATGGGTATCCATTCTAGTTTATTTTTAATGAATTGTGTTGATTTAGAATAATTTGTGTGCTTAGATCATATGTTTAATTGTAGGTAATCAAAAGCTCAATTTTCAAGGAAGGAATGTTGTTGTGTTAGGCTTGTAAAATTAAAGAGCAAACTTGGCTAGAGAAGAAGTGAAGAAAGTCAAGAAAAGTGCAAATGTTGTGGCCATTGTTATAGCAACAGTTGCTGTAGCAATCTTGGAACATTAACCGAAAAGATTTCGCGCGAGAAACTTAAGAAGATTGTGATTTGGAGTTCCCAAATCTGAAAAGATTTCGCGCGAGATACTAAAGAAGATTGTGATTTAGAGTTCTTAAATCTGGAAAATATATGCCCTAGACTTCTGGTTGCCCTAATTTTTTATTATAAAAGTAGCCCACACAGAGATTAAAGGGTGAGCTGTCAACCCAAAAAGAAAACCAAAAAGAAACAAGAGAAAAACAAAATTCCAGAGCAAGATTTAGTGCATTATTAGAAGAGAAAATGCAAAGATAATTTGGGAAATCAGTCCTTCTTGTTCTTTTCTTTTCTTGTTTTCTTGTTTACTCTTTAATCATGGGGATGTATTTGATGGCTGAACTCTGTTTATTTACTTTTCTTTCATGAGTTATGAACTAAATTTATTTTTAGTTGCGTGACAAGCAACCTTGATGGTTAATTGACTGATTTTAAGCATTGTTGTATTTTTGCTATAACACTTTGTTTTGATAATATTTATTTTAATTTACTATTTTGGCTGACCACTCATTTAGTGATACTAGTTAAGAGAGAGCCTCAAAAAGGCGTGTCTTAATGGAACATATTAGAGTAATACTTGGTTGGGTTTCTTGAGTTGAGTTTAACTTGATTCCAAAAGGGTCATGCTTAATTTAAAATTAGTGATGAACTAGATATAGGGATTCACCTTGTATGGTAATTAGAACCTAAGCTTGTAATGTTATATCTTATGTCAGCATAACAATTGGTCATTGTTAAGTTGCATCAAGATATAAGATATCCAACAAGCGACAGCTAAGGATACTTAAGGATTCTGTCCAGTGCTATAGCAGATGCTGTAGCAACCAAACCTAAAAATTAAAGTAGTCAAAACCATTAGGAGAGTTTGATTACTCAACTACACCATTCCCATTGATTTCATCTTTGAGTGTGATATGAGAATTTTCTTTACTGCATTCTTATTTATTGAGTTTTTAGTTTAAATAATTTATTAGTTTTATTATTTGTTTTAGTTTCAATTAAAGCAACACTGCACTGTTAAGATTGTTGTACCAAATATGATAACTTCAATCCTTATAGAGATGATCTCAAATACTTATCATTATATTACTTATTGTATACACTTGCACATTGACACCTATAGCATGAGAATCATTCAACAGCCATGCACTTAGCTAGGACACTCTTATAAGCTCCATGATAATGAATATTGAAAACCCTCACTGGAATAATCATTGTACCCTTATCAAGAATTCCTTTATAAATAGGCTCAAAGCTACCTTTACCTATAAGGTTTGTTGAAGAGAACCCATCGTAGCATTGTAAAGATTTTGGTACAATAGATATTGAAGTAAATCTATCAAAGTTCCTACATTTGATTTCTTTTTGCTTTATCTTACCAAACAAAGCAACAAAATAAATAAAGCTAAAACAAGTCCTAAAGGCCTCGAAACAATGGCAATGAATAATTTCAATGCAAGGGTCAATCTCATTTTTTTAGATTTCTTTGAACAAGATTTTGGTGGTGTAAAAGTAGATATGCCACCACAGAGCCTACTATTTCCCAAAACTGAAGTTGCATGTAAATTTTTAAACACTGCTTCTATTGGTACTATATCTTGAAAATCATTGAAAGATAAATTTAAATTCCCTAACGATTCTTATCTAATCGAAAATTTAGGAATTTCACCTGAAAGGTTGTTTTAAGACAAATCCAACTTTTTAAGTCCTCTTAAAGAACTCAAAGACAAAGGAACAAGACCTTAGAATAAGTTTCCTTATATCTCCAATATTTCTAATCTTATACGACCACCAAAAGTATTAAGAATATCACCTTCTACCTCATTAAATTTACCAATTTTTCAACTTCAGTGGGAAGGGAATCTATAAGTTGGTTTCTAAACAAGTTAACGAAAATTGATAAGGATGAGAAGGCAATTAATTGAGAAGGAATGGTATCATTAAGATTGTAATTAGAAAGATTAATATCTATCAAGCTCTTGAACTATGCTATGCTTGATGGGATGCTACCCTTAAGAAAATTGTCAACCAAATTTAAGTTTGTTAGCTTTTTCAAATTTTCAATAGAATGAGGAATATATCCTACTAACCTGTATCTTTGTAAAGCTAATCTTCCTAAATTTTAGAGCTTTGCCATAAAAGAAAGGATGGTACTTGATAATAGGTTGTCCCACATGTGCAAACTCCGCAAGTTAACAAACTTCCTAATCCTAGCTGGAATGCTTCAAAAAATTTTGTTGGTGTCGAGGTGCAACATTTCAAGTGTTGTTGAGAAGTTGCTGATGCATTTTGGTAGTAACCCTCCGAAATTATTGCTATTTATATTGAATTGCTTTAGACTAGTGGTATTCGTTAAAGAGCAGAAGAAGTTTAAATCATTGTGCCCCTCACTCCTAAGGTTGTTAACTTCAATATTGAACCAATAAAGCCTTTGTAGCTTTGCCAAATCAGGCATTTCCCCTATTAGTTTATTTTCATTGACTTGAAATGATTCCAACTTTGAGGCATTAGATATATGGTGTGTATTATAGATGTTATATGTGTTAGTGTGTAAGTATATATAACAAGTAATATAGTGATGAGTATTCAGATCGTCTCCACAAGGATTGATGTTATCAGGTTTTCTACAACAATCATAGCAGTGCGATTTCACTCTAACTTAAAATAAAAGAATAAATGAAACAAATGAACTAGTAAATTAAAAATGCACTAAGAAAAATCTTAAGTCAAACACAAGGAAAAACTCAATAGGAGAAGAGTAGTTGAGTGATTAAACTCCCTTAATTATATTGATTATTTTACCAATTAAGATTCTATTACTAAAGCATCCACTACAGCACTTGGCAGAATCTCTCATGCATTCTCAGTTGTTGCCTATTCGATATGTTACATTTATATGCAACCTAACAATGACCATTTATTATACCAACATATGATATAGCATTATACACTATAGGTTTTTATTGCCTTATATAGTGAATCCCTATGTCTAGTTCTTCACTAATTTTTTATCAAACATAGTCTTATTCAAATCAATATTAACGCTACTTAGAAAACTCAATCTAAAACCATGTATTGTCTTACTCAATCTAAATTCGTTCTACTAAGTCAGTCATTTCTAAAGCACCTTCTTTGTTAGTATCCACTAAATGGATGGTCAGTCAAAATAGAAAATTACAATAAATAACATGAAGATAAAATGCTGCAGCAAATTCAAAGCAACACACATATATCAGTTAAATAACTATTAAGTTTGTTTATAACTCAACCACAACAAGGTTTAGTCCATGATAAAAGATAAAACAGTGATAAAAATCATTTTAGCCATTAAATACATCCACATGGATAGAAGAAAATAAGAAAATAAAGATAAGAGATTAGGTTCCGCTTAATCTTGTGATTGCTCCTTCTTTTCTCCTTGAATCCCCTGTTGCAGCCCCTCAAATCTCTCTTTTTCTCTAATTTCTTTTTGTTTTTTCTCTATTATTTTTCTTTAATGATGGCTCTCTCTTTTTCTTTTCATGAGTGCTCATTTTATAACTTCGAATTAGGATAACCAAAAGCGTATAGTTGTATATCTTCCATTTTTGGAAACCTTGCATGGCATTCTTTTAGTTAACATGTGCAAAATCTCATTTGTGGTTGTTGTAAGGTTGCTATAGCATCGGCTACAATATCTTTACTGTTCCAAATTTGTTTTCATTTCTCTATACCCAAGTTCCTTTGTCATCTTTGCAAGTTTATTGCAGCAGTATTCCATCTACAAAACTTGGGCTTTTTTTAGTTACCTACAATAACACATAATTAAAGCACCAAGTGACCTAGACTTAACTACATGCTCATGCAAAATACACTAAAAATGTAATTAAACCACATCATTTACTCTATAAGTAACGTTGGTTTAAGTCTAAAAGTGTCATGATAACTCTCATTTCATAGAGTCATCAATATAGAAGATAGAATGATACCTATAATTTGGTTTGTAGCAATGTTGAACTATTGGAGATTTGGAAAAGTAAAACCACTATCCAAGGGAAACGTCCTTCAATTTGGTTAACTCCTACATCAAAAACTTTGGTGGAAGAAATATTGAAGATTAAGAAAGGTATAGTGCCAGACAACCTTTTTCCAAACAAATCCAACTCCACAATATTCTTCAACTAGCCAAAAGAATTAGGGATACTCCCAACCAAATTATTAAAGTCCAAAGGAATTTCACAAAGGCATGATAGGTTTCTGAAACTCTTTGAACTTCCTAGTATTAAGATTTTTTTTAAACAAATCCATAATAGCAAACCCGCTACGGGTGGTGCCTATTGTTGTGCAAATTTTATTGAACTCGCAAGTGCACGAATCTATTGTAGAATAGATCAATGGTGACGAGTGTCGATCCCACGAGGAGGTGGATTTTAATTGCTTGTAGAATTAATTTTCTTAGTGGGTGATTGGATTTATAATGACAATTATGTAGGCAATGTATTAATTTAAATTAAAGCTGTTGGAATAAACTATTAAAATGAAATGCTTGGATCTCCGGATCTGTACTCAACATGCACCATCGGCTTAATATTCATTATTAGTACCAATTAAATCATGAAGGGGGAACTTCCACTCATCATGAACCACACTCTAATAGATATGCTGCTAAGGGCTTCCCGTGCCAAATAGTAATAACCTTGCCTAGGGAGGCGGTTATTTCAGCCGATATCCAGACAAGATTATTACTATCTGTCTACGAAAAGTCAAAACAACCACATAAATTAAAGGGGAAGGAAAAGTAAATTTACCAAATTTAGCCTATGGAGCATGTTGAGACTTCACCTTCAACCCAAGCTTGAAAGGAAATTAGCCACTCATATTTGAACTAGGGGTAAAATGGGAATTTTATTAAAATACGTAGAAAATACAAGATGGAGATGGAATTAGAGAAAATGGAGTCCAAAAATGGATTCAGGGGTGTCAAATTAGGGGGGTAGCCCCCTTTTTATAGATACACTGAGTAAATCATGGCCATCGGATTAAAACAATTTGGACGCTCAGGATTGCGCCACGTGGCAAGTTCCTATTGGATGGAACACATCATCAGGGCTCTTATTCTGTGTATATGCATGTACCGTAAACACATTTTTTTCCGTCCACTAACATTCTGCCACGTCATCGGTCAACATTTTTGGTCCAATAAGCTCGTGACACGTCATCAGTCAACGCCACATCATCAGTCAATGCCACATCATTCGTCCAATCAAATGCCGCCACGTCATCGTATAGTGCCACGTCATCGTACAATGCCACGTCAGCATACAGTGCAGGTGAACAGTCAGGCCGAATAAGAAATGTAGTCGTGTATGATCTGTACATATCAACCGTCATCAGTATGTGTGAACGATCAGTATATGTGAATAAGCATCCATTTTTCTTTTTATGCTCCTCATAAGGTTTTCGACTGTCCTGAGTTCAAAAGTGCTGTCCATTTTTCCATCTGATCTCTTGTTTATATTGAAATGACCATCATATCCCCTAAAATACATAAAATACTTAATTAAAATAAAACATACATAATTAAATTACAAGAGACTTAAAGACATAAAAATAGGGATGTTAGTGAGACTTGGAGTGTAAAATGATGATTTTCTCCATTATAAATACACACTTTTTAGTACTCAACATACCCCTAACCAGCTTGTTGCTAGTCCCTAGCAATTTGAGCGAAAACAAAACTGAAACAAATTTATTTTTTTTTATACTGTGGTATTTATTCAATCAGACTAATGATAACAATCAAATAAAAGTATAATCATTATTTACAGTCTAAAGAAATATCATTCCCACATCAACTCTCCACATGAATCAGTTTAGAAAACTTTGTCACAACTTCAGTAATCTAGTTACTTTTAAGAATGACATGCAAACCCCAAAATCTCACCGGTAGTAGTGATACTCTCACAAAGAAATTAAACCCAAATAATCACTCCAGTGAATGGTAAATTGAGTGAAAATAATAAAGAAGAAATATCACACACTCTCACCAAGGTGACAAAAATATGCCCTCAGCTTAGAAATATTACGATTTTAATTTAAAAATGTTAATCAAACCAATACATTCATCATCCTTTTTTTTTTTTTTTTTTTAGTATGCATTACCACATCTTTTCAACCCAAATAACTAGTTTCTATTTCAGACTATAGTTCCCTAAAATCAAGAAGGACTTTTATTAGGACGTAACGTAGGCTAAGGACGTGGCTAACAAAGAAAGAATAATAGGAAAAACAAAATATATGTTTGAAAAATAGAGAACTTTGGAGATTGTAAGGTGCTTTTCACTTGATTTTTTTTTTTATTTATTTATTTGTATACATTTTTTTCTTTTGTTTCTTTTTTTCTTTTTCTTTTTTTGAATGCAAAATTATCTCTATTTTCAAACATAAATGGGTGGTGAGAAATACAAAATATAAGGTGATACTCCATATTGGAGTGGGACAAGATAATAGGTTGCCAAAGAAAAAGTCTTTATTTTTATTTTATTATTATTATTTTTTTTTTTAAGGCTCAAAGGGGTTAACTATGGATACATATTAATAGGGTTGGCTAGAAAGGCTCAAACGGGCCAAAAATGGCCTTTCTGTCATCTTTTAGGGTTCTAAATAATCTTCCATATCAACTAGTTAGATGGACCTTCAGATGTGGCAACACACACTTTAATTTTTTTTTTTTTTTTTTGGAGATAATGTATAAAGCAATAAACTGCTAAGTTGAATGAAGAATGGGCAAAAAGGGTTACTCTCCAAGAAAAATGACAGGCTCAAAAACTCACTTGGAAATTATTATGACATGTGCATTCTTTCAAGCAACTTATATTTGTCTCCAACATGGTGTAACATAACTAAAGACCAAAGATAATACAAATACTAAAATTTGAAAATTATCATGTCATCTAATTATGAAAAGATCACACAAAATACTTTTTTTTTTTTATATAATAAGAAGATGTGTTTCTAGAGTTACTACACTCTATATTCAGCCATCTTCGATTCAAAAATTTAGCCACAGTTAGTTTCTACAATAAAAAATAGTAAAAACTACACCAAGATTGAGATATTCCACAATTGTCAACTATTCCCTCCCCACAACCTGAACGGAACATTGTCCTCAATGTTTGAAAGAGAATAGGGTTTAGAAGACATCACCTGAGTGCTGGATCACAGAAGAAAATATTTACAAGCGGAAAGTTAAATCTAATTTGCACTTCTTACTACAGCTACTGTTACCATCATTAGTTGGCCATTCCAGCACAAGGGTCTTGGGATCCGCTGCAGTCTATAAGCTTGTAGAATGCATCAATTAACTCGTTACCAGTATGAGCACAAATAAAGATTTTTTTCGCTGCGAAAGGGATGAAATGATTTTTTATTGCATGGTTAAGAAATGCGATGAAGCCATCATAAAAGTTATTGACATTTAACAAACCGATGGGTTTCTGATGAATGTTCAGATGAGCCCAAGATGCTAATGTGATTAGTGCCTCTAGAGTTGCAAGATCTCCTGGTAGGAAAATAAAAGCATCAGCATGATTTAGCATTTCAGTTATTCTTTCTTGCATACCTGAGACAACTAACTCTTCTCCAGTTGGTGAGTCAGACATACAGGCCAACGGTTTGAAGCTTCTTGGGATGATGCTTAACACTTGGCTCCCTCTGAGATAAACAGCTTCTGAGACTAGTTTTGATAACCCTCGGTCACCTCCTCCATAAACCAAATGCAAATTTCTTTCTGCTATGCGTTGATCAAGATCGATGGCTGCCTTAACGAACTCTTTATGTTTGCCATAGTTAAATCCAGAGAGCACACAAATGTTCTTGAATTATTTAATGGGAGTGGCTGCCATTGGGATGCTTCTCAAAAACAATTTGTGAGTCTAAAAGAAAAGGATCATATATCAAGGATCTTGGTGGCAATGATTTACAACTGTATAGGAGGTAGCATGTCTATGTCAATTAACGCTTAAAGCACATGGCTCGAGAGTCAAAAAGGAAATAGTAAAAGAAAAAGCACTCAATTATTAAAGACAATAATGCAATTGATAAAACAACAGTGAAATAGAACAACAGTAAAAGGATATTTACAGGTAGTTGTGATTGTGGCTCACATCTTCCTCTGGTTTTACGTCCAGAAACTGCTTGAACGCCCTCTATGGGTCGAGGATAGGCTTCCCATCCAATTTTCTTATAAACTGGCAAACAGGGTCGTTTATAGTCAGATTCCCAAGACTATATCGTGCATGCTCTTTTTGAAATAATGGTCATAACTGGAGAATTGCTCTTTGTACGTATCCACTGGGATGCGTTTCAAGAGACAAAAGGATATCATCCAATGACTCTTTATTCAAGCCATCCCTAATGAATTGAATCTTATCTTCCCTGTTATCAGACATCATTCCGAAAGAACAAGGATTTTTATCGCATTTCATCCTCGCACACTTATGACAATTAACACGAAGTTTTTCAGCTCTTCGTTTTCTCGAGTAATTTCCTTTACCACAACCAGGCATGTATGCAATAAATTTAGGAGGCAACTCACCTGCCAAACGTACCTTGGCCTCGATTAACCAACGGATGTCAGCAGGGACGTTATTTCTCATAAGCAATCGCATGCGTTCGGACCGAGCTTTATAGATCGTAAGGAGGGCATTCTGAGGAAGTGAAAGAAATCGCTTGTGAAGCTTTGCTAGAATCGCGTTTCTGTCCATACCTTCTTCTCAAAAAATTAGTTATTATGAGAAACTAAAGTAACCGACTTTGATTGTCACGGAGTACCGTTATCCGCCACTTAACCGGGGTAACAAACTAGAGAACACACAAAAAAGAAAAGAAAAGAAAAGAAAAGAAAAATAATAATCTCACAATTGTCCTCTTATTGAGTTTTCCTCAAGTTCGATTTGGGTTTCGTTAATACCTCCCTTAATTTCTTTGAGTTGTCTTTCTAGATCTTCAACGTGGGATACCAACTCTGGAGGTTGTAGCTTCCAAATACGATGCGTTTTACAAAATCGTATCTGGCTTCTCAGATGAGATTGTACACGTTGAAGTTGTCTGAGAATGTTCAAGAGGAATTGTCTAGTTGAGGCACACATAATTAGAAGTGATAAAAGAAAACTGAATGATTAAATAAACACACTTTCACAAAAATTTAAATCACCGAAAAGAAGAAATAAATAAGAAAAATTCTTAATTTAAATTTGGTGGGTCACTCAAATCTATTTCGGTACTTTTTTTCACGTGGTTGGTACTCTAGATATGGCTTCAATCTTTGACCATTAACTTTAAAAATTACACCGTTCTTTGGATCCTTAATTTTAACTGCTCCATATGAAAAAACAGTGTGGACTATAAAGGGACCAGTCCATCGATAGCGTAACTTACCTAGGAATAGGCGCAAGCGAGAATTGAATAAAAGTACTTTCTGGCCTGGTGTGAAAGATTTTCTCATAATTTGCTTGTCATGAAAGACTTTCATTCGCTGTTTGTAAATCTTGAAATTTTTGTATGCATCATTACGACTTTCTTCAAGTTCTGCCAGTTGTGATTTTCTTTCTGAGTTAGCTTGCTGCATGTCAAAGTTGAATTTCTTGCTGGCCCAGTATGCACAATGCTCAAGTTCTGTTGGTGATTCTGATAATGGACTCAGTTTCTTCTCTGATGGTGCTAGTTGTTCGAGTCTTGACTTCCATTTGTTAATGTCCATGGATGGTGCTTAATCAAGTAGGGCGTTAACCTCATCTATTGATCTGTCAATATCAAAATTTAAACCAAAGTGAGTTAAATATGTTTGTAAAGGGTCATCACTAATATTTGAAAGAAAAGTATTATCAACTAATTCTTCAATTAAATCCACATCAACAATTTCATCATCTGCATTGGGAGGTTGTTTGGCGATGTTGAAGATATTTAGCTCCATCGTCATATTGCAAAAGGACAACTGCATATTTCCAATCCTGCATTGAATGTGAGCATCGGCGGTTGCCAAGAAAGGTCGTCCTAAGATAATGGGGATTTGCTTCCTTGAATCCTGGACTGGTTGAGTGTCAATTACAATGAAATCAACAGGAAAATAAAACTTATCTACCTGTATAAGCACGTCCTCCACAATACCACGAGGTTTTTTCATGGACCGATCTGCAAGCTGTAACACCACTGGAAATGGAGCTTTGGGAACGTATTCTTGTGGGTTGGTTTCTTCTTTCTCCTCTGAGGATGAGTCTTCTGCATTCACCGGTACAATTTGAGTTGTTTTTGTTACCGGCATCTCCACTTTGTTGTCGACTTCTTTTTCTTTTCGCAAGGTCATAACGGCTTTAACCTCTCCATGCTGCTGAGGTGAACTGGTACTTGCTTCATACACTCCTTTAGGATTAGGCACTGGTTGACTTGGGAATTTACCTTTCTCAACTGTCATTGCCAAAGTCTGAACTGATGAAGCAAGTTGTCCCACCATTTTTTCAAGGTTTGAAATTGATTGGGTTTGTGAGTTGAAACCCGCTCTCATCTCATTTCGTAGTTCATCAATGGTGCGGTTTTGTTGCTCGATTTTGGAGTGAATAAGATTCTTGAAATTCTGAAATGCATCCTCCCATGGTCTAGGCTGAGAATGGTTTGGGTTCTGATTGTATGGTCTAAATGGTGGTTGAGAGGCTTGAGGATTTTGAGGAATTGGTTGCACTGGTGGAGCTGGAGCTGCTGGTCTATTCTATTGGAATCCTTGAGACCATGAAAAATTGGGGTGGTCTCTCCATCCAGGATTATACGTGTTGGAGTAAGGGTTGTAGTTTGATGGCTTTCTCATTACATCTATGGCATTGGCTTGATCTGAGTATGAGTCCTGGTCATGTGGTTCCGTTAATTTAGCAGCTGTTAACGATGCTATTTGTCGGGAAAGACCTTCAACTATATCTTTGACTTCTTTAATTTTCGAACTTGACTTGCCAATGTGAACCTCATTCACTCCCTTAACTCTTCTAGTACTCCTGAGTGAACGACTCCGTTGTTGGGAATTATCTGCTTGTCGCTGGAAGAAATCCCAAATCTCTTATACACTTTTTAACATTAGCTCTCCTCCACTTGTTGCCATTAGTCATTCTTGCACATTCTGCAATAATCCCTCCAAAAAGTATTGGCATTGGTGCCATTTTTCGTATCCATGATGTGAACACTTTAGTAGTAGCCCATTGAATCGCTCCCATGCTTCGAAAAATTGCTCGTCTTCTCTTTGGGTAAACTCTGAAATTTCCCTGCGAATAGCATTGGTTTTATGTACTGGGAAATATTTATTCAAAAATTTTGTTATCATTTGTTCCCATGATGTAATGCTATTATTAGCGAAATGTATTGAACCATGAACGAGCTCTATCCTTTAAAGAAAATGGAAATAATCTAAGTTTAACATCATCATCTGAAAAATTCTCATATTTAAAAGTTTGACAAATAGCATGGAAATCATTCAGATGATTATATGGATCTTCATTTTCTAGGCCATAGAATGTTGGGAGACAATTTAGCACACTAGGTTTTAATTCAAAACTCCTAGCAGCTACATTTGGATATCGTATGCATGATGTGCTCAAGTTAGCTAAAGGACTGAAGTAGTCCTTAAATGGCCTCTCTTGTGGTGCTGGTTGCAAATCCATTTCAAATTTATTTTTAATTGTAACGTGCTTGTGTGTGCGAAGTGTTTTTTCTAATTCAAAATCTATAGGCTTAAGATTCGGTAATTGTGACCTACGACCATGCATGCAAATAAGAAAAATAATGATAACAAAATTAATAAAGATAAAGAAGAATGAGAAATTACGATACTAACCTTATTACGCTGTTACAATTTTGCTATGAAAATAACTCAAGTGCTATATAGAAAAGAATATACGTGAAACAAATTAAAATAAATTAAGAGGCGGTTGAACCTGCCGATTTCACAAAATAAAAAAAAATAACATGAAAATTAAATTACAGAAATTTAAAGAAGAGAAGAAAAGAAAAGAAAATAATACCTACTTCAAAATGTAAATTCACTTTTTTTTTCTCTTTTTTTTTAATAATAATAAATAAAAAAAATATTACAAGGAAACAAATAAAATAAATAAATAACGAAGAAAAAAAAATCTACAAATTAAAATACTTACCTCCCCGGCAACGGTGCCAAAAACTTGTTGTGCAAATTTTATTGAACTCGCAAGTGCACGAATCTATTGTAGAATAGATCAATGGTGACGAGTGTCGATCCCACGAGGAGGTGGATTTTAATTGCTTGTAGAATTAATTTTCTTAGTGGGTGATTGGATTTATAATGACAATTATGTAGGCAATGTATTAATTTAAATTAAAGCTGTTGGAATAAACTATTAAAATGAAATGCTTGGATCTCCGGATCTGTACTCAACATGCACCATCGGCTTAATATTCATTATTAGTACCAATTAAATCATGAAGGGGGAACTTCCACTCATCATGAACCACACTCTAATAGATATGCTGCTAAGGGCTTCCCGTGCCAAATAGTAATAACCTTGCCTAGGGAGGCGGTTATTTCAGCCGATATCCAGACAAAATTATTACTATCTGTCTACGAAAAGTCAAAACAACCACATAAATTAAAGGGGAAGGAAAAGTAAATTTACCAAATTAAGCCCATGGAGCATGTTGAGACTTCACCTTCAACCCAAGCTTGAAAGGAAATTAGCCACTCATAATTTAACTAGGGGTAAAATGGGAATTTTACTAAAATACGTAGAAAATACAAGATGGAGATGGAATTACAGAAAATGGAGCTAAAAAATGGATTCAGGGGTGTCAAATTAGGGGGGAAGCCCCTTTTTTATAGATACACTGAGTAAATCATGGCCATCGGATTAAAACAATTTGGACGCTCAGGATTGCGCCACGTGGCAAGTTCCTATTGGATGGAACACATCATCAGGGCTCTTATTCTGTGTATATGCATGTACCGTACACACGTTTTTTTCCGTCCACTAACATTCTGCCACGTCATCGGTCAACATTTTTGGTCCAATAAGCTCGTGACACGTCATCAGTCAACGCCACATCATCAGTCAATGCCACATAAGCGGTCAATGCCACATCATTCGTCCAATCAAATACCGCCACGTCATCGTATAGTGCCACGTCAAAGATACATGCATTGAATGCGATTATCGCGGTATGCGATCAGATATATCAACCGTCTTGTATGTGATCAAACGATCTTGTATATGTGAAACGATTATTTTTTTTTTATGCTTCTCCTAAGGTTTTCGACTGTCCTGAGTTCAAAAGTGCTGTCCGTTTTTCCATCTGATCTCTCGTTTATTGTGAAATGACCATGATATCCCCTAAAATACATAAAATACTTAATTAAAATAAAACATACATAATTAAATTACAAGAGACTTAAAGACATAAAAATAGGGATGTTAGTGAGACTTGGAGTGTAAAATGATGATTTTCTCCATTATAAATACACACTTTTTAGTACTCAACATACCCCCAACCAGCTTGTTGCTAGTCCCTAGCAATTTGAGCGAAAACAAAACTGAAACAATTTTTTTTTTTTATATTGTGGTATTTATTCAATCAGACTAATGATAACAATCAAATAAAAGTATAAGCATTATCTACAGTCTAAAGAAATATCATTCCCACATCAACTCTCTACATGAATCAGTTTAGAAAACTTTGTCACAACTTCAGTAATCTAGTTACTTTTAAGAATGACATGAAAACCCCAAAATCTCACCAGTAGTAGTGATACTCTCACAAAGAAATTAAACCCAAATAATCACTCCAGTGAATGGTAAATTGAGTGAAAATAATAAAGAAGAAATATCACACACTCTCACCAAGGTGACAAAAATATGCCCTCAGCTTAGAAATATTACGATTTTAATTTAAAAATGCTAATCAAACCAATACATTCACCATCCCATTTTTTTTTTTTTAGTATGCATTACCACATCTTTTCAACCCATATAACTAGTTTTTATTTCAGACTATAGTTCACTAAAATCAAGGACTTTTATTAGGACGTAACGTAGGCTAGGAACGTTGCTAACAAAGAAAGGATAATAGGAAAAATAAAATATATGTTTGAAAAATAGAGAACTTTGGAGATTGTAAGGTGCTTTTCACTTGATTTTTTTTACTTTTTTATTTATTTATTTGCATACATTTTTTTTTCTTTTTTTTTCTTTTTTTTTTTTGCACCTTTTTTTTTTTGAATGCAAAATTATCTCTATTTTCAAACATAAATGGGTGGTGAGAAATACAAAATATAAGGTGATACTCCATATTAGAGTGGGATAAGATAATAGGTTGCTAAAGAAAAAGTCTTTATTTTTATTTTATTATTTTTTTTTTTTATTTTAAGGCTCAAAGGGGTTAACTATGGATACATATTAATAGGATTGGCTAGAAAGGCTCAAACGGACCTAAGATGGCCTTTCTGTCATCTTTTAGGGTTCTAAATAATCTTCCATATCTACTAGTTAGATAAATCTTCAGATGTGGCAACACACACTTTAGCTTTTTTTTTTTTTTTTTTTTTTTTTAGGGGTAAAATGTATAAAGCAATAAACTGCTAAGTTGAATGAAGAATGGGCAAAAATGGTTACTCTCCAAGAAAAATGATAGGCTCAAAAACTCACTTGGAAATTATTATGACATGTGCATTCTTTCAAACAACTTATTTTGTCTCCAACATCAACATGTAGAGTAACAAACATGGTGTAACATAACTAAAGACCAAAGATAATACAAATACTAAAATTTGAAAGTTATCATGTCATCTAATTATGAAAAGATCACACAAAATGCCTTTTTTTTTTTTTAATAAGAAGATGCGTTTCTAGAGTTACTACACTCCATATTCAGCCATCTTCGACTCAAACATTTAGCCACAATTAGTTTCTACAAAAAAAAACTACACCAAGATTGAGATATTCCACAATTGTCAACTATTCCCTCCCCCCAACCAGAACGAAACATTGTCCTCAATGTTGAAAGAAAATAGGGTTTAGAAGACATCACCTGAGTGTTGTATCACAGAAGAAAATATTTACAAGCGGAGAGTTAAATCTAATTTGCACTTCTTACTTACTACTTCTTCAAGTTACTGCAAAGATTAGTTGGCCATTCCAGCACAAGGGCCTTGGGATCTGGCTCTGGTCTATAAGCTTGTAACAGATCAATTAACTTGTTAGCAGTATGAGCACAAATAAAGATTTTTTTCGCTGTGAAAGGGATGAAATGATTTTTTATTGCATGGTTAAGAAATGCGATGAAGCCATCATAAAAGTTATTGACATTTAACAAACCGATGGGTTTCTGATGAATGTTCAGATGGGCCCAAGATGCTAATGTGATTAGTGCCTCTAGAGTTGCAAGATCTCCTGGTAGGAAAATAAAAGCATCAGCATGATTTCGCATTTCAGTTATTCTTTCTTGCATATCTGAGACAACTAACTCTTCTCCAGTTGGTGAGTCAGACATACAGGCCAACGGTTTAAGGCTTCTTGGGATGATGCCTAACACTTGGCTCCCTCTGAGATAAACAGCTTCTAAGACTAGTTTTGATAACCCTCGGTCACCTCCTCCATAAACCAGATGCAAATTTCTTTCTGCTATGCGTTGACCAAGATCGATGGCTGCCTCAACGAACTCTTTATGTTTTCCATAGTTAAATCCAGAGAGCACACAAATGTTCTTGAATTGTTTATTGGGAGTAGCTGCCATTGGGATGCTTCTCAAAAACAATTTGTGAGTCTAAAAGAAAATGATCATATATCAAGGATCTTGGTGACAATGATTTACAGCTGTATAGGAGGTAGCATGTCTATGTCAATTAACGCGTAAAGCACATGGCTCGAGAGTGAAAAAGGAAATAGTAAAAGAAAAAGCACTCAATTATCAAAGACAATAATGCAATTGATAAAACAACAGTGAAATAAAACAACAGTAAAGTAAAACAACAGTAAAAGGATATTTACAAGTAGTTGTGATTGTGGCTCACATCTTCCTCTGGTTTTACGTCCAGAAACGGCTTGAACGCCCTCTATGGGTCGAGGATAGGCTTCCCATCCAGTTTTCTTATAAACTGGCAAACAGGGTCGTTCATAGTTAGATTCACAAGACTATATCAGACACGTTCTTTCTGAAATAATGGCCATAACTGGAGAATTGCTGTTTGTACGTATCCACTGGGATGCGTTTCAAGAGACAAAAGGATATCATCCAATGACTCTTTATTCAAGTCATCCCTAATGAATTGAATCTTATCTTCCCTATTATCAGACATCATTCCGAAAGAACAAGGATTTTTATCGCATTTTATCCTAACACACTTATGACAATTAACATGAAGTTTTTCAGCTCTTCGTTTTCTCGAGTAATTTCCTTTACCACAACCAGGCATGTATGCAATAAATTTAGGAGGTAACTCACCTGCTAAACGTACTTTGGCCTCAATTAACCAACGGATGTCAGCAGGGACGTTATTTCTCATAAGCAATCGCATGCGTTCGGACCGAGCTTTATAGATCGTAAGGAAGGCATTCTGAGGAAGTGAAAGAAATCGCTTATGAAGCTTTGCTAGAATCGCATTTCTGTCCATACCTTCTTCTCAGAATATTAGTTATTGTGGGAAACTAAAGTAACCGACTTTGATTGTCACGGAGCACCGTTATCCGCCACTTAACCGGGGTAACAAACTCCCTCAATTTCTTTGAGTTGTCTTTCTAGATCTTCAACGTGGGATACCAACTCTGGAGGTTGTAGCTTCCAAATACGATACGTTTTACAAAATCGTATCTGGCTTCTCTGATGAGATTGCACACGTTGAAGTTGTCTAAGAATGTTCAAGAGGAACTGTCTAGTTGAGGAACACATAATTAGAAGTGATAAAAGAAAACTGAATGATTAAATAAACACACTTTCACACAAATTTAAATCACCAAAAAGAAGAAATAAATAAAAAATTCTTAATTTAAATTTGGTGGGTCACTCAAATCTATTTCGGTGCCTTTTTTCACGTGGTTGGTACTCTAGATATGGCTTCAATCTTTGACCATTAACTTTAAAAATTACACCGTTCTTTGGATCCTTAATTTTAACTGCTCCATATGAAAAAACAGTGTGGACTATAAAAGGACCAGTCCATCGATAGCGTAACTTACCTGGGAATAGGCGCAAGTGAGAATTGAATAAAAGTACTTTCTGACCTGGTGTGAAAGATTTTCTCATAATTTGCTTGTCATGAAAGACTTTCATTCGCTGTTTGTAAATCTTGGCATTTTTGTATGCATCATTACGACTTTCTTCAAGTTCTGCCAGTTGTGATTTTCTTTCTAAGTTAGCTTGCTGCATGTCAAAGTTGAATTTCTTGCTGGCCCAGTATGCACAATGCTCAAGTTCTGGTGGTGATTGTGATGATGGACTCAGTTTCTTCTCTGATGGATGGTGCTGAATCAAGTAGGGCGTTAACCTCATCTATTGATCTGTCAATATCAAAATTCAAACCAAAGTGAGTTAAACATGTTTGTAAAGGGTCATCACTAAGATTTGAAAGAAAAGTATTATCAACTAATTCTTCGATTAAATCCACATCAACAATTTCATCATCTGCATTGGGAGGTTGTTTGGCGATGTTGAAGATATTTAGCTCCATCGTCATATTGCCAAAGGACAACTGCATATTTCCAGTCCTGCATTGAATATGAGCATCAGCAGTTGTCAAGAAAGGTCGTCCTAAGATAATAGGGATCTACTTCCTTGAATCCTGGACTGGTTGAGTGTCAATTACAATGAAATCAACAGGAAAATAAAACTTATCTACCTGTATAAGCACGTCCTCCACAATACCACGAGGTTTTTTCATGGACCGATCTGCAAGCTGTAACACCACTGGAGTTGGGTTTAATTCTCTCAGTCCAAGTTTCACAAATACTGAGTAAGGCAACAGATTTATACTAGCTCCTAAGTCCAACAAAGCATTCTCAATTGTGTGGTTCCTTATACTATATGAGATAGTGGGGGAGCCTGGGTCTTTATATTTTAGAGGAAGTTTGTGTTGGAGTATAGAGCTCACGTTTTCTGTTAAAAATGCCTTCTTTTGAACATGAATGTTTCTCTTTTTAGTACAAAGGTCTTTAAGAAACTTGGCATAATATGGCACTTGTTTTATAGCATCAAGCAAATGGATGTTAACACTTACCTGTTTAAAGATTTCAAAAATCTCACTTGTAGATTTTCCCTTTTTTGCTTTAGCTAACCTCTGGGGAAATGGAGCTTTTAGAACGTATTCTCGTGGGTTGGTTTCTTCTTTCTCCTCTGATGATGAGTCTTCTTCATTTACCGGTACAATTTGAGTTGTTTTTGGTACCGGTATCTCCACTTTATTGTCGACTTCTTTTCCTTTTCGCAAGGTCATGACGGCTTTGACGTCTCCATGCTGCTGAGGTGAATTGGTACTTACTTCATGCACTCCTTTAGGATTAGGCACTGGTTGACTTGGGAATTTTCCTTTCTCAACAGTCATTGCCAAGGTTTGAACTGAAGAAGCAAGTTGTCCCACCATTTTTTCAAGGTTTGAAACTGATTGGGTTTGTGAGTTGAAACCCGCTCTCATCTCATTTCGCAATTCATCAATGGTGCTGTTTTGTTGCTCGATTTTGGAGTAAGTAAGATTCTTGAAATTCTGAAATGCATCCTCCCATGGTCTAGGCTGAGAATGGTTTGGGTTCTGATTATATGGTCTAAATGGTGGTTGAGAGGCTTGAGGATTTTGAGGAATTGGTTGCATTGGTGGAGCTAGAGCTGGAGCTGCTGGTCCATTCTGTTGTAATCCTTGAGACCATGAAAAATTGGGGTGGTCTCTCCATCCAGGATTATATGTGTTGGAGTAAGGGTTGTAGTTTGATGGCTTTCTCATTACATCTATGGCATTGACTTGATCTGAGTATGAGTCCTGGTCATGTGGTTCCGTTAATTTAGCAGCTGTTAACGATGCTATTTGTCGGGAAAGACCTTCAACTATGTCTTTGACTTCTTTAATTTCTGAACTTGGCCCGCCGATGTGAACCTCATTTTCTCCCTTAACTCTTCTAGTACTCCTGAGTGAACGACTCCGTTGTTGGGAATTATCCGCTTGTCGCTGGAAGAAATCTCAAATCTCTGATACACTTTTTGACATTAGCTCTCCTCCACTTGTTGCCATTAGCCATTCTTGCACATTCGGCAATAATCCCTCCAAAAAGTATTGGCATTGGTGCCATTTTTCGTACCCATGATGTGGACACTTTAGGAGTAGCCCATTGAATCGCTCCCATGCTTCGAAAAATTACTCGTCTTCTCTTTGGGTAAACTCTGAAATTTCCCTGCGAATAGCATTGGTTTTATGTACTGGGAAATATTTATTCAAAAATTTTGTTACCATTTGTTCCCATGATGTAATGCTATTAGCAGGCAATGCATTGAACCATGAACGAGCTCTATCCGTTAAGGAAAATGGGAATAATCTAAGCTTAACATCATCATCTGATAAATTCTCATATTTAAAATTTTGACAAATAGCATGGAAATCATTCAAATGATTATATGGATCTTCATTTTCTAGGCCATAGAATGTTGGGAAACAATTTAGCACACTAGGTTTTAATTCAAAACTCATAGCAGCTACATTTGGATATCGTATGCATGATGTGCTCAAGTTAGCTAAGGGACTGAAGTAGTCCTTAAATGGCCTCTCTTGTGGTGCTGGTTGCAAATCCATTTCAAATTTATTTTTAAATATAACGTGCTTGTGTGTGCGAAGTGTTTTTTCTAATTCAAAGTCTATATGCTCAAGATTCGGTAATTGTGACCTACGACCATGCATGTAAATAAAAAATGATAACAAAATTAATAAAGATAAAGAAGAGGGAGAAATTACGATACTAACCTTATTACGTTATTTAATTTTCTTTATGAAAATAACTCAAGTGCTATATATAGAAAAGAAAATACATGAAACAAATTAAAATAAATTAAGAGGCGGTTGAACCTGCCGATTTCACAAAATAAAAAAAAATAACATGAAAATTAAATTACAGAAATTTAAAGAAGAAAAGAAAAGAAAAGAAAATAATATCTACTTCAGAATGTAAATTCACTTTTCTTTTTTCTTTTCTTTTTCTTTAATAATAAAAAAAAATATTACAAGGAAACAACAAAAAAAATATTAAATAAAGAAATTAGAAAAAAAAATTCTACGAATTAAAATAACTTACCTCCTCGGCAACGATGGCAAAAACTTGTTGTGAAAATTTTATTGAACTCGCAAGTGCATGAATCTATTGTAGAATAGATTAATGGTGACGAGTGTCGATCCCACGAGGAGGTGGATTTTAATTGCTTGTAGAATTAATTTTCTAAGTGGATGATTGGATTTATAATGACAATGAAGTAGGCAATATATTAATTTAAATTAAAGCTGTAGGAATAAAATATTTGGATGAAATGCTTGATCTCCTGGATGCTGCCTCAACACGCACTATCGAACTTAACATTCATTATTAGTACCAGGTTAAATCATGAAGGGGGAACTTCCACTCATCATGAACCACACTCTAATAGATATGGTGCTAAGGGCTTCCCAAAAATAGTAATAACCTTGCCTAGGGAGGCGGTTATTCCAGCCGATATCCAAACAAGATTATTACTATCTATCTACGAAAAGTCAAAACAACCACATAAATTAAAGGGGAAGGAAAAGTAAATTTACCAAATTAAGCCCATGGAGCATGTTGAGACTTCACCTTCAACCCAAGCTTGAAAGGAAATTAGCCACTCATAATTTAACTAGGGGTAAAATGGGAATTTTACTAAAATACGTAGAAAATACAAGATGGGGATGGAATTACAGAAAATGGAGCTCAAAAATGGATTCAGGGGTGTCAAATTAGGGGGGGAAGCCCCCTTTTTATAGATACACTGAGTAAATCATGGCCATCGGATTAAAACAATTTGGACGCTCAGGATTGCACCACGTGGCAAGTTCTTATTGGATAGAACACATCATCAGGGTTGTTATTCTGTGTATATGCATGTACCGTACACACATTTTTTCCGTCCACTAACATTCTGCCACGTCATCGGTCAACATTTTTGGTCCAATAAGCTCGTGACACGTCATGAGTCAACGCCACATCATCAATCAATGTCACATAAGCGGTCAATGCCACATCATTCGTCCAATCAAATGCCGCCACGTCATCGTATAGTGCCACGTCATCATACAGTGCCACGTCAGCATACAGTACATGTGAACAGTGTCGTGAACAGTGTGTGTACAGTACCGTATATATCAACCATACCGTATGTGTGAACAGTACCGTATATGTGAACAGTTCCATTTTTCTTTTTATGCTCCTCCTAAGGTTTTCGACTGTCCTGAGTTCAAAAGTGTTTTCCGTTTTTCCATCTGATCTCTCGTTTATTGTGAAATGACCATGATATCCCCTAAAATACATAAAATACTTAATTAAAATAAAACATATATAATTAAATTACAAGGGACTTAAAGACAGAAAAATATGGATGTTAGCGAGACTTGGAGTGTAAAATGATGATTTTCTCCATTATAAATACACACTTTCTAGTACTCAACAAATAGCCAGAAAAGCTGTGCAATTGGCACAAAACCTTTCTAATACCAACTAACAGAGTAGGGTAGCAAAAGCAAAACTGATAAGATAGGAAATACCATATATCATTCTAGTATAGGACCAAGCCAACGTGATTAGCTTACACTTCAAATGAAGTGTAATTAGATCTTGTTTTAATCCAAACGACTCAATGAGATTTTTAATAACATATAAGCGAGATTAGATGATGCTCTAATTTAAACGACTCTACAATAAAGATTTTTTATAGATAATCACAGATAAAATTATTAAATGGGCTTTTTTTATCGATTGAAGATGAAGTTATGAAAACAACAAGACCTTTTTATTTATAATAGTTTAAACCTACTTTCCTAAGTTAACTTAAAAAGGGAAACTAAATAACAATTATGATAGAAATAAAAGAATAATACACATACTATAATTAACTCTAATTAAAATAAAAAATCCTAAATTAATAAAAATTTTAAAATCATAAAATAGCATTCTACATCAGGGTGTTTTCATGAATTACCTATGTTATTGCTTCCTTTGTAAATAGCAGACATAATTTGGTTTTTTTAGCAACACAGACTATAAAATAATGATATCCAAGCTTTCTCTTGTACCTCATGTGTAGTGATTTATGTCTCAGATATCGTAATGTTTAACATGTCGTTTAATTATTGTTGTAGTGAAATTATCTCACTAGTAATAATATAAAAACCAATTATATATAACACATGAAAATCATTAATCAGTGACTTATAATCCTAAAAATTATATATTCCAACCAATGTCGTGCCAATCAATGGTGAAGCTTAAGGGAGGCTAACCCGAGCTGTAGCCTGGGTAAGGTTTTTGGAAAAAAATTAGTTAATTACAAAATCTATTTCTCTATATTAAAAATATCTAAAACATAACAAATTGTAAACCAACAGCGGGTCAACGTTTGCAATTAACTGTGCTGATGGCTCCATGAATTGGATTTACCGGCGGAGGACGACCATAGATGGTTCGGTGAGGTGAGTGTCAACCTTCTAGTCTTGATGTGAGAGTGGCACCAACTTAGGATTCCTGAGTTTAAAGAAGAAGAGGCTGCTTGTTTCACAAATTTGAGGGAGATGATGTGAAGAAAATAATCTAATTTTGGCTTTTGAGAAATAGGAATTTTGTTTTAATATTTTAATAAGAGAGAGGGGAACGAGAGAGAGACGATGATGAACAGATTTTTATTGCTTTTTTTAGTTTTTTATTTTAATGTTTTAGTCGAAAGTCAAAAATATCCTTACACTTTAACCATGAACGGTAATTCAAAAATTTTACCCCACCCTAAAAATAATGTCCTTGCTTCGCCACTAATTCAACTTTTTTTTTTGAATTCTGTATACAGAGACTGTTACAATTACAACTGATATTTACAATTTAAACTATGCATTTGGGACACTCCCCGCCATATATTTCCCACTGAAGTACTGCCCAAACACTTTTTAAACCCTCTCAAATATTCGAGGACTGTCTACTCCACTCACATTTCGTAAGGGAGAGACTACCTCCACTCAATTAGATGATAATTGAGGGAGACTGAAATTAACCTTCATAATGCTTTTATGAAGGCTCGGACCCTTGCTCTCACAATTGTAAGTGCAAGGGTTCTCCCATTGGACCAAAGGCCCATTGGTACCACTAATTCAACTTTGAGTATTGACAAAGTGACGAATGATTCATATCAAACTTACCATGTTGTTACTACTTTTAGCGAAGTGCAAGCCTATTTCTCAGAACCTTCCGTGGCCTGAGCATGAATGCCTATGTATATATCTTGTCAGTTCAATTACTTGATAGGAGAACAATATTACAGAGAAAATAGTTACATAGACTGTTGCAATAATATTTTTTTTTAATGAAATATTATATTTTGTTTAAAGTCATGGTTAAAAATATCCTACTATATAGCATTATAATGAAATATAATATTTCATTAAAATAATGGGTAATATTTTTTTAATGAAATATTTTTTTTGTATAATATATTATAATATTTCATTAAATATTATATTACATTATATTATAATATAATATTTTATTAAAAATATTTAATTAAAGTATAAAGTCATGGTTAAAAATATCCTACTATATAATATGACTATTAGATGGGTAATTAAAGTCACAAAAAAATAATTCCATAGATTATCGTCCTTGATACTATTTAATAATAATAATAATAATAATAATAATAAATAAATAATAGTAATAATTAATATACGCATCATTACTAACTGATTAGTGATTAGTAACAGAAAAATATTATAAAATATTATAATTTATTAAAATATCTTTTGTTAAGTATTATCTTTAATATTATTTAATAATAATAATAATAATACAAACACCAAAAAGTGGCCGAGAAATGCAAACAGAAAAAAATAATTTACATAATTTATAATAATACAAACAAACACAAAATTTGTAATTTACATAATACAAACACCAAAAAGTTCATTTATCTAATTTATAATATAAAATTATAATTAAGAAATTGTATGGGGTGATTCGTTGGAGCTAGTGGCCAAGCAATACAAACAGTGACGAATCCGACCGGTGAGTGATGCCAGAGAAACCAAGTGGTGAAGTCAGGTGGTGGCTGATCGGTGATGAGCGATAGTGACTACAATCGACGATGGGTTGCTCAACCGGCAAAGACTGATGCGAGAGAGGAAGAGAAGAGAGAGAAACCAGGGTGAGACAAGGTGCTAGCCAATCGGTGATGAGCGGCTGTAATTGGTGATCAATCGACGTGATGTGAGAGAAAGAGTGCCAATGAGTGCTGATCGTTTCTAGGTGAGGTGCGGAAGATGAGATGGGTCTGCTGCTAGGTTAGGGATTTGGCTCTTCTCTTTTTAAAAAAAAAAAAGTTATATTTTTCAATGCAAAAGAGGGCATTTCTGAAAAAAAAAAAAAAAATAGGGACATTTTCGTCTTGGGGGTGGGGCCGGGGGGATGGGGATGTGATTCCCAACATCCCCATTGGAATCAGATAGAGATGCTCAATAGGCTGAATGGCATGAGGCATGGCACAAGCACAACACAAGTACAGCACATTTCTGTATAATACGACACGATAATAGCACGTTTTGATGGAGCACACAGCACAGTATAGCATGCACATGGGCTGAGTAAGGATTAGAATTTTAGGCACGTAGACTTTAAAAGTGCAATACAATTAAAGATGGTCAAAAGCACGCTATAAATATGTTTCATTTTTTATGAAAGTAAACTTAAAATTTTATGATTTTATAAATACCTTAAAATTAAATCTTTTAACATATTTTATTAGTTCAAATTTTTTAAATTTATTTTATCCTTAGTTTCAAGAAAATTATAATTAATTTATCTTTATAATTTATTATATAAATAATTGATATCATGATTTTAATAAATAATTTTTTAAATATCATGATTTTAATAAATAAAATTTTAAATATCATGATTTTATAATATATGTATTAATATTATTTATAAATTATGATACATGACTCTACGTAATTTCAAGTTAACAATTAAGTTAACCCTTAAGAAAAATTTATTATTATTGTTGTTGTTAAGTATTATAAAAGAATTCAATACCATAAAGTCGAACATAGTAATTAAAATTACATTCTCTTATTATTATTAATTTATTATTATTGAATATAAACTTGAGTTTTGAATTTTCGATTTTATTAAATTTGAATCAAGGCACATGGATCAAAAAAGATACATAGGCTTAAAAAAGAACGCAAATAACTTGGTATGTGCTCTTAAGAAAATTTTAAAAAACAATTTAAAAAAAAAATTAGTGGGCTTTTTTTCGTAGGCACGGCCCACGGCACAACACATATGGGCACGGCACGCGGACCTGACCGAGCCTAAGAAAGAAAAATTAGGCACGGCACGGCACGGCACGAAATGCATAATGGGCATGACATGGCATGGGACGAGCACAAGCACATATGGGCTTTCCTTTGCCGGCACGAGCACAACACGGCATAGCCCATTGGCCACCTGTAGAATCAGACTCCAAGTAATCATTCTTCAATTCATGTGGGACCCATGCATTTTCATTCCCATTCCCATTTTCAATTTAACAAGCAAACAAAATTTTGATACCAATTTCTTCATTCTGATTCCCATTCCAGGAATGTAAACATAACATTAGTTCATAAGATTGAATTGGACTCACTATTATGATTAAATTAAATTAACCAGGCAGGATTATATAGAAAATTGTCTCATGTTTGCATATCAGTGGGCACTGGATGATGTTAAATTTATTTTAATGAAGTTTAATAATTGTTTAAGCTAATAATTAAAAATGAATATCATTAAGGATAGAACCATGCCAATTGCCAAAGTCGATGGATTCATTCCATATCAAGTATCAAGAGGGTTATAAGTGATATTGCACTTGATTAAGTTCGAGCAAGGCAACTGGGTCGGTCATCAGTGGGTCGTTTCCCTTCAAACATTTTCAAACGTAACTACATAGATCACAGGATTAGCTGTTGATCATTTTGTCATAGAATGGGAATTAACTGTTCTTATAAAAAAAAATTCTTGTAATTGGTAGCATGAACATTTGGCTATAGAATAAGAATTATCTGAAGCTGGATGATGCTAAGGCACAATAGAAAAATGACATTGGTAATTGGACACACAAAGTACCTCCTTTCTGCTGTGCCTTTAACTCTTTTAATTGCTGGACATTCTCCAATTATCTCACTAACCTTTCATAATTTCTCTGTACGTAGATTAGACAAGTCCGTTTGAAACATTGAAGTGTAACACTATAGTGCTTTTTCTCCAAGTGCAGCACCAAAAGAAGTCTAAAAAACTGAAAATTCGATTACTGAGGATTAACGAAACATCAAAGCGTTGAAGGAGATCAAATTGCAAAACAATGAAAATGAATTCGTTCAAGGAATATGTTACAATAAGTGTTTGAGGAATTGGAGAAAGTTTTCGATGAATCATCTCAGAGACTTCAACAGCAACGCGCTAACACCAGAGCACCCAACAGCCCAAATGTGCAGATGACTTGGTACATGATTCAGATTTACATTGTGAGCTCAAGGGAACGGCAAGACAAATGTATTTCTGTCACCTATATAGTACAACCATTTAGGGCCATTAGATCTTTGTTACAGCTGTGAAGTTGTAGTGACATTACTCAATTAAAAAGTAAGGCACCTTGTACATGAACAGTAATGGTGGTGAATGAAATAGCCAAGTATGCTGTGAGAAAACATTCTTCACTTTGCTCTGTTTTCATTTATGGGAATGTAAAACATTTGATTTTTATCTACCATTTATTTTTCAGAATAGTTCTGCTAGGTATTTGGATTTCATGTGGGTATTTGACAGATAATCCTCTGTTTTCACTACATATAGTTTCCTTTTTTATTTGATCCTTTTTCTGCTCTTGATTCATTTTTACCGTTTGATAAGTTTCATCACTTATATATTTTCTCTTATCTTATCAAAGAAACAAAAGAATATGCTTCATCATTTCAAGGTATTCACACATGATGAGCTAAAAGAAGTCTCCATTGTCTAAACATCTCTCTCTCATCCTTATTGCATTTTAAGTAAAAGAAATGTTCTAATCCATCTCTCTAAGTAATATGGGATATGCTCTACTATTAATGTTCTGTATTATTTCCACAGGGTGTGTTCTCTTCAAACAGTCTGTCATTTAGCATGTCGCAGGGGTCATCCTCCTCTATAGACGAGTAATTTTTTAAAAGAAAAAATATGGAATGCTGCGCGCTTTAGATGATGTTATTTGTTCTTGTTTATAGACATGTAAAGCATTTGATTTGTATCCATTTTTATTCTTCAGAATAGCTCTGCTATGTTCTTTATGGACAAGGAAGTGTTATGTATGACAATCATACCAGCTATTTTGTTCACTCTTTTTAAATTGTTTTGCTCAATCTGTTTAAAATAACTAAACGTATTCTAGAGTTGGTAAGGAAAGGCGCTCCCTAGTACTTGTAGTCTTCATCGGAGGGTGACATCGAGGGGTACTTCAGTTTGCTTTCCACATATTTTTTTTCAATGCTAAAAGATTTATTGTATTTCATTTGAACTTTTTAGTATTCCATGTAAACAGAATGCCAAAACGGCAAAGCCCTTATCGAAGCTATTAATTTGAAACTGGACTTATTTCAATATTTTTTGACAAGTTGCTAATGCATCCAGTTAGTAACCCTCTGAAATAGTTGCTATTTATATGCATCCATATTAGCCTCATTGCATTAGTCAATGAGCAGAGGAAATTTAAATCATGGTGTCCCCAACTCCCAAGACTGTTGGATTTAAATATTGAAGCCTTTGTACCTTTTCCAAAGAAGGAACTTCCCCAGTTGGTTTATTTTCTGATTTGAAATGATTCCAATTTTGAGGTATTCGATATTGATGGTGGAATAACTCCAGAAATTTGATTAAAACCAATGCCAAAATTTCAGAGATTTGGGAGAGTAAAACCAAAGTCTAGGGGAATAATCCATTGAATTTGGTTCAATCCCACTTCAAAAGTTACGATAGAAAAAATATTAAAGATTGAGGAAGGAAAAATACCAGACAAGTTATTGACAGCCAATGCAGGAACACAAGATTCTTGAACCACCCAAAAGAATCAGGAATTGTCCCATCCAAATTACCATAGGCCAAAGAAATTGTATGAATGGAGGATGAGTTTCCCAAGGAAGGAGGTGTACGTCCTGTCAGATGGTTAGAGCCTAAATTGAGAATTTCAATCTTAGATAAGAAGCAAATTCATGATGGAATTTTCCCCACCAACTGATTATTTTGTAGATGGATGTGAATAAGGTTTGAGCACCGGGATATATTGATAGGAATTTCCCCACCAATTAAGTTGTTAAGAGCAAGTACTTTCAATCCTCGCAAACCACCAATTTCCATAGGGATTTCATGGATGAAGTTGTTTTTATGGAGATGTAGTCATTTGAGAAAGCTCAAATTCCCAATAAAAGGTGATATGGAGCCCACAAGTTTAAAGGACCGTAAGTCCAAGACTATGACTCTCTGGCACCTGCGACGACATGTAACACCGTACTAGTTGCAAAAGTGGATGGATTCATTCCATGTGCCTAAAACACCAACAGGGTCATAAGTGATCTTGGGTTTGAATTAAGGCAAGGCTACTCAGTCTGTTTCGTTCCCAATCCCGGTAGCAGGAGAAGCCCTTAGCCAAAGGAATTCATCGGAAACAATGGGCAAGCTAAATATGAGAACAACAGCATACGGTGAAAAAAAAGAGCAAAGGCAGGGCACTCGTATGCCCATATTGAATGGCAAATTTTTCTCTCTCAGTAGATGGTTTGGTGGAATGGGTTTGTCAAAATTTGAAGTTGAAGAACCAAGAAGAATATGTTAACTTAGCCGAGGATTCCCATTGTTTAGGGTGAAAAGTGTTACGACCAAGCACCCATGAGCAGAACTGTGCTCGCCTCGGCCAAAAGCAACCCATTGTGCAATCTCATTTGTGGGGAGCAATCTTCTGGTCGCTCTAATGCTTTGCTTGGTCATAGGGCATGTGACGTGAAAATCTGGTCGAGTTGGTTCAAAGTCTTGGTGAACGGCAGTTATTAAGATGTGGGTGGTTCTCTTCAGAAATTTCGGGCATGAAACCCATTCAATAGTGGTTATGACCCCTGTTCACCAACAATGGTGAAACTAGCCCAATAATGATCGTGGGTAGAAGAAGCTGAATATTCAGATTTGAGAATAAAAGCCACAGGAAATGAAGGTAAAAGAGTTGGACTAATTTTCTTTGATTTCACATATTATCTCTTTCTGACGTATTTTTTTCTCTTGATACTTTCAATATACTTTTTATTTTTTTTGAGAATTAAATTTTTTGACTTTAAATTTATATAATTAAGCCATGCGTTTGTAGTACAAATTTTTTTAAAAGAAATCTGATTACTGACTTGAGCGTCAGAGGATTATTGCCGAAAAAACATTTAGCGCCCTTTAACATAGTATTGTGAGTGCAAGTGACCAAGTTTAGCTAGAACGTGGTCGTAATGGTCTATTTGAGTGGGAATAGTTGCAGTACAGAGCCATTCCCCAAAAAATTAATTCAATCGTTGACGTGGTTGTTTGGTCACAACCTAGCTCAACTACATTCGAGCATCAACAGTCATGTTGTATTATCACATACCTCTTTTATCGTGAAGTGCTGGCCATTAAACACTTTGCACAACCTCAAGTAATTTGGTACTTTCATGTGATCATTGATTTTTTTTTTTCTGGGTCCATTTTTTAAATAGTGTCGAGTGCGAATGATTTTATTCACACCTGGCTCTTTATGAAGTTTATATGTTTCTTATTCTTCTTTAAAATAGACAATAGCCAAGTCAGTTCTACTTGGCTGATGAATAAGCATTCAAACATTCAAGCAAAAAATAAAGTTTAAAAAAATAACTCTATAAGTCTTTTAATAGAAAATGAGAAGATATAAGTGAAAATAATCTATAAAAATTTAAAAATAAGGTAAACGTTTATAATTTTGTCATATTTATGTAAAGGATGTGATATTTGTACTATACAATTTGTGTATGCGCACCTGTTTCAAAAGAAATTGATTTTAGAAAAGTGCACATTATTTTTTAAAGTAAAAAAAAATTAAACAATTAATCAAATATACCCTTTTCTTTACATGATTTTTTTTTTAAAACCATCGTTGGTTACTAATGTTTGTGGAACGTGTCAATGAAAAATTGCATGATTAAAAATAATCATTAAAGGTACTTGAAATACACTGGGTACACTTGATAATTAAGCTAGTATACAAGGTATGCCATATTAAAAGTGATGTAGTTAAAGACAAATCTTTAAAATGTTAGTCGTGTGAAATATTTCTATCACCCGAAGGGAATATTTGATTTTCTAGAAATAAGGAATATTTTGTTAAAAAATAAGAGACAGCAGGCTATCACACTTGTAAAAGAGGCTAAAAAGTAGCTTGCAATGACAGTTGGGACCATCTACCCATATTAATCATGCCAGACAGCCTTTGTTGAGGCATGGGGGACCAATCACCAATGTCCAACATGTGTAATTATGGACAAAGTATACAAATGATACACCAACTTGTTCTCCAAGCATGTTCTTAATGCTCAAAATGGTTATATGAGCCAAAGGACAGAAATATCCTTAGGGTAGACTGTGGCAGGATTATATTTTTCTCATTCATGATAAAAATACACACACCACAAGTGCTGAAGACCTAAAAAATTATCCAAAAATTGACTTGAACATCATAGTGTGGTCACCATCTATCGTCGACTCCACCTTTAACCTCTTTTCTTTATTTTGCAAACTAAACATGACCTATCAAGCCAAGTCTCTCTCTTTGTTCAAATATAAGCCTTTTACAACAGCCCATTTCGTCCATTCATTCCTACGCTTCATCTAAGACAATCTCAAATAACACACCTTGGGTACGTAAGGCACCCCAGTCACCCGAATATAAATGTTATTATGTTTAACTAGATGTTTAATTTCTTTTTTCCTTCCTCCTAAAATCTAGTCAAAACAACTAATATTATTTTAACATAAGAGTAGGGCTATAGTTTAGTCACTTCAATTAGCCTCATCATTTTTTTTGAAAAGAAAATAAGCCTTTCATTACCCAAACAATACTTACAAATACATTTGCAACTTCTGTTGGTATTAATTCTAACCAGATAGCATATGTAATTCTTCCTAAAGTAAATTTTGCTAAAGAATGGGCATAAGCATTACAGCATCTAGGAACATATTGTTGTGCAAATTTTATTGAACTCGCAAGCGCACAAATCTATTATAGAATAGATCAACGGTGACGAGTGTCGATCCCACGAGGAGGTGGATTTTAATTGCTTGTAGAATTAATTTTCTAAATGGGTGATTGGATTTATAATGAAAATGATGTAGGCTATCTATTAATTCAAATTAAAGTGGTGAGAATAAACTATTAAAATGAAATGCTTGAATCTCCGGATCTGTACTCAACATGCACCATCGGCTCAACATTCATTATTAATACCAATTAAATCATGAAGGGGAATTTTCCTCTCCTCATGAACCATACTCTAATAGATATGGTGCTAAGTGCTTCCCATGCCAAATAGTAATAACCTTGCCTAGGGAGGTGGTTATACCTACCGATATCTAGACAAGATTATTACTATCTGTCTACGAAAAGTCAAAACAACCACATAAATTAAAGGGGAAGAAAAAGTAAATTTACCAAATTAAGCCCATGGAGCATGTTGAGACTTCACCTTCAACCCAAGCTTGAAAGAAAATTAGTTACTCATAATTGAATTAGGGGTAAAATGAAAATTTTAGTAAAATACGTAGAAAATACAAGATGGAAATGGAATTACAGAAAATGGAGCTCAAAAATGGATTCAAGGTTGTCAAATTAGGAGGGGAGCCCTCTTTTTATAGATACACTGAGTAAATCATAGCCATCGGATTAAAACAATTTTGGCGCTCAGAATTGCTCCACACGGCAAGTTCCTATTGGATGGAATACATCATCATGGTTGTCATTCCGTGTATATGCATGCACCGTATGCACATTTTTTCCATCCACTAACATTCTGTCACATCGCCGGTCAACGCCACATCAGCATTTTAGTCCAATAGGATCGTGACACATCATCAGTCAACACCACATCATCAGTCAATACCACATCATTCATCCAATCAAATGCTGTCACGTCATCATACAGTACATGTGAACAGTGCCATGAACAGTGCCGTGAACAGTATCGTACATGTGAACATTACCATTTATCTTTTTAGGCTCCTCCTAGGGTTTTCAATTGTCCTGAGTCCAAAATTGCTGTCCGTTTTTCTATCTAATCTCTCGTTCATTGTGAAATGACCATGATATCCCCTAAAATACATAAAATACTTAATTAAAATAAAACATTCATAATTAAATTACAATGAACTTTAAGACATAAAAGTAGGGATGTTAGTAAGACTTAGAGTGTAAAATGATGATTTTCTCCATTATAAATACACACTTTCTAGCACTCAACACATATTGCACTACAATCTTCTGAACATCATTTCTCTGTTCTAGAATATCAGACACAGTCCAAAATATTTCTATTTTGCTACCCTTTATGTTGTTTACTAAATCAGCCACTTTTGAGCAATTAGTTTCAACGATCAAAGAGGGTAAAGCAGCTTCTTTTTCCACCTGTAGACCCCACCCCACCTTACTGCCTCAACTTATGCAAAACTAACTTCACTCTTTAATTTAGCCTAATTAATCCCAACTGCAATCACCATACCATTTGAGTCTTTAACAACTGCTCCTAGTCTTACCAGCTGATATTTATTGTTGATGGCTGCATCAATGTTGACTTTAAAGACATTTTTAGGCAAAGGGATCCATTTTGTTACTTTTCTTTTATTGCATTGTCTATATGTGTTTTTCCTGCTTTCTTTAGTCTCTAATAAGCTTCAACTATGGATTCTGCCTTGGCTACTAACTAAGATTTTTAAGTCCAAATTCTTCCCTTCGAATAAAAATTTGTTTCTTACATACCAGACAATCCATAAGAATGTTATTATCAACTCCATATCAGTCTTCATTAGATTCCTGCCATTGTCTTGGATAGTTGAGAGGATATTCTAATAAAGGGCATTAAGATTGTTAACAGTAAGAAGAGCGTGGTTTCAAATATTCCTTGTTGCTTTACATTCTATAAAGGCATGAGTAATGGTTTCAACAGCCCTCCAACATCTTGGACAAATTGATTCTTAAATAACCTTCCTTTTGCACAAATTTTCAGTTGTTGGTAGCATGTTGTTTAGAGCCTGTTACATGAAAATTTTAATCTTTTCAGGGAGATCCAGAGAGCACAGAGCATTCCATTGCTTAAGTGAGTTTCTAAGCAACTAGAATCATTTGGAGAGTTGGCTTTCAAAGTTAATTGATAGCTACTTTTCATTGTGTATTCCCCTCTCTTGTCAAAATGACACATTACTTCATCCTCAGATTGCCTTCTTGGCAAAAAGATCTTCAGGATCTTCTCTATATCAACTGGCATAAAATGCTTATTCAATTTTTCAACATCTTATCGATTTTTTAAATTAATCAAGTTTGCCACAGCTGTATCAATAGGCATGCTTGGTGGAGTTATCGGCTTAAAAGTATTTGGCCTTTAAATTCAGCAATCTTTGTAGACCGGTATCTTCTTGCTATTACCAATTCACCATCTGACTTCCCTTTTGATAATTTTCCAACCCCATAAAATGGTTTTTCATATATAGGATAAGTTTGACCCTGTGTTTGCGTTTAAGAAATTTTGCAATACTAAGCTTACTCCATCTTGCTCAATGGATGCTCTGCTTGTCCTCCTTAGATCCCTACAAAAATTTTGCAAGAGCTCTTTAAATATCATCACATAAGCTCTTTAGGAGTTTGAAGATGCTTATTCCATAAGCTGGAACTGCTTGGGCTACTGCCTTGATGAAAATTTCCTTTCCCCCACTAGAAAATATCTTGTGATGCCATATTGATATCTTGCTTAGAATCTTAAGCTTGATATCCTTGAAAAAATCGGTTTCCTTTTTGCCTATCATAGAAAGAAAGCCTAAGTATTTATCATGTCTAGACACCACCTTGAGCTTAAATGTATCTTTAATTACTGTGATCTATCCATTTGGGATTTTGCCACTGAAAAACATAGATGACTTTTCAAAATTGAAGATCTGCCTAGAGGTTTTAGCATAATAGTGAAAAACTCCTTTCAAGTGTTTGCACTCTGTCTCTAATGCTCTTATAAAAATAAAGCTATCATCTGCAAACAGCAGATGAGAATTGTGACATTTTTTGCAAACTTCAACCCCCTGATCAACTACTTTCTTTTAGCCTGAATTAGCAAATTTGAAAAAACCTCTGCACACAAAACGAACAAGTTTGGAGACAGGCGACAACCATGTCTTAGGCCTTTCTTAGGTTGAATAAGACCTTTTGGAATCCTATTGATTATTACTAAAAAGATTGTTGTTGTAATGCAATTCATTATCAAGTTTACCCATCTATCTAAGAAACCCAACTTGACTATTGTTTGTTTCAAGAACTGCCACTCAACCCTGTTATAAGGCTTACTTATATCTAGTTTTAGAGCTACTGGGCCATTTACTGTGCTTGATTTTATGGAGATATTCATAGCCAATAATCACATTATCAGTAATGAGCCTATTGGGTATAAAAGCACTCTATATTGGGGATACGATTTAGGATAAGATTGGTATCAGTCTATTGGCAATAGCCTTGGCAATAATTCCATACACAACATTGCAAAGACTAATTGGCCTAAATTCAGTAACTTTCTTAGGCTTGGCTGTCTTTAGAATAAGAGCAATGAAAGTATAGTTGAGAATAGCAAAATTACCTTCCTTATTTAATATGTGCAGGCAGGTTTCAATCACACCTCTGCTAACTACTTGTAAGTGTTTTTGGAAAAAGGCAGTAGGTAAACCATCTAGACCTGATGCTTTGGAGGGTGACATCTAGGACAAAGCTTTAGCTACATCTTCTAGGGTAAAAGGCTCCTCCAGATAGGTATTCATTTTTGGAGTAGCCTTTTTTGGCACTTTCTTCAAAGCAGTTTGAATTTGATTCTCAATTAGGCTAGAGGATGTGAACACGGTCTGGAAATAATTACAGAATTCCTTTTCTATTCCATCTTGCTCCTCCATCCATTGACCTTGATTATTCTCAATTCCCCAAATTTTATTCTGTTTTTTTCTAAGCTGAAGCCTTAGAATGAAAGAACTTGATGTTTTTGTCCCTTTCTCTAAGCCACTCAACCCTTGATCTTTGTGTCCATTAAACTTCTTCATCAATCAACATGTTGTTGATTTGGCCCTCAATCCTTTTGATTTCCTTTCTATCCATCCATCGAGCATTATTATATTTGAAGCCCTTTAATTGCTTAATCAAGTTATCTTGTTTTTTCTACCTATCAACAAATTCATCTTTGCTCCAAAGCCTAAGCTAGGCTAAAGAGTTTTTGGCCATCTTTTAAAATTATTGCACAGGAATCTCCTAACTCTTTCCATTATATTTTCCCCATTCATCCCTAACTATCTTCTTGCATTCTTTATAAGGACTCCACATGTCTTCATAATGCTCCTGATGAAAAGATTTTTTTCACAAAATTCATTCTTTTGCATCTTTCTTTGACTTAAAAAATAAATGGACAATGGTCTTACCAGGTTTGTTGCTACAATGGCCTAGAGGGTATTGCACTGGTCTTTACTACATAAGAACCTATCCAATCTTTCTTCTATATGATGAGGTCCATACCTCCTATTGGACCATGTAAATGGATGCCATTGATACCCCATATCAACCAAATTGCAAGCTTGGACAACTTCTCTAAACTCAGCTATCACATTCCAGTTTCTTTCATTCCCTCTCACGTTTTCATGTAAGTGCAGGATTTCATTAAAGCTACTAAAGAAACACTATGGATAAGAAGAGAGTCTTGTTAACCTTTCAAGAGTGTCCATATATGTTATTTTTGATTGGTTTCTGAATGGTCGTAAATGCCAGTACATCTCCACACGCTTCTATTCTCATTGTGAACCACTGCATCTATATGGTGACAGTTATAAGATGGTGTATTAACATTAACATCCAAGCTTCAAAATAATGTCAAACCTCCACTCAATCCATTTCTATCAACCACAAAGCGATTCTCATAATTAAAATTTCTACATTCCTTATAAACCCGCTGAGCTTTCATTTTTATCTCACAGTAAAGAAAATTTAAGGTTGGTGCAGGTGGAGAATTTTCCTAATGGTTAGGCGAGTTTGAGGCTTCCCCAAACTTTAAATGTTCCAACTTAGAATCCTCATTACTGCCCATGGGGCTGGCCACTAACTCTCGCCGATATATCTTCCACCATTGCCTTCGAATCCCTCTCTGTTTCTTGTTCTTCATCTCTTAACTTCAACTAGAAATTTGCATGAGAAGAGCTGAACTGGTTACAGCTGTGTAATTGCTTAATTGGGTTAGCCATCCTTTTCTTTTTACTTTCTGAGCTAGGCTAAGTAATCTCATTAGTGGACCTTTTTGCATTAGTTAGCCCATTTGCACTTGTTTGTTCTGACTCTGGGTTTCTTGCTTGCAATTTCCATCTTCTACTTTTGGGCATCATTTTATTTTTGTTTGGCCCATTATCCACCTCCTTATTTAATTTGTTTCGCTCGGCTTCCATTTTGTTGAAATATCCAAGCTCTTTTAAAACTCTTTTTTCGCTTTAAAATTCACTTCCTGGATGAAAAATCTTGGTTCTAGGATGACTTTTATAACCCTTTGTCTTATTCTGATTTTTATTAATATCTTTGCCTATCCATTACCCCTCTTTTGCCTGATTTTTTAGTTTTTCAATACTCTTCATTGATTACTCCTTGTTTGCGTCATATTCTTAGCTTGTAACTATTGGTTTCAACCTATCCCCTTGCTCCTTACTCATTTGATTTGGATATGGCTCATTTGGATTATTCGGATTGTGTTGGAGTTGGTTTGTTCTTGAGATGTTAACTTCTACAAACTCTGCTCTTGGTTTGCTTTGGTCCTGGTTGAATCTCTTTATACTTCGATGTTACTTTACCTTTTCTATTTGTATAGTTGCTCCCATCCATCCACCATAGGACAGCTCTTCTTTTGGTTGGCCTTTGTATTTCAGACATTCCCAGTATTGATGGCCAATATGTGCACAATAGAAACAAAAGTTTGGTAGCTTTTCATAAATGATCAGCCATGGGATTCTAACTCCATTTTGGTGCAAAAAGACCATGTTCTTTAATGGCTGTGTTATGTCGATGGAAATTCTAACATGAGTGAATTATCTTATGCTTTCCTTTATTTCATCAATGTCAATTTCCTAAACAATGCCAATCTTCTCTCCCAGCTTCTGGATGGCCTCTTTATCCATACACATTATGGGTACATTATAAATTTGCACTAAAAAAGATATATGTGTAAAAGATTGATTCTTGATATCACCTATGCCAAATGTTTCCACCAGCAATATTAGGGCTCTATCGAAATGCCACGGACCCCTATTAGAACTCTTCTCTTTTCTTCTTCAAAAGCAAACTTAAAGAGAAATATATTATCCCCCATATTTTCAATCTTCACCTCTTTTATTGTTCACCACACTTGTTGCAAGGCTGCTCTTAATCCTTCTTTATTGATCCCTCTTGTGAGCAAGACCTTTTCCACCAAACAGTACGCAACAATTTTCTCTCCCTTGATTTTCATTTTTCCTATAAATGTGACAATATCATCTACTTCTTCCTTTGGAATAACTATCTGACACTTTCTAGTCAATTCCTCTATATCCATATTCCGCTACACAATTTCTAGCAATTAAACTTCCCCACTAACCCTTCCTTAAATGTTTTTAAGAGTGTGGGATGTGAATAATGATCAAAGTTAGAAAAGTAGAAAGGAAGTAAAAGAAAACAAAAGGAAACAAGAAAACACCCAACTAGTGAGTGACTGATATTAAGCCATTAAGGCTTCAAAACCCTTTCATTCTAGTACCTTTTCAAAGAAAAGGTAACATAGAGGAAAGACTTGCAATTAGCATCATCCTTAATATAATTTAATTGACTACTTTACTCTTATAGCATAAAATGACAAAATTGTCCACTCATGTACTTTTGTGTAGTAAATTTAAACAATTAATGAAGATTTTAAGTGGTTAATTATTCAAATTTCTTCTTTATTTAAAATTGCAAAAAAATTATAAGTGGTTTGTATAATTGTTTTTTGAAGTGGGGGCAAGTTTGCACAATTGGTGGGGTAGAAATATCCCTGTGTAAATTAGAGGTTCTTCGGTCTTCAATAAAATAAAATCAAATAAAAAGCCCTTTCGGAAGGGCCTCGAGGAAAGAGTTATCAA